>CM076573.1:25833777-26520412 GCA_034641835.2 Pinus albicaulis
AGTTGAATCTAAGTTTATTTGTGTCACATGCCATTCAATCTTCTTGCGTGCAAGGAAAGAAAGTCAGGGGCTTAGATTCTCACAGGCCTCCTACTAGTGCTATTTTTAAGGAAATTTCAATAGAAGCGGAAATTCCAATGGACACTGCTCCTGCAAATGCAAATGGTGATTATCATTGCGTGGTCTGTGAAAGGCTGAGTAAAATGAGAAATGGCGAGTTCGACATCGAACCCATCGTTTCAGAAGCACAATCTGGGGTTACTGAAGTGGGAGGAACTGCGAATGTGGATGATGAAGCAGATTCCCACAGTGAAGTGGGAGTGGGTGACCTAATTTCTGAAGTGGAAATGGCCAGTGCAGAGGAGCCCCAAGTCGATGTTGCAGAATTATGCAAATTCTGTTCTCTTGGAAAACGAGACAACCACGATGTTCTTGTAAAATGCAGTCGCGTTGACTGCACTTTCAAGTTTTACCATGTGGACTGTTTGAAACCAATTACGCTCAGATCTCGTCCTCCTCCACATGAATGGTACTGTCCTTTCTGCCTTTGTAGGGTTTGTTTCATTAACGATAGGGACGAGTTTGTTATTCTCTGTGATGGTGGTGATGAAGGTGATCATTTCTACTGCCTCACTCCTCCTCTCGAGCAAGTACCTGAATGTGACTGGTATTGCCCAAAGTGCCATAATGCATGAAACCCAGAACAACTACAAGCAGAAAAATGAAGAAGACTTGAACAGATTTGACTGTTTTATGAATAACTCCAATAATGGAGAGTTTTTCTTTTTATGCATCTAGTTTTAACTTAGTGAATTTCATTGTGAGAGTTTGTATTTGAGGTCTAAATTGAGATGCTTAGGTCTAAATTGAGATGCTTTGAGTAGTAACTATGTTCTTTTGATCAATTCAACTGGTATTTGAGGTTTAAATTGAGATGCTTTGAGTAGTCTAAATTGAGATACTTAGATGGTAACTGTGTTCTTTCGATCGATTGAACTGGTAGACGGAATTCATTGAAATTTTCTACTTGGGTATTCAATAAATAATATTATAGTGGAGCCTAATATATTGCAGTGCATTTCTCTTTTATCTGTTTCATTATTTTGTGGTGCATATGATTCACATTTTAACTTCATGATTCTTGGATTTTATTGAGATGTTCATATTATTTTTATTAGTAGTTTTATTAAATCCCATGGAGATCATAACCAAGTTGATCAATTGATCAAAGCAATAGCAAATTTTTTTTAACAACTATCTAGAGAAAGAAAAATGTCTCTGAATAGGAATAAAATTGCATGTTCTGTTGAAAAGTATACTGAAGGTCATTGAGTCTTTTTGGTGACATAAAATTCCAAAAAGACCATTAGATGGAATGTTCCCTGTTATACTACATAAGCTCATTAAAAGTGTTTTCAATGGCTTTTTTCAGAGATGACTATTATTTTTATTAAAAAAAACAAATTGACATTGATATTCAATATTTAGAAAAATCTCAGTTCCTAGTTATCTTTTTATCTTAATCTTCCAAATTGCTAAATTTAAAAAAAGAAAAGTTGATATGCTCAACATATAAACCTAACCCCATAAGCCCCTAGTCTCAACATTAATAACCAAACCCAATTAATGGCTGCTATGTCCTATTTAGAGATGAAACATCTCATATAAATGTTCTCTGTGGTCTTTCAATGCATTTTTCTAAGATATTTGAGTTGGAGAAGCTTTGTTAAATACTTCATGCTCTTTTTATTTTTGTATTGACCATTGTTACCTAAATATCTATCATCTAATGTCATAGTATCTCCTTTTAAACTATGGTCAAAACATTTACAAGAGAGGAAATGTTTTGTAGATAATTTTGTTTTTCATGGTGATTGAACTTTAATAAGTGTTATTTATAGCAAAACGCTCTTTTTTTCCTCCCTCAACCTTGTTTAGACCTTGGGGTCCCTTTTTTATTCAAGTATAATCTATTCTTCACATCCACGAGACACTTGAAAGTGACTCATACCAAAGATCATATGTGTTGGTTTGAATACTCATGTGTGATACCCTCCAAAGGTCATATATGTTGGTTTGAATACTCATGCGTGGTGCTTGAGCTTGAGAAGCATGGATTAGGGAATAAAGGATCTTGTTTGAGTCCCCCACCTATATTCAAGGATTCAAAACCCATCCATAATGCCAAAGGCCTCGTAATGGCTCCCATAGACAATTTGAATGCCAAAGAATCCCTATACAATGCTTGTGTTGTGGTTTTTGGGCATTGTTCATGGTGCTTTAGATCAATGAGTTTTAGTTAAAGATTAAGGATGCCATTTTCTCACATATACAATATGAATCCCAAAGAGTCCCTATAGAATGCTTGTGTTGTGGTTTTTGGGTGTTGTTCATAGTACACTTTAGATTGATAAGTTTCAGTTAGAGCTTCAGGACACCTTTCCCCCCTTGCCACTATTATGACTTGATACTCATTTATAAAGCACAAATCATATTCATGATACGTGTATCCCACTCGAAGATCAAAGACCCCTTGCAAAGTTTGAGAGGATATGTTTAAGTCTATTGAATTCAAGAAGATCTAATAAGATCCGAGGGAACTTATTTTTTTTCCTTAATTATTTTCAAGGATACATAATCCTTTCATGATCTTGTGTGATGGTTTGAGAACAATGTTTGAGCTTGAAAAGATATCATTAGAGCCCAAGTAATTTATTTAACTCCCTTGATCATAGTTAAGGACTCTAGACATTATTTCCCTACCAAGACAATGATCAAGGTTCTAAAACCCATATTCTCTGTGATGGTGGTGATGAAGGTGATCATTTCTACTCCCTCACTCCTCCTCTCGAGCACGTACCTAAATGTGACTGGTATTGCCCAAAGTGCCACAATGCATGAAACCTCGAACAAATGCAAGCAGAAAAATGAAGAAGACTTAAACATATTGGACTGTTTTATGAATAACTCCAATAATGGAGAGTTTTTCTTTTTATGCATCTAGTTCCCACTTAGTGAATTTCATTGTGAGAGTTTGTATTTGAGGTGTAAATTGAGATGCTTTGAGTAGTAACTGTGTTTTCTTTATCAATTGAACTGGTATTTGAGGTATAAATTGAGATGCTTTGTGTCGTATAAATTGAGATACTTTGGGTGGTAACTGTGTTCTCTTGATCAATTGAACTGGTAGACAGAATTCATTGAAATTTTCTACTTGGATATTTAATAAACAATATTATAGTGGAGCCTAATATATTGCAGTGTGTTTCTCTTCTACCTGTTTCATTACTTTGTGGTGCATCTAAATCACATTTTAACTTCATGATTCTAGGATTTTATTGAGATGTTCATATTCATTTTATTAGTGGTTTTATTAAATCCCATTGAAATCATAACCAAGTTGATCAATTGATCAAGGCAATAGCAGGGTTTTTCATAACAACCATCTTGGGAAAGAAAAATGTCTCTGAACATTAATAGAATTGCATGTTCTATTGAAACGTACAGTGAAGGTTGTTGAGTGTTTTTGGTGACATAAAATTCCAAAAAGACCATTAGATGGAATGATCGTTGTTATACTACATAAGATCATTAATAGTGTGTTTTCAATGTTTTTTTCAGAGATGAATATTATTTTTATTAAAAAAAAATTGACATTCATATTCAATATTTAGAAAAATCTCAGTTCCTAGTTATCTTTTTATCTTAATCTTCCAAATTGCTAAATTAAAAAAAAAAACGTTGATATTCTCAACATATAAACCTAACCCCATAAGCCCCTAGTCTCAACATTAGTAACCAAACCCAATTAATGGTTGCTATGTCCTATTTAGAGATGAAACATCTCACATAAATGTTCTTTGTGGTCTTTCAATGCATTTTTATAAGATATTTGAGTTGGAGAAGCTTTGTTAAATACTCCATGCTCTTTTTATTTTTGTATTGACCATTGTTACCTAAATATCTATCATCTGATGTCATAGTATCTCCTTTTAAACTATGGTCAAAAAATTTACAAGAGAGGAAATGTTTTGTAGATCATTTTGTTTTTCATGGTGACTGAACTTTAATAAGTGTTATTTATAGCAAAACACTATTTTTTTCCTCCCTGAAAATTGTTTAGACCTTGAGGTCCCGTTTTTATTCAAGTATAACCTATTCTTGGCATCCACACGACACTTGGAAGTGATTGATACCCAAGGTCATACATGTTGGTTTGAATACTCATGTGTGATACCCTCCAAAGGTCATATCTGTTGGTTTGAATACTCATACAGGGTGCTTGAGCTTGAGAAACATGGTTTAGGGAATAAAGGATATTGTTTCAGTCCCCCACCTATATTCAAGGATTCAAAATCCATCCATAATGCCAAAAGCCTAGTAATGGCTCCCATATATAATTTGAATGCCAAAGAATCCCTATACAATGCTTGTGTTGTGGTTTTTGGGTGTTGTTCATGGTGCTTTAGATGAATGAGTTTTAGTTAGAGCTTATGGATGCCATTTTCTATCATATACAATATGAATGCAAAAGAGCCTATATAGAATGCACATTTTTTGGTTTTTGGGTGTTGTTCATGGTGCTTTAGATTAATAAGTTTCAATTAGAGCTTAAGGACACCTTCCCCCCTAGCCATGATTATGCCTTGATACTCATTTATAATTAATAAATCATATTCATTCTACTTGTATCTCACTTGAAGACCAAAAGCCCCTCACAAATTTTGAGAGGATATGTTTAAGTCTATTTAATTGAAGATTCAATAAGATCCGAGGGAACTTATTTTTTTTCCATAATTATTTTCAAGGTTACATAATCCTTTCATGATCTTTTCTGATGGTTTGAGGACAGTGTTTGAGATTGAAAAGATATCATTAGAGCCCAAGTAAGTTATTTAACTCCCTTGAACATAGTTAAGGACTCTAGACATTATTTCCCTACCAAGACAATGATCAAGGTTCTAAAACCCATATATCTTATGCAAAAAATCATAATGGCATTCATATCCAATTCCAAGCTGCAGACCCCTTAATGAGGCCCTATGTCACAATTTCTAGGTGATATTTAGTGTGCTTAACCTATTGAAAGTTAAATTACATATTTGAGGCCCTTGTTTCTCCCCTAGACCATGTTTACACATTTATACCCATCTTATAGACCCATCTTTAGCGCACTATAAAACCTACTCATGGTGCTTGCATCTCATTTGAAGGTATTGATGATGTTTTACCCAACTATTGTTTTCCCTTTCCTTTTCTCTGGTCGTTAGTTTTTTATTCATTTGAAGCATTAGTAATTTTGAGAGACCTTTAGGAAAGTATATCTTCTTTGAAATTTGCCCAAGTAAAATATCTAGAAAACCCTACCAACTCGTCGATGCAGAAACTTCCCAAATCAAGTTAGTAATAGTTTCGACATCTTGCATTTGCTTTTCCATGTAGATGTGAAAAGTTGTTTGAACCCTTCCTTTCCTATTTGTCTGTTTTATCTTCTCATACACCATGTGTGTGTTTAACATGGTATCAGAGCTAGAGATCTACTGCCTGTTCATGTGAATGAGCCACTCATTTTTGTGATTTTTCTCTACTGTCACGCCCTGGCATTTTCATATTTTTCCAACCCCTATTTTTAGCTTCCCTGTGCTCCTGCACCTCCTATTTACCTTCATTATTCCCCGCCATTGAGAGAGTGTTCTCTAATTTCTGCATTGAATTGTTTGGTGTGTGTGTATGCTTCTTCGGGTGCTTAAATGAATTGAAGGATGGATTGTGCGATTGTGCGTTGGTGTATTGCTCCTCCATGGATTGGTTATGGTCGTTGAACTCAATACCATTAACTATATCGAGTGTAGTGTGTTGGATTTGGTGGAAGACTAAAGGAATCTTCGTTGAATGTGTTGGTGGAAATCATTGTCGTGGTGAACGCTGGTCCAAATTACTGAATGAGTCGAAGAGAATTCTTGGAGGAAATTTGCATTGCAGTCTCAGCAAGTTAATAAAGACATTAAAAGAAAATTGCGGTAAAAAACCGATCTGAGGCACAAGTTAATAGTTTGAGTCCTAGTTGAAATAGGACTGTAAAGAAAGATAGGTGTTTGTTTGTCATAAATTTCATGTTTTATGGTTGTGCAAGGTGTCAGTAGTTAGAAATTCGATGTATCTAGCCTAAGAGGAGATCATCTGATGTTGTATGATGTCTATTAAAGGCCAAGAGGTTTAATAAGAAAAAGGTTGGAGACTTTTTGGCAGAACTGGTGCATATTGTAAAAAGACTGTTTCAGCTAATGCAGAGAGCTTCTACTTGACCAAATTGAGATTTAGAAGGGGTTTTTAGTTTTTTCCTGTTCTATCAGTGTTTCTAATATATCTTATTTGAAGTGGTGTTCATCTATATGTTGTGTAACCAGCTCCAAAAATAGAAGAAAAGAGATCTCAATGCCTTAGAAATAAGCCACTTCGAGGGGGCAACCTCCAATACATTACATAAATGAACAATTCTTGGATGATACAAATGAAAAAAACCTCCTTCTATATATAGGAGTCAATGGGGCCACAATATAATCCTAGTGGGGCCACAATGTAATCCTAGCCGACCTAACAATAATAATGTAAGGGCACAGTAATAACAATATGGGGGTTACAGGGGTACAACAATAGCAATAAGTGGGGCTACACTAACATAATAAGGGACTACACTATTAATATAGGGACTTAACATGCCCCTCTCCTTCAAACAAGTGTTGTCCTCAACGCTTGATTATTTATTGCTGCTTCTGTATAATATTTTCATCCTCCCATGTGGAATCTTTTACAGGAAAGTTCTTCCACTTGCTGAGATACTCTGAAATTAATCGTACTTGTCGAGTTCTTGTTTTTGTGACTGCTTCAGAACTTCTTTCGATGTGATGTTGATATTCCTGTTGTTTCATTAAATTCTGCACCAAAGTTAGGTTATCCTTTGAGAGTTGGAGAACTTGTTGTTGATGCTCTATGTCATCTTCCACTAATTTATCATCCATATTAGCTGTTATTTTATCCTTCAAACCATCCAACTTAGCCTCCATTTCTTCTTTTAAACCATCTATGTCATCTTCGGTTGCTCTTCGTAAAATTGAAATTTGTTGAATTATTTTTACAGGGCATATTTTAGAACCAAATATTGATATCTATTCTACAATATGCCCTTGGAATCAATTCAAATTGATTCTTCAAACAAGACTTATGCAATTCGGAAAAAAATACACACCTTTTTCTTGCTTTTGAGGAGCTCGATATTGAAATTGGATTATATTTGTCATTGCAGCACTTCAATATTTTATTTTTGGTACCAACGTAGTCCTCTGAATTATATTTCGAATGCCATAGGTCTGACCTGATTTGGATTCTCCAAGACAAAGTTGTGTCCAATCTCCCACAATGACCTAATTATGGACTGGTTCAGTAGAGCGAACTTGTACGACTTTCCACGTGTCACTGTTTCGTCCTTTGTCTCTAAAATTGACAGAAAAGAAACTACAGTCTATGTACTTGTGACCACTTTTTACGGTACTCCAATCCAATGCCCAGAGAGAGAGTTATTGAACTTTTCCCACGATCACCTATTTTAGATGAAATTTAGGAGCCTGAAAAAGCATTACCTTCCATAGCTCATAACTCCAAAAATATTGCGAACCAAGCTATGAAATTTTTTGAAGAATTTACTTAGGATTTTAGCTTCGCACCATACGAATTTCAGATTATGAACCTTCGTACAAAAAACGTTATAGCGAAAATTACACGATGACCTGTTTAGGAGCCTGAAAAAAGACCTAACTTCCACAGATGATATCTCCGAAAATATTACGAACCAAGCTCTGAAATTTTTAGACACGCTTCCTCAGGATTTCGGATTCGCACCCTAAAAATTTTAGCTTCTGAAACTTCGTAGAACAAAATTTTTAGCGAAAATTCCACGATGACCTGTTTGGAGCAGCGAAACCCTAGAATTCAAAGCTCTGATACCAAATGTTGTGTAACAAGCTCCAAAAATAGAAGAAAAGAGATATCAACGCCTTATAAATAAGCCACTTCGAGGGGGAAACCTCCAATACATTACATGAATTAACAATCCTTAGATGATACAAATGAACAAAACCTCCTTCTATATATAGGAGTCCATGGGGCCACAATATAATCCTAGTGGGGCCACAATGTAATCCTAGCCGACCTAACAATAATAACAATATGGGGGTTACAGGGGTACAACAATAACAATAAGTGGGGCTACACTAACATAATAAGTTACTACACTATTAATATAGGGACTTAACACTATATTACTCAGAACTCATATTTAGATGCTCCGACTTCATTTATAAATGGACTGACTATGTTTTTACATGTTTCAAGTGTATGTCTTATGACTAAAAACCTTGATATGCCTCAATTTCTATGTCAATTAGATTCACTAATTTTCTGAGATTTCTTTAACTCCATAAGCCCAATGTATACATGATAATGTTGGTTTCAACCTACAGGTTGGAAAGTGTTATCTAAGAAGACCACTTTGTAAAGCTTTGGATTGACTTATATATACAGTAACATACAACTTTTCTTCACTTGAGATTCTTAATGTATTTTCAATGAGTTTTATGCCCTATCTTTGAAATGTTTCTCTTCCATAGCCTTGATGTATCATTACTCAAAATTCATGTATTGCATGCTCTGAATTCCTTTGAAATTTCAAGTTATTGTGATTTTTTTGAACGTTTTACTCTTTCATTGAAATATATACATGCCTCAGCTTCCACTAGAAGAGCTATTGTTATCTTTATCCATGTTACTGAGTCCATAGCCCAATGGTAGCAAGCCTCCATATTTTCAACCTTTAAACATACAAAATAAAAACACATAGAGTTAGCCATGTATCTACATCTTTACTCAATATCATTAACCTTTGAGAGAGCCCTCTCAGGTTGAGGAGGCTAAGCCTCAATCAAAATATTGGTTTGAAAGAGTTACACTGAAGTTGTCTGATCAGTAGCCAATCAGGTACGATTTTGGTGATAACACCCTCATGAATCGTTTCATTGTCATGACTCTGTCAGCTTCCAATTGAAATCATTCTCGCATTTGATTACAAAACAACCATAGGATTTAGATTAGACAATTCGATTACGCAATAGATACTCTGTCATAGTAATATATTTTATGCTTTCGTTTCATAGAATGTAGAGCATAATTAGATTAGAGTTATAGTATGATCATTCATAGATATATTTAAAACAAAGACAGTGTAACATTCCTAATTTGCTTTTAGCTAGTTGGAATATTAAATTTTGTTTTTTTTAATAAGATGGATGAATAAGAGGCTAAAGGGACCCATAAATCTCTTTAGTAGGAATAAAACCACTTCTTGTGTGAAAGTGGATAAGTGTAACTAGTTGAATAAAGCACCCCTTGGCATGAATGGGTTCAATGCATGAGGATGGGGTCAAGGTTGACCAAATCAACAGTGCAGTCATGGAGGGAGTGGAGATAGTGGAGGACAACACAGTCATAATGGGAGGAAGTCTCCATGAGAGTAGCATCATTATTGAGTGGGACCAAGAGGGAAGAGGCTCACAATGCATATAATGAAGGGGTTGACAGCCATGGAAACCATTCTAAATATTTTTTATGTTTGGTCTTTTATAAATTTCTGCACGCTTTAGTTGTTTAGCAAAGTATGTATGCTGTTCAGCACAAGGGTGTTTCTTGGCGGAAATCCCACCCTCATCCTTGGGGGACTTTGAGTGCCCACTCAAGAGAGGTTCCTTTGGGCTTCATTCCATCATCAGCATTAGGTCAAACTTCAACCACCTTCAGCAGTGCAATCTCCTTCAGGAATTGTGCAATTTAGGAGGGCAGTTGCAGTGGAGGGTTGAGAACCCAAGTTCTTGAGCTTGTTTTCTAGTGAAGGGAGCAACTCTTCATCTGAAAAGTTAGTAGGGAGGAGTATCAACTATTTTCTTATTAGATCAGCCACCTCCGAATAGTTATTCATTTTCAAAGCATAATTCAGCCTTAGGGCTACATTTTTCATATTGTGTATTTCCAGAAACCCCTTCTCGGTTATCTAGGAATTGTGCTAGAGAGCTTAGATCTATGATCCCAACATTTTCTGAGCACTATATTAGCATATCCATGTATTATTAGTTTCCATCTGCAGTTATTCTCAATAGGACTACATAGTCATGGCCTTCTAGCATTTTGTGCAGCAACAATATTTCATGTTTTGGTGTACTGGGTCATTTGAGGCTTGCTTTGCCTAGCTTGAGTGTATTTTTCCTCAATAACGTGTACTCATTTTCTGCTAAGACACCTAATAAAATGGCTCTATTTTCTGCTCATGTTTGATGTATTGATATTTTACTGCATTTTCTAGTTTTATGTTAAATATTCATTTTTTTCCTAATTTGGAATATTGTTAGAAAATTAAATGTTACAGAGCAATGCAACACATAAAATATGCGGAAAATAAAAGCACAAAAAACACATAAAAACCAGAGAGTCATAGATATACGTGGTTCACCCAGTTTTGGCTACGTCCACCCCGAACATCTAGTCCTTCCTTTCTATTATCCAGCAAAAATGAAGAGACAAAACCTACAGCAGATCCACTGTAATATCCTCTGTTCTCTCTCACAATATCCCTATCTGTTTCCCGCTCAGAGAATACACATACAATGCGCAGCCGCAATACAATACCCTCATAAAAGCGAGGGGTTACCTTCTACGGAAAAAAACCCTAAACTAAACATAACTTCTATCGTCAGATCATGCACCTAATGAACGGCCCAGATTGACTAGAAATTACTATACTTTTACAACGAAATTTTACATCTATTTTTGGCTTCGGGGGCGCTGCCCCTGAAACCCCTGCCGAGGGACCGCTGGCCCCCGGACTCCCCAGCCAGGGGGTCAGCCCCCCCGGACCCTGCAGGGGGGACAAGTCCCCCCCGCACCCCCCCGCGTGCAAGGGTGTACAATTTTCCTGGGGTATAAATCCAACTAAAACAAGGATCTATGAATTTGGAAGAAAATTAGGCTCCTCACCCAACAATCTCCCACTTGGAGACTGATTGTAGCAACTCCACCACTCTTCATTTGTTGGAAAATGACTCCTCTTTGGACCTGGTTGTTCCTCATCTTCATCATCATCCTTCAAGACCAATTGAAACTGAGCACATTTTTAGTTTCTCCCTGGTTACAACTTTTGTTAGCATATCTGCAGGATTCTGGCTAGTGTGTATCTTTTCCAGCTTCAACTTTCCATCTTCCAATACTGACCGTATGAAATGGTACTTGAGATGTATGTGTTTATTCCTGGAATGAAATGCTGAGTTCTTTGCAAGATGAATGGCACTTTGGCTATCACTGTATAATGTGCCCATATCATGCTTCTTACCCAATTCACCCATAAGCCTTTGTAACCAAATCATTTCTTTACTAGCCTCTGTAGCAGCAACATACTCTGCTTCTGTTGTTGAAAGTGCAACAACACTTTGGATTTTTGAAACCCAACTGACAGTTGTTCCACCTACAATAAATACATATCTTGTAGTGCTCCTCCTGTTATCTCTGTCACCTGCCATATCTGCATCAACATATCCCTGTAGAGCAATGTTTGAACCACCAAAGCATAATGCTTGATTTGTGGTACCTCTCAAATATCTGAGAATCCATTTTACTGCCATCCAATGTTCTTTTCCTGGATTATTCATGTACATGCTTACAACTCCCACTGCATGTGCAATATCAGGCCTTGTGCAGACCATTGCATACATTAAGCTTCCAACTGCTGATGCATATGGAACTTTAGACATATAGTCCATTTCATCTTGGGTCTTGGGGCACATCTCCTTACTAAGTTTGAAATGGCTAGCAAAAGGTGTACTAACGGTTTTGCATTCTGCATATTAAATCTTTTCAACACCTTTCTATGTACTCATTCTGAGACAGTGTTAATTTGTGATTTTTCCTATCTCTAGTTATCCTCATACCAAGGATTTGTTTTGTAGCTCCCAAATCCTTCATTGCAAATGAATTTGCCAATTTTCTTTTGAGCACATTTATTTCCTGCATGTTAGACCCTGCAACAAGCATGTCATCTACATACAATAACAATATAATATAGCTGCCATCATTTTTCCTTTTCAAATAAACACAATGATCGGAGTGACATCTAGTATAACCTTGTTCAGACATAAACTTGTCAAATTTTAGATACCACTGCCTTGGAGCCTTCTTTAAGCCATACAAGCTCTTCTTTAACCTGCACACCAATTTTTCTTTCCCTTTTACCTCATATCCTTCTGGTTGCTGCATGTATATCTCTTCCTCCAAATCTCCATGGAGAAATGTTGTATTTACATCTAACTGTTCAAGATGTAAATCTTCCGCTGCTACAAGACTTAAAATAGTTCTGATTGAATTCATTTTAACAACAGGAGAAAATATTTCATCAAAATCAATGCCTTTCTTCTGTGCAAACCCCTTCACCACAAGTCTAGCTTTGTACCTCTGTTTTCCTCCATCTTCTTCCTTCAGCCTGTAAACCCATTTATTCTGCAATGTAGTTTTACCTGCAGGCAACTTGACTAAGTCCCAAGTATGGTTATGCATTAAGGAGTCCATCTCTTCTTCCATGGCTAGCTCCCACTTCTTCCTGCTTTCAACCTGCATTGCTTCTTCATAACATTCAGGTTCACCAGAATCAGTCAGCAATAAATAATATAATGAAGGAGAGTATCGTTCAGGGGGTCTACTTATCCTAGTAGATCTTCTAACACCACTTTCAGGTGTTTGAGGTGCCTGTTGCTGTTGTGGTGGTTGCTGCTGTTGTGGTTGTTGATTATTATTATTTTCAGGCACCTTTATTTTTTCAGTTATCTCATCAAGAACTGTGTATTCCTTGCTTTCTTTTTCCTGTTTCTTTTCCTGCAACTGATTCTTATACAAGACCTTTTCATTGAATATTACATCTCCTCTCCTAATGATTTTGTGATTTTCATAATCATATAAGCGATAACCAAAATCATTAGCACCGTATCCAATAAAGGTACATTTCTTTGATTTTGCCTCAAGCTTTGTTCTATTTTCTTTATTAATATGGACAAAGGCCTCACAACCAAAAGGCTTTAAAAAAAAGTAGTTTACCTTTTTACCTGTCCATGCTTCCTCTGGAATACCACCATCCAAGGAACTTGAAGGCCCTCTGTTTATTAGATAAACAACAGTATCTACAACATCTGCCCAAAATTGTAAAGGCAATCTTGCATGTAATCTCATGCACCTTGCACGCTCCATGATTGTTCTGTTCATCCTTTCTGACACACCATTTTCTTGTGGTGTTCTTGGAACTGTCTTCTCTCTACGAATTCCATGCTATGAACAGTACCTATCAAACTCTTTGCTGCAATATTCACCTCCATTGTCTGATCTGAGACACTTTAACTTCTTTCCTATCTCAATCTCAACCAAAGCTTTCCATTTCTTGAAAGTATCAAATACATCAGATTTATTTTGAATACAATAAATCCAAGTTTTTCTAGTTGCATCATCAATAAACGTAACATAATGGCGAGAGCCATCGAGAGATGAAACCTAAGTAGGTCCCCATACATCTGTATGCACAAGCTCCAATTTTTCACTCTTCTTTTCTTTCCCAACTCTGAGAAATCTGACTCTCTTTTGTTTTCCATAAATGCAATTCTCACAGAAATCCAAATCAACATTCTTCAAACCTGGCAAAAAATTTCTTGAGTGAAGAATCTTCATCCCCTTCTCACTCATATGTCTAAGCCTATGATGCCATAGTGCTTCATCTACTGCTTTGGAAGTTAAAGAATTAACAGAGTTAGAAATACCATTGCATAAATACAATGTACCAACCTTTTCTCCTTTTTCTATTACCAGGGCTCCTTTGGTGACCTTCCAAGCTTTATCTGTGAAAGTTGTCACACAACCTTCACCACCTAACTGCCCTGTTGAAATCAGATTTTTCTTTAGATCTGGAACATGCCTTACCTCCTTTAATAGCCATTGGTTTCCATTCTGCTGTTTTACAAGAACCTTACCCATTCCAAAAATTTTACAGGGTTTATCATCACCCAAACGAACTTGTCCAAAATCTCCTTGAACATAGTCATGAAAATATTTCTTATCAGGTGTGGCATGGGATGAAGCCCCTGAATCTACAACCCAAGAATCAGTAACATTTTCGAAAGAAAGAATCAAAGCATCTTGTAACACATCACCTGTCACATTTGCTTCATGATTATTTTCTTATTGTGCATCTCCTTCTTTTCCCTTCCGAGATCTACATTTCTTTAGGTGTCCTTTCTTTCCGCATTTCCAGCACACTATCCCCGATCTGGACTTGGATCTGCCTTTCCTTGATTTACTGGGATATCCCAAGCTCTTTCATCTTTGCATTCCTCTTCCCCTAGAATTTGCACTCAAAGCATTACCCGATGTCTCACCGGATCTTTTCCATCGCATTTCCTCGCTAAGGATAGCACCGAAAACATCATCAAACTTTAAAGTACTACATCCAGAGATAGAGTTACTAATGGCCATTACTAAACAATTCCAATTCTCTGGCAATGAGCACAAGAATAACAGAGCTCTAACTTCATCATCAAATTTTACCCCTACAGAACTTAACTGAATAGTAACTGTATTAAAATCATTTAAATGGTCTGCAACAGATCCACCTTCCGACATCTTCATATTAAATAGTCGTTTCATAAGAAATACCTTGTTTGAGGCCGAAGGTTTTTCATATAATTTCGCCAACGTCTGCATCAAACCCTCTGTTGTTGTTTCCTTCGAAATATTGAAGGCGACTGATGCCGCAAGGCACAACCGTACTGTTCTGAGTGCCTTTCTATTGAGAATGTTCCATTCCGCGTTTGTCATGGCTGCCGGCTTCTTTTCTTTTCCGCTCAATGGTAGGTACAAATCTTTCTGATACAGATAATCTTCCATCTGCATCTTCCACAGCGGGAAGTTTTGGCCGTTAAATTTCTCGACCCTAAACTTAGCATCTTCTGCCATTGCTCCCACTCGAACTAGGAACCCTTCTTTCCTGCGAATTTATCAGCCAAATATACCTTCGAATTTGATACCAGTTGTTAGAAAATTAAATGTTACAGAGAAATTCAACACATAAAATATGTGGAAAATACAAGCACAAAAAACACATAAAAACCAGAGAGACACAGATATATGTGGTTCACCCAGTTTGGGCTACGTCCACCCCGAATAGCTAGTCCTTCCTTTCTATTATCCAGCAAAAATGAAGAGACAAAACCTATAGCAGATCCACTGTAATATCCTCTATTCTCTCTCACAATCTCCCTATCTGTTTCCCGCTCAGAGAATACACATACAATGCGAAGCCGCAATACAATACCCTCATAAAAGCGAGGGGTTACCTTCTAGGGAAAAAAACCCTAAACTAAAAATAACTTCTACCGTCAGATCATCTGCCTAATGAACGGCCTAGATTGACTAGAAATTACTGCACTTTTACAAGGACCGCTGGCCCCTGGACCCCCCTGCCGGGGGGTCAACCCCCCCGGACCCCGCGGGGGGGACAAGTCCCCCCCATACCCCCCCGCGTGAAACGGTATACAATTTTCCTAGGGTATAAATCTAGCTAAAACAAGGATCTATGAATTTGGAAGAAAATCAAGCTCCACACCCAACAAATATTATAGTGGTATCAGAGCATAATCTTGGCTTAGCCTATGAAGCACTACATCTATGTCATCAGAATAAGAATAACCTCTTACAGAATGGGATAAGCAGTATATTAATAGAGGTCAAAGGTTTTATTATATAAACAATGAAGAAGGCAAAGGAAAAACCCCAATATCAAGAGCAATGGATGAAAAGGATTTTCCAAAGCTTCTTCTCCAAACTATGTAAGATATTTCCAGAGAAATCAAGGAGATGAAGATGGAGAGACATAAGGAGAACCCAATAGGGATTCAAGATGGAGAAAGTTCCAGCACTTCATAGCATTGGTGTGAGAAATTGATCATGCAACAAGTTTCCCAATGCTCCACCATGCCTATATTTCTAGCAGTAGGAAATGGTGTTGGAGGACCCCAAGAGCAGGAGGCTCTTGGTGATTACTTTCTAGAATATGAATCTCAATCTGAAAGGTTCAAAGACAATCTAAACTTTCAAGAGTTATGTCAAATCAAGGACAATAGGAAGCCCCATAATAACAATAGAGGTGGAGGGTACATGCAAAGCAATTATCTGCAGCATACTGTGGGGAGATTCTTTCTACCCGCTTTTGACAGATCATCCAAGCACAGCCAAGGATTGGGTAGAAAAATTAGACATATATTTCCAACTGAACCTAGTCTCAGATATTGGAGCCATTAAGATAGAAACATTGCACCTCGAAGGTGAAGCACATGATTGGTGGTTTCATGGCCTATCTACATTGGGGCATGAAGGTGTGACTTCATATGCATAATTCACTCGGAGGTTGGTAGAAATATTTGACCGAAGAGATCCTTAAGCACACTTTCTACAGATAGGTAAGCTCAAGCAATCAGGAAATCCAAAGACTTACCTCTCTGAATTTTTGAAGCTTTTAGTCATGGTTCCAGATCTGTCTACATCTAGACGAGTATACATGTTTATTGATGGGTTAGCAAAGCCTTTGCATGGGTTGGTAAAATTTAGCAGACCAACTACACTTAAAGATGCCATTGAAAGGGTGAGGGAATTACATGATGCTTTGCAAAGGGAAATTGCTCCATTTCAGCAAAGGCCCACTTTTCAGTCAAAGGGGAAATATGTGAAGGCTCTTCCCCCAAAGGAGAACCATAAAAAAAGGACCTCTTAGTGATGACGTCCAAAAATATTTAACGAGGAGGAAGGTTTGCTTCACTTGCCAAGAACCATGGGTACCAGGGCATTGGTGTGTTGCGGGAAAGGCACACTATATTGAGGTATTCAATGATAGTGAAGAGGAGGAAGAAGAGGATCCAAAAGGAGACATCAGCACTGTGGGACCAGGAGAGGATCCACCACTACCAAGAGGTGCAAATGGGGCATTTTATCCTATTGGAGGGGCCCTTGCATCTTTGCGAGGAGTACCCAAGTATATGACCTTGAGAGTCCAAAGCATAGTTCAGGGAAAACGGGTACCATTATTGATAGACATTGGGGCTACCCACAATTTTATTCATACTCAGTTGGTGCAAAAGAGAACAATACCCACTAATGATTTTGAAGGATTATCAGTTTTGGTTCCAGGAGCTAGAGCCATGCAACGTGTGAAGTATTTTCCGGCATTGTCTGTAACCTTGGGGACATGCACTTTAACTGATCACTTCTTTGTGGTTGATATTCCTGATACCAATGTGATATTAGGTGTGTAGTGGGTATTACACTGGGGAAGGTCACCACAGATTGGGAGACCTTCCAAATGTAATGGATAGATAAGAAGAGTGGTACGCATCAAATGATCAGGGGCATGCACACCTATCCAACTCAGAAAGTATTTTCACATAAGATGGAGACTGATTTGCATAGAGGAAGCAAGGATAAATCAGGCCACCCAGATACGTAGTTTACTCTAGACCATGATGTTATATTATTTGGAGGCATTCCACCAGGAAGGCCCCCAGACTAGAAGTTGGTTAAAGAGTTCTCAGCACAAGTGGAACCACTCATAGATATGGCTAAGAGGGGAGCCTTGGATGGGACAAACACTGTGAAGAGGGCCTTTGATTGGCTCAAGGTGGAGATGAATATTTTTTCGGTATCGGTATTACCAACTCTAACCAAGCCTTTTGCACTGAAAGTTGATGCTTCAGGAGTGGATGATGGCACGGTTATGGTGCAAGGGGGCTATTCTATAGCCTTTGAGAGTCAAAAGATACTTCCAAATAGGAAGGTGTCTTCCATATATGGTAAGGGGTTGCTAGCCATCATGCATGCATTTGCCAAACTCAGACAATATTGGATGGGAAACAACTTCCAAGTGAAGGTTGACCATCAAAATATTTAACCTTTTCTTGAGGAGAAGAAGCTGCAAAAGAGGCAACAAAAGTGGGTTAGTAGGATTCCGACTTATGAATATGATATTGAATGTGTCAAAGGGAGAAGCAATGAGATGACAAATGCCTTATCACAGAGACCAAAAACACTGTCATTGGATTCAGATTGGGAGTCCCAGTTGTTAGTGGAGTATTGCAAGAACCACTTCACATGTGAGGTAATTTATGGGAAAGTGACCGATGAGAGGTATAGAGTGATGGATGGAGTCATCTATTATTAGGATCGGATATTCTTGACTAAATATTCTAAGCTTAAGGAGGAAATTCTACATGCAGCACATGATTCACCCCTTTCTGGCCACCAAGGTTTCATTAGGACATATCAGGCCATTAGGGAGAGATTCTCATGGTAGGGTCTCAAGGAGGATGTGCTCCAACATATCAGGAAGTGCGTAGCTTGCCTGAAGAATGAGGAAGAAAACAACCACCCTGCAAGTTTGTTATAGTCACTTCCTTTTTCGGGAGGGAGATTGGGGAGCCCTTCTATGGACTTCATCACTAGCTTTCCAACAGCACATGGTAATGATTGTACCTTTATAATCATTGGTCAACTAAAAAATTATTTACATTCCTTTGCCATTTATTTACAATGCACTGCCCCACAAGAGGGAAAGCTTCTCCTTGGACTTCATGGTCTTCTTAAGACCATAGTCAGTGATAGAGATAGCCAGTTCCTGGATGACTTTGGGCAAGTGTTTCTCTGTTTGGGGTATACCTAGTTGGCAGAAAGTATCAGTTATTAACCCCAGGAAGATGGTCAGATAGAGGCAGCAAAAAGGTGGTCGGGAAGCTACTTCCAAACTATGTTCTGAAGCAGCAAGGAGAAGAGCTGTGTTCGTTCCACTTGGGGGAACGTTGTTACCATCTAAAATTTCATATGGAAATCAGTATATCTCTATTCTTAGTTCCATATGGTGATGATGCTCTATGTATTTTTGATAGAATGGTTAGGGAAAGCAAGGTTCCTAGAACCAAAGATTGGATCCTAGAGAGTTAGGATATATTCCGGTCTCTCAAGGACAACATTTCTACAGCCCAAGATCAACAAAAGTTCGATACAAATCATGGGTGGGAAGAGAGACATCATGGGGTGGAAAATTTGGTCTATCTCCATTTTCAGCCATACAAACCATCTACATTGAAGAAGAAGGGGACTGAGAATTTTTTCAATGGGCCACATAGGGTGATCCATCTTGTTCGGGGAGTAGCATATGGGTTGGAGCTCCCCATTGGGAGTAAGGTGCCCAAAATTTGTCATGTCTCATGCCTCAAAAATGAAATTAGATAGCATGTAGTTGCCACCATGGATCTCCCACCTCTTTATGATGTGTGCCATCTGGTTTTATCACCAAAGGCTAACTTGGACACTTGGGAGGGGCAGCTAAGGAACAGGTTGATTGGAGAATATCTGATTCAATGGATGAGGATGCTACATGTGGAGGAGAGGGTATTTTGCAACATACATCCTTGTAGTTGCTTGAGGAGAAGCAATATTCGGGAGGGGAGGACTGTAATATTCCTTATTATCTTTTAGCTAGTTGGGAATATTAAATTTTGTTTTTTGTTAATAAAATGGATGAATAAGAGGATAGAGGAACCCATAAATCTCTTTAGTAGGAATAAAAACAATTCTTGTGTGAAAGTGGAGCAATGTAACTAGTTGAATAAAGCACCCCTTGGTGTGAATGGGGTCAATGCATGAGGATGGGTCAAGGTTGACCAAATCAACAACATAGTCATGTAGGGAGTGGAGATATTGGAGGACATTGCAGTCACAATGGGAGGAAGTATCCATGAGAGTAGCATCATTATTGAGTGGGACCAAGAGGGAAGAGGCTCACAATTCATATAAGGAAGGGGATGGAAGCCATGGAAATCATTCTGAATATTGTTATTTTTGGTCTTTTATGACTTTCAACACGCTTCAGCTGTTTAGAAAAGTTTGTTGTGCTGTTTAGCACAAGGGTGTTTCTGGGTGGAAATCCCACCCTCATCCTCATGGGACTCTGAGTGCCCACTCAGGAGAGGTTACTTTGAGCTTCATTCCATCATCCGACATCAGGCCAAACATTAGCCACCTTCAGCAACGTAGTCTCCTTCAGGAATTGTGCCATTCAGGAGGGCAGTTGTAGTGGAGGGTTGAGAACCCAAGTTCTGTTTTCCAGTGAGGGGAGTACCCCTTCATCAGGAAAGTTAGTAGGAGGAGTATCAACTATTTTCTTATCATATCAGCCACCTCCCAGAAATTATTCATTTGCAGAGAGTAATATATCCCTAGGGTTGCATTTTTCATATTGTGTATATCCAGAAACCCATTCTAGGTTATCTTGGAATTGTGCTAGAGAGCCTAGATCTCTAATCCTGAAATTTTCTGAGCACTATATCAGTAGACCCATGTATTCTTATTTTCCATCTGCAATTATTCTCAATAGGATTACGGAGTCATGGCCTTCTGGTATTTTGTGTAGCAACATTATTTCATGTTTTGGTGTACTGGGTCATTTGAGGCTTGCTTTGCCTAGCTTGTCTTTTTCCTCAAGATCTGATACTCATTTTCTGCTATGATATCTAATAAAATGGCTCTATGATCTGCAAATATTTGATGTGTTGATATTTTACTGCATTTTCCAATTCTATATTCAATATTCTTGTTTTTCCTAATTTGGAATATTACAGACAAAGTTAGATTAGAATTGTACTTTGATTATTTTTAGATAGATTTAAAAAGTAGATCAAATGCTCTCTTTTCATAAAATTAGTATTTTCAATTGATAGATAGAATATAGATTAATTTTTGATAAATAGAACATAATTCAGAGTTCAATAGAATTTAGAATGATGCTTTGTTTAAATATAGAATAAGTTTAATTATATGTTTTCCATAGATGTTTTTTCCGTCATATAATAGTCTAACCATCAAATTTTAACCATCCAAAGATTGATTTATTTTTATGCAAAAGAGAATAGTTAAATAACATTTCCTTTTCTTCCTTCTTTTAGATTTTAGATTTCATTCATTTCATTAAGAGTAATTTGTAAATCAAATTATTTTCTTAGAGTAAAAATAACATTTCCTTTTCTTCCTACTTAAAAGATTAAGTTTTCATCATTAAATTTCTTTTAGATTTAGTTGTTTCTTAGAATTTAAAGATTTCATTTAAAAGCCTAGATTTCATTCCTTAGATCAATTTTAGTTCTTAACATTAAGCATAAGATACAAACCCCCAAAACAATATCTAAAGATACACAAAAAAGTAAGAAAGAAGGGCATCTAAGCATATATAGTGCACCATACTTCATTAGATTGCTAGCCTCGGTCGATAATTTATGATAGCAATTTAAAACAATAAATTGACTAAACAACAAGATTTTAATTACAATAATGATGAGTAAATAATAAAAATGTAGTATTTTTAATATAACAAATATAAAATAACATTATATTCATTTAATTTTAGAGTTCTACATGTTAATTGGGGTGTTCTTAAGTGAACTCTTAAATCTACATGTGAGTTGGCATGATACTAATAACCTTGTTGTACTCCTTAGACTAAGAGAGGGGGACATTCTTTTCATTTAACATAATAAAAAGTTATAGTTTACATAAATTAATGTAATTTTATAGTAAATAAATATTTTTAACACAATTTGGTTAAAATCCTTTTGAACTGATAAAATTATATATGATGATGATGATGGTTACCATCTATTAATACCAATGCAGTCTATCGAACCTTAACAGAGAAGAAAGAATATAAGTTTGATTCTTCAAAATCTTGTTTCTATGGTAAAATAGAAGGGAAATAAGTGCTCCAATGTTACTATAGGTGGGTTGGCTTAATAGGTCAAGAAGATTGGAAGTGTGGCAGTTGGTAGGGAGTTGATATCGAATATGAGTAAGGGTCGGGGAGTCTAAAAGAAAGTGTTTTTCATCTTCTACCTACTTAGAATCGTAAATTTGACAAATTTTATCGTTCCAATAGGTCTTGGGAATAGACCACTGCCCGGTCTCACTTCGAATCTCATGGGAATTAGTTCTTATCTTAGTGATGTTCATTTTTTTCTTATTGTTGGAAAACACAGAGAGATAATTTTTATTATCAAGGGTGGGGTTGATCGCTTCCTTATAGTATCTTAGTTTCCTTTTACCCTCCAGCTCCTGATCCTCCCACAACTTGTCCTTAAACTTGACGGTAATAGTATTTTTGATATTATCTTTTGCTTCCCATACTGAGCTCCTCCTTAATTCCCCAATGGTTGAGCCAGGACTGGGCATCCTTATGCCACCTGCGCTTGAGGTGAAGGTGAGGTTTTTGACTAAAGTTAGAAGAAATTTTAGGGAGCCTTTTTTATTCCATGTTATCAAGCTTCTTCTTACAAATTGGATATATAAATATAATCATACTTTCAATGGGGGACAAACCAGATTCGATAAAGAGGATAGGATAGGGAGTATTTCCCTTGATCTTAAGGTTGTAGGTTATGAATTTCTTTTGAATCATCTCAATATTCCTCCATGACTCTATGAATATACTGCAACCCCAAACTTCACATCTGTATAAGACAACTAAAGGGTGATAAGGGTCTCAAAGAGGAACCTCTTTTTACTCAAAATGTAAAGATCGACTGACTTACAATTTTTTCAAGATCATAATAAGATTTCAAGCCCCCAATAATCATTTTCTTAATGCTATAATTCTAGTTGAGATGATGAGGGAAGCCAATGCCCAAATACTTATAAGAAGAAACTTTCTCTAAGCACTGGTTATTATACACGAAACTATCATGGGTGATCTTCTTGGATTTAATGATCATGACTTTAGTCTTGTCAGTATTAACTGTCAGACCTATCTTGGAGCAGTAGTCATGAAGAATCTGGAGCTTCTTGTCAAGGTCATCATGGCTTTTTGCAAGAATAACGATATCATCGACATAAAGGAGAAGAGTAATGAGAACACCAGCCAGATCGGTGCCCTTGCACCCTGTAGATTCCAGACACTCCTCTTGCTTATCGATGTATATGCCAAAAAGGGTAGGGGATAAGGGACACCCTTGCTTAACTCCAATATTTCATTTAATGTCTTTAGACCAACCCTCGTAGGTCTTAAGCTTGGCAGTGACGGTCTCATAGAGATGGATCACAACAGTCCTCATCTCTGTGGGGATCATTATCTCTTTGAGTCTCTCCCAAAGATTATCTCGAGGGACAGTGTCGAAAGATTTTCTAAAGTCCACAAAGAAATGGAAGAGATCAGCTTTACTATTGTGTCATTCCTCCGCAATGATTCTAAGAGTGACCATATGGTCAATAGTCGAGTGATGTCTCCTAAAACCAGCTTGCCCTTTAGCTCTTTTTTCATGGCTTTCAAGCCAAAGGCTAAGCTTCTTCTCCAAAATGAGCCCATAAAGTTTAGGCAGGATATGGCTAACCATAATAATATTGTCGTTGCATGTAACGCTCTTGTCCCAATTTTCAAATATATTAAGTGTTAATATTATATAATTTAGTTAATACAAATAATTGTTTTATTAAATTTAATGTTGTAATTTTCCCAAAGATTTAATCATTAATTTTGACAAAGATGATATTTCCATATTTGGATGATGATAAATATGAAAAGATCAAAATCTTTGAATGTTTAATCATTTTTTTCATATATAAATATTTTATTTATAAACTCTCCTATGATATATACTTGAATTTTTTTTTGCATATATAAATATTTTATTTATAAACTCCTAAATGATACATATTTGAATTAATGGTCAATCATTTTTAAATAGAACCAAGTAGAAAAATAATTTGAGCAATATTTATAACTAAACGATAAATAATAAAAACTCATTAATTTACTTTTCTAGCATTGTCTATAAGTGAGATTTTTGAAAAGTTTTCTTGTTTATTTTTTGATCTAATTTGTCTAGAATAGGGCACGGATTCATTGACATCACAAGCGAACTCTTCACAATCCAAATCCCCCAATAGTTTGGTTTTTTTAGGATGTTAGAATCCATATATATAATCAAAAAATTAGTTTAAATAAAGCATTGTCTATATGGCAACTCTAAATCAACTTTGGAAATCAATCAAATCTTTAATCATTTTTTTCATAGATAAATATTTTATTTATAAAATTTCAAATGATACATATTTGAATTAGTCACAAGTCATAATTATTGCTGAGAGATGTCTATTTTGAAATAGAACTCCATAAAAAATTGAAAACCATTTCATCAATATTTTTAATAATACTTTTAAATAAATAATAAATAATAAAAATTCATTAATTTATCTTTCAGTAAAGTTTTTTTTTGTGAGTTTGGTAGTATCTTTCAATTTTCCACTTTTTTCACTTTTTTTTTTTTAACTCCATTTTCATAACATGTCCAGATACATCACCCCGACCGGGGAAGGAAATTGAACCTATGATGAGTGCTATAACCGCTTGCCTCATCACTGTTTAACCAAGACCCCACAGACATTTTTCAGTAAAGTTAATTTGAAATAATTAATTAATTTTTTTATAAGCTTCCAAATAGTACATACTTGACTACTTGAATTAGTGGCGAGTCATAATTATGCAGAGAAATAAAACCGGATAACCTGTTTCAAAATCTTTCTTAATAATACTTTTAAATAAATAATAAATATAAAAACTCATTAATTTACCTTCATATAATGTTAATTTGAATAATTTGTATGATAACTATAAATCAGTTTTTGTTAATCATTCTTTGCATATATAAATATTTTATTGATAAACTTCCGAATAGTAAATAGTTGAATTAGTCATTAGGTGTCAATTTTGAAATAAAAACCATAAAAAATTGAAAACCTTTTCAATAATATTTCTTAATATTACTCGCAAATAAATAATAAATATAAAACTCCTCATTAATACCCAGTACAAATTTGAAAATTGTTTCAGGAATATTTCTTAATATTACTTTTAAATAAATAATAAATATAAAACTAATGGTTTCAATAATATTTCTTAATATTATTTTTAAATAAATAATAAATATAAAACTCATTAATTTACAGTTTTGTAATGTTAATTTCAATAAAAAATTTATGTAACTCTAAATCAAGTTTGGAAAACACCTCAATGTTTAGTCATTCTTTTTATATATCAATATTTTATTTATAAATTTCGAGGTGATACATACTATTATAGACATGTCTATTTTAAAATAGAACTCCTTACAAAAATATTTGAATAATTTTTATGGTAACTCTAAATTAGCATTAGAAATCACCCCTGAGTTTAATCAATTTTCCAAATATAAATATTTTATTTATAAAATTTCAAATGGTACACAATAGGCCAGATAGTAGTTTTTGGTGGGATTTTGGTAAAAAAAAAAAATTCAAAAATCAAATACTTGGAGTGTTTGAATTGCATTTTTTATGGTGGAAATAGATTCAGCGCCATTAAAGCACACAAAATACTGAAATTTAACCACTTTAAACCAAAAATTTTCATAATCTTACTGGAATTTCTGGATTATTCTGTAGATTTTTTTAAACTACGAACAATCTAGATGTCTCTCTTTTAAAACAAAACCAAAATCTAAAACTGTTTCAACAATATCTTTTAATACTATTTTTAAATAAATAATAAATAATAAATAATAATAACCCATACTTGAATTAGTCGTGGTCTCTTATAATTAGGCAGAGCAAGGTATCTATTTTGAAATTAAACTCCGTAAAAAAATGTTTAATAATATTTTCAAATAAATAATAAAACAACTTATTAGTTTATCTTTATATGATTTTTATGGTAACTCTAAATCAGCTTTGGAAATCATCTCTTTTTATGTGATATATGGATAACGATAGTCTTTAGTGCGACTTTTTGAAGATTTGTTTTATGGGTAACTTTGCACAATCTAAGTTCCCTGGAGATTTTTTGGGGTGCCCAATCCATATATAAAGTAAAAAAAAACAGTTTAAATAATAAAAATCAAGATTTATCTTAAATTTTTTCACCAAATTCCGGCACCAAAAACTCCAAAAAGTCGCACTAAAAACAACTCCTATGGATAAAAGTTATTTCCAAATTAACAACAAAAAAATAAATTGTAAATAGTCAGTTTATTTATTTTGGATGTTTTCTAATAAAATTTGCTCAAAATCCAGTATAGATTTATTTGAATCACATGTTTGAGTTATGAACATTGAACAATTCCATATGTTCCGGGTTTTTGGGTTTTTCCAAAGACTTTGAATTCAATAAAAATACATTCTAAATAACTGTTTGACCAATTTTTTAATAAAAATACATTCTAAATAACCGTTCGACCAGTTTTTTTTTATTTTTTTTAAATTCAAACTGATAGTTAAACAACACTTGTTAGCCTCTCTAAAATGACAATAATAAATCCAAAATAATTAATTAAATATTCCTAACTCTTGGGTTGTTGGGTTGTTCTTCAAAAGATGGAGTTTGTTTAGGAACTCCTATCTTGGTGGGTTTTTGGTGAGTAATTAACTCAACCAAAAGAGACTAAGATAGCATGGACTATCTTCTCTCATCTATTTAAATTGTAAATTAAAATTCTTTTAATAAGAGAGATTACATGAGGAAGCCATGAGGCTTCTGCCTTTTCCGCCGGTTAATTTGTATCATGTGGTATCAGAGCTATTGCGTCTTGGCGTTGTTGGATAGTTTTCAGTGCAGTGGAAGAAACAAATCTGAAGAAGACAATTGAGCGGAAGTGTGGAATGTCAACGTTTGTGAAGAGTGCATGGTTTCTTTCGTTACTCAAATCGTAACACAGAGGTAACATTTGATTCTACAGATTTGTGCGCTCCATTTCAAATAAATATTGATGAATTGCTTTAATGTATCTATACTGCAATTTTGCGGCCATAAACCTGAACATCACAGACAAATATCTGATGAATTTTTTTTTGTAAGTCGTTGTCTTGTTTTATAATTGAGTGGATCATGGAGATGGAGATTCTGTGTGTATGTGAGTTTTATTAAAAATAATAATCAGGCAATCTGCTTAGAAGAGGCCAAGCATTGACAGAGCATTGGCCAAGTTCTCTGCGTATATCGCGCTATGATTTGGTAAGAGAACCTGCAGTCGTGAAGGTTCTGGTGCCATCGTTTACACAGAAATGTTTCGAATACAGTGGAAATTTGGATGAAACAACTTCTTCTTGAATATTTAGATTGCTGTACATTTCTCTTGTGTGCTTTATTGTGTTACTGGCTCTTATTTCTTTAAGCTACAACGCCTTTTCACTGGATTCAACGAGTGGGGAGAGTCGGATCTCACATTTGCAGCAGAATCTAACGCACATTGATCAGAAAAAAAGCCATGCTGGAAAGTAATTTTTAATGTAGTTTGGAGCCTGGACATTAGATCTGCGTTGAATACTACTTGTGATATTTATCTGCGGCTATTAAAGTTGAGAAAGTTAAAAAACAAATCCGAGCATGCTGCTGCAAATGGAATCGAACCATTACGGAGAAGTACGTTCCATGGGTTGCCACTAGCATAAGATGACATTGAAGTTGGTAATTTCTCTCTGCGCCAAAAGAAATTATATGCGTGAAATTCTTTTATGCTGCCTTACGTGACTCCTCAAAATAATTATAAAAAAAAAGTGTGCTTTGACTTTTTTTTTTGGAGATACGTTGAATTTTAAAGTGGATCCATTCATTTTTTAAAAGATTTCATAAAATTCTCTCAAGGAGGGGTATATAATTAAAAGATGGTAGTTATGAGAGAGAATAAGTGGAGAGTGTGTTTTAATTTTTTTATTTTTTAATGAGTGAATGGGAGAGATAAAAAGTGACTTCACCATGTTCATTCCATTTGTTTAATGGAAATTATGTAAAAGCATCATTATAATGGTTCTTTAAATATTGATTGGGGAGAGATAAGGAATGGAAAACATATTTTTTTTGTGAGGGGAGTCATAAGGGTGAAGATTGTCATTGATTTTGTAATAAGAGTGATGCTTTTGTAATTTTTGGAGTAATAAGGGTGACGTTTCGAAATTTTTGAAGAGATAAGTGTGCTTCGGAGAAATAAGGTATGAGTGATCAGTGCACACGTTTTTTGAAGACTTTTGTTTCCAAAGTTTGCAAGCATCACATTCTCATTGTTTGAGAAAGCTTCCGTGGCAATATTGTAAAAGATGAAAGACTGATGATCTCCATACTCAATAAAGATATCATTTTTTTTTTGGTGTTGATGTGTCCTAGATCCGCCCGAAATTGAATAAGGGGATCTTAGGTACACCATGTGTGTTTGATGGCGTATGTTTTCTTTTTGGCTTCATGTTGTTGCTTTTTGATATGTGTCTAGTTGTGACACATTAATAATTCCCTACATAAAGTTTAATATCAGCAATCACAACACATAACGAAATAGCTGCAAGATCAACACATGCATCTGCACAAATTGAAGATTGTCTACATCAACATTTTAAATCAACAAGCCAATTCACTTAATCAAGTTCATGTACCTGCACACTCAAAAGTCTACATCAGAGTTGTTATACATTCTTTTCAGAACTTGTAATCAAATTCACTATGTTATGTTAATCATTAAAAATTCATTGTTAATGAATTTTTAAAAAGACAAGTGAATTCATTATTTTAAAGTGATTCATTGTAAGCTTTCTTGGGTGCATTGTCGACAGTGTTCGACACCCTTCTTTTACAAAAAATCAATTGAATGCATGCGTTTTTTCCAAACAAGCAACAAGTTTACATCTCCCAGCGAGCGTGATTTCAAGCAATTTGCATCAATCAACACATCAAGCGAGCCAGAGTGAAGTTTATTGCAGTAATCATCAAACAAGTTAAAACAATCAACCAAGTTGACATCGACATCAAGCGAGCGTGGTTATTCATTCAAGTGAGCGTGTCGTCATCAAGTAAAGTCAAGTGAGCACTTAAACAAACGCAATCGTCATCAAGCGAGCGTGAATTCCAGAGTTTAAGCGAGACAATTCTACACTTCTAGCAAGTAAGCGCAGTCAGCAACAAATTAAGCAAGCGAGCCTGTCATTCAAGTGAAACAGTTCAAAGTACGACATCTACAACAAGAGAGCCTGATTTCAAGAGCGCAAGTTCAAAATGGCGCAACATATTCAGTTGTTAAACATTCTTCATAGTTTGATCATCTCCAATGATGAAGACATGGTGCACGTCAGCAAAGAAACTCTTGCTGATCTTTCACGGCATCTGCAACAAACACATGAAACTATTGAGTTTCTTCAACTTGAGTCTCAACTTCAAAGGATTGAATTGCATGAAAAGAATGATACTTTCAAGACTTTGAACCATCCCGATGATAAGTCTTTGCACAATCCAACTGATAAGTCATTCATTCAGCCAGCTTCAAGTGTCGAAGCTGTTCCAGTTCCAATTTCTTCCAAGCCCATCATCAAGCCCTGGGAAGAACTTCAGAATAACAAGAATCGACGAGGCTTAGGATATGTCCAAGATGACACTAACTTACATATTCCCGATTATTCCAAGCCCATTCAGTTCATCAGTGCGGGATTTCTTGAACAGATCCCCTCAGCACATTCAGAGACAGTTGCAGCCAACCAGCAGTGCATGCAACCCAAAGTTGCAGAAAAAGAAAATTCCACGCAACCTAAACTTGAGGTCACACCGAAATGTTCTCATTGTCAGAGAATTGGTCATATGGAAGATCAGTGTTTTGATCTCCATCCCTGTAGCCATTGTGGCAAGTGCAATCATTCCTCAGACAAATGTCGCAATCGACACAAATCATCAAGGTTGAAGATACATTATGAATGGATCGACCGTTGGGAATGGTCATCCACAATTAAAAGATTGCTTCAGTTCTACAACCGCATACGATCACACATTATGCAGCCCACACTGAAAAGATGATGGTACTCTCATAAAATTGAATGGGGGAGTACAACAGTGTAAAACTCCTACACCTGAAGGGGGGGAGTTCAGGAATATTTTATAGAGAAGCGTCTCTCCTTTCAGCTGACAAAGGGGGGAAAATGTCAATGAAATTAACAGTGGTTTTCAGACTGAAAGTCTCGACACAACCAGTAAAAGCAGCCAGTGGGCATCTTCAACAGCCAGTGGGCAATCAACAAAATTGCCAGTGGGCATCAACAACTTTGCCAGTGGGCAGTCAACAAAATTGCCAGTGGGCATCAACAACTTTGCCAGTGGGCAGTCAACAAAATTGCCAGTGGGCATCAACAACTTTGCCAGTGGGAAGTCAACAAATTTGCTAGTGGGAATCAACAAATTTTCCAGTGGGTAGTCGACAGCACAAAAGCAGTGGACAGTTTTCAGCACAACAAAAGCAACAGTGAGTTGTTTTTGTCATCATCAGCCAGTGGGCTTTGAACAAATTTTGTTAGTGGACAAAGGATGCTGCTTTCATGCAAAGCACAGATGGATCCTTTTGCAACTTGGCACTTGATGTAGTTTTCAAGCAAAATTCAGACATGAATCAGACATACAGCTGACTCATGGTCTCTTCAGATTGCAGTTTTTCAGCATCCAGCTTTGGCGGTTTTTCAGGCAATGTTTTTTGAGGATCAACGTGAGAACTTGGAAGATGATTTCTCGTTCTTATTTTGGATTTTTCATTGAAGGGGGGAATGTTAGCCTCTCTAAAATGACAATAATAAATCCAAAATAATTAATTAAATATTCCTAACTCTTGGGTTGTTGGGTTGTTCCTCAAAAGATGGAGTTTGTTTAGGAACTCCTATCTTGGTGGGTTTTTGGTGATAGTAACTCAACCAAAAGAGACTAAGATAGCATGGACTATCTTCTCTCATCTATTTAAATTGTAAATTAAAATTCTTTTAATAAGAGAGATTACATGAGGAAGCCATGAGGCTTCTGCCTTTTCCGCCGGTTAATTTGTATCAACACTATGGTGTGTATATATATATAGTTGAATCTAAGTTTATTTGTGTCACATGCCATTCAATCTTCTTGCATGCAAGGAAAGAAAGTCAGGGGCTTAGATTCTCACAGGCCTCCTACTAGTGCTATTTTTAAGGAAATTTCAATAGAAGCGGAAATTCCAATGGACGTTGCTCCTGCAAATGCAAATGGTGAGTATCATTGTGTGGTCTATGAAAGGCTGAGTAAAATGAGAAATGTGTTGGAATGTTTCAGAATTCCAAAATAATAAAAGTCCCTTCCTTAACACAGAGAAATATTCAAAATTGCATCCACAGTGACAGAGTTTTCAACTCAGAAAAAAATTTCTATTTCATAGAAAACTGTTACAGATTCTTCCTCAAGAGAGGGATTACAAAATAATTTTGACTGCTGCAAACATAGTTCAAAAATTATCACTCTGTCATTCACTAAAATATATACCTCTGTATATACTCTGTTTTTCCAAAACACTCTGCTGTGTTTGTCAAACAATACACTGCTGTGCATTCACTTCTCTGTCTTTTACAAATGCACTCTGCTGTGCATAACAATTCTGCTCTGTGTAATTAAAAATTACAACACTCTGTTTTTGTATATAACAAAATATCTCAGCCCTGTTTCATTCAATGTCATTAATTGACATACAACCAGAAAATTCACTGCTTGAACAATCTTTATGGCATCATTAACTTCTGCCGGCACCGCTTGGAAACGCATTGAAGTCGAATTTGCATGGTGGCACTTTGATTTTTTTTCGCACTGTTGTTCTGTGTAATTAGAATTACATCTCTGCCTCACGGGCTTTCTAATATATATATGATGTGCATATATATATATATATATATATATATATATATATATATAAAACATTACATTATGGGCCTTGTCATTATATATAAATATATATGACATGTTTTAATTAATACATAACACAAACAAACAAAAATAAATTAAAACGACTTTTGTTTTAAAACCAAATGCAATTGTGTGGACCCCAGCTGATGACGTCAGCTTATTCCGATGGGGTTCACACCTCCACCCACAAGAGTTCATCGACCCCCGCGGACTTGGTTTACCACTTAACCTCTTCTGCCGGTTAACTGCTTCGTCCCTGCGCTGTTAAGTTATGCGGGCAGTTGGAAATTGATTCCAACACTCCCCCTTAATTTCAACTGCTGGGTTTTGCTCCATACCCAAGCATTTCCTGAAATATTCAAAGCTTTTATGCTGAAGTGGCTTTGTGAGGATATCTACAAATTGATCCTCTGTTCTGCAATGTTGCAAAACAATCTCACCATTGCTAACCAATTCCCGTATGAAATGAAACTTGGTGTCAATGTGTTTTTTCCTTTTATGAAAAACAGAATTTTTAGACAATGCAATAGCTGAGCTATTGTCACAAAAGATCACTGTCCCTTTTACCTGTTCTTGGCATAAAATTCTCAACATTTTTCTCATCCAAACTGCTTGACACGCTGCTGCTGTAGCTGCCACATATTCCGCCTCTGCTGTAGACAATGCTACAATGGGATGTTTCTTAGAAGCCCATGAAATGGCTCCTGAACCCATGTGAAAAACATAACCGGAAGTGCTCTTCCGATCATCTACACTTCCAGCCCAATCACTATCAGTGTATCCAACTAAATCTAAACATTCTGAAGTAGTATAAAAAATACCAAACCTTTTTGTACCTTTAACATACCTCATAATTCTTTTTGCTGCCTGCCAATGTGCATCCTTTGGTTTTTCCATGAATCTGGAAATCAAACTAACAACATGCATTATGTCTGGCCTAGTTGCAGTCAAATACATAAGGCTGCCAACTATGCTCTTGTATAAACTAGGATCAAAATCCTTACTGCTGTCCTCTCTGCTGAGTTTTAATCCCATCACTGTGGGAGTGATTGCTGCTTTGCATTCCTGCATGTTAAATCTTTCAAGAACCTCATTAACATACTTTTCCTGTGAGATAAAAATCCCATTTTCATCTTGTTCTACTTCTATTCCCAAGAAGTATCTCAACAAACCCATATCAGTCATTTCAAATTCTTCTTTCATGACTGTTTTAAAATGTTCAATAAGGCAATCATCATTACCTGTAAAAATAACATCATCAACATATAAAACTACAATCAATATTTTTCCATCTTTTTCTTTGATGTAGAGGGTGGGTTCTCCCTGACATTTCTCAAATCCATTTTCAAGTAGATAGGAATCTATCCTACTGTACCACGCTTTTGGCGCTTGCTTCAGCCCATAAAGAGCTTTCTTCAACTTGCATACTTTGTGCTCTTGGCCTTTCTTTTCATAACCGAGAGGTTGTTCAATGTAAACCTCTTCCATTAACACTCCATTTAGAAATGCTGACTTCACGTCCATTTGGTAAACTTTCCATTTGTTTTGTGCTGCTATGGACAACACTGCTCTCACGGTTTCCATTCTGGCAACCGGTGCGAAAGTTTCCTCATAATCTATGCCATGCTTCTGCTTATAGCCTTTGACCACAAGCCTTGCCTTGTGTCTCTCTATCTTGCCTTCAGCATTACTCTTGGTCTTGTAGATCCATTTAACACCAATGACATCTTTACCTTTTGGGAGTTCAACCAAATCCCAAGTTTTGTTCCTCTCTATGGCATTTATTTCCTCATCCATAGCTTCTATCCATTTCTCATCCTTGATGGCTTTTTCGAAATGAACAGGATCATCAACATGACAATATAAAGAAAACAAAGAATTGATACCTTCATTAGCTATATATTGTTCATAAATTTCTTTCAAACTTCTGAATTTCTTACCTCTTTCAGTAGGTGTACAAGTACTTGAAGAAGCACTTGAATTTCCTCCTTGTGGTGTGCTTGGAGAGGCATTGTCATTTCTCCTCAAGGGTGTGCTTTGCTGCTCTTTTGTTGGTGTTTCTGTTTGGGGATGTATTTCAGCCAACTCATCATCATTCTCATCATGAGATAAACAATGTTTAACATTCACTGTTTTCTCTATGCTTCCATCCCAAGCTTCCTCTTCAATGAACTGAACATCCCTGCTCACAATAAACTTCTTGCTGGATGGGTTATACAAGCGATAAGCCTTGGATTCCTCATTGTATCCAATGAAAATACATTTTTCCCCCTTGCTATCCAACTTCTTCCTTAGCTGATCCAGAATGTGTGCATAAGCCACACATCCGAAAACCTTCATGTGTGTGACACCTTGCTTTGTGCCACTCCATGCCTCTTCCGGCACTTTGTTCATAACTGCTTTTGTAGGGCATCTATTTAGAATGTACGCTGCACAATGTACAGCTTCAGCCCAATAATCATTAGGCAAATGCTTTGCCTTTAACATGCTCCTTGCCATGTCCATTATGGTTCTATTATTCCTTTCGGCTACTCCATTTTGCTGCGGAGTATATCTAGTTGTAAACTGCTTTTGAATACCATTTTATCTACAAAAACGTAGAAAATCTTTAGATATATACTCACCTCCTCTATCAGTCCTTAAGACTTTGATATGTAGCCCACTCTGGTTCTCAACAAGTGATTTGAAATTGCGAAATTTTTCAAACACTTCACTTTTGTTTTTCAAAAAGTAAACCCAAGTTTTTCTTGTAAAATCATCTATGAATGTTAAGATATAGTGGCTGTTAGCAAGTGATGGAGTTTGCATCGGTCCACACACATCTGAGTGGACAATTTCTAAGGGTGCTTTTGCCCTTATGCTTTTCCCAGAAGGAAAAATTTCTCTGTGTTGTTTCCCCGAGATACAACCTTCACAAAGGCTATCCGGTTTCTCTATCAATGGTAAACCACTTACCATTCCTTTTCTGTTCAACAAATTAAGACCTCCAAAGTTGAGATGTCCAAATCTCAAGTGCCATAACCAATTATCATCCTTTGGTTCGCTTTGGAATGTCTCTTGTGCAACTGCTGCTTTTTCTTCACCATTCTTCAAGTCTGCTCTCATTCTGAGAGGGAACATCCTATTCCTTGTCATCTTCACTTCAGCAATACATTGTTTGCTGGGTGGTTTGTCCATGATGGTACAAACATCATTATCAAAGAAAACATTATACCCCTTATGGACAAGCTGTCCAATACTTAAGAGGTTACACTTCATTCCTGGAACATAATAAACATATGCTATGGATTTCTTTGCTCCTAATCTTGTTAAAACATTTACATCTCCTTTTCCCATAACAGAAACTTTGCTATCAGTTCCTAGTGTGACTTGTGACTGCACACTCTCATCTAACATAGAAAACATTGCTATATTTCCTGTTAATGGTTACTACAACCAGAGTCTAGAAACCATAAATCCTCATTCTTTTCTTCAGCCATATTACAAGCTAAAAACAAATTTTTTTGGCTGCTATTTTATTTTGTGAAATTTGCACTAGTTCCACTTCTCATATCTTGTTTCTTCTTTCTACATTCATTAGCATAATGACCATATTTTTTACAATTGTAACATTGGACATTGGATTTATCATACCTTTTTCCTTGATCATTCTGTTGACCACTCTGCTGGTTGTTGCCTTGGCCTTGATGCTGATTTAGATTGCTGCCCCTTCCTTGAGCATTTGTTGGACTGTTCCTTCCACCTCTGTTTTGGCTTCTGCCTCTTCCTCTTCCTTTGCCTTGCCCTCTTCCTCTTCCGAAAGACATTTGGGTCTTAAAGGCATGCTCAAGAGATGAGTTTTCACTCCTACCCAATCTCTGTTCATGGGTCATCAGTGATGCATGTAGCTCATCCACTGAAAACTTTGTGAGATCCCTAGTCTCTTCTATGGTGGTTACAATCACATCGAATCTTGAGGGTAAACTTCTTAAGAGTTTTTCCACAATCCTCTTGTCTTCAAGAGTTTCTCCATGTGATCTTATTTGTGTGACCATTCCAATCACATGAGTGAAGAATGAGTCAATAGTGTCTGACTCTTTCATACAGAGAGTCTCAAACTCTCTCCTCAGTAACTAAAGTTTTTCTGTCTTCACTTTTTCCATGCCTTGATAGGCTGTCATAAGAGTCTGCCATGCTTCTTTGGATCTCTTAGCTGCTGCTATCCTTGGAAACACACTCTCATGTACTACTTGATACAAGAAGAAAAGAGCCTTGGCATATTTCTTCTTATTCCTCTTCAGAATATCTCTTTCTGCCTGAGTTAACACAAAAAATTCTGCTTCATTTGCTGGCTCTTCAAAGCCATCCTCAACAAATTCCCATAAGTCTTGGGAGAAAAATAAGGCTCTCATAGTTATTGACCAGTAGTCATAATTTTTCCCATTAAACATTGGGAGATGGATATTTCCCATACCCATACCAGTGCTGGCTCCAGCCATTCTGCACTCTTAACTATGATTTGAAAAACATTTGACTGTGTGTTTAAAATTAACTGACTGTTCTGCAACAGTAACACAAAACTATATAGAGAAATACCTTTGGATTCTTTTTGGCTGAGTCTTCACACTGCTGGAGAAGTTGCCGCAACAACGAACTCCTTTCCTTCAGCTTATTTGACCTTCAAATAGCCTGGATTGGCTTTGATACCATGTTGGAATGTTTCAAAATTCCAAAATAATAAAAGTCCCTTCCTTAACACAGAGAAATATTCAAAATTGCATCCACAGTGACAGAGTTTTCAACTCAGAAAAAAATTTATATTTCATAAAAAAATGTTACAGATTCTTCCTCAAGAGAGGGATTACAAGATAATTTTGACTGCTGCAAACACAGTTCAAAAATTATGACTCTGTCATTCACTAAAATATATACTGATGTATATAATCTGTTTTTCCAAAACACTCTGCTATGTTTTTCAAACAATACACTGCTGTGCATTCACTTCTCTGTCTTTTACAAATGCACTCTGCTGTGCATAACAATTCTGCTCTGTGTAATTAAAAATTACAACACTCTATTTTTGTATATAACAAAATATCTCATCCCTGTTTCATTCAATGTCATTAATTTACATACAACCAGAAAATTCACCGTTTGAACAATCTTTATGGCATCATTTACTTCTGCCGGCACCGCTTGGAAATGCATTGAAGTTGAATTTGCATGGTGCCACTTTGATTTTTTTTCGCACTGCTGTTCTGTGTAATTAGAATTACATCTCTGCCTCATGGGCTTTCTAATATATATATGATGTGCACATATATATATATATATATAAAACATTACATTATGGGCCTTGTCATTATATATAAATATATATGACATGTTTTAATTAAAACATAACACAAACAAACAAAAATAAATTAAAACGACTTTTGTTTTAAAACCAAATGCAATTGTGTGGACCCTAGCTGATGACATCAGCTTATTCCGATGGGGTTCACACCTGCACCCACAAGATTTCATCGATCCCCGTGGACTTGGTTTACCACTTAACCTCTGCTGCCGGTTAACTGCTTCGTCGCTGCGCTGTTAAGTTATGCAGGCAGTTGGAAATTAATTCCAACAAAATGGCGAGTTCGACATCGAACCCATCGTTTCAGAAGCACAATCTGGGGTTACTGATGTGGGAGGAACTGTGAATGTGGATGATGAAGCAGATTCCCACAGTGAAGTGGGAGTGGGTGACCTAATTTCTGAAGTGGAAATGGCCAGTGCAGAGGAGCCCCAAGTCGATGTTGCAGAATTATGAAAAATCTGTTCTCTTAGAAAACGAGACAACCACGATGTTCTTGTAAAATGTAGTCACGTTGACTGTACTTTCAAGTTTTACCATGTGGACTGTTTGAAACTAATTACGCTCAGATCTCGTCCTCCTCCACATGAATGGTACTGTCCTTTCTGCCTTTGTAGGGTTTGTTTCATTAACGATAGGGACGAGTTTGTTATTCTCTGTGATGGTGGTGATGAAGGTGATCATTTCTACTGCCTCACTCCTCCTCTCAAGCAAGTACCTGAATGTGACTGGTATTGCCCAAAGTGCCATAATGCATGAAACCCAGAACAACTGCAAGCAGAAAAATGAAGAAGACTTGAACAGATTTGACTGTTTTATGAATAACTCCAATAATGGAGAGTTTTTTTTTTATGCATCTAGTTTTAACTTAGTGAATTTCATTGTGACAGTTTGTATTTGAGGTCTAAATTGAGATGCTTAGGTCTAAATTGAGATGCTTTGAGTAGTAACTATGTTCTTTTGATCAATTCAACTGGTATTTGAGGTTTAAATTGAGATGCTTTGAGTAGTCTAAATTGAGATACTTAGATGGTAACTGTGTTCTTTCGATCGATTGAACTGGTAGACGGAATTCATTGAAATTTTCTACTTGGGTATTCAATAAATAATATTATAGTGGAGCCTAATATATTGCAGTGCATTTCTCTTTTATCTGTTTCATTATTTTGTGGTGCATATGATTCACATTTTAACTTCATGATTCTTGGATTTTATTGAGATGTTCATATTATTTTTATTAGTAGTTTTATTAAATCCCATGGAGATCATAACCAAGTTGATCAATTGATCAAAGCAATAGCAAAGTTTTTTTAACAACTATCTAGAGAAAGAAAAATGTCTCTGAATAGTAATAAAATTGCATGTTGTGTTGAAAAGTATACTGAAGGTCATTGAGTCTTTTTGGTGACATAAAATTCCAAAAAGACCATTAGATGGAATGTTCCCTGTTATACTACATAAGCTCATTAAAAGTGTTTTCAATGGTTTTTTTCAGAGATGGCTATTAGTTTTATTAAAAAAAACAAATTGACATGGATATTCAATATTTAGAAAAATCTCAGTTCCTAGTTATCTTTTTATCTTAATCTTCCAAATTGCTAAATTTAAAAAAAGAAACGTTGATATGCTCAACATATAAACCTAACCCCATAAGCCCCTAGTCTCAACATTAATAACCAAACCCAATTAATGGCTGCTATGTCCTATTTAGAGATGAAACATCTCATATAAATGTTTTCTATGGTCTTTCAATGCATTTTTCTAAGATATTTGAGTTGGAGAAGCTTTGTTAAATACTTCATGCTCTTTTTATTTTTGTATTGACCATTGTTACCTAAATATCTATCATCTAATGTCATAGTATCTCCTTTTAAACTATGGTCAAAACATTTACAAGAGAGGAAATGTTTTGTAGATAATTTTGTTTTTCATGGTGATTGAACTTTAATAAGTGTTATTTATAGCAAAACGCTCTTTTTTTCCTCCCTCAACCTTGTTTAGACCTTGAGGTCCCTTTTTTATTCAAGTATAATCTATTCTTCACATCCACGAGACACTTGAAAGTGACTCATACCCAAGATCATATGTGTTGGTTTGAATACTCATGTGTGATACCCTCCAAAGGTCATATATGTTGGTTTGAATACTCATGCGTGGTGCTTGAGCTTGAGAAGCATGGATTAGGGAATAAAGGATCTTGTTTGAGACCCCCACCTATATTCAAGGATTCAAAACCCATCCATAATGCCAAAAGCCTCGTAATGGCTCCCATATACAATTTGAATGCCAAAGAATCCCTATACAATGCTTGTGTTGTGGTTTTTGGGCATTGTTCATGGTGCTTTATATCAATGAGTTTTAGTTAAAGATTAAGTATGCCATTTTCTCACATATACAAGATGAATCCCAAAGAGTCCCTATAGAATGCTTGTGTTGTGGTTTTTGGGTGTTGTTCATAGTACACATTAGATTGATAAGTTTCAGTTAGAGCTTCAGGACACCTTTGCCCCCTTGCCACTATTATGACTTGATACTCATTTATAAAGCACAAATCATATTCATGATACGTGTATCCCACTCGAAGATCAAAGACCCCTTGCAAAGTTTGAGAGGATATGTTTAAGTCTACTGAATTCAAGAGGATCCAATAAGATCCGAGGGAACTTATTTTTTTTCCTTAATTATTTTCAAGGATACATAATCCTTTCATGATATTGTGTGATGGTTTGAGGACAATGTTTGAGCTTGAAAAGATATCATTAGAGCCCAAGTAAGTTATTTAACTCCCTTGATCATAGTTAAGGACTCTAGACATTATTTCCCTACCAAGACAATGATCAAGGTTCTAAAACCCATATTCTCTGTGATGGTGGTGATGAAGGTGATCATTTCTACTCCCTCACTCCTCCTCTTGAGCACGTAACTAAATGTGACTAGTATTGCCCAAAGTGCCACAATGCATGAAACCTCGAACAAATTCAAGCAGAAAAATGAAGAAGACTTGAACATATTGGACTGTTTTATGAATAACTCCATTAATGGAGAGTTTTTCTTTTTATGCATCTAGTTCCCACTTAGTGAATTTCATTGTGAGAGTTTGTATTTGAGGTGTAAATTGAGATGCTTTGAGTAGTAACTATGTTTTCTTGATCAATTGAACTAGTATTTGAGGTCTAAATTGAGATGCTTTATGTGGTATAAATTGAGATACTTTGGGTAGTAACTGTGTTCTCTTGATCAATTGAACTGGTAGACGGAATTCATTGAAATTTTCTACTTGGCTATTTAATATACAATATTATAGTGGAGCCTAATATATTGCAGTGTGTTTCTCTTCTACCTGTTTCATTACTTTGTGGTGCATCTAATTCACATTTTAACTTCATGATTCTAGGATTTTATTGAGATGTTCATATTCTTTTTATTAGTGGTTTTGTTAAATCCCATTGAAATCATAACCAAGTTGATCAATTGATCAAGGCAATAGCAGGGTTTTTCATAACAACCATCTTGGGAAAGAAAAATGTCTCTGAATAGTAATAGAATTGCATGTTCTGTTGAAACGTACACTGAAGGTTGTTGAGTGTTTTTGGTGACATAAAATTCCAAAAAGACCATTAGATGGAATGATCGTTGTTATACTACATAAGATCATTAATAGTGTGTTTTCAATGTTTTTTTCAGAGATGACTATTATTTTTATTAAAAAAAAATTGACATTGATATTCAATATTTAGAAAAATCTCAGTTCTGAGTTATCTTTTTATCTTAATCTTCCAAATTTCTAAATTTAAAAAAAAAACGTTGATATTCTCAATATATAAACCTAACCCCATAAGCCCCTAGTCTCAACATTAGTAACCAAACCCAATTAATGGTTGCTATGTCCTATTTAGAGATGAAACATCTCATATAAATGTTCTCTGTGGTCTTTCAATGCATTTTTCTAAGATATTTGAGTTGGAGAAGCTTTGTTAAATACTTCATGCTCTTTTTATTTTGGTATTGACCATTGTTACCTAAATATCTATCATCTGATGTCATAGTATCTCCTTTTAAGCTATGGTCAAAACATTTACAAGAGAGGAAATGTTTTGTAGATCATTTTGTTTTTCATGGTGACTGAACTTTAATAAGTGTTATTTATAGCAAAACACTATTTTTTTCCTCCCTCAAAATTGTTTAGACCTTGAGGTCCCTTTTTTATTCAAGTATAACCTATTCTTGGAATCCACACGACACTTGGAAGTGACTGATACCCAAGGTCATACATGTTGGTTTGAATACTCATGTGTGATACCATCCAAAGGTCATATCTGTTGGTTTGAATACTCATACATGATGCTTGAGCTTGAGAAACATGGTTTAGGGAATAAAGGATCTTGTTTCAGTCCCCCACCTATATTCAAGGATTCAAAATCCATCCATAATGCCAAAGGCCTGGTAATGGCTCCCATATATAATTTGAATGCCAAAGAATCCCTATACAATGCTTGTGTTGTGGTTTTTGGGTGTTGTTCATGGTGCTTTAGATGAATGAGTTTTAGTTAGAGCTTATGGATGCCATTTTCTATCATATACAATATGAATGCAAAAGAGCCTATATAGAATGCACATGTTTTGGTTTTTGGGTGTTTTTCATGGTGTTTTAGATTAATAAGTTTCAATTAGAGCTTAAGGACACCTTTCCCCCTAGGCATGATTATGCCTTGATACTCATTTATAATTAATAAATCATATTCATTCTACTTGTATCTCACTTGAATACCAAAGGCCCCTCAAAAATTTTGCGAGGATATGTTTAAGTATATTTAATTGAAGATTCAATAAGATCCGAGGGAACTTATTTTTTTTCCATAATTATTTTCAAGGTTACATAATCCTTTCATGATCTTTTCTGATGGTTTGAGAACAGTGTTTGAGGTTGAAAAGATATCATTAGAGCCCAAGTAAGTTATTTAACTCCCTTAAACATAGTTAAGGACTGTAGACATTATTTCCCTACCAAGACAATGATCAAGGTTCTAAAACCCATATATCTTATGCAAAAAATCATAATGGCATTCATATCCAATTCCAAACTGCAGACCCCTTAATGAGGCCCTATGTCACAATTTCTAGGTGATATTTAGTGTGCTTAACCTATTGAAAGTTAAATTACATATTTGAGGCCCTTGTTTCTCCCCTAGACCATGTTTACACATTTATACCCATCTTATAGACCCATCTTTAGCGCACTATAAAACTTACTCATGGTGCTTGCATCTCATTTGAAGGTATTGATGATGTTTTACCCAAGTATTGTTTTCCCTTTCCTTTTCTCTGGTCATTAGTTTTTTATTCATTTGAAGCATTAGTAATTTTGAGAGACCTTTAGGAAAGTATTTCTTCTTTGAAATTTTCCCAAGTAAAATATCTAGAAAACCCTACCAACTCCTCGATGCAGAAACTTCCCAAATCAAGTTAGTAATAGTTTCGACATCTTGCATTTTATTTTCCATGTAGATGTGAAAAGTTGTTTGAACCCTTTATTGGTTCTCATCCCACAATTATATCCTACATTCCATGACAAAGTTTAGTGTGGATGTGAAAGGCATTGTGCCATATCTTTTTTCTTTGTATTAAAATAACAAAAAGTTAAATTTTTATGAGGTATAAATCTAGTAAAACTCATTTTCTTTTATCATAAGGATTTTTGGTCTTCAAAAAATTTCCACCCACAAAGTATATGTATCAAAATATATGATAATGATTAATTTTGTATCACTCACTTATATGTATTGTTGAACACCTAATCCTCTATGGGTAGGTGTGGAAGATGAAGAGTCACAAAGGAGTCCAAGTGACCTTGGAAGATGAATCCAAGGGTCACACGTTTGTATTATGAATGTACATCTATGGTGAATAATATGAAAAACGAATGCCTATCTTTCCTATTTGTCTGTTTTATCTTCTCATACACCATGTGTGTGTTTAACATGGTATCAGAGCTAGAGATCTACTGCCTGTTCATGTGAATGAGCCACTCATTTTTGTGATTTTTCTCTACTGTCACGCCCTGGCATTTTCATATTTTTCCAACCCCTATTTTTAGCTTCCCTGTGCTCCTGCACCTCCTATTTACCTTCATTATTCCCCGCCATTGAGAGAGTGTTCTCTAATTTTTGCATTGAATTGTTTGGTGTGTGTGTATGCTTCTCCGGGTGCTGAAATGAATTGAAGGATGGATTGTGCGATTGTGCATTGGTGTATTGCTCCTCCATGGATTGGTTATGGTTGTTGAACTCAATACCATGAACTATATCGAGTGCAGTGTGTTGGATTTGGTGGAAGACTAAAGGAATCTTCGTTGAATGTGTTGGTGGAAATCATTGTCATGGTGAACACTGGTCCAAATTACTGAATGAGTCGAAGAGAATTCTTGGAGGAAATTTGCATTGCAGTATCAACAAGTTAATAAAGACATTAAAAGAAAATTGCGATAAAAAACCGATCTAAGGCACAAGTTAATAGTTTGAGTCCTAGTTGAAATAGGACTGTAAAGAAGGATAGGTGTTTGTTTGTCATAAATTTCATGTTTTATGGTTGTACAAGGTGTCAGTAGTTAGAAATTCGATGTATCTAGCCTAAGAGGAGATCATCTGATGTTGTATGATGTCTATTAAAGGCCAAGAGGTTTAATTAGAAAAAGGTTGGAGACTTTTTGGCAGAACTGGTGCATATTGTAAAAAGACTGTTTCAGCTAATGCAGAGAGCTTCTACTTGACCAACTTGAGATTCAGAAGGGGTTTTTAGTTTTTTCCTGTTCTATCAGTGTTTCTAATATATCTTATCTGAAGTGGTGTTCATCTATATGTTGTGTAACCAGCTCCAAAAATAGAAGAAAAGAGATCTCAATGCCTTAGAAATAAACCAATTCGAGGGGGCAACCTCCAATACATTACAAAAATGAACAATTATTGGATGATACAGATGAAAAAAACCTCCTTCTATATATAGGAGTCCATGGGGCCACAATATAATCCTAGTGGGGCCACAATGTAATCCTAGATGACCTAACAATAATAATGTAAGGGCACAATAATAACAATGTGGGGGTTACAGGGGTACAACAATAACAATAAGTGGGGCTACACTAACATAATAACGGACTACACTGATAATATAGGGACTTAACATGCCCCTCTCCTTCAAACAAGTGTTGTCCTCAACGCTTGATTATTTCTTGCTGCTTCTGTATAAAATTTTCATCCTCCCATGTGGAATCTTTTATAGGAAAGCTCTTCCACTTGCTGAGATACTCTAAAATTGATCGTACTTGTCGAGTTCTTGTTTTTGTGACTGCTTCAAAATTTATTTCGATGTGATGTTGATATTCTTGTTGTTTCATTAGATTCTGCACCAAAGTTAGGTTATCCTTTGAGAGTTGGAGAACTTGTTGTTGATGCTCTATGTCATCTTCTACTAATTTATCATCCATATTAGCTATTATTTTATCCTTCAAACCATCCAACTTAGCCTCCATTTCTTCTTTTAAACCATTTATGTCATCTTCGGTTGCTCTTCGCAAAATCAAAATTTGTTGCACTTGGTACTGTAATTTTGATAGATCATGTTGCAATTCTTCATCTTCATGAGTCATAGTAGAGCCTTCGGAAGGCTTAATGGGTGTTGAATTATTTTTATAGGGCATATTTTAGAACCAAATACTGATATCTATTCTACAATATGCCCTTGGAATCAATTCAAATTGATTCTTCAAACAAGACTTATGCAATTCGGAAAAAAATACACACCCTTTTCTTGCTTTTGAGGAGCTCGATATTGAAATTGGATTATATTTGTGATTGCAACACTTCAATATTTGATTTTTTACCAGCGTAGTCCTCTGAATTATCTTTCGAATTCCATAGGTCTGACCTGATTTGGATTCTCCAAGACAAAGTTGTGTCCAATCTCCCACAATGACCTAATTATGGATTGGTTCAGTAGAGCGAACTTGTACGACTTGCCATGTGTCACTGTTTCGTCCTTTGTCTCTAAAATTGATAGAAAAGAAACTATAGTCCGTGTACTTGTGACCACTTTTTATGGTACTCCAATCCAATGCCCAGAGAGAGAGTTATTGAGATTTTCCCACGATCACGTATTTGAGATGAAATTTAGGAGCCTGAAAAAGCACTACCTTCCACAGCTCATATCTCCAAAAATATTGCGAACCAAGGTCTAAATTTTTTTGATGAATTTACTCAGGATTTTAGCTTCGCACCATACGAATTTCAGATTATGAACCTTCGTACAAAAAACGTTATAGCGAAAATTACACGATGACCTGTTTAGGAGCCTGATGATATCTCTGAAAATATTGCGAACCAAACTCTGAAATTTTTAGACACGCTTCCTCAGGATTTCAGATTCACACCCTAAAAATTTCAGCTTCTGAAACTTCGGAGAACAAAATTTTAGCGACAATTCCACGATGACCTGTTTGGAGCAGCGAAACCCTAGAATCCAAAACTCTGATACCAAATGTTGTGTAACAAGCTCCAAAAATAGAAGAAAAGAGATATCAATGCCTTATAAATAAGCCACTTCAAGGGGGAAACCTCCAATACATTACATGAATGAACAATCCTTAGATGATACAAATGAACAAAACCTCCTTCTATATATAGGAGTCCATGGGGCCACAATATAATCCTAGTGGGGCCACAATGTAATCCTAGCCGACCTAACAATAATAATGTAAGGGCACAATAATAACAATATGGGGGTTACAGGGGTACAACAATAACAATAAGTGGGGCTACACTAACATAATAAGGGACTACACTATTAATCTAGGGACTTAACACTATATTACTCAGAACTCATATTTAGATGCTCCGACTTCCTTTATAAATGGACTGAATATGTTTTTACATGTTTCAAGTGTATGTCTCATGACTAAAAACCTTGATATGCCTCAATTTCTATGTCAATTAGATTCACTAATTTTCTGAGATTTCTTTAACTCCATAAGCCCAATGTATACATGATAATGTTGGTTTCAACCTACAGGTTGGAAAGTGTTATCTAAGAAGACCACTTTGTAAAGCTTTGGATTGACTTATATATACAGTAACATACAACTTTTCTTCACTTGAGATTCTTAGTGTATTTTCAATGAGTTTTATGCCCTATCTTTGAAATGTTTCTCTTCCATAGCCTTGATGTATCATTACTCAAAATTCATGTATTACATGCTCTGAATTCCTTTGAAATTTCAAGTTATTGTGATTTTTTTGAATGTTTTACTCTTTCATTGAAATATATACATGCCTCAGCTTCCACTAGAAGAGCTATTGTTATCTTTATCCATGTTACTGACTCCATAGCCCAATGGTAGCAAGCCTCCATATTTTCAACCTTTAAACGTACAAAATAAAAACACATAGAGTTAGCCATGTATCTACATCTTTACTCAATATCAATAACCTTTGAGAGAGCCCTCTCAGGTTGAGGAGGCTAAGCCTCAATCAAAATATTGGTTTGAAAGAGTTACACTGAAGTTGTCTAATCAGTAGCCAATCAGGTACGATTTTGGTGATAACACCCTCATGAATCGTTTCATTGTCGTGACTCGGTCAACTTCCAACTGAAATCATTCGCGCATTTGATTACAAAACAACCATAGGATTTAGATTAGAAAATTCAATTACGCAATAGATACTCTGTCATAGTAATATATTTTATGCTTTTGTTTCATAGAATGTAGAGCATAATTAGATTAGAGTTGTAGTATGATCATTCTTAGATATATTTAAAACAAAGACAGTGTAACATTCCTAATTTTCTTTTAGCTAGTTGGAATATTAAATTTTGTTTTTGTTAATAAGATGGATGAATAAGAGGCTAAAGGGACCCATAAATCTCTTTAGTAGGAATAAAACCACTTCTTATGTGAAAGTGGATAAGTGTAACTAGTTGAATAAAGCACCCCTTGGCATGAATGGGTTCAATGCATGAGGATGGGGTCAAGGTTGACCAAATCAACAGTACAGTCATGGAGGGAGTGGAGATAGTGGAGGACAACACAATCATAATGGGAGGAAGTCTCCATGAGAGTAGCATCATTATTGAGTGGGACCAAGAGGGAAGAGGCTCACAATGCATATAATGAAGGGGTTGACAGCCATGGAAACCATTCTAAATATTTTTTATGTTTGGTCTTTTATAACTTTCTGCACGCTTTAGTTGTTTATCAAAGTCTGTATGATGTTTAGCACAAGGGTGTTTCTTGGTGGAAATCCCACCCTCATCCTCGGGGGAATTTGAGTGCCCACTCAAGAGAGGTTCCTTTGGGCTTAATTCCATCATCAGCATTAGGCCAAACTTCAACCACCTTCAGCAGTGCAATCTCCTTCAGGAATTGTGAAATTTAGGAGGGCAGTTGCAGTGGAGGTTTGACAACCCAAGTTCTTGAGCTTGTTTTCTAGTGAGGGGAGCAACTCCTCATCTGAAAAGTTAGTAGGGAGGAGTATCAAATATTTTCTTATTAGATCAGCCACCTCCGAATAGTTATTCATTTGCAGAGCGTAATTCAGCCTTAGGGCTACATTTTTCATATTGTGTATTTCTAGAAACCCCTTCTGGGTTATCTAGGAATTGTGCTAGAGAGATTAGATCTATGATCCCAGCATTTTCTGAGCACTATATTAGCATATCCATGTATTATTAGTTTCCATCTGCAGTTATTCTCAATAGGACTACATAGTCATGGCCTTCTAGCATTTTGTGCAGCAGCAATATTTCATGTTTTGGTGTACTGGGTCATTTGAGGCTTGCTTTGCCTAGCTTGAGTGTATTTTTCCTCAATAACGTGTACTCATTTTCTGCTATGACACCAAATAAAATGGCTCTATTTTCTGCTCATGTTTGATGTATTGATATTTTACTGCATTTTCTATTTTTATGTTAAATATTCATGTTTTTCCTAATTTGGAATATTGTTAGAAAATTAAATGTTACAGATCAATGCAACACATAAAATATGCGGAAAATACAAGCACACAAAAGACATAAAAGCTAGAGAGACACAGATATACGTGGTTCACCCAGTTTTGGCTACGTCCACCCCGAACAGCTAGTCCTTCCTTTCTATTATCCAGCAAAAATGAAGAGACAAAACCTACGGCAGATCCGCTGTAATATCCTCTGTTCTCTCTCACAATATCCCTATCTGTTTCCCGCTCAGAGAATACACAGAAAATGCGCAGCCGCAATACAATACCCTCATAAAGGCGAGGGGTTACCTTCTAGGGAAAAAAACCCTAAACTAAACATAACTTCTACCGTCAGATCATCCGCCTAATGAACGGCCCAGATTGACTAGAAATTACTATACTTTTACAAGGAAATTTTACATCTATTTTTGGCTTCGGGGGCGCTGCCCCCGAAACCCCCGCTGGGGGACCACTGCCCCTCGGACCCCCCAGCTAAGGGGTCGGCCCCCCGGACCCCGCAGGGGGGACAAGTCCCCCCCCGCATGCAAGGGTGTACAATTTTCCTGGGTATAAATCCAGCTAAAACAAGGATCTCTGAATTTGGAAGAAAATTAGGCTCCTCACCCAACAATCTCCCACTTGGAGACTGATTGTAGCAACTCCACCACTCTTCATTTGTTGGAAAATGACTCCTCTTTGGACCTGGTTGTTCCTCATCTTCATCATCATCCTTCAAGACCAATTGAAACTGAGCACATTTTTAGTTTCTCCCTGGTTACAACTTTTGTTAGCATATCTGCAGGATTCTAGCTAGTGTGTATCTTTTCCAGCTTCAGCTCTCTATCTTCCAATACTGACCGTATGAAATGGTACTTGAGATGTATGTGTTTATTCCTGGAATGAAATGCTGAGATCTTTGCAAGATGAATGGCACTTTGGCTATCACTGTATAATGTGCCCATATCATGTTTCTTACCCAATTCACCCATAAGCCTTTGTAACCAAATCATTTCTTTACTAGCCTTTGTAGCAGCAACATACTCTGCTTCTGTTGTTGAAAGTGCAACAACACTTTGGATTTTTGAAACCCAACTGACAGTTGTTCCACCTACAGTAAATACATATCCTGTAGTGCTCCTCCTGTTATCTCTATCACCTGCCATATCTGCATCAACATATCCCTGTAGAGTAATGTTTGAACCACCAAAGCATAATGCTTGATTTGTGGTACCTCTCAAATATCTAAGAATCCATTTTACTGCCATCCAATGTTCTTTTCCTGGATTATTCATGTATCTGCTTACAACTCCCACTGCATGTGCAATATCAGGCCTTGTGCAGACCATTGCATACATTAAGCTTCCAACTGCTGATGCATATGGAACTTTAGACATATAATCCATGTCTTCTTGGGTCTTTGGGCACAAATCCTTACTAAGTTTGAAATTGCTAGCAAAAGGAGTACTAATAGGTTTTGCGTTGTGCACATTAAATCTTTTCAACACCTTTTCTATGTACTCATTCTGAGACAGTGTTAATTTGCGATTTTTCCTGTCTCTAGTTATCCTCATACCAAGGATTTGTTTTGTAGCTCCCAAATCCTTCATTGCAAATGAATTTTCCAATTTTCTTTTGAGCACATTTATTTCTTGCATGTTAGATCGTGCAACAAGCATGTAATCTACATACAATAACAATATAATATAGCTGCCATCATTTTTCATTTTTAGATAAACACAATGATCCGAGTGACATCTAGTATAACCTTGTTCAAACATAAACTTGTCAAATTTTAGATACCACTGCCTTGGAGCTTGTTTTAACCCATACAAGCTCTTCTTTAACCTGCACACCAATTTTTCTTTCCCTTTTACCTCATATCCTTCTGGTTGCTGCATGTATATCTCTTCCTCCAAATATCCATGGAGAAATGTTGTCTTTACATCTAACTGTTCAAGATGTAAATGTTCTGATGCTACAATACTTAAGATAGTTCTGATTGATGTCAACTTAACAAAAGGAGAAAATATTTCATCAAAATCAATACCTTTCTTCTGTGAAAACCCCTTCACCAGAAGTCTAGCTTTGTACCTCTGTTTTCCTCCATCTTCTTCCTTCAGCCTGTAAACCCATTTATTTTGCAATGTAGTTTTACCTGCAGACAACCAGACTAAGTCCCCAGTCTGGTTATGAATTAAGGATTCCATCTCTTCTTCCATGGCTTTCTCCCACTTCTTCCTGCTTTCAACCTGCGTTTCTTCTTCATAACATTCAGGTTCACCAGAATCAGTCAACAATAAATAATATAATGAAGGAGAGTATCGTTTAGGGGGTCTACATATCCTGGTAGATCTTCTAACACCACTTTCAGGTGTTTGAGGTGCCTGTTGCTGTGTGGTGGTTGTTGCTTCTATGGTTGTTGACTATTATCATTTTTAGGCACCTTTACATTTTCAGTTATCTCATCAAGAACCGCGTATTCCTTGCTTTCTTTTTCCTATTTCTTTTCTTTCAACTGATTCTTATACAAGACCTTTTCATTGAATATTACATGTCTGCTCCTAATGATTTTTTGATTTTCATAATCATATAAGTGATAACCAAAATCATTAGCACCATATCCAATAAAGGTACATTTCTTTGATTTTTCCTCAAGCTTTGTTCTATTTTCTTTATTAATATGGACAAAGGCCTCACAACCAAATGGCTTTAAAAAAGAGTAGTTTACCTTTTTACCTGTCCATGCTTCCTCTGGAATACCACCATCCAAGGAAATTGAAGGCCCTATGTTTATTAGATAAACAACAGTATCTACAACATCTGCCCAAAATTGTAAAGGCAATCCTGCATGTAATCTCATGCACCTTGCACGCTCCATGATTGTTATGTTCATCCTTTCTGACACACCATTTTCTTGTGGTGTTCTTGGAACTTTCTTCTCTCTACGAATTCCATGCTCTGAACAGTACCTATCAAACTCTTTGCTACAATATTCACCTCCATTGTCTGATCTGAGACACTTTACCTTCTTTCCTATCTCAATCTCAACCAAAGCTTTCCATTTCTTGAAAGTATCAAATACATCAGATTTATTTTGAATACAATAAATCCAAGTTTTTCTAGTTGCATCATCAATAAACGTAACATAATGGCGAGAGCCACCGAGAGATGAAACCTGAGCAGGTCCCCATACATCTGTATGCACAAGCTCCAATTTTTTACTCTTCTTTTCTTTCCCAACTCTGAGAAATCTGACTCTCTTTTGTTTTCCATAAATGCAATTCTCACAGAAATCCAAATCAACATTCTTCAACCCTGGCAACAAATTTCTTGAGTGAAGAATCTTCATCCCCTTCTCACTCATATGTCTGAGCCTATGATGCCATAGTGCTTCATCTGCTCCTTTGGAAGTTAAAGAATTAACAGAGTTAGAAATACCATTGCATAAATACAATGTACCAACCTTTTCTCCTTTTTCTATTACCAAGGCTCCTTTGGTGACCTTCCAAGCTTTATCTGTGAAAGTTGTCACACAACCTTCACCGCCTAACTGCCCTGTTGAAATCATATTTTTCTTTAGATCTGGAACATGCCTTACCTCCTTTAGTAGCCATTGGTTTCCATTCTGCTGTTTTACAAGAACCTTACCCATTCTAAAAATTTTACAGGTTTTATCATCACCCAAACAAACTTGTCCAAAATCTCCTTGAACATAGTCATGAAAATATTTCTTATCAGGTGTGGCATGGAATGAAGCCCCTGAATCTACAACCCAAGAATCAGTAACATTTTCGAAAGAAAGAATCAAAGCATATTGTAACACATCACCTGTCACATTTGCTTCATGATTATTTTCTTGTTTTGCATCTCCTTCTTTTCCCTTCCGAGATCTACATTTCTTTAGGTGTCCTTTCTTTCCGCATTTCCAGCACACTATCCCCGATCTGGACTTGGATCTGCCTTTCCTTGATTTACTGGGATATCCCGAGCTCTTTCATCTTTCCATTCTTCTTCCCCTAGACTCTGCACTCAAAGCATTACCCGATGTCTCACCGGATCTTTTCCATCGCATTTCCTCACTAAGGATAGCACCGAAAACATCATCAAAATTTAAAGTACTACATCCAGAGACAGAGTTACTAATGGCCATTACTAAACGATTCCAACTCTCTGGCAATGAGCACAAGAATAATAGAGCTCTAACTTCATCATCAAATTTTACCCCTACAAAACTTAACTGACTAGTAACTGTATTAAAATCATTTAAATGGTCTGCAACAGATCCACCTTCCGACATCTTCATATTAAATAGTCGTTTCATAAGAAATACCTTGTTTGAGGCCGAAGGTTTTTCATATAATTTCGCCAACGTCTGCGTCAATCCCTTTGTTGTTGTTTCCTTCGAAATATTGAAGGCGACTGATGCCGCAAGGCACAACCGTACTGTTCCAAGTGCCTTTCTATTGAGAATGTTCCATTCCGCATCTGTCATGGCCGCCGACTTCTTTTCTTTTCCGCTCAATGGTAGGTACAAATCTTTCTGATACAGATAATTTTCCATCTACATCTTCCACAGTGGGAAGTTTTGGCTGTTAAATTTCTCGACCCTAATCTTAGCATCTTCCGCCATTGCTCCCACTCGAACCAGGAACCCTTCTTTCCTGCGAGTTTATTAGCCAAATATACCTTCGAATTTGATACCAGTTGTTAGAAAATTAAATGTTACAGAGAAATTCAACAGATAAAATATGTGGAAAATACAAGCACACAAAACACATAGAAACTAGAGAGACACAGATATACGTGGTTCACCCAGTTTGGGCTACGTCCACCCCGAACAGCCAGTCCTTCCTTTCTATTATCCAGCAAAAATGAAGAGAAAAAACCTACAGCAGATCCGCTATAATATCCTCTGTTCTCTCTCACAATCTCCCTATCTGTTTCCCGCTCAGAGAATACACATACAATGCAAAGCCGCAATACAATACCCTCATAAAAGCGAGGGGTTGCCTTCTAGGGCAAAAAACCCTAAACTAAACATAACTTCTACCGTCAGATCATCCGCCTAATGAACGACCCAGATTGACTAGAAACTAATATACTTTTACAAGGATCGCTGGCCCCTGGACCCCCCAGCCGGGGGGTTAGCCCCCCCGGACCTCGCGGGGGGGACAAGTTCCCCCCACACCCCCCCGCGTGAAAGGGTATACAATTTTCCTAGGGTATAAATCTAGCTAAAACAAGGATCTATGAATTTGGAAGAAAATCAAGCTCCACACCCAACAAATATTACAATGGTATCAGAGCATAATCTTGGCTTAGCCTATGAAGCACTACATCTATGTCATCAGAATAAGAATAACCTCTTACAGAATTGGATAAGAAGTATATTAATATAGGTCAAAGGTTTTATTATATAAACAATGAAGAAGGCAAAGGCAAAACCCCAATATCAAGAGAAATGGATGAAAAGGAGTTTCCAAAGCTTCTTCTCCAAACTATGTAAGATATTTCTAGAGAAATCAAGGAGATGAAGATGGAGAGACATAAGGAGAACCCAATAGGGATTCAAGATGGAGAAAGTTCCAGCACTTCATAGCATTGGTGTGAGAAATTGATCATGCAACAAGTTTCCCAATGCTCCACCATGCCTACATTTTTAGCAGTAGGAAATGGGGTTGGAGGACCCCAAGAGCAAGAGGCTCTTGGTGATTACTTTCTAGAATATGAATCTCAATCTCAAAGGTTCAAAGACAATCTGAAATTTCAAGAGTTATTTCAAATCAAGGACAATAGGAAGCCCCATAATAGCAATAGAGGTGGAGGGTACATGCAAAGCAATTATTTGCAGCATACTGTGGGGAGATTCTTTCTACCCACTTTTGACAGATCATCCAAGCACAACCAAGGATTGGGTAGAAAAATTAGACATATATTTCCAACTGAACCTAGTCTCAGATATTGGAGCCATTAAGATAGCAACATTGCACCTCGAAGGTGAAGCACATGATTGGTGGTTTCATGGCATATCTACATTGGGGCATGAAGGTGTGACCGCATATGCATAATTCACCCGGAGGTTGGTAGAAATATTTGACCGAAGAGATCCTTAAGCACACTTTCTACAGATAGCTAAGCTCAAGCAATCAGGAAATCCAAAGACTTACCTCTCTGAATTTTTGAAGCTTTCAGTCATGGTGCCAGATCTGTCTACATCTAGAAGAGTATACATGTTTATTGATAGGTTAGCAAAGCCTTTGCATGGGTTGGTAAAATTTAGCAGACCAACTACACTTAAATATGCCATTGAAAGGGTGAGGGAATTACATGATGCTTTGCAAAGGGAAATTGCTCCATTTCAGCAAAGGCCCACTTTTCAGTCAAAGGGGAAATATGTGAAGGCTCTTCCCCCAAAGGAGAACCATAAAAAAAGGACCTCTTAGTGATGACTTCCAAAAATATTTAATGAGGAGGAAGCTTTGCTTCACTTGCCAAGAACCATGGGTACCAGGGCATTGGTGTGTTGCGGGAAAGGCACACTATATTGAGGTATTCAATGATAGTGAAGAGGAGGAAGAAGAGGATCCAAAAGGAGACATCAGCACTGTGGGACCAGGAGAGGATCCACCACCACCAAGAGGTGCAAATGGGGCATTTTATCCTATTGGAGGGGCCCTTGTATCTTTGTGGGGAGTACCCAAGTATATGACCTTGAGAGTCCAAAGCATAGTTCAGGGACAACGAGTACCGTTATTGATAGACATTGGGGCTACCCACAATTTTATTCATACTCAGTTGGTGCAAAAGAGAACAATAACCACTAATGATTTTGAAGGATTATCAGTTTTGGTTCCAGGAGCTAGAACCATGCAACGTGTGAAGTATTTTCCAGCATTGTCTGTAACCTTGGGGACATACACTTAAACTGATCACTTCATTGTGGTTGATATTCCTAATACCAATGTGATATTAGGTGTGTAGTGGTTGATTACACTGGGGAAGGTCACCACAGATTGGGAGACCTTCCAAATGTAATGGATAGATAAGAAGAGTGGTACGCATCAAATGATCAGGGGCATGCACACCTATCCAACTCAAAAAGTATTTGCACATAAGATGGAGACTGATTTTCATGGAGGAAGCAAGGATAAATCAGGCCACCCAGATACGCAGTTTACTCTAGACCATGATGTTATATTATTTGGAGGCATTCCACCAGGAAGGCCCCCAGATTAGAAGTTGGTTAAAGAGTTCTCACCACAAGTGGAACCACTCACAGATATGGCTAAGAGGGGGGCCTTGGATGGGACAAACACTATGAAGAGGGCCTTTGATTGGCTCAAGGTGGAGATGAATATTTTTTCGGTATCGGTATTACCAACTCTAACCAAGCGTTTTGCACTGAAAGTTGATGCTTCAGGAGTGGATGATGGCACAGTTATGGTGCAAGGAGGCTATTATATAGCCTTTGAGAGTTAAAAGATACTTCCACATAGGAAGGTGTCTTCCATATATGGTAAGGGGTTGCTAGCCATCATGCATGCATTGGCCAAACTCAGACAATATTGGATGGGAAAAAACTTCCAAGTGAAGGTTGACCATAAAAATATTTAACCTTTTCTTGAGGAGAAGAAGTTGCAAAAGAGGCAACAAAAGTGGGTTAGTAGGATTCTGACTTATGAATATGATATTGAATGTTTCAAATGGAGAAGCAATGAGATGAGAAATGCCTTATCACAGAGACCAAAAACACTGTCATTGGATTCAGATTGGGAGTCCCAGTTGTTAGTGGAGTATTCCAAGAACCACTTCACATGTGAGGTAATTTATGGGCAAGTGACCGATGGGAGGTATAAAGTGATGGATGGAGTCATCTATTACTAGGATCGGATCTTCTTGACTAAAGATTCTAAGCTTAAGGAGGAAATTCTACATTCATCACATGATTCACCCCTTTCTGGCCACCAAGGTTTCATTAGGACATATCAGGCCATTAGGGAGATATTCTCATGGGAGGGTCTCAAGGAGGATGTGCTCCAACATATCAGGAAGTGCGTAGCTTTCCTGAAGAATGAGGAAGAAAACAACCACACTGCAAGTTTGTTATAGTCACTTCCTTTTTCGGGAGGGAGATGGGGGAGCCCTTCTATGGACTTCATCACTAGCTTTCCAACAACACATGGTAAGGATTGTACATTTATAATCATTGGTCAACTAAAAAATTATTTATGTTAAACACCATGTTGAAGCACACACATGGTGTATGAGGAGAAGAATGCACACACACAAGAGACAACACACAATGAAAGATAAGCGTGAGGCTTTCTTATTTTCCATTATACAAAGATGTACATTTATAGTACAATGGTGTGACTCTTGGTTTCACATTCCAAGGTCACTTGGACTCCATTGTGATTTTTCGCATTCCACACCTACCCATAGAGGATTAGTGTTCCAACATCCCCCCTTAATCCGAAGGGGTATGTGTGAGTCCAAGAAGAGAGTTGTAATACAAATCTGCAAAGTATACATGGCAGCTCTTGGGCTGAATCAACTCTCTGAAATGTTGGAAAAAGAGGTGGTTTAAGGATGACCACCAACACTGGAACGCAATACTTGTTGCAGTTCCCGGAACTCTTCCAAAACTGGCAAGAAGCTGAAAGCTTCTGCTAGAGGAATTGTCCCTCATAAAAAAGGGATACCTTCAACCTAAAAGAAGGGAGGTCTACTACCTGTGATGGTTTTAGGATTACCAACAACTCTGGAATGCTTTGAAGCATTTCCTGGAACTCAACCAATGCTGGCAAGAAGCTGAGGGCTGCTAAGCTGAAGGCTTCTGCTAGAGGAAGTGTTCCTCGCTTGTGGTGGTTTTAGGTTGTCCACCAACCAAAGATGATGGTTTTAGGTTATCCACCAACCGAAGGTATGCTCATGGGCATCCGTGTCTCTAGCTACATCTCTGAATCCGGAATGAGGAATTGTGGCTCAGGCTCGCTTGAACTGCTGGCTACAACTCTGAACATGGAATGAGAGATTGTGGCTCAGGCTCGCTTGATCTGTCGTCGAAGCTTGTACGTGACCACCATTTTCCCCCCTGTCAGGGACAAGGTGAGATGATGGCGAAAACTCAACTGCAAGTTTGTTCAATATGCGTGAACAAGTTCTAACATGTGTCGTAAACATCTTCTTGGTTGCTGATGCCCATTGCCAAGAAGCGATCCATCCAAGATGAATCTTGGTTCTTGCAGGAGGCTTGTGTCTGAAGCATCTGTCTGAAGAATGGGTGTGCCGACCACAGTGCTTGCATGGATGAAGATCAAAACAATGATCTTTCATATGGCCAACTCGATCACAGTGTTGGCATTTTTCAATCTGTTGTTGTTGTGGAACAGGATCTGGAACAGCTGCAGGTGAACTGTCATACATGAATCCGGCACTCTGAAATATGATGGGCTTGGTGTAGTCCGGAATATGAAAGGACACATCCTTGTCATATCCAAGACCAGTTCGGTGCTTGTTGTGGACAAGCTCTTCCCAAGGTCTGATGATGGGCTTAGGAAGTGCAGGCTGAATCGCTGCATCTGCATGTACATCTGCTCTAGTGCAATGAACTGAATGGGAATCAACTGGAACTTTGTCTTCTTTCTTCTGATGAGAGTCCTTCACAATCTTCTGAACAGAAACAGGTTCAGAATGGTGACTCTTTTGCTGAAGTTCGTCTTGTTGGAGCTGAGATTCCAACTGCAAAAACTCAATCTTTTCTTGTGCATCTTGTAAACAAATCTGAATATTACAAAGAGCATCCTTGCTCATTTTTATCACATCATCAACATTTGAATGAATGAGGTCATTCAACAACATTAATGCCTCATTGATTTTGGCCATTTTCAACAACTTAGGCTCAAAAAATAAATGAAAGGGTGTCGGCTTCAACCGAAAATGCATCCGTTTACAATGATTCAACAACAAATACAAATGACTCAAGGAATTTTCAAAGTACAAAGTGTGCTCCTCAAATGATGGAGGGCAATCAACAATTTTTCAACACAAATTCACTGATTCCACCTATGAATGAAGAGGCAAATTCACTCACAATGTGAGTTCAATACAAAATCTCTGCAAAATATTTGAATGTACAGAAAAAGCAACTGTGTATGAGGCCTTTGAGGCAGCTGAATTTTCCTCTTCAAATAGCTGTTTCAAACTTGTCTTCAAATATGAAATTTTTCAAGAAATCACCCTTATGATGAATGCCACGAATCACAATGCAAATCTGCAAATTTCTCTATGTATCACATGTCATTTCCTCTTCCTTTTGCTGTTCATGTCTTCTTTTCTTCAATGTCCTTCCTCTCTCTCTCTACTATTTTTTTTTTTTTTTTTTTTAATTAAAAATTAATTAAAATAGGGAGAGAATTTTATTAGGGAATGGGAAACCATATGGTGTGGGGGGGGTGTTTAATTAATGAAAGGGAATTAAAAAAGGTGGGGATTTTAAAAAAGAGAAAGGGAGTTTTATAATGGGGATTAAAAAAATCGAATTTTGAAACTCTAAATGAAGGGGCGGTATTGTATGGGAGGGAAAATCACTGTATATACAAATCGATTAAAAAAAAACGAGAGCAGTATTGTGTAAATGGAGGGGCGGTATTATTCAAATAATATGGGCGTAGTTTGTATGTGGAGGCCGTAAGGCGGAGCTGGCAGAGTGAGCGTTGAAGGAGCTGTGAGGGTGAGTAGTGTTGTAAAGTGGAGTGGTATTATTAAAATGGGGCGGTATTAATTTTTGTGAGAGTGTCGCTGTGTGAAGTCGAACAGTCAATGCAGAGTTGTAGTTTGGAACGAGGGCAGGGAGGAGAGATTGTGGATGCCGCGTAGGAGAGCTGTAAGGGCGCATGCGTAGAGTTTGATAGGAGCGCAGGCGTAGGGAATAGCTTTTAACGCTGTTTGTGTATGGTAGGGATTTAGGAGGGTGCGTAGCGTTTAGTGAGGGTGCGCAGAGTTGAGGAGAGGGAGTGCGACCGTGTTGGCAGGGAGGGTGCGTAGGAGAGTGAGGGAGCGGATAGTTGGGTAGTAGTGTGTAGAGTTGTTTGCGTAGGCAGCGTGGAGCGATAAGGAGTTTGCCAGAGTGATAGCGCAGAGTTGAATACTGTATTGGAGTATGGTGAGGGTTTATTACAGTATGCAAGGGCCGTGGGAAATGAATGTTGCATGGAGTGTAGGCGGTAGATTGTGGGATGAAAGCCGCATAGGGAGAGCGTTTCAATGTGGGCAAAGTGCTGTAAAGTGAGGCGGAGTAATAAGGAGGAGCGTTGAGCTGTGAAATGAGATGGGAGTTGGATAGTTGCAGGGATATTTTTTTTATTTTTATTTTTATATAACAGTAGAGAGGAGTAAAGCTTTCAGAAATTGCAGAACAGTGAAAATTTCCAGCATTGAAACACAAGCAATTTGTAGAACTTGCCAATAAAATTCAGAGATTTTTCTAATAGCCCAGTAGCAGAAGAATATTTCCAGCAGTATAAAAACTCAGAATTTATCTTCAAAAACCCTCTCAGCAGCTCAAAAATGCAGAATTTAAAAATGCTCAGAAATCTTTTCCACTAAAAACTCATAGACTTCTTCAGAAATCTCAATTTAAACAAATTCCAGCAGCTCTTTAAATGCGGAATTTAAAATGCAGAGATTGCAGAAAAAATTAAACCTTCAGATGTGCAGTGCTGCTTGCTGCTCTTCTTCAAAACAAATGCTGAATGCTGGGATTTTAAACGCTGCTCTTCTCCAATATAAAACTTCTGAATGCTGCAAAATCACTGAATGCTATTTTTTCTTCTGAATGCTGCTCCTTCTTCAAAACCACTTTCTGAATGTGGTAAAAAGATTGCTGCAGAAAGTCTCTTCAAAACACCTCTGAATGGCAGCAAAAAACATTGCTGCAAAAAGTCTCTAAATGCTGCAAAAATGTCAAGAATTTTGCAGATATGCAAAGGCCATAAACACAAAATGGCTCAGTCAATTTGGAGCAGGGCCAGAAATCGCCCGCTCTGATACCATGTTAAACACCATGTTGAAGCACACACATGGTGTATGAGGAGAAGAATGCACACACACAAGAGACAACACACAATGAAAGATAAGCGTAAGGCTTTCTTATTTTCCATTATACAAAGATGTACATTTATAGTACAATGGTGTGACTCTTGGTTTCATATTCCAAGGTCACTTGGACTCCATTGTGACTTTTCATATTCCACACCTACCCATGTAGGATTAGGTGTTCCAACAATTTACATTCCTTTGCCATTTATTTATAGTGCACTGCCCCACAAGAGGGAAAGCTTCTCCTTGGACTTCATGGTCTTCTTAAGACCATAGTCAGTGATAGAGATAGCCACTTCCTGGATGGCTTTGGGCAAGTGTTTCTCTGTTTGGGGTATACCTAGTTGGCAGAAAGTATCAGTTATTAACCCCAGGAAGATGGTCAGATAGAGGCGGCAAAAAGGTGGTTGGGAAGCTACTTCCAAACTAGGTTCTGAAGCAGCAAGGAGAAGAGTTGTGTTCGTTCCACTTGGGGGAACGTTGTTACCATCTAAAATTCCATATGGAAATCAGTATATCTCTATTATTAGTTCCATATGGTGATGATGCTCTATGTATTTTTGATATAATGGTTAGGGCAAGCAAGGTTCATAGAACCAAAGATTGGATCCTAGAGAGTTAGGATATATTCCGGTCTCTCAAGGACAACATTTCTACAGCCCAAGATCAACAAAAGTTCTATACAAATCATGGGTGGGAAGAGAGAAATCATGGGGTGGACAATTTGGTCTATCTCCATTTTCAGCCATACAAACCATCTACATTGAAGAAGAAGGGGACTGAGAATTTTTTCAATGGGCCACATAGGGTGATCCATCTTGTTCGGGGAGTAGCATATGGGTTGGAGCTCCCCATTGGGAGTAAAATGTTTGAGTTGTCATGTCTCATGCCTCAAGGAGGTGGTGTATGTGGTTACCACCATGGATCTCCCACCTTTATGATGTGTGCCATCTGGTTTTATCACCAAAGGCTAACTTGGACACTTGGGAGGGGCAGCTAAGGAACAGGTTGATTGGAGAATATCTGATTCAATGGATGAGGATGCTACATGTGGAGGAGAGGGTATTTTGCAACATACATCCTTGCAGTTACTTGAGGACAAGAAATATTCGGGAGGGGAGGACTGTAATATTCCTTATTATCTTTTAGCTAGTTGGGAATATTAAATTTTGTTTTTTGTTAATAAAATGGATGAATAAGATGATAGAGGAACCCATAAATCTCTTTAGTAGGAATAAAAACAATTCTTGTGTGAAAGTGGATCAATGTAACTAGTTGAATAAAGCACCCCTTGGTGTGAATGGGGTCAATGCATGAGGATGGGGTCAAGGTTGACCAAATCAACAACATAGTCATGGAGGGAGTGGAGATATTGGAGGACATTGCAGTCACAATGGGAGGAAGTCTCCATGAGAGTAGCATCATTATTGAGTGGGACCAAGAGGGAAGAGGCTCGCAATTCATATAAGGAAGGGGATGGAAGCCATGGAAATCATTCTGAATATTGTTATTTTTGGTCTTTTATGACTTTCAACACGCTTCAGCTGTTTAGCAAAGTTTGTTGTGCTGTTTAGCACAAGGGTGTTTCTGGGCGGAAATGCCACCCTCATCCTCGTGGGACTCTGAGTGCCCACTCAAGAGAGGTTACTTTGAGCTTCATTCCATCATCCGACATCAGGCCAAACATCAGCCACCTCAGCAACATAGTCTCCTTCAGGAATTGTGCCATTCAGGAGGGCAGTTGTAGTGGAGGGTTGAGAACCCAAGTTCTGTTTTCCAGTGAGGGGAGTACCCATTCATCAGGAAAGTTAGTAGGAGGAGTATCAGCTATTTTCTTATCATATAAGCCACCTCCCAGCAATTATTCATTTGCAGAGAGTAATATATCCCTAGGGTTGCATTTTTCATATTGTGTATATCCAGAAACCCATTCTGGGTTATCTTGGAATTGTGCTAGAGAGCCTAGATCTCTAATCCTGAAATTTTCTTAGCACTATATCAGTAGATCAATGTATTCTTAGTTTCCATCTGCAGTTATTCTCAATAGGATTACGGATTCATGGCCTTCTGGTATTTTGTGTAGCAACATTATTTCATGTTTTGGTGTACTGGGTCATTTGAGGCTTGCTTTGCATAGCTTGTCTTTTTCCTCAAGATCTTGTACTCATTTTCTGCTATGATATCTAATAAAATGGCTCTATGATCTGCAAATTTTTGATGTGTTGATATTTTACTGCATTTTCCAATTCTATGTTCAATATTCTTGTTTTTCCTAATTTGGAATATTACAGACAGAGTTAGATTAGAATTGTACTTTGATTATTTTTAGATAGATTTAAAAAGTAGATCAAATGCTCTCTTTTCATAAAATTAGTATTTTCAATTGATAGATAGAATATAGATTAATTTTTGATAAATAGAACATAATTCAGAGTTCAATAGAATTTAGAATGATGCTTTGTTTAAATATAGAATAAGTTTAATTATATGTTTTCCATAGATGTTTTTTCCGTCATAGAATAGTCTAACCATCAAATTTTAACCATCCAAAGATTGATTTATTTTTATGCAAAAGATAATAGTTAAATAACATTTCCTTTTCTTCCTTCTTTTAGATTTTATATTTCATTCATTTCATTAAGAGTAATTTGTAAATCAAATTATTTTCTTAGAGTAAAAATAACATTTCCTTTTCTTCCTACTTAAAAGATTAAGTTTTCATCATTAAATTTCTTTTAGATTTAGTTGTTTCTTAGCATTTAAAGATTTCATTTAAAAGCCTAGATTTCATTCCTTAGATCAATTTTAGTTCTTAGCATTAAGCATAAGATACAAACCCCCAAAACAATATCTAAAGATACACAAAAAAGTAAGAAAGAAGGGCATCTAAGCATATATAGTGCACCATACTTCATTAGATTGCTAACCTCGGTCGATAATTTATGATAGCAATTTAAGACAATACATTGACTAAACAACAAGATTTTAATTACAATAATGATGAGTAAATAATAAAAATCTAGTATTTTTAATATAAAAAATATAAAATAACATTATATTCATTTAATTTTAGAGTTTTACATGTTAATTGGGGTGTTCTTAAGTGAACTCTTAAATCTACATGTGAGTTGGCATGATACTCATAACCTTGTTGTACTCCTTAGACTAAGAGAGGGGGACATTCTTTTCATTTAACATAATAAAAAGTTATAGTTTACATAAATTAATGTAATTTTATAATAAATAAATATTTTTAACACAATTTGGTTTAAATCCTTTTGAACTGATAAAATTATATATGATGATGATGATGGTTACCATATATTAATACCAATGCAGTCTATCGGACCTTAACAGAGAAGAAATAATATAAGTTTGATTCTTCAAAATCTTGTTTCTATGGTCAAATAGAAGGGAAATAAGTGCTCCGATGTTACTATAGGTGGGTTGGCTTAATAGGTCAAGAAGATTGGAAGTGTTGCAGTTGGTAGGGAGTTGATATCGAATATGAGTATGGGTCAGGGAGTCTAAAAGGAAGTGTTTTTCATCTTCTACCTACTTAGAATCGTAAATTTGACAGATTTTATTCGTTCCAATAGGTCTTGGGAATAGACCACTGTCCGATCTCACTTCAAAGCTCATGGGAATTAGTTCTTATCTTAGTGATGTTCATTTTTTTCTTATTGTTGGAAAACACAGAGAGATAATTTTTATTATCAAGGGTGGGGTTGATCGCTTCCTTATAGTATCTTAGTTTCCTTTTACCCTCCAACTCGTGATCCTCCCACAACTTGTCCTTAAACTTGACGGTAATAGTATTTTTGATATTATCTTTTGCTTCCCATACTGAGCTCCTCCTTAATTCCCCAATGGTTGAGCCAGGACTGGGCATCCTTATGCCACCTGCGCTTGAGGTGAAGGTGAGGGTTTTGACTAAAGTTAGAAGAAATTTTAGGGAACCTTTTTTATTCCATGTTATGAAGCTTCTTCTTACAAATTGGATATATAAATATAATCATACTTTCAATGGGGGACAAACCAGATTCGATAAAGAGGATAGGATAGGGAGTATTTCCCTTGATCTTAAGGTTGTAGGTTATGAATTTCTTTTAAATCGTCTCAATATTCCTCCATGAATCTATGAATATACTGCAACCCCAAACTTCACATCTGTATAAGACAACTAAAGGGTTATAAGGGTCTCAAAGAGGAACCTCTTTTGACTCAAAATGTAAAGATCGACTGACTTACAATTGTTTTCAAGATCATAATAAGATTTCAAGCCCCCAATAATATTTTTCTTAATGCTATAATTCCAGTTGAGATGATGAGGGAAGTCAATGCCAAAATACTTATAAGAAGAAACTTTCTCTAAGCACTGGTTATTATACACGAAACTATCATGGGTGATCCTCTTGGATTTAATGATCATGACTTTAGTCTTGTCGGTATTAACTGTCATACCTATCTTGGAGCAGTATTCATGAAGAATCTAGAGCTTCTTGTCAAGGTCATCATGGTTTTTTGCAAGAATAACGATATCATCGAAATAAAGGAGAAGAGTAATGAGAACACCAGCCAGATCGGTGCCCTTGCACCCTGTAGATTCGAGACACTCCTCTTTCTTATCCATGTATATGACAAAGAGGGTAGGGGATAGGGGACACCCTTTCTTAACTCCAATATTTCATTTAATGTCTTTAGACCAACCCTCGTAGGTCTTAAGCTTGGCAGTGACGGTCTCATAGAGATGGATCACAACAGTCCTCATCTCCGTGGGGATCATTATCTCTTTGAGTCTCTCCCAAAGCTTATCTCGAGGGACAGTGTCGAAAGCTTTTCTAAAGTCCACAAAGAAATGGAAGAGATCAGGTTTACTATTGTGTCATTCCTCCACAATGATTCTAAGAGTGACCATATGGTCAATAGTCGAGTGATGTCTCCTAAAACCAGCTTTCCCTTTAGCTCTTTTTTCATGGCTTTCAAGCCAAAGGCTAAGCTTCTTCTCCAAAATGAGCCCATAAAGTTTGGGCAGGATATGGCTAACCATAATAATATTGCCGTTGCATGTAACGCTCTTGTCCCCATTTTCAAATATATTAAATGTTAATATTATATAATTTAGTTAATACAAATAATTGTTTTATTAAATTTAATGTTGTAATTTTCCCAAAGATTCAATCATTAATTTTGACAAAGACGATATTTCCATATTTGGATGATGATAAATATGAAAAGATAAAAATCTTTGAATGTTTAATCATTTTTTTTCATATATAAATATTTTATTTATAAACTCTCCAATGATATATACTTGAACCACTTATTATTCATAATTAAACAGAGATACATAGTTTTAGATTAGTTAATTTCAGAAAAAGATTCTATTGCCATATTTAGATGATGACAAATTTGAAAAGATCAAAAGCTTTGAATTTTTTTTTTTCATATATAAATATTTTATTTATAAACTCCTAAATGATACATATTTGAATTAATGGTCAATCATTTTGAAATAGAACCGGGTAGAAAACTAATTTCAACAATATTTATAAATAAATGGTAAATAATAAAAACTCATTAATTTACTTTTCTAGCATTGTCTATAAGTGAGATTTTTGAAAAGTTTTCTCGTTTATTTTTTGATCTAATTTGTCTAGAATAGGGCAGGGATTCATTGACATCACAAGTGAACTCTTCACAATCCAAATCCCCCAATAGTTTGGTTTTTTTAGGATGTTAGAATCCATATATATAATCAAAAAATTAGTTTAAATAAAGCATTGTCTATATGGCAACTCTAAATCAACTTTGGAAATCAATCAAATCTTTAATCATTTTTTTCATAGATAAATATTTTATTTATAAACTTCCAAATGATACATATTTGAATTAGTCACAAGTCATAATTATTGCTGAGAGATGTCTGTTTTGAAATAGAACTCCATAAAAAATTGAAAACCATTTCAACAATATTTTTAATAATACTTTTAAATAAATAATAAATAATAAAAATTCATTAATTTATCTTTCAGTAAAGTTTTTTTTTGTAAGTTTGGTAGTATCTTTCAATTTTTCACTTTTTTTCACTTTTTTTTTTTTTTTTTTTAACTCCATTTTCATAACATGTCCAGATACATCACCCCGACTGGGGAAAGAAATTGAACCTATGATGAGTGCTATAACAGCCCACCTCATCACTGTTTAACCAAGACCCCACAGACATTTTTCAGTAAAGTTAATTTGAAATAATTAATTAATTTTTTTATAAGCTTCCAAATAGTACATACTTGACTACTTGAATTAGTGGCGAGTCATAATTATGCAGAGAAATAAAACCAGATAACCTGTTTCAAAATCTTTTTTAATAATACTTTTAAATAAATAATAAATATAAAAACTCATTAATTTACCTTCATATAATGTTAATTTGAATAATTTGTATGATAACTATAAATCAGTTTTTGTTAATCATTCTTTGCATATATAAATATTTTATTGATAAACTTCAGAATAGTAAATAGTTGAATTAGTCATTAGGTGTCAATTTTGAAATAAAAACCATAAAAATTTGAAAACCTTTTCAATAATATTTCTTAATATTACTGGCAAATAAATAATAAATATAAAACTCCTCATTAATACCCAGTACAAATTTGAAAATTGTTTCAAGAATATTCCTTAATATTACTTTTAAATAAATAATAAATATAAAACTAATGGTTTCAATAATATTTCTTAATATTATTTTTAAATAAATAATAAATATAAAACTCATTAATTTACAGTTTTGTAATGTTAATTTCAATTAAAAAAATTATGTAACTCTAAATCAAGTTTGGAAAACACCTCAATGTTTAGTCATTCTTTTTATATATCAATATTTTATTTATAAATTTCGAGGTGATACATACTATTATAGACATGTCTATTTTAAAATAGAACTCCTTACAAAAATATTTGAATAATTTTTATGGTAACTCTAAATTAGCATTAGAAATCACCCCTGAGTTTAATCAATTTTCCAAATATAAATATTTTATTTATAAAATTTCAAATGGTACACAATAGGTCGGATAGTAGTTTTTGGCCGGATTTTGGTAAAAAAAAAAATTCAAAAATCAAATACTTGGAGTGTTTGAATTACATTTTTTATGGTGGAAATAGATTCAGCACCATTAAAGCACACAAAATACTAAAATTTAACCACTTTAACCCAAAATTTTTCATAATCTTACTGGAATTTCTGGATTATTCTGTGGATTTTTTTAAACTACGAACAATCTAGATGTCTCTCTTTTAAAAGAAAACCAAAATCTAAAACCGTTTCAACAATATCTTTTAATACTATTTTTAAATAAATAACAAATAATAAATAATAATAACCCATACTTGAATTAGTCGTGGTCTCTTATAATTAGGCAGAGCAAGGTATCTATTTTGAAATTAAACTCCGTAAAAAAATGTTTAATAATATTTTCAAATAAATAATAAATAATAAAACAACTTATTAGTTTATCTTTATATGATTTTTATGGTAACTCTAAATCAGCTTTGGAAATCATCTCTTTTTATGTGATATATGGATAACGATGGTCTTTAGTGCGACTTTTTGAAGATTTGTTTTATGGGTAACTTTGCACAATTTAAGTTCCCTGGAGGTTTTTTAGGGTGCCCAATCCATATATAAAGTAAAAAAAAACAGTTTAAATAATAAAAATCAAGATTTATCTTAAAATTTTTCACCAAATTCCGGCACCAAAAACTCCAAAAAGTCGCACTAACAACAACTCCTATGGATAAAAGTTATTTCCAAATTAACAACAAAAAAATAAATTGCAAATAGTCAGTTTATTTATTTTGGATGTTTTCTAATAAAATTTGCTCAAAATCCAGTATAGATTTATTTGAATCACATGTTTGAGTTATGAACATTGAACAATTCCATATGTTCCGGGTTTTTGGGTTTTTTTAAGACTTTGAATTCAATAAAAATACATTCTAAATAACCGTTTGACCAATTTTTTAATAAAAATACATTCTAAATAACCGTTCGACCAATTTTTTTATTTTTTATTTTTAATTCAAACGGATAGTTAAACAACACTATGGTGTGTAATCTAAGTTTATTTGTGTCACATGCCATTCAATCTTCTTGCGTGCGAGGAAAGAAAGTCAGGGGCTTAGATTCTCACAGGCCTCCTACTAGTGCTATTTTTAAGGAAATTTCAATAGAAGCGGAAATTCCAATGGACGCTGCTCCTGCAAATGCAAATGGTGAGTATCATTGCGTGGTCTGTGAAAGGCTGAGTAAAATGAGAAATGGCGAGTTCGACATCGAACCCAACGTTTCAGAAGCACAATCTGGGGTTACTGAAGTGGGAGGAACTGCGAATGTGGATGATGAAGCAGATTCCCACAGTGAAGTGGGAGTGGGTGACCTAATTTCTGAAGTGGAAATGGCCAGTGCAGAGGAGCCCCAAGTCGATGTTGCAGAATTATGCAAAATCTGTTCTCTTGGAAAACAAGACAACCACGATGTTCTTGTAAAATGCAGTCGCGTTGACTGCACTTTCAAGTTTTACCATGTGGACTGTTTGAAACCAATTACGCTCAGATCTCGTCCTCCTCCACATGAATGGTACTGTCCTTTCTGCCTTTGTAGGGTTTGTTTCATTAACGATAGGGACGAGTTTGTTATTCTCTGTGATGGTGGTGATGAAGGTGATCATTTCTACTGCCTCACTCCTCCTCTCAAGCAAGTACCTGAATGTGACTGGTATTGCCCAAAGTGCCATAATGCATGAAACCCAGAACAACTGCAAGCAGAAAAATGAAGAAGACTTGAACAGATTTGACTGTTTTATGAATAACTCCAATAATGGAGAGTTTTTTTTTTATGCATCTAGTTTTAACTTAGTGAATTTCATTGTGACAGTTTGTATTTGAGGTCTAAATTGAGATGCTTAGGTCTAAATTGAGATGCTTTGAGTAGTAACTATGTTCTTTTGATCAATTCAACTGGTATTTGAGGTTTAAATTGAGATGCTTTGAAGTAGTCTAAATTGGGATACTTAGATGGTAACTCTGTTCTTTCGATCGATTGAAGCTGGTGAACGGAATTCATTGAAATTTTCTACTTGGGTATTCAATAAATAATATTATAGTGGAGCCTAATATATTGCAGTGCATTTCTCTTTTATCTGTTTCATTATTTTGTGGTGCATATGATTCACATTTTAACTTCATGATTCTTGGATTTTATTGAGATGTTCATATTATTTTTATTAGTAGTTTTATTAAATCCCATGGAGATCATAACCAAGTTGATCAATTGATCAAAGCAATAGCAAAGTTTTTTTAACAACTATCTAGAGAAAGAAAAATGTCTCTGAATAGTAATAAAATTCCATGTTGTGTTGAAAAGTATACTGAAGGTCATTGAGTCTTTTTGGTGACATATAATTCCAAAAAGACCATTAGATGGAATGTCCCCTGTTATACTACATAAGCTCATTAAAAGTGTTTTCAATGGTTTTTCTCAGAGATGCCTATTAGTTTTATTAAAAAAAACAAATTGACATTGATATTCAATATTTAGAAAAATCTCAGTTCCTAGTTATCTTTTTATCTTAATCTTCCAAATTACTAAATTTAAAAAAAGAAACGTTGATATGCTCAACATATAAACCTAACCCCATAAGCCCCTAGTCTCAGCATTAATAACCAAACCCAATTAATGGCTGCTATGTCCTATTTAGAGATGAAACATTTCATATAAATGTTCTCTGTGGTCTTTCAATGCATTTTTCTAAGATATTTGAGTTGGAGAAGCTTTGTTAAATACTTCATGCTCTTTTTATTTTTGTATTGACCATTGTTACCTAAATATCTATTATCTAATGTCATATTATCTCCTTTTAAACTATGGTCAAAACATTTACAAGAGAGGAAATGTTTTGTAGATAATTTTGTTTTTCATGGTGATTGAACTTTAATAAGTGTTATTTATAGCAAAACGCTCTTTTTTTCCTCCCTCAACCTTGTTTAGACCTTGAGGTCCCTTTTTTATTCAAGTATAATCTATTCTTCACATCCACGAGACACTTGAAAGTGACTCATACCCAAGATCATATGTGTTGGTTTGAATACTCATGTGTGATACCCTCCAAAGGTCATATATGTTGGTTTGAATACTCATGCGTGGTGCTTGAGCTTGAGAAGCATGGATTAGGGAATAAAGGATCTTGTTTGAGTCCCCCACCTATATTCAAGGATTCAAAACCCATCCATAATGCCAAAGGCCTCGTAATGGCTCCCATAGACAATTTGAATGCCAAAGAATCCCTATACAATGCTTGTGTTGTGGTTTTTGGGCATTGTTCATGGTGCTTTAGATCAATGAGTTTTAGTTAAAGATTAAGGATGCCATTTTCTCACATATACAATATGAATCCCAAAGAGTCCCTATAGAATGCTTGTGTTGTGGTTTTTGGGTGTTGTTCATAGTACACTTTAGATTGATAAGTTTCAGTTAGAGCTTCAGGACACCTTTCCCCCCTTGCCACTATTATGACTTGATACTCATTTATAAAGCACAAATCATATTCATGATACGTGTATCCCACTCGAAGATCAAAGACCCCTTGCAATGTTTGAGAGGATATGTTTAAGTCTATTGAATTCAAGAAGATCCAAAAAGATCCGAGGGAACTTATTTTTTTTCCTTAATTATTTTCAAGGATACATAATCCTTTCATGATCTTGTGTGATGGTTTGAGGACAATGTTTGAGCTTGAAAAGATATCATTAGAGCCCAAGTAAGTTATTTAACTCCCTTGATCATAGTTAAGGACTCTAGACATTATTTCCCTACCAAGACAATGATCAAGGTTCTAAAACCCATATTCTATGTGATGGTGGTGATGAAGGTGATCATTTCTACTCCCTCACTCCTCCTCTCGAGCACGTACCTAAATGTGACTCGTATTGCCCAAAGTGCCACAATGCATGAAACCTCGAACAAATGCAAGCAGAAAAATGAAGAAGACTTAAACATATTGGACTGTTTTATGAATAACTCCAATAATGGAGAGTTTTTCTTTTTATGCATCTAGTTCCCACTTAGTGAATTTCATTGTGAGAGTTTGTATTTGAGGTGTAAATTGAGATGCTTTGAGTAGTAACTGTGTTTTCTTGATCAATTGAACTGGTATTTGAGGTCTAAATTGAGATGCTTTGTGTGGTATAAATTGAGATACTTTGGGTAGTAACTGTGTTCTCTTGATCAATTGAACTGGGAGACGGAATTCATTGAAATTTTCTACTTGGCTATTTAATAAACAATATTATAGTGGAGCCTAATATATTCCAGTGTGTTTCTCTTCTACGTGTTTCATTACTTTGTGGTGCATCTAATTCACATTTTAACTTCATGATTCTAGGATTTTATTGAGATGTTCATATTCTTTTTATTAGTGGTTTTATTAAATCCCATTGAAATCATAACCAAGTTGATCAATTGATCAAGGCAATAGCAGGGTTTTTCATAACAACCATCTTGGGAAAGAAAAATGTCTCTGAATAGTAATAGAATTGCATGTTCTGTTGAAACGTACACTGAAGGTTGTTGAGTGTTTTTGGTGAGATGAAATTCCAAAAAGACCATTAGATGGAATGATTGTTGTTATACTACATAAGATCATTAATAGTGTGCTTTCAATGTTTTTTTCAGAGATGACTATTATTTTTATTAAAAAAAAATTGACATTGATATTCAATATTTAGAAAAATCTCAGTTCCTAGTTATCTTTTTATCTTAATCTTCCAATTTGCTAAATTTAAAAAAAAAATACGTTGATATTCTCAACATATAAACCTAACCCCATAAGCCCCTAGTCTCAACATTAGTAACCAAACCCAATTAATGGTTGCTATGTCCTATTTAGAGATGAAACATCTCACATAAATGTTCTTTGTGGTATTTCAATGCATTTTTATAAGATATTTGAGTTGGAGAAGCTTTGTTAAATACTTCATGCTCTTTTTATTTTTGTATTGACCATCGTTACCTAAATATCTATCAGCTGATGTCATAGTATCTCCTTTTAAACTATGGTCAAAACATTTACAAGAGGAAATGTTTTGTAGATCATTTTGTTTTTCATGGTGATTGAACTTTAATAAGTGTTATTTATAGAAAAACACTATTTTTTTCCTCCCTCAAAATTGTTTAGACCTTGAGGTCCCTTTTTTGTTCAAGTATAACCTATTCCTGACATCCACACGAAACTTGGAAGTGACTGATACCCAAGGTCGTACATGTTGGTTTGAATATTCATGTGTGATACCCTCCAAAGGTCATATCTGTTGGTTTGAATACTCATACATGGTGCTTGAGCTTGAGAAGCATGGTTTAGGGAATAAAGGATCTTGTTTCAATCCCCCACCTATATTCAAGGATTCAAAATCCATCCATAATGCCAAAGGCCTGGTAATGGCTCCCATATATAATTTGAATGCCAAAGAATCCCTATACAATGCTTGTGTTGTGGTTTTTGGGTGTTGTTCATGGTGCTTTAGATGAATGAGTTTTAGTTAGAGCTTATGGATGCCATTTTATATCATATACAATATGAATGCAAAAGAGCCTATATAGAATGCACATGTTTTGGTTTTTGGGTGTTGTTCATGGTGCTTTAGATTAATAAGTTTCAATTAAAGCTTAAGGACACCTTTCCCCCTAGCCATGATTATGCCTTGATACTCATTTATAATTAATAAATCATATTCATTCTACTTGTATCTCACTTGAAGACCAAAGGCCCCTCACAAATTTTGCGAGGATATGTTTAAGTCTATTTAATTGAAGATTCAATAAGATCCGAGGGAACTTATTTTTTTTCCATAATTATTTTCAAGGTTACATAATCCTTTCATGATCTTTTCTGATGGTTTGAGGACAGTGTTTGAGGTTGAAAAGATATCATTAGAGCCCAAGTAAGTTATTTAACTCCCTTGAACATAGTTAAGGACTCTAGACATTATTTCCCTACCAAGACAATGATCAAGGTTCTAAAACCCATATATCTTATGCAAAAAATCATAATGGCATTCATATCCAATTCCAAAATTCCAAAACTGCCAGGAGTGCCCCTTAATGAGGCCCTATGTCACAATTTCCTGGGTAAGTATTTAGTGTGCTTAACCTAATGAAAGTTAAATTACATATTTGAGCCCTTGTTTCTCCCCTAGACCATGTTTACACATTCATACCCATCTTATAGACCCATCTTTGTATGTATAAAACACTCATGATGCTTGCATCTCATTTGAAAAGGTATTGATGATGTTTTACCCAAGTATTGTTTTCCTTTTCTTTGGTCGTTAGTTTTTTATTCATTTGAAACTGTAGTAATTTTGAGGGAACCTTTAGGAAATTATATCTTCTTTGAAATTTTCCCAAGTAAAATATCTAGAAAACCCTACCAACTCCTCGATACGAGAAACTTCCCAAATCAAGTTAATGTATAGTTTAAGCATCTTGCATTTGCTTTTCCATGTAGATGTGAAAAGTTGTTTGAACCCTTTATTGGTTCTCATCCCACAATTATATCCTACATTCCATGACAAAGTTCAGTGTGGATGTGAAAGGCATTGTACCATATCTTTTTTCTTTGTATTAAAATAACAAAAAGTTAAATTTTTATGAGGTATAACTCTAGTAAAACTCATTTTCTTTTATCATAAGGATTTTTGGTCTTCAGAAAATTTCCACCCACAAAGTATATGTATCAAAATATATGAAAATGATTAATTTTGTATCACTCACTTATATGTATTGTTGAACACCTAATCCTCTATGGGTAGGTGTGGAAGACGAAGAGTCACAAAGGAGTCCAAGTGACCTCGGAATATGAATCCAAGGGTCACACGTTTGTATTATGAATGTACATCTATGGTGAATAATATGAAAAAAGAATGCCTATCTTTCCTATTTGTCTGTTTTATCTTCTCATACACCATGTGTGTGTTTAACATGGTATCAGAGCTAGAGATCTACTGCTTGTTCATGTGAATGAGCCACTCATTTTTGTGATTTTTCTCTACTGTCACGCCCTAGCATTTTCATATTATTCCAACCCCTATTTTTAGCTTCACTGTGCTCTTGCACCTCCTATTTACCTTCATTATTCCCTACCATTGAGAGAGTGTTCTCTAATTTCTGCATTGAACTGTTTGGTGTGTGTGTATGCTTCTCCGGGTGCTTAAATGAATTCAAGGATGGATTGTGCGATTGTGCGTTGGTGTATTGCTCCTCCATGGATTGGTTATGGTCGTTGAACTCAATACCATGAACTATATCGAGTGCAGTGTGTTGGATTTGGTGGAAGACTAAAGGAATCTTCGTTGAATGTGTTGGTGGAAATCATTGTCATGGTGAACGCTGGTCCAAATTACTGAATGAGTCGAAGAGAATTCTTGGAGGAAATTTGCATTGCAGTCTCAGCAAGTTAATAAAGACATTAAAAGAAAATTGCGGTAAAAAACCGATCTGAGGCACAAGTTAATAGTTTGAGTCCTAGTTGAAATAGGACTGTAAAGAAGGATAGGTGTTTGTTTGTCATAAATTTCATGTTTTATGGTTGTGCAAGGTGTCAGTAGTTAGAAATTCGATGTATCTAGCCTAAGAGGAGATCATCTGATGTTGTATGATGTCTATTAAAGGCCAAGAGGTTTAATTAGAAAAAGGTTGGAGACTTTTTGGCAGAACTGGTGCATATTGTAAAAAGACTGTTTCAGCTAATGCATAGAGTTTCTACTTGACCAACTTGAGATTCAGAAGGGTTTTTTAGTTTTTTCCTATTCTATCAGCGTTTCTAATATATCTTATCTGAAGTGGTGTTCATCTATATGTTGTGTAACCAGCTCCAAAAATAGAAGAAAAGAGATCTCAATGCCTTAGAAATAAGCCACTTCGAGGGGGCAACCTCCAATACATTACATAAATGAACAATTCTTGGATGATACAATTTACAAAACCTCCTTTCTATATATAGGAGTCCATGGGGCCATAATGTAATCCTAGTGGGCCACAATGTAATCCTAGTCGACCTAAAAATAATAATGTAAGGGCACAATAATAACAATATGGGGGTTACAGGGGTACAACAATAATAATAAGTGGGGCTACACTAACATAATAAGGGACTACACTATTAATATAAGGACTTAACATGCCCCTCTCCTTCAAACAAGTGTTGTCCTCAACGCTTGATTATTTCTTGCTGCTTCTGTATAAAATTTTCATCCTCCCATGTGGAATCTTTTACAAGAAAGTTCTTCCACTTGCTGAGATACTCTGAAATTGATCGTACTTGTCGAGTTCTTGTTTTTGTGACTTCTTCAGAACTTCTTTCGATGTGATGTTGATATTCTTGTTGTTTCATTAGATTCTGCACCAAAGTTAGGTTATCCTTTGAGAGTTGGAGAACTTGTTGTTGATGCTCTATGTCATCTTCCACTAATTTATCATCCATATTAGCTATTATTTTATCCTTCAAACCATCCAACTTAGCCTCCATTTCTTCTTTTAAACCATCTATTTCATCTTCGGTTGCTCTTCGAAAAATCGAAATTTGTTGCACTTGGTACCGTAATTTTGATAGATCATGTTGCAATTCTTCATCTTCATGAGTCATAGTAGAGCCTTATGAAGGCTTAATGGGTGTTGAATTATTTTTACAGGGCATATTTTAGAACCAAATACTGATATCTATTCTACAATATGCCCTTGGAATCAATTCAAATTGATTCTTCAAACAAGACTTATGCAATTCGGAAACAAATACACACCTTTTTCTTGCTTTTGAGGAGCTCGATATTGAAATTGGATTATATTTGTGATTGCAGCACTTCAATATTTGATTTTTGGTACCAACGTAGTCCTCTGAATTATCTTTCGAATGCCATAGGTCTGACCTGATTTGGATTCTCCAAGACAAAGTTGTGTCTAATCTCCCACAATGACCTAATTATGGACTGGTTCAGTAGAGCGAACTTGTACAACTTGCCACGTGTCACTGTTTTGTCCTTTGTCTCTAAAATTGATAGAAAAGAAACTGCAGTCCGTGTAATTGTGACCACTTTTTACGGTACTCCAATCCAATGCCCAGAGAGAGAGTTATTGAACTTTTCCCACGATCACCTCTTTGAGATGAAATTTAGGAGCCTGAAAAAGCACTACCTTCCACAACTCATATCTCCAAAAATATTGTGAACCAAGCTCTGAAATATTTTGAAGCATTTACTCAGGATTTTAGCTTCGCACCATATGAATTTCAGATTATGAACCTTCGTACCGAAAACGTTATAGCGAAAATTACACGATGACCTGTTTAGGAGCTTGAAAAAAGACCTAACTTCCACAGATGATATCTCCGAAAATATTGCAAACCAAGCTCTGACATTTTTAGACACGCTTCCTCAGGATTTCGGATTCGCACCCTAAAAATTTCAGCTTCTGAAACTTCGTAGATCAAAAGTTTTAGTGAAAATTCCACGATGACCTGTTTGGAGCAGCGAAACCCTAGAATTCAAAGCTCTGATACCAAATGTTGTGTAACAAGCTCCAAAAATAGAAGAAAAGAGATATCAACGCCTTATAAATAAGCCACTTCGAGGGGGAAACCTCCAATATATTACATGAATGAACAATCCTTAGATGATACAAATGAACAAAACCTCCTTCTATATATAGGAGTCCATGGGACCACAATATAATCCTAGTGGGGCCACAATGTAATCCTAGACGACCTAACAATAATAATGTAAGGGCACAATAATGACAATATGGGGGTTACAGGGGTACAACAATAACAATAAGTGGGGCTACACTAACATAATAAGGGACTACACTATTAATATAGGGACTTAACACTATATTACTCAGAACTCATATTTAGATGCTCCGACTTCCTTTATAAATGTACTAACTATGTTTTTACATGTTTCAAGTGTATGTCTCATGACTAAAAACCTTGATATGCCTCAATTTCTATGTCAGTTAGATTCACTAATTTTCTGAGATTTCTTTAACTCCATAAGCCCAATGTATACATGATAATGTTGGTTTCAACCTACAGGTTGGAAAGTGTTATCTAAGAAGACCACTTTGTAAAGCTTTGGATTGACTTATATATACAATAACATAAAAAATTTCTTCACTTGAGATTCTTAGTGTATTTTCAATGAGTTTTATGCCCTATCTTTGAAATGTTTCTCTTCCATAGCCTTGATGTATCATTACTCAAAATTCATGTATTACATGCTTTGAATTCCTTTCAAATTTCAAGTTATTGTGATTTTTTTGAATGTTTTACTCTTTCAGTGAAATATATACATGCCTCAGCTTCCACTAGAAGAGCTATTGTTATCTTTATCCATGTTACTGACTCCATAGCCCAATGGTAGCAAGCCTCCATATTTTCAACCTTTAAACATACAAAATAAAAACACATAGAGTTAGCCATGTATGTACATCTTTACTCAATATCATTAACCTTTGAGAGAGCCCTCTCAGGTTGGGTTAGTAGGATTCCGACTTATGAATATGATATTGAATGTGTCAAAGGTAGAAGAAATGAGGTGACAAATGCCTTATCACAGAGACCAAAAACACTTTCATTGGATTCAGATTGGGAGTCCCAATTGTTAGTGGAGTATTCCAAGAACCACTTCACATGTGAGGTAATTTATGGGCAAGTGACCGATGAGAGGTATAGAGTGATGGATGGAGTCATCTATTATTAGGATCGGATCTTCTTGACTAAAGATTCTAAGCTTAAGGAGGAAATTCTACATGCAACACATGATTCACCCCTTTCTGGCCACCAAGGTTTCATTAGGACATATCAGGCCATTAGGGAGAGATTCTCATGGGAGGGTCTCAAGGAGGATGTGCTCCAACATATCAGGAAGTGCTTAGCTTGCCTGAAGAATGAGGAAGAAAACAACCACCCTGCAAGTTTGTTATGGTCACTTCCTTTTTCGGGAGGGAGACGGGGGAGCCCTTCTATGGACTTCATCACTAGCTTTCCAACAGCACATGGTAAGGATTGTACCTTTATAATCATTGGTCAACTAAAAAATTATTTACATTCCTTTGCCATTTATTTACAATGCACTGCCCCACAAGAGGGAAAGCTTCTCCTTGGACTTCATGGTCTTCTTAAGACCATAGTCAGTGATAGAGATAGCCACTTCCTGGATGGCTTTGGGCAAGTGTTTCTCTATTTGGGGTATACTTAGTTGGCAGAAAGTATCATTTATTAACCCCAGGAAGATGGTCAGATAGAGGCAGCAAAAAGGTGGTTGGGAAGCTACTTCCAAACTATGTTCTGAAGCAGCAAGGAGAAGAGTTGTGTTCATTCCACTTGGGGGAACATTGTTACCATCTAAAATTTCATATGGAAATTAGTATATCTCAATTCTTAGTTCCATATGGTGATGATGCTCTATGTATTGTTGATAGAATGGTTAGGGCAAGCAAGGTTCCTAGAACCAAAGATTGGATCCTAGAGAGTTAGGATATATTCCGGTCTCTCAAGGACAACATTAATATAGCCCAAGATCAACAAAAATTCTATACAAATCATGGGTGGGAAGAGAGACATCATGGGGTGGAAAATTTGGTCTATCTCCATTTTCAGCCATACAAGCCATCTACATTGAAGAAGAAGGGGAATGAGAATTTTTTCAATGGGCCACATAGGGTGATCCATCTTGTTCGGGGAGTAGCATATGGGTTGGAGCTCCCCATTGGGAGTAAGGTCCCCAAAATTTGTCATGTCTCATGCCTCAAAAAGGAAATTAGATAGCATGTAGTTTCCACCATGGATCTCCCACCTCTTTATGATGTGTGCCATCTGGTTTTATCACCAAAGGCTAACTTGGACTCTTGGGAGGGACAGCTAAGGAACAGGTTGATTGGAGAATATCTGATTCAATGGATGAGGATGCTACATGTGGAGGAGAGGGTATTTTGCAACATACATCCTTGCAGTTGCTTGAGGAGAAGCAATATTCGGGAGGGGAGGAATGTAATATTCCTTATTATCTTTTAGCTAGTTGGGAATATTAAATTTTGTTTTTTGTTAATAAAATGGATGAATAAGAGGATAGAGGAACCCATAAATCTCTTTAGTAGGAATAAAAACAATTCTTGTGTGAAAGTGGAGCAATGCAACTAGTTGAATAAAGCACCCCTTGGTGTGAATGAGGTCAATGCATGAGGATGGGTCAAGGTTGACCAAATCAACAACATAGTCATGGAGGGAGTGGAGATATTGGAGGACATTGCAGTCACAATGGGAGGAATTCTCCATGAGAGTAGCATCATTATTGAGTGGGACCAAGAGGGAAGAGGCTCACAATTCATATAAGGAAGGGGATGGAAGCCATCGAAATCATTATGAATATTGTTATTTTTGGTCTTTTATGACTTTCAACACGCTTCAGCTGTTTAGCAAAGTTTGTTGTGCTATTTAGCACAAGGGTGTTTTTGGGTGGAAATCCCACCCTCATCCTCGTGGGACTCTGAGTGCCCACTCAGGAGAGGTTACTTTGAGCTTCATTCCATCATCTGACATCAGGCCAAACATTAGCCACCTTCAGCAACGTAGTCTCCTTTAGGAATTGTGCCATTCAAGAGGGAAGTCGTAGTGGAGGGTTGAGAACCCAAGTTCTGTTTTCCAGTGAGGGGAGTACCCCTTCATCAGGAAAGTTAGTAGGAGGAGTATCAGCTATTTTCTTATCATATCAGCCACCTCCCAGCAATTATTCATTTGTAGAGAGTAATATATCACTAGGGTTTCATTTTTCATATTGTGTATATCCAGAAACCCATTCTGGGTTATCTTGGAATTGTGCTAGAGAGCCTAGATCTCTAATCCTGAAATTTTCTGAGCACTATATCAGTAGATCCATGTATTCTTAGTTTCCATCTACAGTTATTCTCAATAGGATTGCGGAGTCATGTCCTTCTGGTATTTTGTGTAGCAACATTATTTCATGTTTTCGTGTACTGGGTCATTTGAGGGTTGCTTTGCCTAGCTTGTCTTTTTCCTCGAGATCTTATACTCATTTTCTGCTATGATATCTAATAAAATGGCTCTATGATCTGCAAATATTTGATGTGTTGATATTTTACTGCATTTTCCAATTCTATATTCAATATTCTTGTTTTTCCTAATTTGGAATATTACAGACAAAGTTAGATTAGAATTGTACTTTGATTATTTTTAGATAGATTTAAAAAGTAGATCAAATGCTCTCTTTTCATAAAATTAGTATTTTCAATTGATAGATAGAATATAGATTAATTTTTGATAAATAGAACATAATTCAGAGTTCAATAGAATTTAGAATGATGCTTTGTTTAAATATAGAATAAGTTTAATTATATGTTTTCCATAGATGTTTTTTCCATCATAGAATAGTCTAACCATCAAATTTTAACCATCCAAAGATTGATTTATTTTTATGCAAAAGAGAATAGTTAAATAACATTTCCTTTTCTTCCTTCTTTTAGATTTTATATTTCATTCATTTCATTAAGAGTAATTTGTAAATCAAATTATTTTCTTAGAGTAAAAATAGCATTTCCTTTTCTTCCTACTTAAAAGATTAAGTTTTCATCATTACATTTCTTTTAGATTTAGTTGTTTCTTAGCATTTAAAGATTTCATTTAAAAGCCTAGATTTCATTCCTTAGATCAATTTTAGTTCTTAACATTAAGCATAAGATACAAACCCCCAAAACAATATCTAAAGATACACAAAAAAGTAAGAACGAAGGGCATCTAAGCATATATAGTGCACCATACTTCATTAGATTGCTAACCTAGGTCGATAATTTATGATAGCAATTTAAGACAATAAATTGACTAAACAACAAGATTTTAATTACAATAATGATGAGTAAATAATAAAAATCTAGTATTTTTAATATAACAAATATAAAATAACATTATATTCATTTAATTTTAGAATTTTACATGTTAATTGGGGTGTTCTTAAGTGAACTCTTAAATCTACATGTGAGTTGGCATGATATTAATAACCTTGTTGTACTCCTTAGACTAAGAGAGGGGGACATTATTTTCATTTAACATAATAAAAAGTTATAGTTTACATAAATTAATGTAATTTTATAGTAAATAAATATTTTTAACACAATTTGGTTAAAATCCTTTTGAACTGATAAAATTATATATGATGATGATGATGGTTACCATCTATTAATACCAATGCAGTCTATCGGACCTTAATAGAGAAGAAAGAATATAAGTTTGATTCTTCAAAATCTTGTTTCTATGGTAAAATAGAAGGGAAATAAGTGCTCCGATGTTACTATAGGTGGGTTGGCTTAATAGGTCAAGAAGATTGGAAGTGTGGCAGTTGGTAGGGAGTTGATATCGAATACGAGTAAGGGTCGGGGAGTCTAAAAGAAAGTGTTTTTCATCTTCTACCTACTTAGAATCGTAAATTTGAAAGATTTTATCGTTCCAATAGGTCTTTGGAATAGACCACTGCCCGGTCTCACTTCGAATCTCATGGGAATTAGTTCTTATCTTAGTGATTTTCATTTTTTTCTTATTGTTGGAAAACACAGAGAGATAATTTTTATTATCAAGGGTGGGGTTGATCGCTTCCTTATAGTGTCTTAGTTTCCTTTTACCCTCCAGCTCCTGATCCTCCCACAACTTGTCCTTAAACTTGAGGTAATATTATTTTTGATATTATCTTTTTATTCCCATACTGAGCTCCTCCTTAATTCCCCAATGGTTGAGCCAGGACTGGGCATCCTTATGCCACCTACGCTTGAGGTGAAGGTGAGGGTTTTGACTAAAGTTAGAAGAAATTTTAGGGAGCCGTTTTTATTCCATGTTATCAAGCTTCTTCTTACAAATTGGATATATAAATATAATCATACTTTCAATGGGGGACAAACCAGATTCGATAAAGAGTATAGGATAGGGAGTATTTACCTTGATCTTAAGGTTGTAGGTTATGAATTTCTTTTGAATCATCTCAATATTCCTGCATGACTCTATGAATATACTGCAACCCCAAAATTCACATCTGTATAAGACAACTAAAGGGTGATAAGGGTCTCAAAGAGGAACCTCTTTTTACTCAAAATGTAAAGATCGAATGACTTACAATTGTTTTCAAGATCATAATAAGATTTCAAGCCCCCAATAATCATTTTCTTAATGCTATAATTCCAGTTGAGAGGATGAGGGAAGTCAATGCCCAAATACTTATAAGAAGAAACTTTCTCTAAGCACTGGTTATTATACACGAAACTATCATGGGTGATCTTCTTGGATTTAATGATCATGACTTTAGTCTTGTCGGTATTAACTGTCATACCTATCTTGGAGCAGTAGTCATGAAGAATCTGGAGCTTCTTGTCAAGGTCATCATGGCTTTTTGCAAGAATAACGATATCATCGACATAAAGGAGAAGAGTAATGAGAACACTAGCCAGATCGGTGCCCTTGCACCCTGTAGATTCCAGACACTCCTCTTGCTTATCGATGTATATGCCAAAAAGGGTAGGGGATAAGGGACACCCTTGCTTAACTCCAATATTTCATTTAATGTCTTTAGACCAACCCTCATAGGTCTTAAGCTTGGCAGTGACGGTCTCATAGAGATGGATCACAACAGTCCTCATCTCTGTGGGGATCATTATCTCTTTGAGTCTCTCCCAAAGCTTATCTCGAGGGATAGTGTCGAAAGCTTTTCTAAAGTCCACAAAGAAATGGAAGAGATCAACTTTACTATTGTGTCATTCCTCCGCAATGATTCTAAGAGTGACCATATGGTCAATAGTCGAGTGATGTCTCCTAAAACCGGCTTGCCCTTTAGCTCTTTTTGCATGGCTTTCAAGCCAAAGGCTAAGCTTCTTCTCCAAAATGAGCCCATAAAGTTTGGGCAGGATATGGCTAACCATAATAATATTGTCGTTGCATGTAATGCTCTTGTCCCCATTTTCAAATATATTAAATGTTAATATTATATAATTTAGTTAATACAAATAATTGTTTTATTAAATTTAATGTTGTAATTTTCCCAAAGATTTAATCATTAATGTTTACAAAGACGATATTTCCATATTTGGATGATGATAAATATGAAAAGATCAAAATCTTTGAATGTTTAATCATTTTTTTTCATATATAAGTATTTTATTTATAAACTCTCCAATGATATATACTTGAATTTTTTTTTTCGTATATAAATATTTTATTTATAAACTCCTAAATGATACATATTTGAATTAATGGTCAATCATTTTGAAATAGAATCCGGTAGAAAACTAATTTGAGCAATATTTATAACTAAATGGTAAATAATAAAAACTCATTAATTTACTTTTCTAGCATTGTCTATAAGTGAGATTTTTGAAAAGTTTTCTCGTTTATTTTTTGATCTAATTTGTCTAGAATAGGGCAGGGATTCATTGACATCACAAGCGAACTCTTCACGAGCCAAATCCCCAATAGTTTGGTTTTTTTAGGATGTTAGAATCCATATATATAATCAAAAAATTAGTTTAAATAAAGCATTGTCTATATGGCAACTCTAAATCAACTTTGGAAATCAATCAAATCTCTAATCATTTTTTTCATAGATAAATATTTTATTTATAAACTTTCAAATTATACATAATTGAATTAGTCACAAGTCATAATTATTGCTGAGAGATGTCTATTTTGAAATAGAACTCCATAAAAAATTGAAAACCATTTATCAATATTTTTAATAATACTTTTAAATAAATAATAAATAATAAAAATTCATTAATTTATCTTTCAGTAAAGTTTTTTTTTGTAAGTTTGGTAGTATCTTTCAATTTTTCACTTTTCTCACTTTTTTTTTTTAACTCCATTTTCATAACATGTCCAGATACATCACCCCGATCGGGGAAGGAAATTGAACCTATGATGAGTGCTATAACAGCCCGCCTCATCACTGTTTAACCAAGACCCCATAGACATTTTTCAGTAAAGTTAATTTGAAATAATTAATTAATTTTTTTATAAGCTTCCAAATAGTACATACTTGACTACTTGAATTAGTGGCGAGTCATAAGTATGCAGAGAAATAAAACCGGATAACCTATTTCAAAATCTTTCTTAATAATACTTTTAAATAAATAATAAATATAAAAACTCATTAATTTACCTTCATATAATGTTAATTTGAATAATTTGTATGATAACTATAAATCAGTTTTTGTTAATCATTCTTTGCATATATAAATATTTTATTGATAAACTTAGAGATAGTAAATAGTTGAATTAGTCATTAGGTGTCAATTTTGAAATAAAAACCATAAAAATTTGAAAACCTTTTCAATAATATTTCTTAATATTACTGGCAAATAAATAATAAATATAAAACTCCTCATTAATACCCAGTACAAATTTGAAAATTGTTTCAAGAATATTCCTTAATATTACTTTTAAATAAATAATAAATATAAAACTAATGGTTTCAATAATATTTCTTAATATTATTTTTAAATAAATAATAAATATAAAACTCATTAATTTACAGTTTTGTAATGTTAATTTCAATAAAAAAAATTATGTAACTCTAAATCAAGTTTGGAAAACACCTCAATGTTTAGTCATTCTTTTTATATATCAATATTTTATTTATAAATTTCGAGGTGATACATACTATTATAGACATGTCTATTTTAAAATAGAACTCCTTACAAAAATATTTGAATAATTTTTATGGTAACTCTAATTTAGTATTAGAAATCACCCCTGAGTTTAATCAATTTTCCAAATATAAATATTTTATTTATAAAATTTCAAATGGTACACAATAGGCCGGATAGTAGTTTTTGGCGGGATTTTGGTAAAAAAAAAAAATTCAAAAATCAAATACTTGGAGTGTTTGAATTGCATTTTTTATGGTGGAAATAGATTCAGCGCCATTAAAGCACACAAAATACTGAAATTTAACCACTTTAAACCAAAAATTTTCATAATCTTACTGGAATTTCTGGATTATTCTGTAGATTTTTTTAAACTACGAACAATCTAGATGTCTCTCTTTTAAAACAAAACCAAAATCTAAAACTGTTTCAACAATATCTTTTAATACTATTTTTAAATAAATAATAAATAATAAATAATAATAACCCATACTTGAATTAGTCGTGGTCTCTTATAATTAGGCAGAGCAAGGTATCTATTTTGAAATTAAACTCCGTAAAAAAATGTTTAATAATATTTTCAAATAAATAATAAATAATAAAACAACTTATTAGTTTATCTTTATATGATTTTTATGGTAACTCTAAATCAGCTTTGGAAATCATCTCTTTTTATGTGATATATGGATAACGATAGTCTTTAGTGCGACTTTTTGAAGATTTGTTTTATGGGTAACTTTGCACAATCTAAGTTCCCTGGAGATTTTTTGGGGTGCCCAATCCATATATAAAGTAAAAAAAAACAGTTTAAATAATAAAAATCAAGATTTATCTTAAATTTTTTCACCAAATTCCGGCACCAAAAACTCCAAAAATTCGCACTAAAAACAACTCCTATGGATAAAAGTTATTTCCAAATTAACAACAAAAAAATAAATTGTAAATAGTCAGTTTATTTATTTTGGATGTTCTCTAATAAAATTTGCTCAAAATCCAGTATAGATTTATTTGAATCACATGTTTGAGTTATGAACATTGAACAATTCCATATGTTCCGGGTTTTTGGGTTTTTTTAAGACTTTGAATTCAATAAAAATACATTCTAAATAACTGTTTGACCAATTTTTTAATAAAAATACATTCTAAATAATCGTTCGACCAATTTTTTTTTATTTTTTATTTTTAAATTCAAACTGATAGTTGAAAAACACATGTGTATATATATATATATAGTTGAATCTAAGTTTATTTGTGTCACATCCATTCTTAATAACCGTTCGACCATTTTTTTTTTATTTTTTTTTTAAATTCAAACTGATAGTTAAACAACACTATGGTGTGTATATATCTATAGTTGAATCTAAGTTTATTTGTGTCACATGCCATTCAATCTTCTTGCGTGCAAGGAAAGAAAGTCAGGGGCTTAGATTCTCACAGGCCTCCTACTAGTGCTATTTTTAAGGAAATTTCAATAGAAGCGGAAATTCCAATGGACGTTGCTCCTGCAAATGCAAATGGTGAGTATCAGTGTGTGGTCTGTGAAAGGCTGAGTAAAATGAGAAATGTGTTGGAATGTTTCAGAATTCCAAAATAATAAAAGTCCCTTCCTTAACACAGAGAAATATTCAAAATTGCATCCACAGTGACAGAGTTTTCAACTCAGAAAAAAATTTCTATTTCATAAAAAACTGTTACAGATTCTTCCTCAAGAGAGGGATTACAAAATAATTTTGACTGCTGCAAACACAGTTAAAAAATGATCACTCTGTCATTCACTAAAATATATACGGCTGTATATACTCTGTTTTTCCAAAACACTCTGCTATGTTTTTCAAACAATACACTGCTATGCATTCACTTCTCTGTCTTTTACAAATGCACTCTGCTGTGCATAACAATTATGCTCTGTGTAATTAAAAATTACAACACTCTATTTTTGTATATAACAAAATATCTCAGCCTTGTTTCATTCAATGTCATTAATTGACATACAACTAGAAAATTCACCACTTGAACAATCTTTATGGCATCATTAACTTCTGCCGGCACCGCTTGGAAACGCATTGAAGTTGAATTTGCATGGTGGCACTTTGATTTTTTTTCGCACTACTGTTATGTGTAATTAGAATTACATCTCTGCCTCACGGGCTTTCTAATATATATATGATGCGCATATATATATATATATATATATAAAACATTTCATTATGGGCTTGTCATTATATATAAATATATATTACATGTTTTAATTAAAACATAACACAAAAAAACAAAAATAAATTAAAACGACTTTTATTTTAAAACCAAATGCAATTGTGTGGACCCCAGCTGATGACGTCAGCTTATTCCGATGGGGTTCACACCTCCACCCACAAGAGTTCATCGACCCCCGCGGACTTGGTTTACCACTTAACCTCTGCTGCCGGTTAACTGCTTCGTCCCTGCGCTATTAAGTTATGCGGGCAGTTGGAAATTAATTCAAACACTCCCCCTTAATTTCAACTGCTGGGTTTTGCTACATACCCAAGCATTTCCTGAAATATTCAAAGCTTTTCTGCTGAAGTGGCTTTGTGAGGATATCTGCAAATTGATCCTCTGTTCTGCAATGTTGCAAAACAATCTCACCATTTCTAACCAATTCCCGTATGAAATGAAACTTGGTGTCAATGTGTTTTTTCCTTTTATGAAAAACAGAATTTTTAGACAATGCAATAGCTGAGCTATTGTCACAAAAGATCACTGTCCCTTTTACATGTTCTTGGCATAAACTTCTCAACATTTTTCTCATCCAAACTACTTGACACGCTACTGCTGTAGCTGCCACATATTCCGCCTCTGCTATAGACAATGCTACAATGGGCTGTTTCTTAGAAGCCCATGAAATGGCTCCTGAACCCATGTGAAAAACATAACCGGAAGTGCTCTTCCGATCATCTACACTTCCAGCCCAATCACTTTCAGTGTATCCAACTAAATCTAAACATTCTGAAGTAGCATAAAAAATACCAAACCTTTTTGTACCTTTAACATACCTTAGAATTCTTTTTGCTGCCTGCCAATGTGCATCCTTTGGTTTTTCCATGAATCTGGAAATCAAACTAACAGCATGCATTATGTCTGGCCTAGTTTTAGTCAAATACATGAGGCTGCCAACTATGCTCCTGTATAAACTAGGATCAAAATCCTTACTGCTGTCCTCTCTGCTGAGTTTTAATCCCATCACTATGGGAGTGATTGCTACTTTGCATTCCTGCATGTTAAATCTTTCAAGCACCTCATTAACATACTTTGCCTGTGAGATAAAAATCTCATTTTCCTCTTGTTCTACTTCTATTCCCAAGAAGTATCTCAACAAACCCATATCATTCATTTCAAATTCTTCTTTCATGACTGTTTTAAAATTTTCAATAAGGCAATCATCATTACCTGTAAAAATAATATCATCAACATATAAAACTACAATCAATATTTTTCCATCTTTTTCTTTGATGTAGAGGGTGGGTTCTCCCTCACATTTCTCAAATCCATTTTCAAGTAGATAGGAATCTATCCCACTGTACCACGCTTTTGGTGCTTGCTTCAGCCCATAAAGAGCTTTCTTCAACTTGCATACTTTGTGCTCTTGGCCTTTATTTTCATAACCGAGAGGTTGTTCAATGTAAACCTCTTCCATTAACACTCCATTTAGGAATGCTGACTTCACGTCCATTTGGTAAACTTTCCACTTGTTTTGTGCTGCTATGGACAACACTGCTCTCACGGTTTCCATTCTAGCAACCGGTGTGAAAGTTTCCTCATAATATATCCCGTGCTTCTGCTTATAACCTTTGACCACAAGCCTTGCCTTGTGTCTCTCTATTTTGCCTTCAGCATTACTTTTGGTCTTGTAGACCCATTTAACACCAATGACATCTTTACCTTTTGGTAGTTCAACCAAATCCCAAGTTTTGTTCCTCTCTATGGCATTTATTTCCTCATCCATAGCTTCTATCCATTTCTCATCCTTGATGGATTTTTCGAAATGAAAAGGATCATCAACATGAAAATATAAAGCAAACAAAGAATTGATACCTTCATTAGCTATATATTGTTCATAAATTTCTTTCAAACTTCTGAATTTCTTACGTCTTTCAATAGGTGTACAAGTACTTGAAGAAGCACTTGAATTTCCTCCTTGTGGTGTGCTTGGAGAAGCATTGTCATTTCTCCTCAAGGGTGTGCTTTGCTGCTCTTTTGTTGGTGTTGCTGTTTGGGGATGTATTTCAGCCAACTCATCATCATTCTCATCATGAGATAAACAGTGTTTAACATTCTCTGTTTTCTCTATGCTTCCATCCCAAGCTTCCTCTTCAATGAACTGAACATCCCTGCTCACAATAAACTTCTTGCTGGATGGGTTATATAAGTGATAAGCCTTGGATTCCTCGTTGTGTCCAATGAAAATACATTTCTCCCCCTTGCTGTCCAACTTCTTCCTTAGCTGATCCGGAATGTGTGCATAAGCCACACATCCGAAAACCTTCATGTGTGTGACACCTTGCTTTGTGCCACTCCATGCCTCTTCTAGCACTTTGTTCATAACTGCTTTTGTAGGGCATCTATTTAGAATGTACGCTGCGCAATGTACAGCTTCAGCCCAATAATCATTAGGCAAATGCTTTTCCTTTAACATGCTCCTTGCCATGTCCATTATGGTTCTATTCTTCCTTTCGGCTACTCCATTTTACTGCGGAGTATATCTAGTTGTAAACTGCTTTTGAATACCATTTTCTCTACAAAAACATAGAAAATATTTAGATATATACTTACCTCCTCTATCAGTCCTTAATACTTTGATATGCAGCCCACTCTGGTTCTCAACAAGTGATTTGAAATTGCGAAATTTTTCAAACACTTCAGTTTTGTTTTTCAAAAAGTAAACCCAAGTTTTTCTTGTAAAATCATCTATGAATGTTAAGATATAGTGGCTGTTAGCAAGTGATGGAGTTTGCATCGGTCCACACACATCTGAGTGGACAATTTCTAAGGGTGCTTTTGCCCTTATGCTTTTCCCAGAAGGAAAACTTTCTCTGTGTTGTTTCCCCGAGATACAACCTTCACAAAGGCTGTCTGGTTTCTCTATCAATGGTAAACCACTTACCATTCCTTTTCTGTTCAAAAAATTAAGACCTCCAAAGTTGAGATGTCCAAATCTCAAGTGCCATAACCAATTATCATCCTTTGGTTCGCTTTGGAATGTCTCTTGTGCGACTGCTGCTTTTTCTTCACCATTCTTCAAGTCTGCTCTCATTCTGAGAAGGAACATCCTGTTCCTTGTCATCTTCACTTCAACAATACATTGTTTGCTGGGTGGTTTGTCCATGATGGTACAAACATCATTATCAAAGAAAACATTATACCCCTTATGGACAAGCTGTCTAATACTTAAGAGGTTACACTTCATTCCTAGAACATAATAAACATCTGCTATGGATTTCTTTGCTCCTAATCTTGTTAAAACATTTACATCTCCTTTTCCCATAACAGAAACTTTGCTATCAGTTCCTAGTGTGACTTGTGACTGCACATTCTCATCTAACATAGAAAACATTGCTATATTTCCTGTCATATGGTTACTACAACCGGAGTCTAGAAACCATAAATCCTTATTCTTTTCTTCAGCCATATTACAAGCTAAAAACAAATTGTTTTGGCTGCTATTTTATTTTGTGAAATTTGCACTAGTTCCACTTCTCATATCTTGTTTCTTCTTTCTACATTCATTAGCATAATGACCATATTTTTTACAATTGTAACATTGGACATTGGATTTATCATACCTTTGTTCTTGATCATTCTATTGACCACTCTGCTGGTTGTTGCCTTGGCCTTGATGCTGATTTGGATTGCTGCCCCTTCCTTGAGCATTTGCTGGACTGTTCCTTCCACCTCTGTTTTGCCTTCTGCCTCTTCCTCTTCCTTTTCCTTGCCCTCTTCCTCTTCCGAAAGACATCTAGGTCTTAAAGGCATGCTCAAGAGATGAGTTTTCACTCCTACCCAATCTCTGTTCATGGGTCATCAGTGATGCATGTAGCTCATCCACTGAAAACTTTGTGAGATCCCTAGTCTCTTCTATGGTGGTTACAATCACATCGAATCTTGAGGGTAAACTTCTTAAGAGTTTTTCCACAATCCTCTTGTCTTCAAGAGTTTCTCCATGTGATCTTATTTGTGTGACCATTCCAATCACATGAGTGAAGAATGAGTCAATAGTGTCTGACTCTTTCATACAGAGAGTCTCAAACTCTCTCCTCAGTAACTGAAGTTTTGTTGTCTTCACTTTTTCCATGCCTTGATAGGCTGTCATAAGAGTCTACCATGCTTCTTTGGATCTCTTAGCTGCTGCTATCCTTGGAAGCACACTCTCATGTACTGCTTGATACAAGAAGAAAAGAGCCTTGGCATATTTCTTCTTAATGCTCTTCAGAATATCTCTTTCTGCCTGAGTTAACACAAAAAACTCTGCTTCATTTGCTGGCTCTTCAAAGCCATCCTCAACAAATTCCCATAAGTTTTGGGAGACAAATAAGGCTCTCATAGTTATTGACCAATAGTCATAATTTTTCCCATTAAACATTGGGAGATGGATATTTCCCATACCCATACCAGTGCTGGCTCCAGCCATTCTGCACTCTTAACTATGATTTAAAAAACACTTGACTGTGTGTTTAAAATTAACTGATTGTTCTGCAATAGTAACACAAAAATATATAGAGAAATACCTTTGGATTCTTTTTGGCTGAGTCTTCACACTGCTGGAGAAGCTGCCGCAACAAAGAACTCCTTTCCTTCAGCTTATTTGACCTTCAAATAGCCTGGATTGGCTTTGATACCATGTTGGAATGTTTCAAAATTAAAAAATAATAAAAGTCCCTTCCTTAACACAGAGAAATATTCAAAATTGCATCCACAGTGACAGAGTTTTCAACTCAGAAAAAAATTTCTATTTCATAAAAAAATGTTACAGATTCTTCCTCAAGAGAGGGATTACAAAATAATTTTGACTGGTGCAAACACAGTTCAAAAATTATCACTCTGTCATTCACTAAAATATATACTGCTGTATATACTCTGTTTTTCCAAAACACTCTGCTGTGTTTTTCAAACAATACACTACTGTGCATTCACTTCTCTGTCTTTTACAAATGCACTCTGCTGTGCATAACAATTTTGCTCTATGTAATTAAAAATTACAACACTCTGTTTTTGTATATAACAAAATATCTCATCCCTGTTTCATTCAATGTCATTAATTGACATACAACCAGAAAATTCACCGCTTGAACAATCTTTATGGCATCATTAACTTCTGCCGGCACCGCTTGGAAATGCATTGAAGTCGAATTTGCATGGTGGCACTTTGATTTTTTTTCGCACTGTTGTTCTGTGTAATTAGAATTACATCTCTGCCTCACGGGCTTTCTAATATATATATGATGCGCATATATATATATATATATATATATATATATATATATATAACATTACATTATGGGCCTTGTCATTATATATAAATATATATGACATGTTTTAATTAAAACATAACACAAACAAACAAAAATAAATTAAAACGACTTTTGTTTTAAAACCAAATGCAATTGTGTGGACCCCAGCTAATGACGTCAGCTTATTCCGATGGGGTTCACACCTCCACCCACAAGATTTCATCGACCCCCGTGGACTTGGTTTACCACTTAACCTCTGCTGCCGGTTAACTGCTTCGTCCCTGTGCTGTTAAGTTATGCGGGCAATTGAAAATTAATTCCAACAAAATGGCGAGTTCGACATCGAACCCATCGTTTCAGAAGCACAATTTGGGGTTACTGAAGTGGGAGGAACTACGAATGTGGATGATGAAGAAGATTCCCACAGTGAAGTGGGAGTGGGTGACCTAATTTCTGAAGTGGAAATGGCCAATGCAGAGGAGCCCCAAGTCGATGTTGCAGAATTATGCAAAATCTGTTCCCTTGGAAAACGAGACAACCACGATGTTCTTGTAAAATGTAGTCGCGTTGACTGCACTTTCAAGTTTTACCATGTGGACTGTTTAAAACCAATTACGCTCAGATCTCGTCCTCCTCCACATGAATGGTACTGTCCTTTCTGCCTTTGTAGGGTTTGTTTCATTAATGATAGGGATGAGTTTGTTATTCTCTGTGATGGTGGTGATGAAGGTGATCATTTCTACTGCCTCACTCCTCCTCTCGAGCAAGTACCTGAATGTGACTGGTATTGCCCAAAGTGCCATAATGCATGAAACCCAGAACAACTGCAAGCAGAAAAATGAAGAAGACTTGAATAGATTTGACTGTTTTATGAATAACTCCAATAATGGAGAGTTTTTATTTTTATGCATCTAGTTTTAACTTAGTGAATTTCATTGTGAGAGTTTGTATTTGAGGTCTAAATTGAGATGCTTTGAGTAGTAACTATGTTCTTTTGATCAATTCAACTGGTATTTGAGGTTTAAATTGAGATGCTTTGAGTAGTCTAAATTGAGATACTTAGATGGTAAGCGTAGTTCTTGATTCAATTGGTACGATGACGGATATCAACGAGGCTAATGCTTGGGTATTCAATAAATAACATTAGAGTGGAGCCTAATATATTGCGGTGCATTTCTCTTTTATCTGTTTCATTATTTTGTGGTGCATATGATTCACATTTTAACTTCATGATTCTTAGATTTTATTGAGATGTTCATATTATTTTTATTATTAGTTTTATTAAATCCCATGGAGATCATAACCAAGTTGATCAATTGATCAAAGCAATAGCAAAGTTTTTTTAACAACTATCTAGAGAAAGAAAAATGTCTCTGAATAGTAATAAAATTGCATGTTCTGTTGAAAAGTATACTGAAGGTCATTGAGTCTTTTTGGTGACATAAAATTCCAAAAAGACCATTACATGGAATGTTCCCTGTTATACTACATAAGCTCATTAAAAGTGTTTTCAATGGTTTTTTTCAGAGATGCCTATTAGTTTTATTAAAGAAAACAAATTGACATTGATATTCAATATTTAGAAAAATCTCAATTCCTAGTTATCTTCTTATCTTAATCTTCCAAATTGCTAAATTTAAAAAAAGAAACGTTGATATGCTCAACATATAAACCTAACCCCATAAGCCCGTAGTCTCAACATTAATAACCAAACCCAATTAATGGCTGCTATGTCATATTTAGAGATGAAACATCTCATATAAATGTTCTCTGTGGTCTTTCAATGCATTTTTCTAAGATATTTGAGTTGGAGAAGCTTTGTTAAATACTTCATGCTCTTTTTATTTTTGTATTGACCATTGTTACCTAAATATCTATCGTCTAATGTCATAGTATCTCCTTTTAAACTATGGTCAAAACATTTACAAGAGATGAAATGTTTTGTGGATAATTTTGTTTTTCATGGTGATTGAACTTTAATAAGTGTTATTTATAGCAAAACGCTCTTTTTTTCCTCCCTCAACCTTGTTTAGACCTTGAGGTCCCTTTTTTATTCAAGTATAATCTATTTTTCACATCCACGAGACACTTGAAAGTGACTCATACCCAAGATCATATGTGTTGGTTTGAATACTCATGTGTGATACCCTCCAAAGGTCATATATGTTGGTTTGAATACTCATGCATGGTGCTTGAGCTTGAGAAGCATGGATTAGGGAATAAAGGATATTGTTTGAGTCCCCCACCTATATTCAAGGATTCAAAACCCATCCATAATGCCAAAAGCCTCGTAATGGCTCCCATATATAATTTGAATGCCAAAGAATCCCTATACAATGCTTGTGTTGTGGTTTTTGGGCATTGTTCATGGTGCTTTAGATCAATCAGTTTTAGTTAAAGATTAAGGATGCCATTTTCTCACATACACAATATGAATCCCAAAGAGTCCCTATAGAATGCTTGTGTTGTGGTTTTTGGGTGTTGTTCATAGTACACTTTAGATTGATAAGTTTCAGTTAGAGCTTCAGGACACCTTTCCCCCCTTGCCACTATTATGACTTGATACTCATTTATAAAGCACAAATCATATTCATGTACGTGTATCCCACTCGAAGATCAAAGACCCCTTGCAAAGTTTGAGAGGATATGTTTAAGTCTATTGAATTCAAGAAGATCCAATAAGATCCGAGGGAACTTATTTTTTTTCCTTAATTATTTTCAAGGATACATAATCCTTTCATGATCTTGTGTGATGGTTTGAGGACAATGTTTGAGCTTGAAAAGATATCATTAGAGCCCAAGTAAGTTATTTAACTCCCTTGATCATAGTTAAGGACTCTAGAAATTATTTCCCTACCAAGACAATGATCAAGGTTCTAAAACCCATATTCTCTGTGATGGTGGTGATGAAGGTGATCATTTCTACTCCCTCACTCCTCCTCTCGAGCACGTACCTAAATGTGACTGGTATTGCCCAAAGTGCCACAATGCATGAAACCTCGAACAAATTCAAGCAGAAAAATGAAGAAGACTTGAAAATATTGGACTGTTTTATGAATAACTCCAATAATGGAGAGTTTTTCTTTTTATGCATCTAGTTCCCACTTAGTGAATTTCATTGTGAGAGTTTGTATTTGAGGTGTAAATTGAGATTCTTTGAGTAGTAACTATGTTTTCTTGATCAATTGAACTGGTATTTGAGGTCTAAATTGAGATGCTTTGTGTGGTATAAATTGAGATACTTTGGGTAGTAACTGTGTTCTCTTGATCAATTGAACTGGTAGACGGAATTCATTGAAATTTTATAATTGGCTATTTAATATACAATATTATAGTGGAGCATAATATATTGCAGTGTGTTTCTCTTCTACCTGTTTCATTACTTTGTGGTGCATCTAATTCACATTTTAACTTCATGATTCTAGGATTTTATTGAGATGTTCATATTCTTTTTATTAGTGGTTTTATTAAATCCCATTGAAATCATAACCAAGTTGATCAATTGATCAAGGCAATAGCATGGTTTTTCATAACAACCATCTTGGGAAAGAAAAATGTCTCTGAATAGTAATAGAATTGCATGTTCTGTTGAAACGTACACTGAAGGTTGTTGAGTGTTTTTGGTGACATAAAATTCCAAAAAGACCATTAGATGGAATGATCGTTGTTATACTACATAAGATCATTAATAGTGTGTTTTCAATGTTTTTTTCAGAGATGACTATTATTTTTATTAAAAAAAATTGACATTGATATTCAATATTTAGAAAAATCTCAGTTCCTAGTTATCTTTTTATCTTAATCTTCCAAATTGCTAAATTTAAAAAAAAAACGTTGATATTCTCAATATATAAACCTAACCCCATAAGCCCCTAGTCTCAACATTAGTAACCAAACCCAATTAATGGTTGCTATGTCCTATTTAGAGATGAAACATCTCACATAAATGTTATTTGTGGTCTTTCAATGCATTTTTATAAGATATTTGAGTTGGAGAAGCTTTGTTAAATACTTCATGCTCTTTTTATTTTGGTATTGACCATTGTTACCTAAATATCTATCATCTGATGTCATAGTATCTCCTTTTAAACTATGGTCAAAACATTTACAAGAGAGGAAATGTTTTGTAGATCATTTTGTTTTTCATGGTGACTGAACTTTAATAAGTGTTATTTATAGCAAAACACTATTTTTTTCCTCCCTAAAAATTGTTTAGACCTTGAGGTCCCTTTTTTATTCAAGTATAAACTATTCTTGGCATCCACACGACACTTGGAAGTGACTAATACCCAAGGTCATACATGTTGGTTTGAATACTCATGTGTGATACCCTCCAAAGGTCATGATTATGCCTTGATTATGCCTTGATACTCATTTATAATTAATAAATCATATTCATTCTACTTGTATCTCACTTGAAGACCAAAGGCCCCTCACAAAGTTTGCGAGGATATGTTTAAGTCTATTTAATTGAAGATTCAATAAGATCTGAGGGAACTTATTTTTTTTCCATAATTATTTTCAAGGTTACATAATCCTTTCATGATCTTTTCTGATGGTTTGAGGACAGTGTTTGAGCTTGAAAAGATATCATTAGAGCCCAAGTAAGTTATTTAACTCCCTTGAACATAGTTAAGGACTCTAGACATTATTTCCCTACCAAGACAATGATCAAGGTTCTAAAACCCATATATCTTATGCAAAAAATCATAATGGCATTCATATCCAATTCCAAGCTGCAGACCCCTTAATGAGGCCCTATGTCACAATTTCTAGGTGATATTTAGTGTTCTTAACCTATTGAAAGTTAAATTACATATTTGAGGCCCTTATTTCTCCCCTAGACCATGTTTACACATTTATACCCATCTTATAGACCCATCTTTAGCGCACTATAAAACTTACTCATGGTGCTTGCATCTCATTTGAAGGTATTGATGATGTTTTACCCAAGTATTGCTTTCCCTTTCCTTTTCTCTGGTCATTGGTTTTTTTATTCATTTGAGCATTTGTAATTTTGAGAGACCTTTAGGAAAGTATATCTTCTTTGAAATTTTCCCAAGTAAAATATCTAGAAAACCCTACCAACTCCTCGATGCAGAAACTTCCCAAATTAAGTTAGTAATAGTTTCGACATCTTGCATTTGCTTTTCCATGTAGATGTGAAAAGTTGTTTGAACCCTTTATTGGTTCTCATCCCACAATTATATCCTACATTCAATGAAAAAGTTCAGTGTGGATGTGAAAGGCATTGTACCATATCTTTTTTCTTTGTATTAAAATAACAAAAAGTTAAATTTTTATGAGGTATAACTCTAGTAAAACTCATTTTCTTTTATCATAAGGATTTTTGGTCTTCAAAAAATTTCCACCCACAAAGTATATGTATCAAAATATATGACAATGATTAATTTTGTATCACTCACTTATATGTATTGTTGAACACCTAATCCTCTATGGGTAGGTGTGGAAGACGAAGAGTCACAAAGGAGTCCAAGTGACCTTGGAAGATGAATCCAAGGGTCACACGTTTGTATTATGAATGTACATCTATGGTGAATAATATGAAAAACGAATGCCTATCTTTCCTATTTGTCTGTTTTATCTTCTCATACACCATGTGTGTGTTTAACATGGTATCAGAGCTAGAGATCTACTGCATGTTCATGTGAATGAGCCACTCATTTTTGTGATTTTTCTCTACTGTCACGCCCTAGCATTTTCATATTTTTCCAATCCCTATTTTTAGCTTCCCTGTGCTCGTGCACCTCCTATTTACCTTCATTATTCCCCGCCATTGAGAGAGTGTTCTCTAATTTCTGCATTGAACTGTTTGGTGTGTGTGTATGCTTCTCCGGGTGCTTAAATGAATTGAAGAATGGATTGTGCGATTGTGCGTTGGTGTATTGCTCCTCCATGGATTGGTTATGGTCGTTGAACTCAATACCATGAACTATATCGAGTGCAGTGTGTTGGATTTGGTGGAAGACTAAAGGAATCTTCATTGAATGTGTTGGTGGAAATCATTGTCATGGTGAACGCTGGTCCAAATTACTGAATGAGTCGAAGAGAATTCTTGGAGGAAATTTGCATTGCAGTCTCAAGAAGTTAATAAAGACATTAAAAGAAAATTGCGATAAAAAACCGATCTGAGGCACAAGTTAATAGTTTGAGTCCTAGTTGAAATAGGACTGTAAAGAAGGATAGGTGTTTGTTTGTCATAAATTTCATGTTTTATGGTTGTGCAAGGTGTCAGTAGTTAGAAATTCGATGTATCTAGCCTAAGAGGAGATCATCTGATGTTGTATGATGTCTATTAAAGGCCAAGAGATTTAATTAGAAAAAGGTTGGAGACTTTTTGGCAGAACTGGTGCATATTGGAAAAAGACTGTTTCAGCTAATGCAGAGAGCTTCTACTTGACCAACTTGAGATTCAGAAGGGGTTTTTAGTTTTTTCCTGTTCTATCAGTGTTTCTAATATATCTTATCTTAAGTGGTGTTCATCTATATGTTGTGTAACCAGCTCCAAAAATAGAAGAAAAGAGATCTCAATGCCTTAGAAATAAACCACTTCGAGGGGGCAACCTCCAATACATTACATAAATGAACAATTCTTGGATGATACAAATGAAAAAAACCTCCTTCTATATATAGGAGTCCATGAGGCCACAATATAATCCTAGTGGGGCCACAATGTAATCCTAGACGACCTAACAATAATAATGTAAGGGCACAATAATAACAATGTGGGGGTTACAGGAGTACAACAATAACAATAAGTGGGGCTACACTAACATAATAAGGGACTACACTATTAATATAGGGACTTAACATGCCCCTCTCCTTCAAACAAGTGTTGTCCTCAACGCTTGATTATTTCTTGCTGCTTCTGTATAAAATTTTCATCCTCCCATGTGGAATCTTTTACAGGAAAGTTCTTCCACTTGCTGAGATACTCTGAAATTGATCGTACTTGTCGAGTTCTTGTTTTTGTGACTGCTTCAAAGCTTCTTTCGATGTGATGTTGATATTCTTGTTGTTTCATTAGATTCTGCACCAAAGTTAGGTTATCCTTTGAGAGTTGGAGAACTTGCTGTTGATGCTCTATGTCATCTTCTACTAATTTATCATCCATATTAGCTATTATTTTATCCTTCAAACCATCCAACTTAGCCTCCATTTCTTCTTTTAAACCATCTATGTCATCTTCGGTTGCTCTTCGCAAAATCGAAATTTGTTGCACTTGGTACCGTAATTTTGATAGATCATGTTGCAATTCTTCATCTTCATGACTCATAGTAGAGCCTTCTGAAGGCTTAATGGGTCTTGAATTATTTTTACAGGGCATATTTTAGAACCAAATACTGATATCTATTCTACAATATGCCCTTGGAATCAATTCAAATTGATTCTTCAAACAAGACTTATGCAATTCGGAGAAAAATACACACCTTTTTCTTGCTTTTGAGGAGCTCGATATTGAAATTGGATTATATTTGTGATTGCAGCACTTCAATATTTTATTTTTGGTACCAACGTAGTCCTCTGAATTGTCTTTCGAATGCCATAGGTCTGACCTGATTTGGATTCTCCAAGACAAAGTTGTGTCCAATCTCCCACAATGACCTAATTATGGACTGGTTCAGTAGAGCGAACTTGTACGACTTGCCACGTGTCACTGTTTCGTCCTTTGTCTCTAAAATTGATAGAAAAGAAACTATAGTCCGTGTACTTGTGACCACTTTTTATGGTACTCCAATCCAATGCCCAGAGAGAGAGTTATTGAGCTTTTCCCACGATCACGTATTTGAGATGAAATTTAGGAGCCTGAAAAAGCACTACCTTCCATAGCTCATATCTCCAAAAATATTGCAAACCAAGCTCTGAAATTTTTTGAAGAATTTACTCAGGATTTTAGCTTCACACCATACGAATTTCAGATTATGAACCTTCGTACAAACAACGTTATAGCGAAAATTACACGATAACCTGTTTAGGAGCCTGAAAAAAGACCTAACTTCCACAGATGATATCTCTGAAAATATTGTGAACCAAACTCTGAAATTTTTAGACACGCTTCCTCAGGATTTTGGATTCGCACCCTAAAAATTTCAGCTTCTGAAACTTCGTAGAACAAAATTTTTAGCGACAATTCCACGATGACCTGTTTGGAGTAGCGAAACCCTAGAATCCAAAGCTCTGATACCAAATGTTGTGTAACAAGCTCCAAAAATAGAAGAAAAGAGATATCAACGCCTTATAAACAAGCCACTTCAAGGGGGAAACCTCCAATACATTACATGAATGAAAAATCCTTAGATGATACAAATGAACAAAACCTCCTTCTATATATAGGAGTCCATGGGGCCACAATATAATCCTAGTGGGGCCACAATGTAATCCTAGCCGACCTAACAATAATAATGTAAGGGCACAATAATAACAATATGGGGGTTACAGGGGTACAACAATAACAATAAGTGGGGCTACACTAACATAATAAGGGACTACACTATTAATATAGGGACTTAACACTATATTACTCAGAACTCATATTTAGATGCTCCGACTTCCTTTATAAATGGACTGACTATGTTTTTACATGTTTCAAGTGTATGTCTCATGACTAAAAACCTTGATATGCCTCAATTTCTATGTCAATTAGATTCACTAATTTTCTGAGATTTCTTTAACTCCATAAGCCCAATGTATACATGATAATGTTGGTTTCAACCTACAGGTTGGAAAGTGTTATCTAAGAAGACCACTTTGTAAAGCTTTGGATTGACTTATATATACAGTAACATACAAATTTTCTTCACTTGAGATTCTTAGTGTATTTTCAATGAGTTTTATGCCCTATCTTTGAAATGTTTCTCTTCCATAGCCTTGATGTATCATTACTCAAAATTCATGTATTACATGCTCTGAATTCCTTTGAAATTTCAAGTTATTGTGATTTTTTTGAATGTTTTACTCTTTCATTGAAATATATACATGCCTCAGCTTCCACTAGAAGAGCTATTGTTATCTTTATCCATGTTACTGACTCCATAGCCCAATGGTAGCAAGCCTCCATATTTTCAACCTTTAAACATAAAAAATAAAAACACATAGAGTTAGCCATGTATCTACATCTTTACTCAATATCATTAACCTTTGAGAGAGCCCTCTCAGGTTGAGGAGGCTAAGCCTCAATCAAAATATTGGTTTGAAAGAGTTACACTGAAGTTGTCTGATCAGTAGCCAATCATGTACGATTTTGGTGATAACACCCTCATGAATCGTTTCATTGTCGTGACTCGGTCAGCTTCCAATTGAAATCATTCTCACATTTGATTACAAAACAACCATAGGATTTAGATTAGAAAATTCGATTACGCAATAGATACTCTGTCATAGTAATATATTTTATGCTTTTGTTTCATAGAATGTAGAGCATAATTAGATTAGAGTTGTAGTATGATCATTCTTAGATATATTTAAAACAAAGACAGTGTAACATTCCTAATTTGCTTTTAGCTAGTTGGAATATTAAATTTTGTTTTTGTTAATAAGATGGATGAATAAGAGGCTAAAGGGACCCATAAATCTCTTTAGTAGGAATAAAACCACTTCTTGTGTGAAAGTGGATAAGTGTAACTAGTTGAATAAAGCACCCCTTGGCATGAATGGGTTCAATGCATGAGGATGGGGTCAAGGTTGACCAAATCAACAGTACAGTCATGGAGGGAGTGGAGATAGTGGAGGACAACACAGTCATAATGGGAGGAAGTCTCCATGAGAGTAGCATCATTATGGAGTGGGACCAAGAGGGAAGAGGCTCACAATGCATATAATGAATGGGTTGACAGCCATGGAAACCATTCTAAATATTTTTTATGTTTGGTTTTTCATAACTTTATGCACGCTTTAGTTGTTTAGCAAAGTCTGTATGCTGTTTAGCACAAGGGTGTTTCTTGGTGGAAATCCCACCCTCATCCTCGGGGGACTTGGAGTGCCCACTCAAGAGAGGTTCCTTTGGGCTTCATTCCATCATCAGCATTAGGCCAAACTTCAACCACCTTCAGCAGTGCAATCTCCTTCAGGAATTGTGCAATTTAGGAGGGCAGTTGCAGTGGAGGTTTGAGAACCCAAGTTCTTGAGCTTGTTTTCCAGTGAGGGGAGCAACTCCTCATCTGAAAAGTTAGTAGGGAGGAGTATCAACTATTTTCTTATTAGATCAGCCACCTCCGAATAGTTATTCATTTGCAGAGCGTAATTCAGCCTTAGGGCTACATTTTTCATATTGTGTATTTCTAGAAACCCCTTCTGGGTTATCTAGGAATTGTGCTAGAGAGCTTAGATCTATGATCCCAACATTTTCTGAGCACTATATTAGCATATCCATGTATTATTAGTTTCCATCTGCAGTTATTCTCAATAGGACTACATAGTCATGGCCTTCTAGCATTTTGTGCAACAGCAATATTTCATGTTTTGGTGTACTGGGTCATTTGAGGCTTGTTTTGCCTAGCTTGAGTGTATTTTTCCTCAATAACGTGTACTCATTTTCTGCTATGAAACCTAATAAAATGGCTCTATTTTCTGCTCATGTTTGATGTATTGATATTTTACTGCATTTTCTAGTTTTATGTTAAATATTCATGTTTTTTCCTAATTTGGAATATTGTTAGAAAATTAAATGTTACAGATCAATGCAACACATAAAATATGCGTAAAATACAAGCACACAAAAGACATAAAAACCAAAGAGACACAGATATACGTGGTTCACCCAGTTTTGGCTACGTCCACCCCGAACAGCTAGTCCTTCCTTTCTATTATCCAGCAAAAATGAAGAGACAAAACCTACAGCAGATCTGCTGTAATATCCTCTGTTCTCTTTGACAATATCCCTATATGTTTCCCTCTCAGAGAATACACATACAATGCGCAGCCGCAATACAATACCCTCATAAAAGCGAGGGTTACCTTCTAGGGAAAAAAACCCTAAACTAAACATAACTTCTACCGTCAGATCATCCGCCTAATGAACGGCCCAGATTGACTAGAAATTACTATACTTTTACAAGGAAATTTTACATCTATTTTTGGCTTCGGGGGTGCTGCCCCCGAAACCCCCGCCGGGGGACCGCTGGTCCCCGGACCCCCCAACCAAGGGGTCGGCCCCCCCGGACCCCACAGGGGGGACAAGTCCCCCCCACACCCCCCCGCGTGCAAGGGTGTACAATTTTCCTGGGGTATAAATCCAGCTAAAACAAGGATCTCTGGATTTGGAAGAAAATTAGGCTCCTCACCCAACAATCTCCCACTTGGAGACTGATTGTAGCAACTCCACCACTCTTCATTTGTTGGAAAATAACTGCTCTTTGGACCTGGTTGTTCCTCATCTTCATCATCATCCTTCAAGACCAATTGAAACTGAGCACATTTTTAGTTTCTCCCTGGTTACAACTTTTGTTAGCATATCTGCAGGATTATGGCTAGTGTGTATCTTTTCCAGCTTCAACTCTCCATCTTCCAATACTGACCGTATGAAATGGTACTTGAGATGTATGTGTTTATTCCTGGAATGAAATTTTGAGTTCTTTGCAAGATGAATGGCACTTTGGCTATCACTGTATAACGTGCCCATATCATGCTTCTTACCCAATTCACCCATAAGCCTTTGTAACCAAATAATTTCTTTACTAGCCTCTGTAGCAGCAACATACTCTGCTTCTGTTGTTGAAAGTGCAACAACACTTTGGATTTTTGAAACCCAACTGACAGTTGTTCCACCTACGGTAAATACATATCCTGTAGTGCTCCTCCTGTTATCTCTGTCACCTGCCATATCTGCATCAACATATCCCTGTAGAGCAATGTTTGAACCACCAAAGCATAATGCTTGATTTGTGGTACCTCTCAAATATCTGAGAATCCATTTTACTGCCATCCAATGTTCTTTTTCTGGATTATTCATGTACCTGCTTACAACTCCCACTGCATGTGCAATATCAGGCCTTGTGCAGACCATTGCATACATTAAGCTTCCAACTGCTGATGCATATGGAACTTTAGACATATAATCCATGTCTTCTTGGGTCTTTGGGCACATATCCTTACTAATTTTGAAATGACTAGCAAAAGGAGTACTAACAGGTTTTGCGTTGTGCACATTAAATCTTTTCAACACCTTTTCTATGTACTCATTATGAGACAGTGTTAATTTGCGATTTTTCCTGTCTCTAGTTATCCTCATACCAAGGATTTCTTTTGCAGCTTCCAGATCCTTCATTGCAAATGAATTTTCCAAATTTATTTTGAGCACATTTATTTCTTGCATGTTAGATCCTGCAACAAGCATGTAATCTACATACAATAACAATATAATATAGCTGCCATCATTTTTCATTTTTAGATAAACACAATGATCAGAGTGACATCTAGTATAACCTTGTTCAAATATAAACTTGTCAAATTTTAGATACTACTGCCTTGGAGCTTGTTTTAACCCATACAAGCTCTTCTTTAACCTGCACACCAATTTTTCTTTCCCTTTTACCTCATATCCTTCTGGTTGCTGCATGTATATCTCTTCCTCCAAATCTCCATGGAGAAATGTTGTCTTTACATCTAACTGTTCAAGATGTAAATCTTCTGATGCTACAAGACTTAAGATAGTTCTTATTGATGTCATCTTAACAACAGGAGAAAATATTTCATCAAAATAAATACCTTTCTTCTATGCAAACCCCTTCACCACAAGTCTAGCTTTGTACCTTTGTTTTCCTCCATCTTCTTCCTTCAGCCTGTAAACCCATTTATTTTGCAATGTAGTTTTACCTGCAGACAACCTGACTAAGTCCCAAGTCTGGTTATGAATTATGGATTCCATCTCTTCTTCCATGGCTTTCTCCCACTTTTTCCTGCTTTCAACCTGCATTTCTTCTTCATAACATTCAGGTTCACCAGAATCAGTCAACAATAAATAATATAATGAAGGGGAGTATCGTTTAGGGGGTCTACATATCCTAGTAGATCTTCTAACACCACTTTCAGGTGTTTGAGGTGCCTGTTGCTGTTGTGGTGGTTGTTGCTGCTGTGGTTGTTGACTATTATCATTTTTAGGCACCTTTACATTTTCAGTTATCTCATCAAGAACCGCGTATTCCTTGCTTTCTTTTTCCTGTTTCTTTTCTTGCAACTCATTCTTATACAAGACCTTTTCATTGAATATTACATGTCTGCTCCTAATGATTTTTTGATTTTCATAATCATATAAGCGATAACCAAAATCATTAGCACCATATCCAATAAAGGTACATTTCTTTGATTTTTCCTCAAGCTTTGTTCTATTTTCTTTATTAATATGGACAAAGGCCTCACAACCAAATGGCTTTAAAAAATAGTAGTTTACCTTTTTACCTGTCCATGCTTCCTCTGGAATACCACCATCCAAGGAACTTGAAGGCCCTCTGTTTATTAGATAAATAGCAGTATCTACAACATCTGCCCAAAATTGTAAAGGCAATCCTGCATGTAATCTCATGCACCTTGCACGCTCCATGATTGTTCTGTTCATCCTTTCTGACACACCATTTTCTTGTGGTGTTCTTGGAACTGTCTTCTCTCTATGAATTCCATGCTTTGAATAGTACCTATCAAACTCTTTGCTGCAATATTCACCTCCATTGTCTGATCTGAGACACTTCAACTTCTTTCCTGTCTCAATCTCAACCAAAGCTTTCCATTTCTTGAATGTATCAAATACATCAGATTTATTCTGAATACAATAAATCCATGTTTTTCTAGTTGCATCATCAATAAAAGTAACATAATAACGAGAGCCACAGAATGAGCACGAAGCGAGGTCCCCATACCCATGCTGTATGCACAAGCTCCAATTTTTCACTCTTCTTTTCTTTCCCAACGACGAAATGCGACTCTCTTGTTTTCCATAAATGCAATTCTCACGAAATCCAAATCAACATTCTTCAAACCTGTGACAAATTTCTTGGAGAGAAAGTCTTCTCCTTCTCACTCCTTCTTGAGCCTACCTATGATGCCATAGTGCTTCATGCTCCTTTGGAGAAAAGAATTCCCACTTGAGTTAGAAATACCATTGCATAAATACAATGTACCAACCTTTTCTCCTTTTTCTATTACCAGGGCTCCTTTGGTGACCTTCCAAGCTTTATCTGTGAAAGTTGTCACACAACCTTCACCGCCTAACTGCCCTGTTGAAATCATATTTTTCTTTAGATCTGGAACATGCCTTACCTCCTTTAGTAGCCATTGGTTTCCATTCTGTTGTTTTACAAGAACCTTACCCATTCCAAAAATTTTACAGGTTTTATCATCACCTAAACAAACTTGTCCAAAATCTCCTTGAACATAGTCATGAAAATATTTCTTATCAGGTGTGGCATGGAATGAAGCCCCTGAGATCTACATTTCTTTAGGTGTCCTTTCTTTCCTCATTTCCAGCACACTATCCCCGATCTGGACTTGGATCTGCCTTTCCTTGATTTACTGGGATATCTCGAGCTCTTTCATCTTTCCATTCTTCTTCCCCTAGACTCTGCACTCAAAGCATTACCCGATGTGTCATCGGATCTTTTCCATCGCATTTCCTCGCTAAGGATAGCACCGAAAACATCATCAAACTTTAAAGTACTACATCCAGAGACAGAGTTACTAATGGCCATTACTAAACGATTCCAACTCTCTGGCAATGAGCACAAGAATAACAGAGCTCTAACTTCATCATCAAATTTTACCCCTACAGAACTTAACTAACTAGTAACTGTATTAAAATCATTTAAATGGTCTGCAACAGATCCACCTTCCGACATATTCATATTAAATTGTCGTTTCATAAGAAATACCTTGTTTGAGGCCGAAAGTTTTTCATATAATTTCGCCAACGTCTACGTCAATCCCTTTGTTGTTGTTTCCTTCGAAATATTGAAGGTGACTGATGCTGCAAGGCACAACCATACTGTTCCGAGTGCCTTTCTATTGAGAATGTTCCATTCCGCATCTGTCATGGCTGTCGGCTTCTTTGCTTTTCCGCTCAATGGTAGGTACAAATCTTTCTGATACAGATAATCTTCCATCTGCATCTTCCACAGTGGGAAGTTTTGGCCGTTAAATTTCTCGACCCTAAACTTAGCATCTTCCGCCATTGCTCCCACTCGAACCAGGAACCCTTCTTTCCTGCGAGTTTATCAGCCAAATATACCTTCAAATTTGATACCAGTTGTTAGAAAATTAAATGTTACAGAGAAATTCAACACATAAAATATGTGGAAAATACAAGCACACAAAACACATAAAAAATAGAGAGACACAGATATACGTGGTTCACCCAGTTTGGGCTACGTCCACCCCGAACAGCCAGTCCTTCCTTTCTATTATCCAGCAAAAATGAAGAGAAAAAACCTACAGCAGATCCGCTATAATATCCTCTGTTCTCTCTCACAATCTCCCTATCTGTTTCCCGCTCAGAGAATACATATACAATGCGAAGCCGCAATACAATACCCTCATAAAAGCGAGGGGTTGCCTTCTAGGGAAAAAAAACCTAAACTAAACATAACTTCTACCGTCAGATCATCCGCCTAATGAATGACCCAGATTGACTAGAAACTACTATACTTTTACAAGGATCGCTGGCCCCTGGACCCCCCAGCCGGGGGGTCAGCCCCCCCGGACCCCGCGGGGGGGACAAGTCCCCCCCACACCCCCCCGCGTGAAAGGGTATACAATTTTCCTAGGGTATAAATCTAGCTAAAACAAGGATCTATGAATTTGGAAGAAAATCAAGCTCCACACCCAACAAATATTACAGTGGTATCAGAGCATAATCTTGGCTTAGCCTATGAAGCACTACATCTATGTCATCAGAATAAGAATAACCTCTTACAGAATTGGATAAGCAGTATATTAATATAGGTCAAAGGTTTTATTATATAAACAATGAAGAAGGCAAAGGCAAAACCCCAATATCAAGAGAAATGGATGAAAAGGAGTTTCCAAAGCTTCTTCTCCAAACTATGTAAGATATTTCCAGAGAAATCAAGGAGATGAAGATGGAGAGACATAAGGAGAACCCAATAGGGATTCAAGATGGAGAAAGTTCCAGCACTTCATAGCATTGGTGTGAGAAATTGATCATGCAACAAGTTTCCCAATGCTCCACCATGCCTACATTTCTAGCAGTAGGAAATGGGGTTGGGGGACCCCAAGAGCAGGAGGCTCTTGGTGATTACTTTCTAGAATATGAATCTCAATCTCAAAGGTTCAAAGACAATCTAAACTTTCAAGAGTTATGTCAAATCAAGGACAATAGGAAGCCCAATAATAACAATAGAGGTGGAGGGTACATGCAAAGCAATTATTTGTAGCATACTGTGGGGAGATTCTTTCTACCCGCTTTTGACAGATCATCCAAGCACAGCCAAGGATTGGGTAGAAAAATTAGACATATATTTCCAACTGAACCTAGTCTCAGATATTGGAGCCATTAAGATAGAAACATTGCACCTCGAAGGTGAAGCACATGATTGGTGGTTTCATGGCCTATCTACATTGGGGCATGAAGGTGTGACTTCATATGCATAATTCACTCGGAGGTTGGTAGAAATATTTGACCGAAGAGATCCTTAAGCACACTTTCTACAGATAGGTAAGCTCAAGCAATCAGGAAATCCAAAGACTTACCTCTCTGAATTTTTGAAGCTTTTAGTCATGGTTCCAGATCTGTCTACATCTAGACGAGTATACATGTTTATTGATGGGTTAGCAAAGCCTTTGCATGGGTTGGTAAAATTTAGCAGACCAACTACACTTAAAGATGCCATTGAAAGGGTGAGGGAATTACATGATGCTTTGCAAAGGGAAATTGCTCCATTTCAGCAAAGGCCCACTTTTCAGTCAAAGGGGAAATATGTGAAGGCTCTTCCCCCAAAGGAGAACCATAAAAAAAGGACCTCTTAGTGATGACGTCCAAAAATATTTAACGAGGAGGAAGGTTTGCTTCACTTGCCAAGAACCATGGGTACCAGGGCATTGGTGTGTTGCGGGAAAGGCACACTATATTGAGGTATTCAATGATAGTGAAGAGGAGGAAGAAGAGGATCCAAAAGGAGACATCAGCACTGTGGGACCAGGAGAGGATCCACCACCACCAAGAGGTGAAAATGGGGCATTTTATCCTATTGGAGGGGCCCTTGCATCTTTGCGGGGAGTACCCAAGTATATGACCTTGAGAGTCCAAAGCATAGTTCAGGGACAACGAGTACCGTTATTGATAGACATTGGGGATACCCACAATTTTATTCATACTCAGTTGGTGCAAAAGAGAACAATACCCACTAATGATTTTGAAGGATTATCAATTTTGGTTCCAGGAGCTAGAACCATGCAACGTGTGAAGTATTTTCTAGCATTGTCTGTAACCTTGGGGACATACACTTTCACTGATCACTTCATTGTGGTTGATATTCCTAATACCAATGTGATATTAGGTGTGTAGTGGTTGATTACACTGGGGAAGGTCACCACAGATTGGGAGACCTTCCAAATGTAATGGATAGATAAGAAGAGTGGTACGCATCAAATGATCAGGGGCATGCACACCTATCCAACTCAGAAAGTATTTGCACATAAGATGGAGACTGATTTGCATAGAGGAAGCAAGGATAAATCAGGCCACCTAGATACGCAATTTACTCTAGACCATGATGTTATATTATTTGGAGGCATTCCACCAGGAAGGCCCCCAGACTAGAAGTTGGTTAAAGAGTTCTCACCACAAGTGGAACCACTCACAGATATGGCTAAGAGGGGAGCCTTGGATGGGAAAAACACTGTGAAGAGGGCCTTTGATTGGCTCAAGGTGGAGATGAATATTATTTCGGTATCGGTATTACCAACTCTAACCAAGCATTTTGCACTGAAAGTTGATGCTTCAGGAGTGGATGATGGCACAGTTATGGTGCAAGGGGGCTATTGTATAGCCTTTGAGAGTCAAAAGATACTTCCACATAGGAAGGTGTCTTCCATATATGGTAAGGGGTTGCTAGCCATCATGCATGCATTGGCCAAACTCAGACAATATTGGATGGGAAACAACTTCCAAGTGAAGGTTGACCATCAAAATATTTAACCTTTTCTTGAGGAGAAGAAGCTGTAAAAGAGGCAACAAAAGTGGGTTAGTAGGTTTCTGACTTATGAATATGATATTGAATATGTGAAAGGGAGAAGCAATGAGGTGAGAAATGCCTTATCACAGAGACCAAAAACACTGTCATTGGATTCAGATTGGGAGTCCCAGTTGTTAGTGGAGTATTCCAAGAACCACTTCACATGTGAGGTAATTTATGGGCAAGTGACCGATGGGAGGTATAAAGTGATGGATGGAGTCATCTATTACTAGGATCGGATCTTCTTGACTAAGGATTCTAAGCTTAAGGAGGAAATTCTACATGCATCACATGATTCACCCCTTTCTGGCCACCAAGGTTTCATTAGGACATATCAGGCCATTAGGGAGAGATTCTCATGGGAGGGTCTCAAGGAGGATGTGCTCCAACATATCAGGAAGTGCGTAGCTTGCCTGAAGAATGAGGAAGAAAACAACCACCCTGCAAGTTTGTTATAGTCACTTCCTTTTTCGGGAGGGAGATGGGGGAGCCCTTCTATGGACTTCATCACTAGCTTTCCAACAGCACATGGTAAGGATTGTACCTTTATAATCATTGGTCAACTAAAAAATTATTTACATTCCTTTGCCATTTATTTATAGTGCACTGCCCCACAAGAGGGAAAGCTTGTCCTTGGACTTCATGGTCTTCTTAAGACCATAGTCAGTGATAGAGATAGCCACTTCCTGGATGGCTTTGGGCGAGTGTTTCTCTGTTTGGGGTATACCTAGTTGGCAGAAAGTATCAGTTATTAACCCCAGGAAGATGGTCAGATAGAGGCAGCAAAAAGGTGGTTGGGAAGCTACTTCCAAACTATGTTCTGAAGCAGCAAGGAGAAGAGCTGTGTTCGTTCGACTTGGGGGAACGTTGTTACCATCTAAAATTCCATATGGAAATCAGTATATCTCTATTCTTAGTTCCATATGGTGATGATGCTCTATGTATTGTTGATAGAATGGTTAGGGCAAGCAAGGTTCCTAGAACCAAAGATTTGATCCTAGAGAGTTAGGATATATTCCGGTCTCTCAAGGACAACATTTCTACAGCCCAAGATCAACAAAAGTTCTTTACAAATCATGGGTGGGAAGAGAGAAATCATGGGGTGGACAATTTGGTCTATCTCCATTTTCAGCCATACCAACCATCTACATTGAAGAAGAAGGGGACTGAGAATTTTTTCAATGGGCCACATAGGGTGATCCATCTTGTTCGGGGAGTAGCATATGGGTTGGAGCTCCCCATTGGGAGTAAGGTCCCCAAAATTTGTCATGTCTCATGCCTCAAAAAGGACATTAGATAGCATGTAGTTGCCACCATGGATCTCCCACCTCTTTATGATGTGTGCCATCTGGTTTTATCACCAAAGGCTAACTTGGACACTTGGGAGGGGCAGCTAAGGAACATGTTGATTGGAGAATATCTGATTCAATGGATGAGGATGCTACATGTGGAGGAGAGGGTATTTTGCAACATACATCCTTGCAGTTACTTGAGGACAAGCAATATTCGGGAGGGGAGGACTGTAATATTCCTTATTATCTTTTAGCTAGTTGGGAATATTAAATTTTGTTTTTTGTTAATAAAATGGATGAATAAGAGGATAGAGGAACCCATAAATCTCTTTAGTAGGAATAAAAACAATTCTTGTGTGAAAGTGGATCAATGTAACTAGTTGAATAAAGCACCCCTTGGTGTGAATGGGGTCAATGCATGAGGATGGGGTCAAGGTTGACCAAATCAACAACATAGTCATGGAGGGAGTGGAGATATTGGAGGACATTGCGATCACAATGGGAGGAAGTCTCCATGAGAGTAGCATCATTATTGAGTGGGACGAGAGGGAAGAGGCTCACAATTCATATAAGGAAGGGGATGGAAGCCATGGAAATCATTCTGAATATTGTTATTTTTGGTATTTTATGACTTTCAACACGCTTCAGCTGTTTAGAAAAGTTTGTTGTGCTGTTTAGCACAAGGGTGTTTCTGGGTGGAAATCCCACCCTCATCCTCGTGGGACTCTGAGTGCCCACTCAGGAGAGGTTACTTTGAGCTTCATTCCATCATCCGACATCAGGCCAAACATTAGCCACCTTCAGCAACGTAGTCTCCTTCAGGAATTGTGCGATTCAGGAGGGCAGTTGTAGTGGAGGGTTGAGAACCCAAGTTCTGTTTTCCAGTGAGGGGAGTACCCCTTCATTAGGAAAGTTAGTAGGAGGAGTATCAACTATTTTCTTATCATATCAGCCACCTCCGAGCAATTATTCATTTTCAGAGAGTAATATATCCCTAGGGTTGCATTTTTCATATTGTGTATATCCAGAAACCCATTCTGGGTTATCTTGGAATTGTGCTAGAGAGCCTAGATCTCTAATCCTGAAATTTTCTGAGCACTATATCAGTAGATCCATGTATTCTTAGTTTCCATCTGCAGTTATTCTCAATAGGATTGCGGAGTCATGGCCTTCTGGTATTTTGTGTAGCAACATTATTTCATGTTTTGGTGTACTGGTTCATTTGAGGCTTGCTTTGCCTAGCTTGTCTTTTTCCTCAAGATCTTATACTCATTTTCTGCTATGATATCTAATAAAATGGCTCTATGATCTGCAAATATTTGATGTGTTGATATTTTACTGCATTTTCCAATTCTATATTCAATATTCTTGTTTTTCCTAATTTGGAATATGACAGAGAGAGTTAGATTAGAATTGTACTTTGATTATTTTTAGATAGATTTAAAAAGTAGATCAAATGCTCTCTTTTCATAAAATTAGTATTTTCAATTGATAGATAGAATATAGATTAATTTTTGATAAATAGAACATAATTCAGAGTTCAATAGAATTTAGAATGATGCTTTGTTTAAATATAGAATAAGTTTAATTATATGTTTTCCATAGATGTTTTTTTTGTCATAGAATAGTCTAACCATCAAATTTTAACCATCGAAAGATTGATTTATTTTTATGCAAAAGAGAATAGTTAAATAACATTTCCTTTTCTTCCTTCTTTTAGATTTTATATCTCATTCATTTCATTAAGAGTAATTTGTAAATCAAATTATTTTCTTAGAGTAAAAATAACATTTCCTTTTCTTCCTAAAAATATTAAGTTTTCATGATTAAATTTCTTTTAGATTTAGTTGTTTCTTAGAATTTAAAGATTTCATTTAAAAACCTAGATTTCATTCCTTAGATCAATTTTAGTTCTTAACATTAAGCATAAGATACAAACCCCCAAAACAATATCTAAAGATACACAAAAAAGTAAGAAAGAAGGGCATCTAAGCATATATAGTGCACCATACTTCATTAGATTGCTAACCTCGGTCGATAATTTATGATAGAAATTTAAGACAATAAATTGACTAAACAATAAGATTTTAATTACAATAATGATGAGTAAATAATAAAAATCTAGTATTTTTAATATAAAAAATATAAAATAACATTATATTCATTTAATTTTAGAGTTTTACATGTTAATTGGGGTGTTCTTAAGTGAACTCTTAAATCTACATGTGAGTTAACATCTGATACTCATAACCTTGTTGTACTCATAGACTAGAGAGGGAAATTCTTGCTGGTCAACATAATAAAAAATTATAGTTTACATAAATTAGTAATAATTTTATAGTAAATAAATATTTTTAACACAATTTGGTTAATCTTTTAGTGATAAAATTATATATGATGATGATGATGGTTACCATATATTAAGACCAATGCGGTCTATGGGACCTTAAAGAGAGGAGAAAAAATATAAGTTTGATTCTTCAAAATCTTGTTTCTATGGTCAAAGAGAAGGGAAATAAGTGCTCCAAGATTGCCATAGGTGGGTTGGCTTAATAGCTCAAGAAGATTGGAAGTGTGGCAGATGGTAGGGAATTGAGAGCGAATGTGAGTAAGAGTTGGGAAGTCTAAAATCAAGTGTTTTTCATTTTCCACCTGCTTAGAATCGCAAATCTGACAGATTCTATTGTTCCAAGGGGTCTTGGGAATAGGCCACCGCTCGGTCTCACTCTGAAGCTCATGGGAATTAGTTCTTATCTTAGCGATGTTCATTTTTTCTTATAGCTGGACAACACAAAGAGATAATTTTGATTATCAAGGGTGGGGTTGATCACTTCCTTATAGTATCTTAGCTTCATTTTACCCTCTAGCTCCTGATCCTCCCACAACTTGTCCTTAAACATGGAGGTAATAGTATTTTTGATATTATCTTTGCTTCCCATACTAAGCTCCTCCTTAAGTCCCCAATGGTTGAGCCGAGACTGGGCATCCTTATGCCACCTGCGCTTGAGGCAAAGGTGAGGGTTTTGACTACAGTTATAAGCAATTTTAGGGAGTCTTTTTTATTCCATGTTATCAAGCTTTTTCTTATACATCAGATATATAAACATAGTCGTACTTTCAATGGGGGACAAACCAGATTCGATCAAGAGGATAGGATAGGGAGTATTTCCCTTGATCTTAAGGTTGTAGGTTATGAATTTCTTTTGAATCATCTCAATATTCCTCCATGACTCTATGAATATACTGCAACCCCAAACTTCACATCTGTATAAGACAACTAAAGGGTTATAAGGGTCTCAAAGAGGAACCTCTTTTTACTCAAAATGTAAAGATCGACTGACTTACAATTGTTTTCAAGATCATAATAAGATTTCAAGCCCCCAATAATCATTTTCTTAATGCTATAATTCCAGTTGAGATGATGAGGGAAGTCAATGCCCAAATACTTATAAGAAGAAACTTTCTCTAAGCACTGGTTATTATACACGAAACTATCATGGGTGATCTTCTTGGATTTAATGATCATGACTTTAGTCTTGTCGGTATTAACTGTCATACCCATCTTGGAGCAGTATTCATGAAGAATCTGGAGCTTCTTGTCAAGGTCATCATGGTTTTTTGCAAGAATAACGATATCATCGAAATAAAGGAGAAGAGTAATGAGAACACCAGCGAGATCGGTGCCCTTGCACCTTGTAGATTCTAGACACTCCTCTTGCTTATCGATGTATATGCCAAAAAGGGTAGGGGATAGGGGACACCCTTGCTTAACTCCAATATTTCATTTAATGTCTTTAGACCAACCCTCGTAGGTCTTAAGCTTGGCAGTGACGGTCTCATAGAGATGGATCACAATACTCCTCATCTCTGTGGGGATAATTATCTCTTTGAGTCTCTCCCAAAGCTTATCTCGAGGGACAGTGTCGAAAGCTTTTCTAAAGTCCACAAAGAAATGGAAGAGATCAGCTTTACTATTGTGTCATTCCTCCGCAATGATTCTGAGAGTGACCATATGGTCAATAGTCGAGTGATGTCTCCTAAAACCAGCTTGCCCTTTAGCTCTTTTTTCATGGCTTTCAAGCCAAAGGCTAAGCTTCTTCTCCAAAATGAGTCCATAAAGTTTGGGCAGGATATGGCTAACCATAATAATATTGTCGTTGCATGTAACGCTCTTGTCCCTATTTTCAAATATATTAAATGTTAATATTATATAATTTAGTTAATACAAATAATTGTTTTATTAAATTTAATGTTGTAATTTTCCCAAAGATTTAATCATTAATTTTGACAAAGACGATATTTCCATATTTGGATGATGATAAATATGAAAAGATCAAAATCTTTGAATGTTTAATCATTTTTTTACATATATAAATATTATATATATAAACTCTCCAATGATATATACTTGAACCACTTATTATTCATAATTAGACAGAGATACATAGTTTTAGATTAGTTAATTTCAGAAAAAGATTCTATTGTCATATTTAGATGATGACAAATTTGAAAAGATCAAAAGCTTTGAATTTTTTTTTTCATATATAAATATTTTATTTATAAACTCCTAAATGATACATATTTGAATTAATGGTCAATCATTTTGAAATAGAACCCGGAAGAAAACTAATTTCAACAATATTTATAAATAAATGGTAAATAATAAAAACTCATTAATTTACTTTTCTAGCATTGTCTATAAGTGAGATTTTTGAAAAGTTTTCTCGTTTATTTTTTGATCTAATTTGTCTAGAATAGGACAGGGATTCATTGACATCACAAGTGAACTCTTCACAATCCAAATCCCCCAATAGTTTGGTTTTTTTAGGATGTTAGAATCCATATATATAATCAAAAAATTAGTTTAAATAAAGCATTGTCTATATGGCAACTCTAAATCAACTTTGGAAATCAATCAAATCTTTAATCATTTTTTTCATAGATAAATATTTTATTTATAAACTTCCAAATGATACATATTTGAATTAGTCACAAGTCCTAATTATAGTTGAGAGATGTCTATTTTGAAATAGAAATCCATAAAAAATTGAAAACCATTTCAACAATATTTTTAATAATACTTTTAAATAAATAATAAATAATAAAAATTCATTAATTTATCTTTCAGTAAAGTTTTTTTTTGTAAGTTTGGTAGTATCTTTCAATTTTTCACTTTTTTCACTTTTTTTTTACTCCATTTTCATAACATGTCTAGATACATCACCCCGACCGGGGAAGGAAATTGAACCTATGATGAGTGCTATAACAACCCACCTCATCACTGTTTAACCAAGACCCCACAGACATTTTTTAGTAAAGTTAATTTGAAATAATTAATTAATTTTTTTATAAGCTTCCAAATAGTACATACTTGACTACTTGAATTAGTGGCGAGTCATAATTATGCAGAGAAATAAAACCGGATAACCTGTTTCAAAATCTTTTTTAATAATACTTTTAAATAAATAATAAATATAAAAACTCATTAATTTACCTTCATATAATGTTAATTTGAATAATTTGTATGATAACTATAAATCAGTTTTTGTTAATCATTCTTTGCATATATAAATATTTTATTGATAAACTTCAGAATAGTAAATAGTTGAATTAGTCATTAGGTGTCAATTTTGAAATAAAAACCATAAAAATTTGAAAACCTTTTCAATAATATTTCTTAATATTACTCGCAAATAAATAATAAATATAAAACTCCTCATTAATACCCAGTACAAATTTGAAAATTGTTTCAAGAATATTCCTTAATATTACTTTTAAATAAATGATAAATATAAAACTAATGGTTTCAATAATATTTCTTAATATTATTTTTAAATAAATAATAAATATAAAACTCATTAATTTACAGTTTTGTAATGTTAATTTCAATTAAAAAAATTATGTAACTCTAAATCAAGTTTGGAAAACACCTCAATGTTTAGTCATTCTTTTTATATATCAATATTTTATTTATAAATTTAGAAATTGATACATACTATTATAGACATGTCTATTTTAAAATAGAACTCCTTACAAAATATTTGAATGATTTTTATGGTAACTCTAAATTAGCATTAGAAATCACCCCTGAGTTTAATCAATTTTCCAAATATAAATATTTTATTTATAAAATTTCAAATGGTACACAATAGGCCAGATAGTAGTTTTTGGTGGGATTTTGGTAAAAAAAAAAATTCAAAAATACGAATACTTGGAGTATTTGTTCATTTATATTTGAAATAGATTCGGCACTATTAAAGCACACAAAATACTAGAATTATACTTTAACCCAAATTTTCTGTAATCTTCTTTGGAATTTCTGGATTATTCCTATGGATTTTTTAAACTACGAACAATCCCACAATCCTTCATCTTTTAGAAAACAAAATCTAAAACCGTTTCAGCAACTCTTTTAATACTATTTTTAAATAAATAATAAATAATAATAACCCATACTTGAATTAGTCGTGGTCTCTTATAATTAGGCAGAGCAAGGTATCTATTTTGAAATTAAACTCCGTAAAAAAATGTTTAATAATATTTTCAAATAAATAATAAATAATAAAACAACTTATTAGTTTATCTTTATATGATTTTTATGGTAACTCTAAATCAGCTTTGGAAATCATCTCTTTTTATGTGATATATGGATTACCATAGTCTTTAGTGCGACTTTTTGAAGATTTGTTTTATGGGTAACTTTGCACAATTTAAGTTCCCTGGAGGTTTTTTAGGGTGCCCAATCCATATATAAAGTAAAAAAAAACAGTTTAAATAATAAAAATCAAAATTTATCTTAAATTTTTTCACCAAATTCCGACACCAAAAACTCCAAAAAGTCACACTAACAACAACTCCTATGGATAAAAGTTATTTCCAAATTAACAACAAAAAATAAATTGTAAATAGTACGTTTATTTGTTTTGGATGTTTTCTAATAAAATTTGCTCAAAATCCAGTATAGATTTATTTGAATCACATATTTGAGTTATGAACGTTGAACAATTCCATATGTTCCGGGTTTTTGGGTTTTTTTAAGACTTTGAATTCAATAAAAATACATTCTAAATAACCGTTTGACCAATTTTTTAATAAAAATACATTCTAAATAACCGTTCGACCAATTTTTTTTATTTTTTATTTTTTAATTCAAACTGATAGTTAAACAACACTATGGTGTGTATATATATAGTTGAATCTAAGTTTATTTGTGTCACATGCCATTCAATCTTCTTGCGTGCAAGGAAAGAAAGTCAGGGGCTTAGATTCTCACAGGCCTCCTACTAGTGCTATTTTTAAGGAAATTTCAATAGAAGCGGAAATTCCAATGGACGCTGCTCCTCCAAATGCAAATGGTGAGTATCATTGCGTGGTCTGTGAAAGGCTGAGTAAAATGAGAAATGGCGAGTTCGACATCGAACCCATCGTTTCAGAAGCACAATCTGGGGTTACTGAAGTGGGAGGAACTGCGAATGTGGATGATGAAGCAGATTCCCACAGTGAAGTGGGAGTGGGTGACCTAATTTCTGAAGTGGAAATGGCCAGTGCAGAGGAGCCCCAAGTCGATGTTGCAGAATTATGCAAATTCTGTTCTCTTGGAAAACGAGACAACCACGATGTTCTTGTAAAATGCAGTCGCGTTGACTGCACTTTCAAGTTTTACCATGTGGACTGTTTGAAACCAATTACGCTCAGATCTCGTCCTCCTCCACATGAATGGTACTGTCCTTTCTGCCTTTGTAGGGTTTGTTTCATTAACGATAGGGACGAGTTTGTTATTCTCTGTGATGGTGGTGATGAAGGTGATCATTTCTACTGCCTCACTCCTCCTCTCGAGCAAGTACCTGAATGTGACTGGTATTGCCCAAAGTGCCATAATGCATGAAACCCAGAACAACTGCAAGCAGAAAAATGAAGAAGACTTGAACAGATTTGACTGTTTTATGAATAACCCCAATAATGGAGAGTTTCTCTTTTTATGCATCTAGTTTTAACTTAGTGAATTTCATTGTGAGAGTTTGTATTTGAGGTCTAAATTGAGATGCTTAGGTCTAAATTGAGATGCTTTGAGTAGTAACTATGTTCTTTTGATCAATTCAAGTGGTATTTGAGGTTTAAATTGAGATGCTTTGAGTAGTCTAAATTGAGATACTTAGATGGTAACTGTGTTCTTTCGATCGATTGAACTGGTAGACGGAATTCATTGAAATTTTCTACTTGGGTATTCAATAAATAATATTATAGTGGAGCCTAATATATTGCAGTGCATTTCTCTTTTATCTGTTTCATTATTTTGTGGTGCATATGATTCACATTTTAACTTCATGATTCTTGGATTTTATTGAGATGTTCATATTATTTTTATTAGTAGTTTTATTAAATCCCATGGAGATCATAACCAAGTTGATCAATTGATCAAAGCAATAGCAAATTTTTTTTAACAACTATCTAGAGAAAGAAAAATGTCTCTGAATAGGAATAAAATTGCATGTTCTGTTGAAAAGTATACTGAAGGTCATTGAGTCTTTTTGGTGACATAAAATTCCAAAAAGACCATTAGATGGAATGTTCCCTGTTATACTACATAAGCTCATTAAAAGTGTTTTCAATGGCTTTTTTCAGAGATGACTATTATTTTTATTAAAAAAAACAAATTGACATTGATATTCAATATTTAGAAAAATCTCAGTTCCTAGTTATCTTTTTATCTTAATCTTCCAAATTGCAAATTTAAAAAGAAAGGTTGATATACTCAGCATCATTGATTTTAACTGGGAGCCCTAGTCTCTCTAAGCACTTTAAACCAAACCCAGTGTATGGCTACTCATGTCCTATTTAGAGATGAAACATCTCAAATAAATGTATGGTCTTTCAAACCATTTTCTAAGATATTTGAGTTGGAGAAGCTTTGTTAAATACTTCATGCTCTTTTTATTTTTGTATTGACCATTGTTACCTAAATATCTATCATCTAATGTCATAGTATCTCCTTTTAAACTATGGTCAAAACATTTACAAGAGAGGAAATGTTTTGTAGATAATTTTGTTTTTCATGGTGATTGAACTTTAATAAGTGTTATTTATAGCAAAACGCTCTTTTTTCCTCCCTCAACCTTGTTTACACCTTGAGGTCCCTTTTTTATTCAAGTATAATCTATTCTTCACATCCACGAGACACTTGAAAGTGACTCATACCCAAGATCATATGTGTTGGTTTGAATACTCATGCGTGGTGCTTGAGCTTGAGAAGCATGGATTAGGGAATAAAGGATCTTGTTTGAGTCCCCCACCTATATTCAAGGATTCAAAACCCATCCATAATGCCAAAGGCCTCGTAATGGCTCCCATAGACAATTTGAATGCCGAAGAATCCCTATACAATGCTTGTGTTGTGGTTTTTGGGCATTGTTCATGGTGCTTTAGATCAATGAGTTTTAGTTAAAGATTAAGGATGTCATTTTCTCACATATACAATATGAATCCCAAAGAGTCCCTATAGAATGCTTGTGTTGTGGTTTTTGGGTGTTGTTCATAGTACACTTTAGATTGATAAGTTTCAGTTAGAGCTTCAGGACACCTTTCCCCCCTTGCCACTATTATGACTTGATAATCATTTATAAAGCACAAATCATATTCATGATACGTGTATCCCACTCGAAGATCAAAGACCCCTTGCAAAGTTTGAGAGGATATGTTTAATTCTATTGAATTCAAGAAGATCCAATAAGATCCGAGGGAACTTATTTTTTTTCCTTAATTATTTTCAAGGATACATAATCCTTTCATGATCTTGTGTGATGGTTTGAGGACAATGTTTGAGCTTGAAAATATATCATTAGAGCCCAAGTAAGTTATTTAACTCCCTTGATCATAGTTAAGGACTCTAGACATTATTTCCCTACCAAGACAATGATCAAGGTTCTAAAACCCATTTCTCTGTGATGGTGGTGATGAAGGTGATCATTTCTACTCCCTCACTCCTCCTCTCGAGCACGTACCTAAATGTGACTGGTATTGCCCAAAGTGCCACAATGCATGAAACCTCGAACAAATACAAGCAGAAAAATGAAGAAGACTTAAACATATTGGACTGTTTTATGAATGACTCCAATAATGGAGAGTTCTTCTTTTTATGCATCTAGTTCCCACTTAGTGAATTTCATTGTGAGAGTTTGTATTTGAGGTGTGAATTGAGATGCTTTGAGTAGTAACTGTGTTTTCTTGATCAATTGAACTGGTATTTGAGGTGTAAATTGAGATGCTTTGTGTGGTATAAATTGAGATACTTTGGGTAGTAACTGTGTTCTCTTGATCAATTGAACTGGTAGACAGAATTCATTGAAATTTTCTACTTGGCTATTTAATAAACAATATTATAGTGGAGCCTAATATATTGCAGTGTGTTTCTCTTTTATCTGTTTCATTATTTTGTGGTGCATATGATTCACATTTTAACTTCATGATTCTTGGATTTTATTGAGATGTTCATATTATTTTCATTAGTAGTTTTATTAAATCCCATGGAGATCATAACCAAGTTGATCAATTGATCAAAGCAATAGCAAAGTTTTTTTAACAACTATCTAGAGAAAGAAAAATGTCTCTGAATAGTAATAAAATTGCATGTTGTGTTGAAAAGTATACTGAAGGTCATTGAGTCTTTTTGGTGACATAAAATTCCAAAAAGACCATTAGATGGAATGTTCCCTCTTATACTACATAAGCTCATTAAAAGTCTATTCAATGGTTTTTTTCAGAGATGACTATTATTTTTATTAAAAAAAACAAATTGACATTGATATTCAATATTTAGAAAAATGTCAGTTCCTAGTTATCTTTTTATCTTAATCTTCCAAATTGCTAAATTTAAAAAAAGAAACGTTGATATGCTCAACATATAAACCTAACCCCATAAGCCCGTAGTCTCAACATTAATAACCAAACCCAATTAATGGCTGCTATGTCCTATTTAGAGATGAAACATCTCATATAAATGTTCTCTGTGGTCTTTCAATGCATTTTTCTAAGATATTTGAGTTGGAGAAGCTTTGTTAAATACTTCATGCTCTTTTTATTTTTGTATTGACCATTTTTACCTAAATATCTATCATCTAATGTCATAGTATCTCCTTTTAAACTATGGTCAAAACATTTACAAGAGAGGAAATGTTTTGTAGATAATTTTGTTTTTCATGGTGATTGAACTTTAATAAGTGTTATTTATAGAAAAATGCTCTTTTTTTCCTCCCTCAACCTTGTTTAGACCTTGAGGTCCCTTTTTTATTCAAGTATAATCTATTCTTCACATCCACGAGACACTTGAAAGTGACTCATACCCAAGATCATATGTGTTGGTTTGAATACTCATGTGTGATACCCTCCAAAGGTCATATATGTTGGTTTGAATACTCATGCGTGGTGCTTGAGCTTGAGAAGCATGGATTAGGGAATAAAGGATCTTGTTTGAGTCCCCCACCTATATTCAAGGATTCAAAACCCATCCATAATGCCAAAGGCCTCGTAATGGCTCCCATATACAATTTGAATGCCAAAGAATCCCTATACAATGCTTGTGTTGTGGTTTTTGGGCATTGTTCATGGTGCTTTAGATCAATGAGTTTTAGTTAAAGATTAAGGATACCATTTTCTCACATATACAATATGAATCCCAAAGAGTCCCTATAGAAAGCTTGTGTTGTGGTTTTTGGGTGTTGTTCATAGTACACTTTAGATTGATAAGTTTCAGTTAGAGCTTCAGGACACCTTTCCCCCCTTGCCACTATTATGACTTGATAATCATTTATAAAGCACAAATCATATTCATGATACGTGTATCCCACTCGAAGATCAAAGACCCCTTGCAAAGTTTGAGAGGATATGTTTAAGTCTATTGAATTCAAGAAGATCCAATAAGATCCGAGGGAACTTATTTTTTTTCCTTAATGATTTTCAAGGATACATAATCCTTTCATGATCTTGTGTGATGGTTTGAGGACAATGTTTGAGCTTGAAAAGATATCATTAGATCCCAAGTAAGTTATTTAACTCCCTTGATCATAGTTAAGGACTCTAGACATTATTTCCCTACCAAGACAATGATCAAGGTTCTAAAACCCATATTCTCTGTGATGGTGGTGATGAAGGTGATCATTTCTACTCCCTCACTCCTCTCGAGCACGTACCTAAATGTGACTGGTATTGCCCAAAGTGCCACAATGCATGAAACCTCGAACAAATGCAAGCTGAAAAATGAAGAAGACTTGAACATATTGGACTGTTTTATGAATAACTCCAATAATGGAGAGTTTTTATTTTTATGCATCTAGTTCCCACTTAGTGAATTTCATTGTGAGAGTTTGTTTTTGAGGTGTAAATTGAGATGCTTTGAGTAGTAACTGTGTTTTCTTGATCAATTGAACTGGTATTTGAGGTCTAAATTGAGATGCTTTATGTGGTATAAATTGAGATACTTTGGGTAGTAACTGTGTTCTCTTGATCAATTGAACTAGTAGACGGAATTCATTGAAATTTTCTACTTGGCTATTTAATATACAATATTATAGTGGAGCCTAATATATTGCAGTGTGTTTCTCTTTTACCTGTTTCATTACTTTGTGGTGCATCTAATTCACATTTTAACTTCATGATTCTAGGATTTTATTGAGATGTTCATATTCTTTTTATTAGTGGTTTTATTAAATCCCATTGAAATCATAACCAAGTTGATCAATTGATCAAGGAAATAGCAGGGTTTTTCATAACAACCATCTTGGGAAAGAAAAATGTCTCTGAATAGTAATAGAATTGCATGTTCTGTTGAAACATACACTGAAGGTTTTTGAGTGTTTTTGGTGACATAAAATTCCAAAAAGACCATTAGATGGAATGATCGTTGTTATACTACATAAGATCATTAATAGTGTGTTTTCAATGTTTTTTTCAGAGATGACTATTATTTTTATTAAAAAAAAATTGACATTGATATTCAATATTTAGAAAAATCTCAGTTCCTAGTTATCTTTTTATCTTAATCTTCCAAATTGCTAAATTTTTAAAAAAAAACGTTGATATTCTCAACATATAAACCTAACCCCATAAGCCCCTAGTCTCAACATTAGTAACCAAACCCAATTAATGGTTGCTATGTCCTATTTAGAGATGAAACATCTCACATAAATGTTCTTTGTGGTCTTTCAATGCATTTTTATAAGATATTGGAGTTGGAGAAGCTTTGTTAAATACTTCATGCTCTTTTTATTTTTGTATTGACCATTGTTACCTAAATATCTATCATCTCATGTCATAGTATCTCCTTTTAAACTATGGTCAAAACATTTACAAGAGAGGAAATGTTTTGTAGATCATTTTGTTTTTCATGGTGATTGAACTTTAATAAGTGTTATTTATAGCAAAACACTATTTTTTTCCTCCCTCAAAATTGTTTAGACATTGAGGTCCCTTTTTTATTCAAGTATAACCTATTCTTGGCATCCACACGACACTTGGAAGTGACTGATACCCAAGGTCATACATGTTGGTTTGAGTACTCATGTGTGATACCCTCCAAAGGTCATATCTGTTGGTTTGAATACTCATACATGGTGCTTGAGCTTGAGAAGCATGGTTTAGGGAATAAAGGATATTGTTTCAGTCCCCCACCTATATTGAAGGATTCAAAATCCATCCATAATGCCAAAGGCCTGGTAATGGCTCCCATATATAATTTGAATGCCAAAGAATCCCTATACAATGCTTGTGTTGTGTTTTTTGGGTGTTGTTCATGGTGCTTTAGATGAATGAGTTTTAGTTAGAGCTTATGGATTCCATTTTCTATCATATACAATATGAATGCAAAAGAGCCTATATAGAATGCACATATTTTGGTTTTTGGGTGTTGTTCATGGTGCTTTAGATTAATAAATTTCAATTAGAGCTTAAGGACACCTTTCCCCCTAGCCATGATTATGCCTTGATACTCATTTATAATTAATAAATCATATTCATTCTACTTGTATCTCACTTGAAGACCAAAGGCCCCTCACAAAGTTTGCGAGGATATGTTTAAGTCTATTTAATTGAAGAGTCAATAAGATCTGAGGGAACTTATTTTTTTTCCATAATTATTTTCAAGGTTACATAATCCTTTCATGATCTTTTCTGATGGTTTGAGGACAGTGTTTGAGCTTGAAAAGATATCATTAGAGCCCAAGTAAGTTATTTAACTCCCTTGAACATAGTTAAGGACTCTAGACATTATTTCCCTACCAAGACAATGATCAAGGTTCTAAAACCCATATATCTTATGCAAAAAATCATAATGGCATTCATATCCAATTCCAAGCTGCAGACCCCTTAATGAGGCCCTATGTCACAATTTCTAGGTGATATTTAGTGTGCTTAACCTATTGAAAGTTAAATTACATATTTGACGCCCTTGTTTCTCCCCTAGACCATGTTTACAAATTTATACCCATCTTATAGACCCATCTTTAGCACACTATAAAACTTACTCATGGTGCTTGCATCTCATTTGAAGGTATTGATGATGTTTTACCCAAGTATTGTTTTCCCTTTCCTTTTCTCTGGTCATTAGTTTTTTATTCATTTGAAGCATTAGTAATTTTGAGAGACCTTTAGGAAAGTATATCTTCTTTGAAATTTTCCCAAGTAAAATATCTAGAAAACCCTACCAACTCCTCGATGCAGAAACTTCCCAAATCAAGTTAGTAATAGTTTCGACATCTTGCATTTGCTTTTACATGTAGATGTGAAAAGTTGTTTGAACCCTTTATTGGTTCTCATCCCACAATTATATCCTACATTCCATGACAAAGTTCAGTGTGGATGTGAAAGGCATTGTACCATATCTTTTTTCTTTGTATTAAAATAACAAAAAGTTAAATTGTTATGAGGTATAACTCTAGTAAAACTCATTTTCTTTTATCATAAGGATTTTTGGTCTTCAAAAATTTTCCACCCATAAAGTATATGTATCAAAATATATGACAATGATTAATTTTGTATCACTCACTTATATGTATTGTTGAACACCTAATACTCTATGGGTAGGTGTGGAAGACGAAGAGTCACAAAGGAGTCCAAGTGACCTTGGAAGATGAATCCAAGGGTCACACGATTGTATTATGAATGTACATCTATGGTGAATAATATGAAAAATGAATGCCTATCTTTCCTATTTGTCTATTTTATCTTCTCATACATCATGTGTGTGTTTAACATGGTATCAGAGCTAGAGATCTACTGCATGTTCATGTGAATGAGCCACTCATTTTTGTGATTTTTCTCTACTGTCACGCCCTGGCATTTTCATATTTTTCTAACCCCTATTTTTAGCTTCCCTGTGCTCCTGCACCTCCTATTTACCTTCATTATTCCCCGCCATTGAAAGAGTGTTCTCTGATTTCTACATTGAACTGTTTGGTGTGTGTGTATGCTTCTCCGGGTGCTGAAATAAATTGAAGGATGGATTGTGCGATTGTGCGTTGGTGTATTGCTCCTCGATGGATTGGTTATGGTCGTTTAACTCAATACCCTGAACTATATCGAGTGCAGTGTGTTGGATTTGGTGGAAGACTAAAGGAATCTTCGTTGAATGTGTTGGTGGAAATCATTATCATGGTGAACGCTGGTCCAAATTACTGAATGAGTCAAAGAGAATCTTGGAGGAAATTTGCATTGCAGTATCAGCAAGTTAATAAAGACATTAAAAGAAAATTGCGGTAAAAAACCGATCTGATGAGGCTCCTCGTCATCGTCGAGCAGCGATGGAAGATTCAAGTCCAGTAGGAGGAGGAAGAGGAAGAGCCTGCCTCGGTGCTCTCAGCTTTTCTGCCACCGTTTTTCTCAGAAAGACACCACCGAAGCTCATCAATCATCCTTGGGACTGCCAAATTGATCAGTTTACATAGCAGAACCCCATCCTTTGCTATCTCAAAGAGATCATTTATGGAGGGGTCGATTGGAAGGTATCTCTTCATCATGGTGTCATTTTCAACGCAACTATTGATATGTGCAACATAAGTTGTTTTGCTTCAAATTGAAGTGCTTGTATTACTCATTCTACGGTTAATATGTCATTCTTTATGTAGTGGACTATATATTTTGGGAGCAAGTGCTCTGCTCTTTTCATGACCACGACATCAAAAGAATGTCCCTGGGTATATTCGTTGCCCTGGTCCTCAATTAAAGCAATAGAGAGAAGCATCATACTTCCTCCTTTGATGTAAGGAATTGATATAGTCAGATCCACGATAGTGCATACCCCCTTTCCATACATAGCCCCATTCCGCACCTCCACACCTTCACCGCCAATCTTTAATCCTTCTTCAATGATCCTCTCTATCACATCCATGTCTGTTCCATGAAATACCAGCTTCCCTTTAAAACTTATCTTCTTTTGCGCGAATTCTTCCTTTGCCTTCTCGAACTAATTTTGCAGCATTTTATTTATTATTAGTTCCACCATTACCACCTTGTGCTCAATCCTGCTTGACATTCTAAAAAAAAAATTTGAGATTTAGCCAGTCGGAAATGGTATTCTGAAGGACTATTCTCAGTGAAATTAGGGGACATTTTATACTGGATTCACGTCAATATTGGAGATGGTAGCATGGCTACTGGATCAAAGCTCAGATTATTATAATGCACTATATATCAAGGTATGCTTGAGCCTTTTGAACCGTCAAAGTTCTGCCGAGAAGAACTTCGCAAAGCGAGAGTTTGTTGCTGAAGCTTTATTTCAAATATCTCTATTGAACGATAGTGCATTTAAGATTTATTATTGGTGCCACTATAAAGGTCACCGCCAATGTTTTCATAAGTATAGGTGTCAAAGTGGACAACAAATTCCTTGTAAGTCACTTATCAAGTACGCAAGTATGTGAAAGGGCATATGTGTAGGGTTCTACATTGTCTAGATCTTTTCTTCATTTTGTATTATCAAGATCTCTAATTGGTATTTGTTTTGTGATCATAACTCTTTTCATTTGTAAAGTTGGAATAAATTATTCAAAGTTAAAGTTACAAGAAACTTTGAGTGTCTTGAAATGAGACAATAGAGACAATATTAGAGTTATTGAATACTCTTATACTTTGTGGTACTAATGACACGTTCCAAATCTACAAGGGAACTCTCTCAGAAATTCAAATATGCCTGCAAAATGCACAAGACAAGATTGAATTTTTGCAGCTTGAGTCTCAATTCCAGCAAGAAGAATTATAGCAAAAGATTCATCATTATGAACCTGTTTCTGTTCAGAAAATTGAGAGGTACTCCCATCAGAAGCAATAATATAAAGTTGCAGTCGATTCACATTCAGTTCCTTGTACAAGAGCAAATTTACATGTATATGCAGCAGCTCAGTCTGCACTTCCCAAGCCCATCATTAGACCTTGGGAAGAGCTTGTCCATAACAAGCACAGAACTGGTCTTAGATATGAAAAGGAGTTGTCCTTTCATATTCTGGACTACTCCAAGCCCCTCAAATTTTAGAGTGCCAGATTTCTTCATGGCAGTTCACCTGCAGCTGTTCCAGATCCTGCTCCTCTTCCATAGCAACAACAACAAATTATAAAATGCCAACAATGTGATCGCGTTGGCCATATGAAAGATCATTTTTTTGATCATCACCCATGCAAGCACTATGATCGGCACACCAATTCTTCACACAGATGCTTCAGAAACAAGCCTCTTGCAAGAACAAAGATTCATCTTGGATGGATCGCTTCTTGGAAATGGGTATCAACAACGAAGAAGATGTTTAAGTCGCATGTCAGAACTTGTTCTAGAATATTGAACAAACTTGCAGTTGAGTTTTCACCATCATCTCACCTTGTACCTGACAGGGGGGAAAATGCTGGTCATCTACAAGCTTCAACGCTACATCAAGCAAGCCTAAGCCACAATCTCTCATTCCATATTCAGAGTTGTAGCCAAAGACACAACAGTTCAAATGAGCCTGACCCACAATCATCATTCCAGATTCATAATTGTATCCAGAGACACAACAGTTCAAGCAAGCCTAAGCCACAACCTGTCGTTCCAGATTCAGAGTTATAGCCAGAGAAACGGATGCCCATGAGCATGCCTTTGGTTAATGGAAAACCTTAAACCATCTATGTGAGTTTGATATTCTTCCTCTTTCAGAACACTTCCTCTAGCAGAAGACTTCAGCTTCTTTCCAGCTTTGGAAGAGTTCTAGGAAATGCATCAAGCATTCCAGTGTTGGTGGTCATCCTTAAACCATCACAGGTTGTAGACTTCCCTTCTTTTAGATTGAAGGTATCCCTCTTCAAATAGGATGGACACTTCCTCTAGCAGAAGCCCTCAGCTTCTTGCCAGTTTTGGAAGAGTTCTGGGAACTGCAATAAGCGTTGCATTCCAGTGTTGGTGGTCATCCTTAAACCACCTCTTTATGCCAACATTTCAGAGATTTGATTCATCCTAAGTGTTGCCATGCATATTTTTCAGATTTGTATTACAACTCTCTTCTTGGACTCATGCATACCCCTTCAGATTAAGGGGGGGAATGTTGAACACCTAATCCTCTATGGGTAGGTGTGGAAGACAAAGAGTCACAAAGGAGTCCAAGTGACCTTGGAAGATGAATCCAAGGGTCACACCATTGTCTTATAAATGTACATCTATGATGAATAATATGAACAACGAATTCCTATATTTCATATTTGTGTGTTTTAACTTCTCATACACCATGTGTGTGTTTAACATGTATAAACTTTAAAAAGTTATTGAGGTGAAATTTAAGGTAATGTACCTAGTTCATCTAGATAAATCAAAAGATGCCATCGAGATAATAATTAGTGATAATTGAAATAATGAATATAAATTATTCTTTGGCTGGCCTTATGAATTATGGAGATGCTTTTGAAAAAGGATCGAAAGGGATGATGAAATCAATCCATGGTTTCCCGAAGAAAAAAAAAATCTTTGATAGAAAACAACAAAAGAGAATTAAGAACATTTTGAATGCAAATGAATACTTTTTCATGGAGATGAAAAGAAAATTAAAGAAAAAAGTAGTGTTCTCATGTGGGGACTTGGGGTTTGTTGAGAATTCAACATGTTCATTAGCTATAATTATATTAATACTAGTTTTAGTACTATCTAATTTTTTTATTAAGAAGTTATATTTCTAATAACAACCAAAAAAAATCTTAATTTAATTAATAAACAATATGACCTTTTTAGATGCGTTTTTTCCATATCAATGTTATCAAAATTCATTGGATAATTTAAGCATCATAATTTTAACCTGTTTAATTTGTAAATTTAAAATATACCAGGTTTTTTCGGGATGCTTAATTTTTTACTCATTCAAAAACACATTTTAGACAACAAAAATTCACAATCTTTCCTAAAAGGGAAAAATCCTTTTTCTTTATAAAAAAATGTTTATTTCCTAAACACGACAATTTTTTGTAGGTGAACAAATGTATGTTTATTATTAAATTTTAAGGCCACAACCAAGCCAAACACCAAATTGGTGTTTGATACCCCCTTGTTTGTAGGACAAGGGACCCATCTCCACCCAGCAATTTGAGTGCTATGTCCGTGAAGCCATACATACTCTACCCCCTCTGGTTTTGAACCTATGGCCTCTTAGGAGGAACGCATGCTCTTAACCATAGGCCCACTCAAGTTGTATATACATGCCTATTTATAATATTTAAATATTTAAATATTTTGTATATGAGCTAGTTTTTTTGTAAACTCATTAATGACCTATCCACGATTAGTTTGTTGAGAGTGTTATAGGTAAATTTGGGCACAATTCCCAATGACCTTGTTAACTGGATATCATCTCTAGGACCAATGATCTAGGGTCTATTATTCCCTATCATTTCAATTGCTACATGCCCTAAGACAAGAAACAAGACAAATCAAGTAAGACTTTCATGAATTAAGTTTTCCAAGGTTTGAAGCTTATTATATAGCATATGAGAGCTCACCAACGCAGGCTCTAAGGGGCCTAATTGTGTTGCATATGCAGGTATCCCCATGCAAGGCTACTCTGCAAATCACTTCCCGACATTCACAGGTGCGTTGGTCACATTGGGAGTGAAATTCTCATTGTTCTGGAATCTCCACTTGGCTAGTGCCTTCTAGAAGAGTTCACATGTGTCAAGCTTCGGATCCAAGTGTCCATTTGACATCTACATGAATAGAAACATGTCTTGCTTATTATTGGAAATTCATTGATTTTAAAACAACCTACAGTTCATCTATAAATTAAGCACAGATCTAAGTGCATGAGAGGGAAGAATTTGAGTAGAGAAATTCTGGAGAATTTTCAATTGAGAGCTAGATTTGTGTAGCTGCTCCTGGAGAGATTTATATTGTGATGAGGCTTGGGGATGTTTTTGGAAAGGTCACTTTGAATCATTCATTTGGTTGTAACCTCTCCTTCTATCATCAATAAATAATACTGCTTATTTTTCCCTATATGCATCTATATTGGCTTTGATTTTCCATATTGGAAAATCTTAGTTGATATGTATAGTTTATGCTTTACTGATTTAGAAAAATAACTTGAATAGATATCTATATTATTGCATCTTCTGTTGTTTCAATGTTCTTTCTTGCAGGAAGCATTCCACACAAACCGCTTGAATTTGAAGCTGCAACGGAAGCGACAGAAGGAGCCATTTAGAAGCGCTTGGATCAAAAGTAACCTTCTAATCCTCTCTGTGTGTCTGTTCTTAGTTAGGAGAAATAGTCGTATAGTCTTTCACCTGTTGTTCTAGACTAGCACATGTCTAGGGAAGCGTGATTTATCCATAATTCACAATCCTAGACCAACAAATTGGCAACTCCGTTGGGGATAATTTCTCTTATTTATATGTGTTTAAGCCTCTGATTTGCTTTGTTTATCCACCCAATAGTTGTTACTCATAAAGATTAAACTTTTTCAAAGTCAAATTTGCAAAGACAGTGAGTTAAACCGTAGTATTTTTCTTTGTATATTTCTCCCAACGCACCCTTAGACTGGACACAGTGCTTTGTAGAGTACTGTCTTCCTTCCTAGCCTGTGTTGCATAGCACTGTCTCCCTTTGGAGACTACGTTGACTCCTAAAAGCACTCAAATTCCCTTGAATTTTCCTTTGCAATTTTCTTCAGTTTTGTTTGCTACTGTGTTTTGAAAATTTTGATCCTCAATTGACCAGTGACTCTATATAATTCTTCCTCCTTTGACTCAAAATTTGTTCAATGTTGGTTTAAAAAAAGTTTTTCTTTATCATTGACAAGTTGATTTCAAATTAATTTTTATGGTCGCATTAAGAATCATTTGCTTTTGAAATAGGAAATTGTCGTAAAATCTTCATTTCCTTGATAGGAGAAATTTTTGTTGAAGTCCTTGTTTTTCCTTCAAAAGAGAAATTGTTGTTTGTATTCTTTATTTCTCGAAAGTAAAAAGCATTTGAATTTTTGATTTAGTGCACTTATTTTATTTTCTACATTCATAACATTAAAGAAACATAAAAGAAAAACTTGCATTTTCATGTAGAATAATGTGTGATTTGCAAAAGGAACATTAGGAAATCTGCATTTAGTTTATGCTCATTGATTTTTTTTGTTCATTGATTTTTTTTCTCTCTCTTCCCTTAGTAGCTAGGTTTTTCATTGAAAAAGCTAAAAGTGAAAGAATGTTTATCATTCTTAGCTTGTATTTTAGGAATTTCATACACATCATTGCAGTGAACCTTTGAAAGGAAAATTGTTAAGCAAGATCAACATAAAATTAATCTCAATTTACTTAAAAACGCATTGGAACCATAACGATAGCACTTAGAAGGTCTAGGCTAGAGACGTGTTCTAGCGTCGTAAACATAGCAGTTGTCGTTAACTTGTCTGCGATACATTCTGAGTGTGATACCTCACTCCATGTACATAAGTATATCGTAGCTCTTTGACGTACTTTCGGGTATATCGGGCAGTGTTACAGTACGATAAGTATAAAGGGGTGCTCTCACTTTGCGGTTTCGCATCAGACAACACTAATACAAACTTGGGCCTCCACATACTTTTGGGTATATTTGGAAGGAAAAATTTTAGGTGCTATCCATCCATAGTGAACCGAGTTGACCGCCTTGAAATTGTGATACACTGAACAAAACATTCAGGGAGATTACCTACCTGTACTTCTTGGTTCGCTAGGAGGTATTCTACAGTTCATAGTTTCTTGGTAAACCCTTTTGCCTAGCATTACCCTCTTTTTGTTTATTTGTATTTTGGTTAAAATTCAGTAATCATGGAAGAAAAAAAATCCTATCCCCCGTTGTTCGCATAGATTAGCTTTAAAACCACCTTTACCTCCATAAGTTACTTCTGGTAGGCGAAGGCGATCATGATCTGCCGAATCAAGTACAATTTGTACCTCTCATGAAACATCATCTTTTAAACCATATTTAGGTCAAATTGTTTCCACACAACTCGGTTTGTCTATTGTTGTCAAAACGGAGACTTCACAACTACCCGTGGTCACGATCCATTCAATCAGTGAGACCATATCTCCTGGAATCGATGTTGTTCAATCACAAATTGATCTAGATCCTGTTTCTTCTTTGCCAAAACATTTGAATCCTGAAGTCGAACAACCAGAAGTTTTTCCTACCTTGGTCATCCCACAAAGTTCTGTAGCTATTGAAACTCCTATATCACACAGTCAACTGTCTGAAATATATTTTGGGCCTGACGGTGAAGTTCTTACTCCTGGTTTAATTGCGATTGAAGAAATCCCACTAGATGATACACCTTTAACTCCAACCCATTTTGGGGGGGACCTTTACCTATATGAGTCTTTTCCTCAATCGTTTCCATATTCTTTTGTTGATCCTGTTAGTCATCAGTATTTTTCAACTGTTTAGATGACTATATGCTTTATCTAGGTTTTATAGAAACCAAATTCAAACAATCATTTTGTCCTCTAGAAATCCCCTCAGAGAAATTTTTTCACTTTTCCCTCTCTTGTCTACTCTAATTAAAATAGTCATCCTCGCAAAACCCCAACCTAGACTGGTAGGCCTTACTCTGTCCATGATTATTACTTCTGTCTATAAAAATCTTACTTCTAATGCCTAAAATATTCCTATTTCACAAAATTTTCTAGCCAAGATAAGCCAAGTCTTTCCTTATATTTTCCTGCTGCCCAAGTCACTATTGATGACAAAACTGTGTCTAGAAAATCCTTCACAGTAATGAAAAAGTGTCTAGGTTTTTAGGTGATGGTGCTTAGGTAAAATATCTAAAAAAAGCCCTGTGTCTAGTTAAAAAAATTTATTTTTAACCATTAGTCAAGAGCCCTTTCCTAAAAACCTTGCTAACAAATCTATTAGTCTTCCTTAAGTCATGCACCATCATGTCTCATGCATTTATATTTCAACATAGCTCAAAGTTAAAATCAAGAGAAGCAGAGCTGACATGGTCATTTTTCTAAAAAGAAGGCACTCAAACAATCTCCAAGGTGACCCCTCCTAAAACAACAGTAAAATCTACCAAGACTAGGTCACCCTATCAAATACGTCTCTACAGGGATGTCTTGATGTTTGGCCTAAATCAAAATAGGGCAAAAGAGAGGCACCAAAGAAAAGCTTCAGTCAAAGACAGTTGGCATTTTCCACAGAGGTACAGTGAGCTAAAAACATAGGAAAATCAAGTTTTTTAATACAATTCAGGGATACCTAGAAGATCTCATAACATCATCCATAAGGGCTAAAAAAACAACAAATTGGAGGCTACTGCAAAGATATTGATGTCGCTATAAGAGGTAACATACTTCTCATTCGAGTCTTTGTGCAAAATCATAGAAAAAATCAGTAATATGTCAACAAAATGGCACATTTTGGCAAAGGTGCCCTTAAGACAGTTTTATGCCTCAAAACATAAGCGAGAGAGGGACAACTGCCATTTTTCCATGCCCCTGCAGACAAGAAAAAAAATAATCAGAGGCGCCATCAAAGGAAAATACTAAGACTACCACAAAAGGACAGTCACACTAAAGAAGAAAAAATCAGGTATGTTTTGTTCAAAAACACAAAATCTGTTTTTTGACCCCACAGTGGAAAGTTTGCTCATACATTTTTAGAAAAATTGGAGAGATAAGAAAACATGCATAAACACCTCCTTCATCAACAACAGAAGATGTAAATTTTTTCCTGGTATTATCATTTTGAAGATAAGGAAAAAGATACAAAACTCCATTCAAATCAAATAAGTGTTTTTGAAGTTCAAAAGGTGAAGAAATTTGATGTTTTAAGGATCTAGGCGCCTTTTGCGTTAAAGGAGTAACCATCAAGGTTTGATTGGTTAAAATATCACACAAAGGATGGTCACAGGTTTATTTTTAAGCATGGAGGCATTATGGTTTTTAATTCACCCTGAAATGACAGAGACTAGCTCCCAAAAAGCTGTCATATTGAAAAAAAAGTCAAAAGGAGCAAATAAGGATTATGTTTTTTGAACTAAAGGGGAGGAGGTTTTTCCTTTTAAATCACTTTAAAACAGGGATATAAATACCCCCAACGGCCTTTTTCCTTTCATTTCGTCTTTAGCAAAGAGGAGGGTTTTTTATTTTTCGAAGAGCATTCTCAGGCATAAAACTAGAGACGTTGCGCGCTTGTAGACTGACGTTGCGCGCCTTCTAGTGCGCCCAGTGCACTTTTACACCAGACGCTGCGTGCCTGAAAAATAAATGTTGCACATTCTGTTGACCACCCGAGATGCAGAGCATGCCACCCGATAGCGCCCAGGCCACCACCCATCTCCATGTGCAGGGGCCGCCCATGCCTGATGACGCTGCGTGCCTAGCATTGCGGTCATCACATCTCCGTGTGTAGAGGTCGCCCGGGCCTGAAGACGTTGCGCACCTAAAAAAAAAGCGCAACACTGCCCAGGAATTTATAGAAAAGGCTAGAATTGCCCCTTTTTCACCCAGAATTTGTTTCTTATCAAAAAGAAGAGTTACAAGAGGTATTTTTCACAAATTTATATCTCCTCATCAAGTTTTTGATTTGTAAAAGTGTCAATTAAGGTTAAAATTGAGTCTAAGGCAATTTGAGGAAAAAATATGAATGACAATGTGGCTTATTCTCTATTAAGCATCCTGCTTTTTTTTAACATCCTAAGACTCCTGAAAGCCTCTCTCCTATGCACTTCATCTACAAAGAGCCTTTTCATTTCAAAATTGAAAGAAAGATAACCTAGTCATTATGTCTCAAGAGGAAAGTGATGAGCCTCAAAAACCAAGAAGATAGGCCAAGAAAGGAGGCAAACCCAATAGGTTTGAGCCTACAGACACCAAAGAATTGATTGCCTCACCTTCTGTCTAGTATTATTTCCAAGAATTAGGATGTTTTGCATTCTGAAACAAGGTACAAGAAATCAAAAGCCATCCTAAATTGACTGAGTTATTTTCCTTAAGGCTTCACAAGCATCAAGTTCATCTAGCAGGGTTAAATTTTGAGTTGACCCCATCTCTAAAGCCACCAAGATCCCTTGCATAGGTGAGAAATGGTTTAAACAAACATATCTTGACTCAATCCATTGTTAATATTTTCTAAAGCCCAGTTGTCAAGCTGCATGTAAAACCATTTTTCATTTTTCACATCTACTCAACAGGTATGCCCTCCTCATGAAGATTGTCATGAAATATTTTACCTATGAGGGTAGGGTCTCCCGGATCTACTCATATCATATTAGGCTCCTCATGCATTTCACCATGAACAAGGTGCTGAACTTGCCTTATTTCCTATGCAAAAGCATTGAAAAAATGTCCACCATCATGAAAAAGAAGCCTCCAACTTAGCAGATGGCAAGCCTATTTCATCACTCTCTTGTCAAAATCATTATAAATCACCAAATGGAGCAACACGGAATTCCTTGGGAAGCCTTTATCACCCATGATGACTTCACCTCTTCATCCTCCATCCCATTGCAAAATGTGCCATCCTCTTCTCAAAATATTCCTCATACTCCTTCATTGCCCTCCACTGACTATGTTTCACTTTCCTCCCATAAATCACTCTCCCAAGAAAATATTCTTCAAACACCTTCTCCAAATAGAAGTGATCACCAAGAAAGGAATGGTGGCCCTGGAGAAAGTAGTGTTGATCCTAAAGAAAGTAGTGATGATCACAAGGAAGGCAGTAAAGAAGAAAATGATGAGGGTAAGGGAGAAACTGAAGAAGAAGAGGGAAATGGAGAAGAGCAAAACAACAAAGAAACTGAAGAAGAAAATATAGATAAAGAAGATGAAGGCAGCCAAGAAGAAGACAATAAAAACAAAAACAGCTCTAAAGATAAGAATTAGGAAGAGAGCATAAACAGTGATACCCATGGTGAGGAAGGAGGATAATATGCTGAGACTCCTAGTGAGGAAAAGGACACTAACAGCCTCATAGAAGACAATAAAAAATGAGAGGAAACTGATGAAGACAATCAAAATGAAACTGATGAAAATAAGGGACAATCTGAAGACAAAGAGGAAATTAATAAAGAAGAGGAAATTAATGAAGATGAGGCAAACAATGAAGAAGATGACAATAGTCAAGACGAAGGCAATCAAAACAACAGAAACATCAGCACAGATCAAGACAAGAAGCAAGAGGAAGATAGTCACAGCAAAGAGGAAATTGATGAGGATAGTCCAAAGACAGTTTTCAGAGTGGTCTTAAATACACAAGGAAATGATGGAAAAAATCCTAATGATGAGAACAGTAAAGACAATAGAAAAAAAGGGTAAAGACAAGGACAGTCTTGAAGATAAGAAAATAATAGACTTGGGAACCTCTCGCCACACAGAAATAGAGCATGACCTTTTTAAAGATCCTCCAGGTGATAAGATCATTACAAATGTTGAAATTGATAATCAAAGGGACTGCCAATAGCAAGGTGACAAAGGGACACCCACAGAAAACATTCTTGAAGAAAAAGCATTCCTAGGGCTGTAAGTGACCAGATTGAACAAGCTGGGTCTTTAAAACCTCCCATCATCCCTTATCAGAAAGCTATGAGGCATGTTGATGCAACAAAACTAAAATTCTACCCCAAGGAGAGCTGGTCCACAGCTGATGTGGCTCTGTCAGCCAACCCTCTTTGAACCTCGTTCCCTTCACTCGCAGTCTACCTTCTCTTTTTTATGAAGTTTATCTATCAATTTTGAAGAAATTGATAGATAACTATAATTCACAATTTTCATAGTTATTAAACATAATCATGTACCTTAATCTCCCAAATTTGTAGCTCAGATTTATATATCTCCACCGGGCCCACAATACAGTCACGGGGTTCAATTAAATGCATCCAACATTATACCTCCTGAACTTTATATTAATAGTCAACATTTACAAACAAATGATTTCGTAATAACCGCTCGTCTGGACCCCACATTATATCAACTGACCAATCAAATGTGTGCGTCGTACCTTGTTAAACGTCGTGCATCTCCGTCACGCGAAGACCGTCCGATGGACTTCTCTCAAATCAATGGCCTGTATACATTTAGCTCGATGACTTCGTACTGAACTTAACGCACGATGAAATATGGAAAAGTGGTTTTTGAATGGTCCACTCCACCACGTGTCGATCCCGCTATGGAATCACTCCTCGACCCAAAGATACCGCCTCCGTACCAAAAGCGGTGCGAAATGGGGCAATCCACTTTTGAAATCCACTTCCGGGTTTGGTACATGCTTGACCCAGGTTACGTCGGGTTGCGATCGCCTTTGTGTATTTTAACTCAGGGTTAGTCTCGGTTCCGAACTTCTATTAATAAAACAAAGTTATTTCCTTATGCGGGAAATTCACCAATATTACCAGGATTCTTTATACAAACAATGCCTACGAGTGGATGAATGCGCAGGGATTATTCGAATGAATTTAAAGTGAACAACTGACAGAGATAAGTGGAATTCACGCAGGAGTTCAATTATTCATACACAGATTTCATTACTTCGCAATTAAACAATCTCTTCACACTTAAGGATTCGAACTACTTTATGGTGAATGCGCACGGAAACTATTTAATTGGAAGCGACTGTGAACAAATTTTATTGCAGAATCTCTCTTATCCTTCCTCTCTCTTTCTCCCGGCTCTCCCTTTTCTACATCCGGAGAATACAATTTATACATATTACAATGTGTCTCTTCGGGTCCTCAGTGAGGACCGTTTTGGAAAATCAACAGTCTAATTACAATAATTCAATTAACTGAAATATGACAGCTATACTAACTGAGCTATTCGACTTTCTATGACTCTAATTAATCTAAATAATACAATTAGCTAAGGTGTTGACACCTAGCTGTAACAATTCGAATGTTTTCAAACCCTCCTAGCCACAACATGTGGACAAAACTCCTACATTGCTGGCCAGTGCTTAATGCCCCTGCATCAGACTCCTGAGGGCGATTTTCTTCATGGGCTCCTATCCATGAGCTCCTCCGCTGATCTGCCTATCTTCTGCAACATTTCTTCATTCATCCAAGTAGCATCTTCCTCTGGCTTGTCCCTCCATTTGATCAAGTACTGAAAGTACTCTTGTCCTCTGGTCCTTCTGAACACTCTCTTGTCCAATACCTTCTCTGGTTGCAATGGCTGTGCTGGAGGTAGCTGCTCTTTTTACTCAATCTGTTCCTTGTCTGCTGATCTTGCTTCTGCACCATCATCTTCATACTTGTACAAATCTGCAACATTAAAAATAGGAGATATTCCAACATCAGGTGGCAGTTCAATCTCATAAGAATTTGCAGAAAACTTCCTAAGTATCTTGCATGGCCCAATATTTTTGAACTTCAATTTGTTGTACTGCTTCTTTGGGAACCTCTCCTTTCTCAAGTGTGCCAAAACCTGATCTCCTACTTCAAAATGAACTTCCTTTCTGCTCAAGTCTGCTCCGATTTTTTATTTGATGCTGCTGCCTTGTAATTGCTGCTTCACTTGTTCATGTATGGCCTGGATCTCTGAAGAAAATTCCTCACCATCTCCACTTCTTATCTCTGCTCTTCCCAGATTTCTTAATTCTGATATTCCTTTGGGGTGCATTCCATAAACAATGTGGAATGGGATCTGCCCTGTGCTCCTATTTGGTGAGTCATTATATGCATATTCTGCCTGGGGAAAAATATGATCCCACTGCTTGGAATGCTCTCCTGCAAAACTTCTCAATAAATTTCCCAGACTTCTATTCACTACCTCAGTCTGTCCATCAGTCTGGGGATGACAAGATGAGCTGAAACTCAGTTTGGTACCAATTTTCTTCCACAATGTCCTCCAAAAGTGACCCACAAATCTGGTATCTCTGTCTGAAACTATACTCTTGGGCAACCCATGCAGTCTAACAACTTCCTTGAAGAACAAGTTAGCAACATGGGTGGCATCACTAGTTTTATAGCATGGAATAAAATGTGCCATTTTGGAGAATCTATCCACCACAAAAAAATACTACATCATTCCCTCTATGAGTCTTGGGCAATCCTAGAACGAAATCCATACTCAACATGTCCCAAGGCCTGTCTGGAATAGGCAATGGAGTGTACAATCCTGCATTCTAGCTCCTTCCTTTAGCATACTGACAGATTTTTCAATTCTTCACGAAATTGTCCAATTCTGTTCTCATCTTGGGCCAGAAATAAAAGTGACTCAGCTGCTCATAAGTCTTATCAGTACCAAAGTGTCCAGCAATTCCACCACTATGCTTCTCTTTGATCAAATTTTCTCTCATGGAGCATTTTGGTACACACAGTTGGTTCTTTCTGAATAACAAGTCTTCCTGCAGAAAAAAATCCAGCCACTGGCTTCTATCTATTAAAACAGGGTTACTACATGCCTCAAATGCTTCTTTAAAATCAAGATCTGTTTTATACAATTCCTTGAGAAAATCAAATCCTACAACCTCAAAATTATTTTCTTGAACAAGCAAGTGTCTCCTACTCAAAGCATCAGCTACTTTATTGGCTTGGCCACTTATATGTTTCAAAAAAAAATTAAAACCTTGGAGATATTCAACCCATTTAGCATGCTTATGTTTCAACTTGGGCTGCTGTACAATATACTGCAAAGCATGATTGTCAGAATATAACACAAATTCCCTGGACATCAAGTAATGTCTCCACTTCTTCAGTGCCTGAACAATTGCATAGAATTCCTTCTCATAAGAGGAATAATTTCTTCTGGTATCATTCAAATTTTCACTGAAATAGGCTACAGGCCTATCATCCTGACTCAACATAGCTCCAATGGCTTCCCCACTGGCATCACACTTTACTTGAAATGGTTTAGTAAAATCAGGCAGGATCAAAACAGGCTTCTCTGTTATCTTTTGCTTCAAAATTTTAAAATTTCTTTCTGCTTCAGCAGTCCACTTAAATGGTTGTTTTCTCTTCTTTATTGTCTCAATTATGGGTGCATTGATCTTACTGAAGTTTCTTATAAACTTTCTGTAAAAACTAGCAAGTCCATGGAAACTTCTTATCTCAAAAACGTTCCTGGGTGAAGGCCACTCCACAATTGCCTTAACCTTTTCTGGGTCCATCTTCAATCCTTCTGCAGAAACAACAAAACCCAAATACACCAACTCCTCTTTCATGAATGAGCATTTTTTCAAATTTTCTGGCAGCTTCTCTTGGTGCAGCTTCTTCAAAACATGATTAAGATGCCTTAAATGTTCTTCTTTAGTTCTGCTGAAAACTAATATATCATCCAAATATACTATGACAAATTTCCCAATAAATTCCTTCAATACTTCATTCATAAGTCTCATAAAAGTGCTTGGTGCATTTGACAAACCAAAAGGCATTACCATCCATTCATATAGTCCTTCATTTGTTTTAAAGGCAGTTTTCCACTCATCACCCTCTCTTATTCTAATCTGATGGTATCCACTCTTCAAATCTATCTTTGAGAAATATTTAGCACCACTCAAACAGTCCATTAAATCTTCAATTCTAGGCAAAGGGAATCTGTACCTGATTGTGATCTTATTAATTACTCTGGAATCAGTACACATCCTCCAGCCTCCATCCTTCTTTGGGCTCAATACTGCTGGTACTGCACACGGACTCAGACTTTCTATGATCAGTCCTTTGTCCACCAATTCTTGTACTTGTCTCCTGATTTCTTCATTTTCCGTGGGAGTCATTCTGTAGGCTGCCTTATTTGGCAGATTTGAACCAGGGATAAAATCTATCTGATGGTTGATCTTCCTCACAGGTGGCAGCTCATCAGGAAAATCATCCAGAACAATGTCACAGTAATCATCTAACATCTCTTATATCTCTATTGGTAAATCAGAAATCTTTGTAGAAGTAAGAACTGCCTTAGGTTTGCAAACTAAAGCAAAGCTTACCTCTTCTTCTTCTATCTGCTGCAGATATTCCTTCCCGCTCAGCAACAAGGTCTTTGGATCAATCACCCTACTGGATGGCTCTCCTTCTTCCATGGGTATCAATGTATGATGTACCCCATCTTTGAAGAACTTGTAAGTGTTCTTCTTGCCATCATGCACTACTGCTCTGCCAAATTGCCAAGGTATACCCAGCAGTATATGACACACATCCATGGGCATTACATCACACAAAACTTTGTCCTTGTACTTTCCCATTTGCAGCTCTATCTCACACTGTTCTTTTACAACCAGCTGGTGCCCTTTATGCAGCCAGGACACTCTGTAGGGTGTTGGATGCTCCCTAGTCTTCAGCTTCAAATTTTCTATGACCTCAATGGAAACCAGATTTTCTGTGCTGCCACTATCAATGACCAGCTGGTAGCATTTCCCTTGGACTTTGCATATGCTTCTAAACAAAGTCTTCCTTTGTGTAAGCTCAGTGGCCTCTTTAGCTTGCTTCAACAGGACCTTATTTACCACCAAGGATTCTCCCCTCTCTAGAAGAATTTCTTCTTCAATTTCTACCTCTTCTCCAGCCTGGGAAACAACAGCATTTCTTGGACCAGCACCCACATTTTCTTGACATTCATAGTGCTTGTGTCCCACTTGCTGACATCTATAACACCTCAATTCTCTACCTCTGCCCCTGTCTCTGCCTCCTCTTCCTTTTCCTCTGTAAGAACCCCTTTTTCCCCTTGCGTCATCCTCTGCAGATGCATTCTGAGGTGAGCTACTATTATCTCCATCCCTGGGTGTAGTAGGCTTTCCTCTGCCACCCTGACTTCCCTTTCCTCGGAAAGTACCTCTCTTCTTGGCAGACTGTTTCCTCAGGAGTTTCTCCTTCACTTTCAAGGCCATATGATAGGCCTATTCCACTTTCTTAGGAGACAGAAGACCAATCTCATCTTGAATCTCAAGCTTGAGACCATTTACATATCTGGAAGTCTTCTCCGGTGTATCTTGAAATTGCCCAGCTCTTATGCTCACTCTGTAGAATTCCTCTGTGTATTCCTTTACTGTCAGCAACCTCTGTCTCAAGTTCTGCATTTGTTTATACAGTGTTAGCTGGTAATCACTAGGCAAGAATTTGCCTTTTAATTTAGCCATCATTCTAGTCCAGCTCTTGATAGGTTGCTTGCCAACTCTCTTCCTTCCTTCCTGCACTCCATCCCACCAAAGTGCAGCATGTCCTTTCAGCTTTGTCACTGCAAACTTGACCTTTTTATCTTCGCTTATATCTTCATAATCGAAGAATTTGTTCATTTCATTTATCCAGTCCACCAGCTCCTCTGGATTCAGTCCCCCTGCATAACTCGACACTTCAAGTTTGTGCTTAACTGCAGATCCCAGAACAGTTCTGAGGAGCCTCAAGTCAGGAGGAATTTCGACATTTTCTTCAGCTTCTTCTACCTCAGGTTCGCTGATGTCTTCAGGATCTCTGGGCTGTCTTCACTCCATGGCATCTATTTTGGCCTCGACCCTCTACAACATCCCCAACACCTCAGCGTTGGCAACAGGTCTTCTTCTGCCAGCACCTCTACCAACTCGGATTTCCATGTTAGCAAAACAGCTTCAGACTTCGCTCTGATACCACTAATGATGCAACAAAACTAAAATTCTACCCCAAGGAGAGCTGGTCCACAGCTGATGTGGCTCTATCAGCCAACCCTCTTTGAACCTCATTCCTTTCACTCGCAGTCTACCTTCTCTTTTTTATGAAGTTTATCTATCAATTTCGAATAAATTGATAGATAACTATAATTCACAATTTTCACAGTTATTAAACATAATCCTGTACCTTAATCTCCCAAATTCGTAGCTTGGATTTATAAATCTCCGCTGGGCCTACAATACAGTCGGGGGGTTCAGTTAAATGCATCCAACGTTATACCTCCCGAACTTTATATTAATAGTCAACATTTACAAACAAATGATTTCGTAATAACCGCTCGACTGGACCCTACATTATATCAACTGACCAATCAAATGTGTCTGTCGTACCTTGTTAAACTTCGTGCATCTCCGTCGTGCGAAGACCGTCCGATGGCCTTCTCTCAAATCAATGGACTGTACACATTTCTCTCGGCGACTTCGTACTGAACTTAACGCGCGATGAAATATGGAAAAGTGGTTTTTGAACGGTCCACTCCGCCACGTGTCGATCCCACTATGGAATCGCTCCTCGACCCAAAGATACCGCCTCCATACCAAAAGCGGTGCGAAATGGGGAAATCCACCTTTGAAATCCACTTCCGGGTTTGGTACATGCTTGACCCAGGTTACGTCGGGTTGCGATCGCCTTTGTGTATTTTAACTCAGGGTTAGTCTCGGTTCCGGACTTCTATTAATAAAACAAAGTTATCTCCTTATGCGGGGAATTCACCAATATTACCAGGATTATTTATTTAAACAACACCTACGAGTGGGTGAATGCACAGGGATTATTCAAATGAATTTAAGGTGAACAACCGACAGAGATAAGTGGAATTCACGCAGGAGTTCAATTATTCATACACAAATTTCATTACTTCGCAATTAAACAATCTCTTCACACTTAAGGATTCGAACTACTCTATGGTGAATGCGCACAGAAACTATTTAATTGGAAGCGACTTTGAACAAATTTTATTGCAGAATCTCTCTTATCCTTCCTCTCTCTTTCTCCCATCTCTCCCTTTTCTACATCCGGAGAATACAATTTATACATATTACAATGTGGCTCTTCGGGTCCTCAGTGAGGACCGTTTTGGAAAATCAACATTCTAATTACAATAATTCAATTAACTGAAATATGACAGCTAGACTAACTGAGCTATTCGACTTTCTATGACTCTAATTAATCTAAATAATACAATCAGCTAAGGTGTTGACACCTAGCTGTAACAATTCGAATGTTTTCAAACCCTCCTAGCCACAACATGTGGACAAAACTCCTACATTGTTGGCCAATGCTTAATGCCCCTGCATCACATGTGTTTTTTGCCTCAAAAGGCAAGGCACCATGCGCTCCTCCTCAAGACCAGTGAAGGAAAAAATCACCAAACTAGTGAAAAGCAATGTCACCAGGGCATTAAGGAGCAGAGGTAAACTTCAAAAGAAAGGCAAGGGTGGATTTCCAAAGAAAGACAAGGGTAAGAAACCCATGAAGGACAAAGGCAAGAAGGCAATGGAAGAACAAGAAAGCAGCCATGAAAAAGAGAGGGAATTTGAACTCATCCACATTGACAGTGATGAGGACAATGAAACAAAGATTCTTAATTCCCTCTTACAAGACCGAGATGCACAAGTTAGAGATTTGGTGAATGATTTGGAAAGATCAATGCATATCATTTATTTCCTACAAATACAAAACTCACAAATGAGTGGCCAACTTACCATTTATGAAGCTCGGGCACTCAAGTACAAAAGAGAGGCTCATAAATAACAAGTGAAGCTAGAAGAGTACATGGGTGACTATAAAGAAGATGATGAAGAAGAAGGGCCAACTAGGAAGAGGCCTAAGAATATGGGTCTTAGGAGAGAATTAGAAAAACAGAGAGAAGAAGAATCAGCCCGAGTGTAGCAATTCTCTCTCACTGAGCTCCTAGCTTTGGAAATTGAAAATGACAAAGAATCATGGCTAGAAAGGGCAAACTTGCATTTAGAGGGAAAATTGGAGAAAGCAAACACAGATTTAGGCTTACAAAGAAAGATGACTCAGCATTAAAAAAATCTAAATCAGTGTGCTAGAAAAAAGCTCAAAGCTGTCCAAAGGAGGCGCCCGACGCAAAAATATGGAAAGGACCAAGCTAGGCTTAGAATTTTGGCCCAAGATTCACTACAGGTTTCTAAAGACCCTTGAGGGATCCACTCACCAAATTTGGGAAAAATTGGACATCTGCGATTTTTCTCAGAGCATCCTCAGCAGAACAAGTTTACATTTTTGGATTCCTTAGCACTAGGGGAGTATTATCATAAATTTTCAGCTCATTTGGAGCTGTTTTGGTCCCTCAAAAGGTCCAAAAACAACCATTTTTCACCTTTCTGCCACTGTTTCTAAGCAGGTGCAACGCCCCTAGGTTTCTGCACCTTTTCCACTTTTTGAGCCACTTCTAGAGATCATATTGAAAATATTCAAGTATATTTGGAAAGTAGACATCGATAGATTTCCAACGGGCCATCACGGAGCATTGTTCGACATCGGGAAGGCCTCCAAAACCTCACTGCAAAAAGGACTTTTTTGGTGTTGAGCGCCTGGAAATTCTACTAAAAAAGAGACAATTTTCTGCATTCCTGTGTAAGGACAAGGAAAATGTGCATTAGGCAAGTTCTATCATGTATTTTAGAGCCTAAAAGTCAATATTTTTGCTATTTTGGTCCGAAAAAGATATTTTGAAGAGATATTTTGTGCCTTGGACCCTGTAACGCCTCAAGGACAGTTTTAGATATTTTGCTTTGGCGAATGGCCTTCTAGTTTCCCTAGTGAGCTCTTTCTCCTCTTGTCTTATATAAACCATGAGGATTCATTGTAAAAATAGGGAGAACTTGACATGTTAAGAACAATACATAGTTTTATGAGCTTGGAGAAAATATTGGTTTTATGAAGTGGATGAATATCTTGCTTGGCTTGATGGTGGAGGAGCATTGTGTGCAAGATTCCATAGCTTGGTGAATGGTGATGTTTCCCTAAGTTGTTTATGTCTTCTGGTTTTCATTAATATTTCATGCTTCTTGTTTGTTGTAGATCATAAAAGTATAGGTTGAGATATGCTCATGGAAGCACCTCAAACCTCCTATTTCTTATAGCATTTATGTCTTCTTCTTCTTGGTCATTATAAGGAATTCTTAACTGCTCCTTAGGTCTACCAAGACCTTGTTATTTGTTTCATTAATGGTCATTATGTTAGCTATCAAATCTGATTCAAGGTATGCCCTGCTTATTTGAAGTTCTCAAAACTCTATTTCTGAAACCTTTCTATGAAATACTAATTGCTTAGGTTAAGTCAAAGAGGTATCGTTCGATCTTGCCCTTTTTTCATGCTTACCAACTTGTTTCAGAGTTCCTGATAGTTTGATATATGATTTTTAGGAGTTCCCTCTTCATATATTAACTTATTTTTTTATCTTATATGTTTTCCCAACAGCTGAAGGTGAATTTCTAAAGTTAGGAGTTCGTATGCTTCTATGTCTCACCTAAATGTTTATCTTTCATGTTTATCAGTTTGAGTATTGTTCATAGAGATTATTGGTTTTCCCTACCTCATGAATATTTGCTTTCAAACTATATATATTTAAGACTTCTTCGTTTTTCACAAACTTAATGTTCATTTCACCTCACACCTCACCCAAAGGATCCATTGACCTTGCTAAATCGGCCCTGTAGTACATCTTGTCCATCATTTAGACATCCTTGAATTTATCTGACCCCATAGCCCTATTGATTTGATAACTCTTTTTCCATTTTTCTTACTTGATCGGTTTTACCTCAAAAATAAAACAAACCAAAATATACTTAACAACTAGCCTAAAATCAAACATACAAAGTGAAGAAGTTCACATCCTTCGCACCATAGAGAAAGCCCTCTCTGATTCTAGGAAGGCTATGTCCTAGGACTCCAAATATTGTTCTGATGTTACCCTGTCATTTGGTTTACAAATCTGCCAAGTTACGGGATACTAACATAATGGTGATCACGGTGGGACACTGAGTACATAATAGCCTAGCAAAATCTTGTAGACTCATTCACCCTTCAAAATTAAAATTAGACAAGCAGCCTATAAAGCCATTAGAGTAGACTCTCTTTGTTTCATCACCTTAGCTAAGTGATGAGTCAGATATAGGACACTCTTACAAACTAGGCTACATATAAAAAATCTGTAAAAAAACCTCGCAAAAACATCCCTAGATTGGTTTCTATCAGTCATTGGTGGTCGACCATAGACTTCAAAACCACTAAAAAAATCCACCAGGCGACTCCACTAGCCCCAGTAGGTTTTATAAACTTTACTAGCATCCATAGACTCCTATAGGACTGCATCACAAAAAACCTTGAGAAGTCTAAGAGCTTAGTCATACAGTGTGCGAATTTGATAAACTCTTAGAGTGGAAATCCTTCCAAAAACAATCACAAACTTCAGCCTCTCTATCTTTTGGAATTGAAATATGGCTTCACGAATAATTAATACCAGATCACACCCAAACCCTAATACTCCTACCATATTGATGACCCTGAAAATATTTTTTGGAAAACTTCTGAAACTGGAAATTTAACTACCAATAGGAGTATTCATAAAGCAAGCTCTATACCTCAACATCTTATGTCCTTGCAAGATCCCCATTTTGACTTGTGCCATACGAAAAACCCTTTTAGAACCAAGTCCCAAAATAGCATTGACCATACTGATCTTGAACCCATAGACTTGCAGCAAAATTCTAGCAGAGAAGCATCCCCCACTACACCACCTGATTTTTAGCTTCTCCACCACTTCGACTCTTTCCACCCCAAGTCTACTCAAAATCAATGTACAAGTCCAAGTACTTCTGCCACACCCATTCACACCACCACTGTGAAAATCACCTCATCCCATACTGCAAATCCTCCCACTGTAAATCCACCATCAGCTCCCATCATGGAAGCATGGTATGTGCCCTTAGTGTTACCACAGCCTTTGGTACCTTTTCCAAATGATTACCAATCCAGAATCCCACACTTCACCGGGGCTGAATCCACTACTAGCCAACAACATGTAGATAGAATGAATGATGCCTTTCATGGAACTAGATGACGAAACCATGAAGATGAGAATGTTTTCCCAAATCCTAGGATGAGAAGCCAAAAAATGGTTTAAAAACTTGACTCCTAATAGTATACATGACCTCCCATCACTTTATCAAATTTTTGTAAACAGATGGGAAATCAAGAAAAATCCCCTTCAAATTCTTTCTGAATATAAAAATCTTAAAAGAAACACAGGGGAAAGTGTTGAAGACTATTGCACTAGGTTCAACAGTGTCTATAATGCCCTCCCACCTCACATGAAACCTCCACCCAGCCTAGCACTAGTAAAATTTTTGGAAGGTTTCGATCTGGATATAACATATCAGTTAAGAGAAAGAGACCCCACAACTTTAGACGAAATGAAAAGGGGAGCTATTAGTGTTGAATCCAACCTCACTAAAAAGAGGGCTAGGATGAGATCATAAAAGAAAGTTACTTACCGAGATGAGACCATGCCTTCCACTTCCTCTTCAGATTCCAAAATAGATAACCTAGTTAGGACCATGGAGAGAATGATGGAAAGGATAAACTTAAGTGAGAGAACACCCCCTAGGGACAACCAGCCAAACCCCCAAAACAGAAACCGGAATCAAAACTTTACAAGAGACCCACCTCAAATCAAACCAAGAGAAAATGATCAACAAATTAGACCACCCTTCCAAGATAACTATGTTGATGAAGGGGAAAGAGATATTGAAAAACCAGATGAAAATCATCTAAACTTGATAGGCTTTGATAACGAGGGTGAGGTTTTTCTCATAGAAGAAGAACAAGGTTTTTTCTCCTCAAACCAAGGTGAAACAAATTATGAGGATCTCAAAGATCCTGAAATAGGTTTACAAAATGACATAATGGAAGTCCATAGGCAAAATGATCTTACGAGTAAGAAAAACCAAGACAACTCTAGAAAAAGTAACTTAGATTCTACTATTAAGAAAGCTCCCGAAAGCATTCTTAAAAGAACAGTAGATAATAACAATATCATGGCTAAGAAAACTGATCCAAATAAAGACAAAACTAGCCAAACAAACATTGACCCAAGCTGTCCTAGTACTGCTACCAAGATCCCTGGAAAAACTTTGGTGAACAAAGCTCAAAATCAGAATCAGCAAGATAAACTAATAGAAAATGTGATGGCTGAAAAAACGGATGCAAATGTATCTAAAATACAATTACCCTTCATTTTTGAAGGGGAAATTTCCAAAATTAAGATCACCATGCCTCTCACCGAACTGATTGCCCAAAGCTCATAAAAATCTCAAGTTCTGAAAGTACTAAACATAGGAAATGATGCATACACTTTACACTTGGTTGATGACACTCCTGAGTTATTATTTGGACCAAAAATAGAAGGAAAGTATCAAGAAGGAACCACTCCTTTTTACATCAGCCTGAATGTACATGACCAAATCTTACATAATGCCATGCTGGATTCTGGTGCCTCTCACAATCTCATGCCAAAGGTAGTGATGGAAAGAATAGGCCTAGAAATAACTAAACCTTACAAATATTTGTACTCATTTGACTCAAGTAGAGTCAAATGTTTAGGCCTAATCAAAGATCTTTGTGCCAATCTGGGATAAGTACCGACTAAACACCTAGTCATGGATATAGTAGTGGCAAACATTCCCCCCAAGTATGGAATGCTTTTATCCAGGTCTTAGGGAGCCAAGATTCAAGGAAATATTCAGCTGGATATGTCTTATGCTACCATCCCTATTTTTAATTAGACAATAATATTATACCGAGAATCACACTTGAAGTATATGGTTAGTAGTCAAGAAAAGCCAGAAAACATACCTCTTTATTCTGTACATCCGAACCTTGATTCCTTCATTTTACATACCGAAGAAGATACTGATGAATATTATAATGAATTTGAAACTAATCTGGATACATTACAACCATCAAATCAGCTTCTCTATGATGAGCTTGACACTCAGAATTATCATGACTCAGAACATTTGCATCCTGATGAAACAAAACTTGATCTTCAAAAACTAGAAATTAAAACTTCAAAAACATAAAACAGTTCAAAATCTTAAGCAAGTTGCTCAAACCAAGGACAAATCTCAAAAGTGCAAACACCCCTTTTTTCCAATATAGAAGAACTCAAAAACCCGCATGGGACAAAAATATTTGGAAATCAGGGTCAAGAAAGCCTCATGTTTTTACCTTACCTAAGAACCTTGCCATCCAAAGACTCTACTCCTACAAATGAAAATTTAACTATTGAAAGCACTTCTGTAGACCCTAAAAAGGTGTCTGGTAAATTTGATATCGAGGGATTTGATGAAAACAGTCTTGAGATACTCGAGCTAATATTGTCTAAAATCTTGTCTTTACACAAGAAATTAAGAAGTGCAAGGCTTTGCAATATTTTCCAGAGCACTAGTATATGTCGATAAACTAGTTTCAAACACCATGACACCACCATCATTCCAAGAAACCACCCTTTCAAAAAAGAACACAAAAACTTTGATCAGGCATTATCACTTAAAAATAAAACATTTGGACATACGATGTGTTTAGATTTTAGGAATCTGGATAAACCTTCCCTAAACAACACTCACCTCCTTCCAAAAATAGATCATACTACACAAAAGCTAGGGGTTTCTAACCATGTGTCCTTGCATGATAGTATTTCAAGTTACCATCAGATGATACCACTTCAAAACAATCAGCTCAAAGATTTTTTCAAGTTCGCAGGAAGAAGTTTCAAGTTCAAACCAATTTTTTCCAATCTGAAGGACATCGGAGACACCTTCCAGAGAACTATGTTTCCAGTTCTAAATTTCTTTACTATGGTATACCTTGATGATATCATCATTTTTTTTAAATGACAAATAATACCTGTTCTACCTAAAGAATATGTGTAATAGAAGCAGGAATAGAGATCAAGAGTATAAGGAAAAACATCAAGCAGAACATGAGTTATTTAAAGATCCCTGGAAAAATCCTTATGCCATGTTTGCAAATGAGAATAACCCTGATATTTTTTCCCAAGAACTGAATAGACCAAGAGTATCGAGAGATCATTTTGAAGATAGGATGCTCAAGTACCATTGCTGCAAAAATTCCTAGCTTTTTAAATTTTCACTCATTGTACATATCATTGTGTGAAGAAAAAGTCAGAATTTAGAAAATGCAAAAACAACAGAAAAAGTATAAAAAGAGGGCAGATTCTGAAGCAATGGTACAGCCCCATACCCAAAAATAGTCATATTGAAAGTTGGCAAGTCTAAATGCCACTGCTAGTGCCAAAAGGATGTCGTGTTCAGTTATCTAGCCTAATCATAGCTGAGCATGTTTTAAATTGATTGCTGATAAGTTAGTGAAAAGAATGATATTCAAATTATGAAAGCTTGACTTATCAAACAAATTAGATTAGGAAAGAAAGATACTAGCTCCACACACTAAAAACAGAACCAAAGAAGAAAGTAGGGATGAAAAGCAAACTATGTATCCTAGCCTTGATTTTTCTGAATCTCATTTTGTACAAAAATAACATTTGTGTGCAGCTTGTTGTTATGCCAGAAACACATGACAAATCAGACTTTCTAATCCTGATTTAATCATGTTTTGAAGTTCATGTTTTTTAGTCTAGTGAATGAAATCCTGTCAAACAACCTAATCTTGATAGTTGATATAGTATAGGTAGATAATCAAAGGATTTCATCAGCTTAATCTGAACTCCCGGAGGATATAAGTGTAGAAATAGATAGTTTGTTTTCTCTTTCAAAAATATGATGTCAAGGGGTTTTCCAGTTCAAGTGCACCCAAGGTAAAAAAAAATGTTAAGCAAAGTAGGTGGGTAGGTAAAAGTGAAATTGAGCTAATCATGCCTTCATTTCTTCAAAGCACCATCTTAGGAAAGCAGTAATGAAAGAGAAAATTGCACCAATGGATGAGGCACTGGTCTTCACAAGCCAAAGATCTGCAATTCTGGACACCTCCCGAAAAGGAGCTACCCTCCCCAAATGGAGCCAATATTAGTAATCAACATTTTTCAGCTGTTTAGATGACTATATGCTTTATCCGGGTTTTCTAAAAACCAAATTCAAACAATCATTTTGTCCTCTAGAAATCCCCTCAGAGAAATTTTTTCACTTTTCCCCTTTCTTGTCTGCTCTAATTAAAATATTCATCCTCGCAAAACCACATCCTAGACTGGTAGGCCTTACTCTGTCCATGATTATTACTTATGTCTGTAAAAATATTACTTATGATGCCTAAAATATTCCTATTTCACAAAATTTTCTGGCCAAGATAAGCCAAGTCTTTCCTTATATTTTCCTGTTGCCCAAGTCACTATTGATGACAAAAGTGTGTCTATAAAATCCTTCACAATAATGACAAAGTGTCTAGGTTTTTAGGTGATGGTACTTAGGTAAAATATCTAGAAAAAAAAGTTCTGTCTGGTTAAAAAACTCTGTTTTTAACCATTAGTCAAGAGCCCTTTACTAAAATCATTACTAACAAATCTATTAGTCTTCCTTAAGTCATGCACCATCATGTCTCATGCATTTCTGTTTCAATAGAGCTCAAAGGTAAAATCAAGAGAAGCAGAGCTAACATGGTCATTTTTCTAAAAAGAAGGCGCTCAAACAATCTCCAAGGTGACCCCTCTTGAAACAACAGTAAAATATGCCAAGACTAGGTCACCCTATCAAATAAATCTCTCCAAGGATGTCTTGATGTTTCGCCTAAATCAAAACAGGGCAAAAGAAAGGCACCAAAGAAAAGCTTCAGTTAAAGACAGTTGGCATTTTCCACAGAGGTACAGTGAGCTAAAAACATAGGAAAATCATGTTTTTTACTACAAATCAGGGATACCTAGAAGATATCATAACATCATCCATAAGGGCTAAAAAATGCAGCAAACTAGAGGCTACTGCAGAGATCTTTATGTCACTATAAGAGGTAACATATTGCTCATTCGAGTCTTTGTGCAAAATCATAGAAAAAATTAGTAATATGTCAACAACATGGCACATTTTGGAAAAGGTGCCCCTAAGACAGTTTTATGCCTCAAAACATAAGCGAGAGAGGGACAACTGCCCTTTTTCCATGCCCCTGCAGACAAGACAAAAAATCATCAGAGGCACCATCAAAGGAAAAGACTAAGACTACCACAAAAGGACAGTCACACTAAAGAAGAAAACAACAGCTATGTTTTGTTCAAAAACACAAAATCTATTTCTTGACCCCACAGTGGAAAGTTTGCTCAAACATTTTCAGAAAATTGGAGAGATAAGCAAATAGGCATAAACACCTCCTTCATTAACAATAGAAGGTGTAAAATTTTTCCTGGTATTATCATTCTAAAGATAAGGAAAAAGATACAAAACTCCAAATCAAATAAGTGTTTTTGAAGTTCAAAAGGTGAAGAAATTTGATGTTTTAAGGCTCTAGGCACCTTTTGCGTTAAAGGAGTAACCATCAAGGTTTGATTGGTTAAGCTATCATACAAAGGATGGTCATAGGTTTTTTTTTAAGCATGAAGGCATTATGGTTTTTAATTCACCCTTAAATGACAAAGACTGGCTCCCAAAAAGCTGTCATATTGAAAAAAAAATCAAAAGGAGCAAATAAGGATTATGCTTTTTGAACTAAAGGGGAGGAGGATTTTCATTTTAAATCACTTTAAAATAGGGATATAAATACCCCCAACGGAATTTTACCATTAATTTCATCTTTATCAAAGAGGAGGAGGGTTTTTATTTTTTGAAGAGAATTCTCGGGCAGAAAACCAGAGATGCTACACGCCTATAGGTGCGCCAAGTGCACTTTTACACCAGACGATGTGTGCCTGAAAATCAGTGTTGCATGTTCTGTTGACCACCCGGCGTGTAGAGCCTGCCACCCGATAGCGCCCAGGCCACCTCCCATCTCCTCATGCAGGGCCCACCCGGGCCTGAAGATGCTGCGCGCCCAATATTGTGGTCATCGCATCTCAACGTGCAGAGGTCGTCTGGGCCTGAAGATGTTGCGTGCCCAACACTTCTCTAGTCACACACATCGCGTGCAGAGGTCGCCCAGGCCTGAAGACGTTGCGCGCCCAACACTTCTCCCATCGCACACACCGCGTGCAGAGGTGGTCTGGGCCACAGTGCTACGTGCCTAAAAAAAAGTGCAGCACCGCCCAAGAATTCACAAAAAAGGCCAGAATTGCCCCTTTTTCACCCATAATTTGTTTCTTATCAAAAAGAAGAGTTACAAGAGGTATTTTTCACAAATTTATATCTCCTCATCAAGTTTTTGAACTGTAAAAGTGCCAATTAAGGTTAAAATTGAGTCTAAGGCAGTTTGAGGAAAACATCTAAGTGATAGTGTGGCATATTCTCTGTTAAGCATCCTACTTTGTTTTAAGGTCCTAAGACTCCTGAAAGCCTCTCTCCTTTGCACTTCATCTACAAAGAGTATTTTCATTTCAAAATTGAAAGAAAGATAACCTAGTCATTATGTCTCAAGAAGAAAGTGATAAGCCTCAAAAACCAAGACAGGCCAAGAAAGGAGGTAAACCCAATAGGTTTGAGGCTACAGAAATCAAAGAACTAATTGCCTCACCTTTTGCCTTGTCTTATTTCTAAGAATTAGGATGTTTTACATTCTGCAACAAGGTACAAGAAATCAAAATCCATCCTAAATTGACTGATTTATTTGCCTTAAGGCTTCACAAGCATCAGGTTCATCTAGAAGGGTTAAATTTTGAGTTGACCCCTAAAGCTATCTCTTAAGCCACCAAGATCCCTTGCATAGGTGAGAAATGGTTTAAACAAACATATCTTGACTTAATCCATTATCAGCATTTTCTAAAGCCCAGTTGTCAAGCTGCATGTAAAACCATTTTTCCTTTTTCACATCTACTAGATAGGTATGCCCTCCTCATGAAGATTGTCAAGAAATATTTTACCTGTGAGGGTAGGTTCTCCCAGATCTACTCATATCATATTAGGCTCCTCATGCATTTCACCAGGACCAAGCTGCTGAACTTGCCTTATTTCCTATGCAAAATCATTGAAAAGATGTCCACCATCATGAAAAAGAAGCCTCTAGCTCAGCAGATGGAAAGCCTATTTCATCACTCTCTTGTCAAAATAATTATAACTCACCCATTGGAGCAACAAGGCATTCCTTGGGAAGCCTTTATCACCCATGATGACTTCACCTCTTCATCCTCCATCCCATTGCAAAATGTGCCATCCTCTTCTCAAAATATTCCTCATACTCCTTCATCACCCTCCACTGACTATGTTTCACTTTCGTCCCATAAATCACTCTCCCAAGCATATATTCTTCTAACACCTTCTCCAAATAGAAGTGATCACCAAGAAAGCAATGGTGGCCTTGGAGAAAGTAGTGTTGATCCTAAAGAACGTAGTGATGATCACAAGGAAGGCAGTAAAGAAGAAAATGATGAGGGTAAGGGAGAAACTGAAGAAGAAGAGGGAAATGGAGAAGAGGAAAACAGAAGAGAAACTGAAGAAGAAAATAGAGATAAAGAAGATAAAGGCAGCCAAGAAGAAGACAATCAAAATAGCAGTAGCTCTAAAGATAAGAATCAGGAAGAGATCAGAAACAGTGATACCCATGGTGAGGAAGGAGGACAAGATGATGAGACTCCTAGTGAGGAAAAGGACACTAATAGCCTCATAGAAGATAGTGACAAATGAGAGGAAACTGATGAAGACAGTGAAAAGGAAACTGATGAAAATAAGGGACAATCTGAATACAAAGAGGAAATTAATAAAGAAGAGGAAATTAATAAAGATGAGAAAAACAATGAAGAAGATGACAACAGTCAAGAGGAAGGAAGTCAAAACAACAGAAAAAACAGCACAGATAAAGAAAAGAAGCAAGAGGAAGATAGTCACAACAAAGAGAAAATTGATGAGGATAGTCCAGAGACAGCTTTCAAAGTGGTCTTAAATACACAAGGAAATTATGGAAAAAATACTAATGATGAGAACAATCAAGACAACAGAAAAAAGGGTAAAGACAAGGACAGTCTTGAAGATGAAAAAATATCAAACTTGGGCACCTCCCGCCACACAGAAACATAGCATGACCTTTTTAAATATCCTCCTGGTGATAAGATCATTACAAATGTTGAAATTGATAATCAAAGGGACTGCCAATAGAAAGGTGACAAAGGGACACCACAGAAAACATTATTGAAGCAAAAGACAGTCTTAGGGTTGTAAGTGACTAGATTGAACAAGCCCAGTCTTTAACACCTCCCATCCCTTATCAGAAAGGTAGGAGGCATGTGTTTTATACCTCCAAAAGGCAAGGGGCCATGCGCTCCTCCTCAAGACCAGTGAAAGAAAAAATCAGCAAAACAGTGAAAAGAAAAGTCACTCAAGTAGTGAAAAGAAATGTCACCAGGGCATTAAGGAGCAGAGGTAAACTGCCAAAGAAAGTCAAGGGTGGATTGCCAAAGAAAGACAAGGGTAAGAAGTCCATGAAGGACAAAGGCAAGAAGGCAATAGGAGAACAAGAAAGTAGCCATGAAAAAGAGAGGAAATTTGAAATCATTCACATTGATAGTGATGAGAACAATGAAACAAGGATTCTTAATTCCCTCTTACAAGACCGAGATGCACAAGTTAGAGATTTGGTGAATGATTTGGAAAGATAAAAACATATCATTCATTTCCTACAAACACAAAACATGCAAATGAGTGGCCAAATTTCCATTTATGAAGCTCGGGTACTCAAGTAGAAAAGAGAGGCTCATAAATCACAAGTGAAGCTAGAAGAGTACATGGGTGACTATGAAGAAGATGATGAAGAAGAAGGGCTAGCTAGGAAGAGGCCTAAGATTATGGGTCTTAGGAGAGCATTAGAAAAACAGAGAGAAGAAGAATCAGCCTGAGTGTAGCAATTCCCTCTCACTGAGCTCCTTGCATTGGAAATTGAAAATGACAAAGAATCATGGCTAGAAAGGGAAAACCTGCATTCAGAGGCCAAATTGGAGAAAGAAAACAAGGATTTAGGCTTACAAAGAAATGTGACTCAGCATTACAAAAAGATAAATCAGTTTTGCTAGAAAAAAGCTCAAAGCTGCCCAAAGGAGGCGTCCAGCGTGAAAATATGGAAAGGACCAAGCTAGGCTTAGAATTTTGGCCCAAGCTTCACTATAGGTTTCTAAAGATCCTTGAGGGATCCACTCACCAAGTTTGGGAAAAATTGGACATCTTTTTGTTTTTTGTGAATTTTTAAGCCTAGGAGCGCAGCACCCCGGACACTGCACTTTTTTGCATAGTATTCTCAGTAGGAAAAATTTACAGTTTTGGATTCCTTGGAGCTATGTGAGTATGCTCATAAATTTTCAGCTCATTTGGAGTTGTTTTGGTCCCTCCAAAGGTCCCAAAAAAACCATTTTTTCACCTTTCTGTCACTGTTTTTGAGAAGGTGTTGCGCCCCTGGGTTTCTAAACCTTTATAGTTTTTTAGAAGCTTCTAGAGATCATGTTGAAAATAATAAAGTATATTTGGAAATTATACATCCATATCTTTACAACGGGCCATCATGAAGCCTTTTTCGTCATTGGGAAGGCCTCCAAAACCTCACTGCAAAAAGGCATTTTTTGGTGCTGCGCGCGTGGAAATTCTGTTAAAAAAGAGATAGTTTTCTGCATTCCTGTGTAAGGACAAGAAAAATGTGGGTTAGGAAAGTTCTATCATGTATTTTAGAGCCTAAAAGTCAATATTTTTGCTATTGTGGTCTAAAAAATATATTTTGAAGAGATATTTTGTGCCTTGGACCTTGTAAGGCCTCAACGACAGTTTTAGATATTTTTCTTTGGCCAATGGCCTTCTAGTTGCTCTAGTGAGCTATTTATCCTCTTGGATTATATAAACCATGAGGATTCATTGTAAAAAGAGGGAGAACTTGACATGTTAAGAGCAATACATAGTTTTATGAGCTTGGAGAAAATACTAGTTTTATGAAGTGGATGAATGTCTTGCTTGGCTTGATGGTGGAGGAGCATTGTGTGCAGGATTCCATAGCTTGGTGAATGGTGATGTTTCCCTGATTTTTTTATGTCTTATGGTTTTTATTAATGTTTCATGCTTCTTATTTGTTGTAGATCAGAAAAGTATAGGTTGAGATATGCTCATGGAAGCACCTCAAACCTCCTGTCTATTACAACTTTGATGTTTTCTTCTTCTTGGTCATTATAAGGAATTCTTAACTGCTCCTTAGGTCTACCAAGAACTTACTATTTGTTTCATTAATGGTCAGTATTTTAGCTATCAAATATAATTCAAGGTATGCCCTACTTATTTGAAGTTCTCAAAACTCTATTTCTGAAACGTTTCTATGAAATACTAATTGCTTAGGTTAATTCAAATAGGTCTTGTTCGATCTTGCCCTTTGTCCATGCTTACCAACTTGTTTCAAAGTTCCCAATATTTTGATATATGTTGTTTAGGAGTTCCCTCTTCATATATGAAGTTATTTTTTTATCTTATATGTTTTCCCAATAGCTGAAGGTTCTAAAGTTAGGAGTTCTTATGCTTCTATGTCTCACCTGAATGTTTATCTTTCATGTTTATCAGTTTGAGTATTGTTCATAGAGATTAATGGTTTTCCCTACCTCATGAGTATTTGATTTCAAACTATATATATTTAAGACTTATTTGTTTTTCACAAACTTAATGTTCATTTCACCTCACACCTCACCCAAAGGATCCATTGACCTTGCTAAATCGGCCCTGCAGTACACCTTGTCCATCATTTAGAAATGCTTGAATTTATCTGACCCCATAGCCCTGTTGATTTGATGAACTCTCTTTCGATTTGTCTTACTTGATCAGTTTTACCTCAAAACCAAAAAAAACCAAAATATACTTAACAACTAGCCTAAAATCAAACATACAAAGTGAACCAGTTCACATCCTTCGCACCATAGAGAGAGCCTTCTCTGAGTCCAGGAAGGATAGGTCCTAGGACTCCAAATATTGGTCCGATGTTACCCTGTCATTTGGTTAACCAATTTTCGAAATTATGGGAAACTAACAGATCCTGTTCCCATTCAATCTCCCATCAATTTTCAAGGGTATACATTTGGTCAAACAACCATGTCTGAACCAACATCTTCGGTTATGTCTGTTGTTCCAATTACGTTAGCTCATACCCTCGCTACTTCGTCAATGTTCACAACCTCACCAGATTCATATTTTCACGGTGGCCCTTCGGTCCCAACAGGTTACAAATCATTATCTAGCACTTTCTTTGGTGCATCTTCACGATTGTGGTCTTTGTCAATGTCATCATCCGGTGTATTAACTGGTAGTCCTATCATTAGTACTGAATGACTTGATTCATTACATACATCATCAGGGAAATATCAAGTCGGTCCTTTTGGGTCAATTCCTTTGAGTACCATATCAACTAGACTCCCATCATTTGGAGAAAATTATTTTCCATCTTATTATTCTCCTAATACTGGGGGGAAACCTTTGGTCACTCAATATGACAGTACTCAGTCACTTTTTGGTCAACCTAATGTTGAATTGAATGTTTTTCAATGGCAGCCCACTCTACCTATCCAACCACAAACAGTTGTACACTCGTATCAATCGGTTCAACCTGTTACACCCACTTCATTACCATTTGTTAATACATCTATACCCCTGTTACAGAATCAAAATATTTTACATCAACCTTATCAAGCTGGTTCTTTGACTCAATATCGTCAAATTTTGGGTCCACACAATCCAAATCCTTTGGTTAATTTACAACCACCTATATTAGGCATCATTTATTCACAAGCTGGTGTACCATTTTATGGGATGTCACAAAAACAACCTAGTTATACATATCAACCGAATCCAAGTTATAATAATTTGGGTTATAAAATTGGTGGACAAACCCCTTGGCAGCCACAAGCATAAATGCCTCAAACTTCATTTCAACAAGTATCATATCCAGTTTTTGGTCAACATAATCCTCAAGTGTTTGCTATACAAAACAACCCCTATCTAGGTTACTAGCAACAGATTCTGTATGCTGGTGCTCAAAGGCATGTTGCTCAAGCAATTCAATCTTACCCAAGCTATGCTCAACCTGACCTTAATCGACAGTTGCCTTTTGTTGCAACATTGGAATTACCAGATTTAAACCAGTTAACCAGTGATCCTATAAATTATGCTCCTTGGTGGCCGGTGATACGTCACAAATTACCCTCTGATATTCCTAAATTGAATGGAAACCCTGGAGAAGATCCATCGAATCATGTCATGACTTATCATTTATGGTGTTCATCAAATTCCCTGAATGATGATTCTGTTCGACTACGTCTTTTCCAGCATATGCTTACAGGTCCGGCTACTAAATGGTACATTGAGTTACCTAGAGCTTCTTTTGACAATTTCACTACCCTATCTACTGTCTTTTTGACCCATTTCCAGTTACCTATCAGATACTAAAATGGAACAGAGTTCTTGGCCAACTTCAAACAAACTAATGATACTCACATTTATGATCATATTCATGACTGGCATCACCGTCAACGAATGGTTAAGACATTTGTTCCATATCAGCTCCTTGTTGAATGGTTCATTAAGTCCCTGTTACCATCTATAACTGAGGATGTGGCTAAGGGCATCGTTGTCACAGAAGAGAAAGTTATCACTCGTGCCTAATATTTAGACTTGATTTATACTCAGTCTGGCACGCTCTATGAAAAAATTCCTAATGCGCCACGATCTAATTTCAATGTTCCTCTTGAAATAAAGGACTCTCATGCAAGATATGGCTTGATAGCCACTGCAAAAAAACACCAGGCTACTGCATCTGATCCTACTCCTACTTCCGAAATTAACACCGTGTCATTTGAAAAAGGGAAAAGTGACAACCAACCAAGAAGTAAGAAAAAGGGGAAATCAAATAAAAAGAAAACTTCTAACCTGCAAGAAATATCATTTGATAAACCGTCTGGACGATGGAAACCTCGTTATCCATGCATAATCTGTAACGAGGAACACTTTGTTAGGGATTTTCCTCACTGTGGTGAAGTCTCAAAAATCATCAGGACTTCCCATGCATCAGCTATGTTGACAGACCCATTTCCAAATCCAGATACTAATTTGGTTGCTATGGATCCAACTCCTAGTTCCCAAGTGTTAATGTTATCCACCACAAAACCTTCACAAGATATTTTGGTGTCAATGCGTAATAAAGAATATAGTAGTCCAGTCATTGATCAACCTACTACCTCGACAATGAATCCATCTACTAAATCAGTACCACCTACTTTTATTCCTGGATTCACAATTAAGCCACCGAAGGGAGTAATTCATAAATCGACATGTAATCCTCAAGCAAGAGTTGCACAAAATTATAATATAGTTGAAGATTTGGTTCAATCCCCTTCAGCTATGTCTGCTCTTGAGGTATTACAAAATTGTACCTCCCAGAAGTAGGATTTATTGTCGACCATTGGTGGAATTGATCCGACTGATTCTAATCTTGTCGTCTTTAATCATACGGGCTATGTACCATATCTACCAGTAGAATTGGCATTCTCCATACAAGTAAATGTTCTCAATCACCTTGTTCATCACTCTATTATTGATGAGGGAGCATCTACGTGCATTATGTATCTAAATTGTTGGAAGTCACTTGGCTCACCACGATTATCACAATCATCAACGATGTTGAAGGCTTTTGATGGAAGAGCATATAAACCTTGTGGTATTATCAATAACCTACATGTTGAACTAGGGGAAAAACAATGAATATTGATGTCGAGGTTGTTGACAGACCCCTTGACTATAATATTTTACTTGGAAGACCATGTGTATATGAAATTACTGCAATTGTTTCTACATAATTTATAATGATTGCCTTTCCACATAAAGGTACAATCACAGTAATTAATCAATTATCCTTTTTTTCCTCCACTTCGCAGGTAACTGGAAGCATTCCATTTGTTCACTTACCCCAACTAGAAATTCAGAACATTGGTGTAGTACTCTTAAAGGATTCCACTCTTATGATAACCTTTGCATTACTGCTACCCACGTTGTTGGTAGAAATTTCAAGTATAGAGACCTGCTACATGATCTCTTCCACTTTATCTGGCTTAAGGGAGAGTACGGTTGATTCTGATATTTGTACGTTGGATGATTTTTTACCACCCAGCCCTACTGAGCTGGCATAGAAATCAATCTATTTGGCTTGGGCAGCAAATCCGAAATCAGCGTTGCCGAGTTTTTGGGTTGATCATTCCTTAGATTTTAGTCCATCTGATCCATTTTCCTCAAATTTTTTGACAGATGACAATATTTTGGAAGCTATGATGTCAGAAGGAGAACCATGGTAAGATTATCATCATCATTCCCATATTCCTGATTATGAATAAAACAATCTTAGTGAAATATATCACCCATCCATTAAAACTTTATTTCCGAATTCTTTACCGATTAATGCAATCGATTTCGAGCGAAATTTATCAAATATTGAAGAAACCATTTCTATCAATATTTCGACCAAACCTAGAATTGCAGAAAATATTCATGTCAGTGTATCTTTTTCTCCATCAGAACTTGATTCATATCACTCTTTATTTTGTGAATTTTATGATGTATTCGCTTGGTCTTATGAGGAAATGCCAAGCATAGATACTAGTATAGTTGAACACACTATTAATATGTATCTTTATGTCAAATCGGTGCGCCAACGGCTTTGTCCTGTTCATCCAAAGAAAGCATCTGCCATCAAAGCAGAAGTTGAAAAACTTTTGTGTGCTGGTTTTATTTACCCTGTTCCTCTAATTGAGTGGGTTTCCAATATCGTTCCTGTTATGAAAAAACAAGGAACCATTAGAGTGTGTGTCGATTATTGGGATGTCAATATGGCTTGTCCAAAAGACAACTATACTACTCCCTTTATCGACCATATTATTGATGATTGTGCTGGATGTAAAACTTTTTCGTTCATGGATGGATTTTCTGGCTACAATAAAATCAATATCTGCCTAGATGACCAACATAAGACAACTTTCATCTATCCTTGGGGCACATTCGCATATAGGAAACTTCTGTTTGGTTTAAAGAACATTGGGTAAAATTTCTAGAGAGCAATGGATTATGCTTCAACGACATCAAGCACATTGTTCAACCATATCTAGACGATTTACCAGTGCATTCATGAAATTAGACTGATCACCCGATGCATTTGAGATCCATTTTCTTACACTACTGACACTACAAAATATGCCTCAATCCACATAAATGTGTGTTTTGTGTTGGTTCTAGTCGATTGCTCGGATTCGTAGTCTCAAAGGAAGGAGTTTTAATAGATCCACTAAAGGTACAGGCCATTCTTGATTTTCCTGCACTGTCAAATTTACTTCAGATACAAAAACTTCAAGGAAAGGCTAACTTCCTGAGAAGGTTCATTCCAAACTACGATGAAATGGCTAAAGGATTTACTCGATTATTGAAAAGGGGGTTCCCTTCCACTGGGATCAAGTTGCGCAAGCTTCTTTTGGTGTTGTCAAGGACACTCTTGTCCGAGCGTCATTAATGTATTCTCATAATTATCAAAATGATTATTTCCTATATATCGTCGCAACTAAAATGACCATCACTATGGTTTTGGTCCAAGTAGAAGATGGAATTGAACATTCGATCTATTATTTGAGTCATAATCTCAATGATACGTAATTTAAGTACTCATACGTGAAAAATATTTCCTTGGCAGCTATTCAAGCTGTCCAAATATTTCGCCATTATATCCTGCTCCAAAAAACAACAATAGTTTCGAATTGCAACCCCATGACTTATATCTTATCACGTCAATTGCTTGGGGGAAAATATTCAAAATGGATTGTCATTTTGTAGGAATTTGATTTGGAATTCTTTAAATCCAAGTCAAAGATGTATTTAGTTTTGACTGAGCTTCTCTGTGACCTTCCCTCTGATAGTAATACTACTACGTCAGAACCATCTATTCCAAACAAGTCTCTATTTTTGATCAGATCATCTGATCCTTGGTATGGGGTTTTCATCATTTATCTCCAAACTCAAAATTTTCGACCTAATACCTCTCGCTCTGAACAATGACGTATTTGATACCAAGCCAAATATTATCTGATCGTCAGCGATACACTTTATGGTCGTGGTGTCAATACCATTTTAAGGAGGTGCCTCACGCATGAGGAGGCTAAAAAAGTATTAAATGATTGTCATGTTGGGGCTTGTGGTGGAAACTTATCTGGATATGCTACCGTGCAGAAGATACTCTGCGTCGGTTACTTTTGGCCTACTATTTTTTGAGATTGCATCCTCGCAGTCTGAAGGTTGTCATGCATGCCAGATTTTTTATCGTAAAATCCGCAAACCGCCAATGACAATGCATCCTGTTGTCTCTGCTAGAACATTTAAAAAATGGGGTATTTACTTCATGACCTGTAACCGTCCTTCATGTGGGGGGGATGGTTATATTATTGTCACAGTCGACTATTTTACCAAATGGGTCGAAGCGATGCCTACATTCAATAACACAGGACAAACAGCTGCATTGTTTTTCTTCAACCATGTTATTGCACATTTTGGGATCCCACAGGCTAAAGTTACAGATCATGGGAAGCATTTTCGCAACCATATGATGTCTGAATTGACTACCAAGTTAGGATTGTCGCATGATAATTCTACTCCTTATTATCCACAATCAAATGGACAAGTAAACTAATGCTTCAATGAATGATATGAGTCTCTAAAAGGAACTGGAATTTGATCCTGTACCCCGCTTTCTGGGTGTATTGAACCTCAGTGAGAAATGCAACCGGATTTACTCCTTTTCAATTGGTGTATGGTCTAGAAGCTATCTTACCAATCCAGTGGGAAATATCATCATTAAAACTCGTGATAGACTTGTTACCTCACACCTCAGAAGAATAAGCGTGTCTCCTTAACCTCATCCATATTGATGAAACACGTTGTGAAGTCCAATTGGCCAATGAAGTGCATAAGAGACATATAAAGGCGCAATGTGAAAAAAATTTCCAGCCTCGCATCTACTCTGAGGGCGACTTGGTCCTTCTTTACGATCAAGAAGCTGATGTAATAGGTATAGGGAAATTCGAGCCATTGTGGCATGGCCCCTATATTGTCAAAAGAGTTCTTGCTAAGGGTGACTTTGAGTTAGTTGATTATGATGGGATTCTGTTGGCACAAACTAGAAATGGGTTATATCTTAAACGTTACTATGCTTAATCATGAGCATAGTAATTTTTTGTATTATATTGTATATATGATGTTGATTTGCATTCACTATATTAATTTGTTTTTATAATTTTCTTGACGTTAGTAATCCGCTTTACATTTTATCACAGATGTATGAATCTTCGGAACCATTTGTTAGATATGATGATGGTGCTAGTTGTAGTACACAGAATCTATCCTTTGCAGTGTGGGCCATTTTCACTTTGAACGGTGAGTTAGTGAGTTTTTAAGGGATCCGTATTGGTAGATCGACGAATAATATTGCTGAGTATAGCACGTTTGTAAAACTTCTCTCTGATGCCATTTAATTTTGTATTAACCGCATAATCATAAGGTTAAACTCACAACTTGTGGTATTACAACTTACTAGTGTTTATATTGTTAGAAATCCAACACTTCTTAGATTGTTCCTAAGAGTTCGAATTTTGGAAAGAAATTTTGATTTTGTTCAATATCAACACATTTCCAGAAATTTGAACACATTAATTGATTCATTAGCTAATCAAGTTTTAGATAGACACTTAAACATGGGTAAAGAAAACATTCACATCATTGAATAGGATTGCACAATAAACATAGGAAAAACTATGAAATCATATAGATTGATAGTTATAGGTTTTTCCAAAATTTGTGCCCAAGACACATTGGTCATCTGACCTCAAAATGTATGCAAAATTCCACAACTAAGCTAGTGTTTCTCATGGTAACATGTTATAGATCTAGCAATCCTATAGAGCAACCGCATCCAATGGTTAGGAACCACAATATTTTGTCGCTGCAGTCACATGGGTAGCTCTTCGACATAGCAATCTGGAATTCCGAAGGTCAAACCCTTTATGTGCTGTTGAAGCTCAGCCAGAGTCTCAACCATATCAAGGTCCTGAAGGACTGCTCTCCCAATAGCCCTCTCTGCTGGCACATCTGCTTTGCTCTCTGGTTCCTCTACTGGTTGAACACGACCGATATCTACATTAAATCAAAAATTTATTTTAGTCTTGGAAAGAAATAAAAACACAAAAACGTTGTATAAACCTTATAAAAATAAAAAAACATGGTCAAATCATTCTTACCTATTGCACCCCACTGAGCACCTTCTGGTAATACTAAATCTGGATCTCCTCGGAATTCAACGCCTGCGTATGCATACTCATCGATGGTGACGATCTGTCGCCAGAACTAGGCAAAGAATGCAGTAGAGAACACAACGATCGATTGGCCTGCATGCCAAACCATGAGTGCTACCCATTGCTGCATTTGAGGATCTCTAAGACTAGTTATATCCAGTGTCACATGTTGTGGCAGCATCAGTGGAATCCGTTCCAAAGCGAAGGAAATAATGGTTGAACCATAACTTAAATTTTTCTTCCTTCCTCCCTTTGCTTTGTTGAGTTGTTCCTTTATCTGAGATAGAACAACTTCAGACCAGTTGAAGACTGTTGGCTCTAAGCACTCTAGCGTGTACTGTATATACGATCTGTTTGCTACATGTAGTGTAACAGTGCCAACAGGTTTAGCAATCATGAAAAGGATGGTTCTCAAAGGAAAATCCCTGACATCTTGGATGTTTATTTTTCCATCTCTGCTAGGTTCTGCCCCTGGATAGAAATACTACATAACATAATCCCTCACTTTCTCTCCTCCAACGATAGAACCTGTGAGCGAAATGGGAAAACCTCTCATCAACAAACCTGTGAGAAAATACACATCCTCAACTGTTATGGGAACCACTTGATTTTAATGTGAAATGCCTCTATCACCAGATCCCATGCTCGAACTAAGAACTCCAAGAGTTCTATCTGTTGCCTCATTCTCGAAAATTTGAAGTACTTAAGTAGTCCACAATCTCTTAGGGCTCTTACAGTACCCGGATAATTCAAGGAAATCATATATTTTTCTTCATGTTCTCTTTCCCTCCATGTAATCGAAACAATGTAAACCTGAAATACAACCATGAGATTCATTAGATTCCATTCATTGCAAAAAACTAGGAAAATTTTGGTCGCAACATGTAAACCAAAAAATTGAACTACGCCCAACACACTCCCTGGGCTGAGACAATGCGTTGCACATGTTGTAGAAATTAGCTGAATAAATCACTTATTCAATGAATATTAACCCGATCATACATCAATTTCGAATTGCATGCATAACACATAACCTTCTTCTACAATTAATTGTCACATGCGGAAATAATAGAAGCAATCTCACATCAAATCAATCACACATTAACTCAGAATGTATGGGGAAAGCCTATAGCTGAAAACCCCGCAGCTATTGTGTATATTATAATGGAGAAATCATGTAACCAAACAAGTACAATACTCCTCACAAGTACTCAGTACTTTCTCATAAAGTCACACACAATCTAGCTTAGTTTTGAACAAGTCACTGGTTCAAAACTCCCTGCCAATTGCCTGTCACTATGCTAATCATGGTTCAGAGGACAGTAGATCCAAGGTTCGAATCCCCTTGGCTTGACTGCGCAATTGTCATGGACAATTCCTCCAAGTGTAATGCAAATCCCATGCAAAACCGATCCTCCAACTGATAGCTTTACTCACCCTTTCATCTACCTCTTCCACTGGTCTCCACTGAACTGATCATGCACTGTAGTGAACTGAAGTGTTCTTGAGTTGACTAATGAGTTAATACTTAGTAAATTAAATATTATTTAATTTACTCCACTCATATCTAGTTGATTAGCTAGTTAACTAATCCCAACTAGTTCAACTAAAACAAACAGAACACAACTCCACTATCTGTCCCGTTAACTCCTCCAAAACTTCTGCCACTGAAGTCTAACTGAAGCCAACCATGCAAGATGCCATCAAACCCTAGAAACCACGTGATTCCTTGTGTCAGTTGCATGAGTCACCTCCATGACTCAAACTGAAGTGCGCCAAGAGAGTAAACTGCTGTTTATAGTCAAAATATTATTAAGGGTAAATAATATTTGACTTCCATATTTTTAGGAGATCAGTCTAAAAATAGTCTGGGTCCTAAAAAATATGGTCTCATCTATTTTTACCGACATGTCGCATCCATCAAGAATCTCCAAGTAGAATTCCCAAATTATGCTCCGTATGTCTAAAAATAGACATAGTCTAAAAATAGACTTTGCGCCAGAATTTGCCTGCGGGCCCACTTAGTGAAGGCGACTTCATTTCACTAAGCTCCATCATCTTGCCGCATTCTCAACACTCCCTCTCAGCAAGATATGGATTATCTGCAACCCCTATCCTGCCTCTGTGGAATTCGAACTTGCTCCTGGTGAGCGCCTTCGTCAGGATGTCGGCATCCCGATCCTCCGTGGGAACATATGAAAGCATCATGATTCTCCGCTGAACACAATCTCTGATATGATGGTACCTGATGTCGATATGTTTGGACCTATCATGAAATACTGGATTAGCCGAGAGCTTGATGCAGCTCTGGTTATCACAGTAGATCACCGTAGGCTCCAAATGCAACCTGAACAAACCTGCGAGGATCTTCCTCATCCAAATAGCCTCACATGCAGCAAAGCTAGCTGCCATGTACTCGGCCTCTGCTGAACTGAGTGCCACGGATCTCTGCTTCCTGCTGTACCAGGAAACTGCTGTCGACCCAATGCTGAAAACTCCTCCAGAAGTGCTCTTCCGGTCTGTTGGGCTCCCTGCCCAATCTGCATCAGTGAAACCAAAAAGCTTCACTCCATCCTCCTGTCTGTACCATAGACCATATCCCGATGTGCCTCTGATATAGCGCAATACATGCTTGCCCGCCTTCCAAAAGAGTTTGGTAGGCTTAACCATAGCTTGCGAAAGCTGGTTAACTGCATAGCATATATCGGGTCGAGTATTGACCAGATACATCAACGACCCCACCAACTGTCGATAGACAGTGGCATCCACTACCTCCTCCGAAGTAGCATCTCCCTTCCTCCATCCACCAGGAAGAGGGGTATCAACAAGCTTGCAGCCTTGCATGTTGAACCTCTCCAGAATCTCCCGGGCATACTTGCCCTGAGAAACAAACAGTCCTCCACTGCGCTGCCAAATCTCCAATCCCAGGAAATAATGAAGGATGCCCAGGTCCTTCATCTCAAACTCTCGCGCAAGATCATCCTTGCATGAAAGTATCAACTGCTCGTCGCCAGTCAAAATCAGATCATCTACATACAGTACGATGATCAACAGCTTCCCCTCCACCACAATCTGGTACAGGTTTGGATCCGCCTCACTCTTGGAGAATCCAAGCCCGGTGAAGTAGCTGTCCATCCGAGTGTACCAAGCACGAGGTGCTTGCTTCAGCCCGTACAGTGCTCTCTTGAGTCGGCACACATGCGACTCACTGCTGAAGATCTCAAAACCTTCAGGCTGCTCTATGTACACCTCTTCCTCAATAACTCCATTGAGGAACGCAGTCTTCACATCCATCTGATGAATGTGCCACCCCATCCGCGCTGAGAGAGCAAGGATCGTCCGTATGGAAGAGTACCTTGCGACAGGTGCAAAAGTCTCCTCATAGTCAATCCCCTCGATCTGTGAGAAGCCACGGGCGACAAATCTCGCCTTGTACTTCTCCACACTCCCGTCAGCCGCCTGCTTCACCTTGTAGATCCATCGCGAACCTACAACTGATTTCCCAACCGGTCTTAGGACAATCTCCCATGCACTGTTCCTAACGATCGAATCATATTCTTCGATCATGGCATCAACCCATGCGGGTTCCTCCACAGCTTCCTCAAAAGAGGATGGCTCTGTCACAACACATTGACTCACAAGAGCCATGTATCCAGTGTACCGATCCGGTGACTGTCTCTGTCTGCGCTGTGCCGTAGGTGGTCCTACAACCTTCTCTGCATCCCGAGCCAGTCGCTCAGCTTCTGTAGTGCGCATGCGCCCTCTGATGGTTGGCGCTGCCTGGGTGGTTTCTTCCACCTCCCGAACCTCCTCTTGTGGCTGATCCACATCCGGAAGCTCCTCCTTAGGAACTAACAGCTCCTCATCTGCATGCAAGTGTAGCTCCCTCTCAAGCGAACACTGCATGGCTTTCTCCTCCCGAAATTTTATATCCCGTCGCACAACAGTCTTGCGACTGTCTGGCACATACACCCGATAGTTGTGAGGTGTATCAGTGTACCCCACAAATATTCCAACTTCGGCAGTTGGATCCAGCTTCCTTCTCGCATCCTTCGTCACATGCATGTAGACAGGAGATCCGAAAATCCGCAAATGGGAAATATCAGGCCTCTTGCCAGAATAAGCCTCCTCTGGTGTACTCATGCCAAGAACCTTGTGAGGTCAACGGTTCTGCACATACACTGCTGTATTGCATGCCTCAGCCCACAAGTGAAGGGGTAGGCCCTGATCATGCAACATCGCCCGTGCAGCACCCACGATCGTTCTGTTCTTCCGCTCAGCCACCCCGTTCTGCTGTGGGTTATGGGGTGCGATGATCTCTCTCCGAATCCCTTCTGCGCTGCAGAACTCCTTGAATTCAGCCGAGATGAATTCACCATCGTTATCACTCCTTAGAGAAATCACCTTCTTCCCCGAATCCTTCTCGACCAGTGCTTTAAACTCACAGAACTTCGCGAATGTATCGCTCTTCTTCTGCATGAAGAAGATCCAGCACTTTCGAGAGAAATCATCAACAAAGATCACATAATACCTGTGCTTTGCTGTCGAAGCAACAGAGAAAGGACCACACACGTCTGTGTGAACTCTCTCAAGGATCGTCGTGGCGCGACTATCCTTCTCGTGAAAGGTGGCTTTCACATACTTCCCTAAAGTACACCCCTTGCACTGATCTGACTGCGCAAGAGTGCCCTTAGGAAGTCCAGTAGAAATCTGCTGCAGAATCTTCAAAGCTCCATGGTGAAGATGGCCCAATCTCCTGTGCCATAATTCGCCCTCATCATCCCGGCTCACCACTTCTCCCGCCTTGCATGCCATAGCTGCGCAGTCATCTACCTGCAACTGATAAAGGTTCTGAGTTCGAACCCCTATCTTCCGGGTCTCTCCAGTAGTCTTACTGCGCAGGAAGGCTTTTCCTTCGCTGAAGACCACATCATACCCTTTATCCTCCAACATCGCTACTGAAATCAGGTTCTTCTTCAATCCAGGTACATGCATGACATCCTTTAAGACAAAGGGTTTACCAGACTCCCTCTGAAAGGATACGGTACCGATACCAGTCGCACCGTATCTACCGTCATCGCCCATCTCGATGTGCATACCCAAATCCTTGTCCTCCAGATCTGAGAACAACTCCCGATCTCCCGTCATATGAAATGACGCACCGCTGTCCAAGAACCACACCGATCCCATCACACTTGAAACCAAGCATGCAATCAGTGAAAAGTCAAGCTCGAACTGTGAAGCCAAAGCTTCTCCATCTGCAGATCTTCCCGCTTGCTTGTTCTTCTTCTTCTTTGGATTGTTGGTAGCATAATGTCCGTGATCATGGTAGTGAAAACACTTCACTTTCGCCATATCCTGCTTCTTGCCCTTTGCACCAGAATGAGAGGTTTTCTTACCCTTTCCTTTCTTTGCTTTGGCCACCAAAGCGCAGTTTTCTTCATCAACTCCCTTTGATGAAGATCCATCTCGAGTAGTCCTCCTTATCTCCTCCTGCATGAGATCCACCCAAAGGCGCTCCCATCCCGGCAGCTTCTCCCGACCATTGAAACTGTCTTGATATGAGTGCCAAGCCTTCAGAAGACCAAGGAGAGCCAGGTCGACCATGTCCTCGTCTTCGACAGTCACCCCCACACTTCCCAGCTCATCTCTGCACTGAGTGAACTTCGTGAGGTATTTGGCGATACTGTCGCCTTTCTCCATCTTGATGTTCCTGAGCTTATCTTTGAGCGCCAGCTTCCTTTGGTCACTCTTACTCTGGAATAGATCCGTCAAAGCTTTCCACATTAAATATGGAGTAGCCTTTCCATGCAGGCTGGATACAATATGATCCTTGACGCCCTCCAACAGGATCCTTCGAAATTTCGCGATCTTCTTTTGCCATGCATCGACCAAAGCTGCATCAGTGGGCTTTGGGACATCCGCATCCACGAACTCCTTCAGACCATTATCTTCTAACACTGCTTCCATTCGATCCTTCCATGCAACATAGTTCGAACTGTCTTCAAGAGCATATTCGAGTCGCAAACCATTGAAAGAAGACATCTTTCAACACCGGCACCAAGAAGAACAACCTTCTGCAAAATTCGAATTCCAAACTCAAAGCTCTATCGCTTCCGATCTATACTTGAAAACAAATTATTTCCAAATCGGAGATTGACTGCAAAGGGCATTCACCAGATCTTTCACCTTACAAAGAAGGATGAATATTCCGGAGGCTACCTGGCCCGCATGCAGACTCTGTCCGAGGAAATAAGTTTGCAATCACCGGAATAGATCTCGACAATTAATCTCGCTCCGATACCATGTAGAAATTAGCTGAATAAATCACTTATTCACTAAAGATTAACCTGGTCATATATCAATTTCGAATTGCATACATAACACATAACCTTCTTCTACAATTAATTGTCACATGCGGAAATAACAAAAGCAATCTCACATCAATTCAATCACACATTAACTCAGTATGTATGGGGAAAGCCTATAGCTGAAAACCCCGCAACTATTGTGTATATTATAATGGAGAAATCAAGTAACCAAACAAGTACAATACTCCTCACAAGTACTCAGTACTCTCTCATGAAGTTACTCACAATCTGACTCAGTTTTGAACAAGTCTGAGGTTCAAAACTCCTCGCCAATTGCCTTGCCTCTATTGCGCAATCATGGCCTGTATATGAAGAGGTTCAAGGTTCGAATCCCCTTCCCTTGATTGCGTAATTGTCATGGACAATTTCTCCAAGTGTAATGCAAAACTCATGCAAAACAAATCTACCAACTGATAGCTTTACTCACCCTTTCATCTACCTCTTCCACTGGTCTCCACTGAACTGATCATGCACTGTAGTGAACTGAAGTGTTCTTGAGTTGACTAATGAGTTAATATTTAGTAAATTAAATATTATTAATTCACTCCACTCATATCTAGCTGATTAGCTAGTTAACTAATCTCAACTAGTTCAACTAAAACAAACAGAACACAACTCCACTATCTGTCCCGTTAACTCCTCCAAAACTTCTGCCACTGAAGTCTAACTGAAGCCAACCATGCAAGATGCCATCAAACCCTAGGAACCACGTGATTCTTTGTGTCAGTTGCATGAGCCACCTCCATGACTCAAACTGAAGTGCTCCAAGAGAGTAAACTGCTGTTTATAGTCAAAATATTATTAAGGGTAAATAATATTTGACTTCCATATTTTTAGGAGACACAGTCTAAAAATAGTCCGGGTCCTAAAAATAAGGGTCTCATCTATTTTTACCAACATGTCGCATACTTCAATAATCTCTAACTGGAATTCCCAAATTATGCTCCGTATGTCTAAAAATAGACATAGTCTAAAAATAGACTTTGCGCCAGAATTTGCCTGCGGGCCCACTTAGTGAAGGCGACTTCATTTCACTAAGCTCCATCATCTTGCTGCATTCTCAACACATGTAAGTACCCTTCACTGTACCTGCTATGAAATGTAGGTTTCGACATTCAGGGGTGCGTTGCCCTCATTTTGGGAAGAATTTACCCTAGGGGCATTAAAACCCTAAAAATCTGTAGAGAATGAGAATGAAATGAATACCAAAGGGAAGAGGAGGTTCATGGTACTAACCTGGATCAAACGGCGATGAAATCCATCCATAGAAATGACCACAATCAACTACTGAAGTTCGGGGGAAAAATCAGGTTCAGAGATCCAAAATGAAAATGGTAACTATGGAATGGTAAAAATGAATAGTGAAACTACTTTTTATGGTCATTTAATTGTTTTCAAGTTAAATTATTGCTATGACTATAGTTTTATTATGTTTTGATCATGAAACGAGTATTTTTAATCCATTTGATGTTGTTTTGAACAGGAAATACAACTGATGAACATATTGGTCGTGCAAATTTATTCAAAGAATGACTTGACCATAAAGCATATTTTTTCTCCTTATTTTTTGAGATTTGTTAAAAACAAAAAAGGGTTTGAAGCGCACTTTTATCTCTTTTTCAAGCTTTTACAACAGTGAAAAGGAACCCCTAGAGTTTTCTTTCAGCACTTTTCAGACTCTGATAATGTGAAAATATTTCCGAGCACTTGCCTATTTGAGCTTGTTAAAGTAAATGAATTCATATCTACTCAGTATAAGTTTAACCCTTTTCCAAATTGAGATGGATTATTTACGAAAAAGTATTACCTTGGTTAAACATGACCAAAGAGATTCTCTCGGATATTATTTTAATTTTTTTCATGTCTGAGTGACAAATTTACGAAAAATTACTTTTGGTGTTCTCTTTCGTCCTCTTTTTCAGACTCTCTAAATATGAAAAAGGATCGTTAAAACATAAAATAGTGATGAGCTTATCGATCATGGCAAGAATCGAGTTTCGTTCATCGCTAGACTCATTAAATTATTAAATAACGATACTTTATTCACCCGAAGGGTTGAATTATAGATCAAGAAAATGTTATCCTCCTCAAGCTTGTTAAAAAACAGAGAGGTACTGGTCGAAAAATGACCGGGGAAAATTTGGGAAAAGTGAGCAAAGTTTCTTTTTGGTAGCAAGTCACTCTTGAAAATGACACTTCTTTCACTCCATGTCCGTGACTGTTTGGGTTGGGTAATCATCTTGATGGTTCATTCACACCTATGGTTCATCATACCTTCACTTCAGTTTTGGGTCAATGCTGCCAACTCATCATAGTGTAGCCTATATGTTCAAGAAAAGTCATCCAGTGATTAAAAACTCATCCTTTTGCAATACTCATAAACCTTCATTTTCATGACCGTCATCCTTGAAAATTTCTATATCAAGTCATACCCTTGTCTCCGAAATTATTAACTCCATTTTTGCAATAAGGTGACTTCTTGTTGACGACAAATCAATATCCAAGAAGTTCACTTAGAAACATAAAATTCCAGTACCATGAGGCTTGTTACAACATCGACAAGATCCTCGCTTCCAGACCTTTGACCGAAATATTTTGTTTGGCATTCGACATCAAATCATCTATTCATGCCTTACGAAATGTACTACAGTACCTTGAGGGCCATTGACATTAATGGTGGTTCTCTCACGTTTGTTAACAACACACATCATTGGCTGGTAATCAAACGATGTCTTTCCATGTTCAACTACAAATCATATATTCACATTGCTAGACTTGTACCTGAATGATCGAGTGAACGAGATAATAATACCCTGGATCTAGTTTCATCCATCCGGGCTGCGATTTCAGGATTTTTGTACACATCATATATACGGTAACCTTACATACATATTGTCATCCAAACATGGGCCTGTATCTATAGGCATGTCTGCATTTGGGCAACATTCCAATGAAGACGACTTTCTGAATTATGTACATGTTATTAGATTGTTTTATGTGTTGAACATGGGAATGATTTCCCTTAGCAATTATGATCAAAGAGGATATATCATGATGTAATGTATTGTAATATTGATGCAAGTGACCATTCCACTTCGTTTCCAACCCATCACAGTGTAAAGTATCTCAATCAAATGTTTTTATTATTTGGATCTCATGCTTTAGGGGGGAATTGTTATAGATCAATTTGGTCACCATTCCCCATGACCTGGTTAACTGGACATCATCTCCAGGACCAATGATCAAGGTTTTATCATTCCCTATCATTTCAGTTGCTACATGCCCTAAGACAAGAAACAAGACAAATCAAGAAGGGCTTTCATCAAGAAAAGGTTTCCAAGGTTTGAAGCTTATTATATAGCATATGAGAGCTCACCAATGCAGGCTCTAAGGGGCCTAAGTGCGTTGCATATGCAGGTATCCCCATGCAAGGCTGCTCTACAAAGCACTTCCCGGCATTCACAGGTGCGTTGGTCACATTGGGAGCGAAATTCTCATTGTTCCGGAATCTCCACTTGGCCAGTGCCTTCTAGAAGAGTTCACATGTGTTAAGCTTCAGATCCAAGTGTCCATTTGACATCTACATGATTGGAAACATGTCTTTCATATTATTGGAATTGCAAAACAACCTACATTTCATCTATAAATTGAGCACAAATCTAAGTGTTTGAGAGGGAAGAATTTGAGTAGAGAAATGCTGGTGAATTTTCAGTTGAGAGATAGATTTGTGTAGCTACTGCTGGAGATATTTATATTGTAATAAGGCTTGGGGACGTTGCTGGAAAGTTCACTTCAAATCAGTCATTTGGTTGTAACCTCTCCTTCTATCATCAATAAAGAATACTGCTTATTTTTCCCTATATGCATCTGTATTGGCTTTGATTTTCCATATTGCAAGATATTAGTGGATGTGTATGGTTTATTCTTACTGATTTAACAAACTAACTTGAATATATATCTATATTATTGCATCTTCTTTTATTTCAGTGTTCTTTCTTGTAGGAAGCATTCCGCATAAACTGCTTGAATTTGAAGCTGCAACGGAAGCGACAGGAGGAGCCATTTAGAAGCGCTTGGATCAAAAGTAACCTTCTAATCCTCTTTGTGTATCTGTTCTTAGTTAGGATAAATAGCCGTATAGTCTTTCACCTATTGTTCTAGACTAGCACCTGTCTAGGGAAGCATGATTTATCTATAATTCAAAATTATGGCCCAACAAGACTATTTATTTACTCTTATTACTGAGTAATCAATAAAGGGAGTGGAAAGATATTAGCTACATGCATCAATGTATCACCACTAAGGTAATTGAAAAGGTTGTGCAGGAGTTTCCATTAAAAAATAATCTCCCTCGTATATATTCAATTTCATCCTATCATCAATAGAATCAATTGTTGTTAACCACTAGGTGCCAATTACATGGAGGTGCACTCCTAAACTTTGATTGAAAGTTTGCAAATGATAACTTTTGGCCCAAAACAAAAAATAAACTATAAATATGATGGTAAGATGTTAGTTACATACATTTTTTTTTTCTAAGTAAAAGTAATCTATTAACAGAAGAAATAGTGTACATCGGGCCGAGGCCTTATCATTGCTCAGTTTTGAGGCATTTTAGACATACAAAAACAAAGTTTAAGACTGCCTTGCAGGAGGGAAAGCAGTCTGAAGAAACTACTGAGAGAATTCCCATGCAGGGGAGCGAGATACTTTGAGTGCTGAAGACTGTAACTAGCAAAAAAAAAAGCATGATATGGAACAGCAGGATAATCAAAAACATGCCCATTAGAGAGGGCAGAAACGGAGCAAAAAAACCATAACTGGGCAGTGAAACTACTCATCAGGAGAAACTTGGCCGACCCTGCACCAGTATTCATCCGGATCACTGCGTTCATTGTACAGGTCTTCGACAGAGTGGACCACCTTTCTGGAGGGAGGAGGGACCACCTGCTCCACGTGGCCATGCCCCGTGACGCCTTGCACAACTTCCTTACTCCCGCTGGGCTGCCCCACAGAGTCCTGAAGCGCTTGATCCTGCCCAGCTTTGCCGATTATACCCTGCCCATCCAAAGAGTTCTGGTGCTTCTCGCCGTGGGGCTCCTCAAGAAACACAATGGTGATAGCAGCAGTGACTCTCGGTCGATTAACGGTGAAATCGAAAGAAAAAAGAGCAGTGTGGGATTGAGCCGGGAGAGATGAAGGTGAGGGAGAGTCAAGCCTGTGACCCGAATGGAGAAGAAGACCCCGGTGAAAGCTAGGAAGGCTGTCTGAGGGGGAAGAAGACTCAGAAGGCGAGCTGGAGGTGGAATGAGAACGCCGCACTTGGCGCCTGGTGGAGCCTCTCCTACAGTGCATTCTGTGCCTGAGGCGTGGCATGTTCGCAGCGGAGACGGGGCAAGAAAGCCAGGGAACCGGAGAAAAGACAGAGGACAGAGTCGAATGGGAGTTCAGAAAGATAGAGGCATACATACATGAACCAGTAAGTGAGAAATGGAGGTTTTCACCTAACTCCAAGCAGCAGTTTAGGCTGCTTCTCTTACCAGTGACAGTGCGGGAATTTTCAAACCCAGCATCTGGGCTACACCACCAATTCACCGGTGAAGGAGATGAGTTCGGATCAGAGGATGGGTCCATGGATTTGAACTGGTCGGCCTTGCAACCGTAGACCATCTGCAATGAATTGTCATTAATATGAACCAGAGGACGATCCATTTCACAGCAGGCGAAGATGCATCGAGGTGCGGAGACCTGGTTGTGAAGAGCGCCCAGAGTAAATGGTACTAATCGCAGAGTAAGCATATTTAAGATTTGATTGACGCCCTCCTTGCGGGTGGGCAGGTGGCCTCCCATCAGGCTAGACCCCCATCGCATCAACTCCAGCGCGATCAACATCACCTGCATCCGGGATGTTAGTTACATACATTAATAACTCACCATTAAGGTAATGGAGAGTGGTTAGCTCTATAGTTTCCATTAAAAATAAATCTCACTCATTTATACTCAATTTCATCCCATTATAAATATAATAAATTGTTGTTTGTCATTGAATACCAATTACATGGATATGTACTCCTAAACTTTGATTAATCAATTTTTGTTTGTCATTGAATACTAATTACATGGATTTGTACTCCTATATTTTGGTTAATGAATTGTTGTTTTTCATTGAATACCAATTACATGAAATGTACTCCTAAACTTTGGTTGAAGGTTTGCAAATAATATACTTTTGAAAAAAGGGACTATGATAAGCTAATTTTGACTCCAATTGATAGTCTATAATTACACATTTAAACAAATATAACATTTCAAAAATATGTGTTTGAATACATATATATATATATATATATATATTAATATTGTACTATAAATACATGGTATAAAACTGCAGTGCACTGATGACTATCAAGTAAATTTTGTATGATAGGTTCTTTTTCAAAATTACCTTTCATGTGGAATTTTATGTATATTGTTTCTCGTCATTTCATATATATATATATATATATATATATATATATATATATATATATATATATATATATATATATATATATATATATATATATATATATATATATAAGCCTTGAAAGTTATTTCAATTGGTCAAATTACAGTTTTTAAAGTACCTCTATTATTAAGAGGTCACATGTTAAATTCTATCGACACTCTGTGGGTTAGGCTCTATGGTTGAGCCAATCAGAAGTGATCATTTCCTAATACAAATATTTCATGGAAGTAGCGGTCACCGATTCCCAGGGGCTGTAAACCACAAACACACATGTATATGGTTGTTAATAAGACCAATAATCTATCTTTAATAGACCCTTTACTGTAAATATCCTATGTAAGAAGAACCTGTGTAAATTTGATGAAGAAAAGAATGCCAAAAGAGAATGCAATGGAGAAAACTCAAATTACCATAATTTCTACTAATCCAAGTGATTGCTTATCTCTCCCTCCCGATGAAGCTTAAAATGAAGTGATTGAGGTGATCAGAGTCAATTCAATGAGTTTAGTGGAAACAATCGACCATTTGAAAAGGCATAATACAATCTAATAAGTATCATTTCTTCTTATGTAATTTTGTAGAGGGGATTGATGAAGCATGTTTATGCATGCACTATCGAACGATGGTGTTGGTGTCCAGAGGTGAACAATATTCAACCCTTTTACCATATAAATTATCAACCTGAGGGCGTTAGTTATTTCAAGACTAACAAGCACAATATATGCAAGAGAAATCACACAACCTGCTAATGGATCACAGGCTTAAATCAATGAATAGAAAAACTACTACAACAACAATTAAAATGGATTGCAAAATTCAAAAGGTATTCACATAAATTGCAGAGTTATACTGAACATTAGTTATAAAACCAAACTAAAATATGAAATAACAGAAAGAAAGATAATGCGGCACCTGAACAGAAGAGTGGGCCCAACTCTCTGATCAGGGCAGCAACAAACTCATAATGTTATAGGTAAAACAGTAGAGTGTTGTGGATTCAATTAATTTGAAAACACTTTTTTTACAAAATCTGTGTATGCTTGCTTAACCCCGATTCATAGCCTGTAGGCCCTCTTTATACAACCACCCAGGAAATCACATATTTCCTTTAACAACTACATATCTACAATTACACAATTTGTTACAAAAACAACCCTAGTTTCCAAAAGGAAACCATGAAAAAGTCTGAAATATCATTGAGGTGAAACAGAGTCTATTACGCTATAGCTGAAAGTAAAAATGGCGCTGGAAATCAGGAGTTGTTGCATGACTCACAACTGTAATATTCCTTCTTTTTCCAAATCTGTAAAAATATTGGAGTTAATGTTTGCAAAGGTATAACCTCCATGAATATTACTTCACTAATCAAATATTCCATGTAAGATAAAGGAAAGGGGTTTACCTCATGTGTTTAAGAAGATTAATTATACAAAGAGATAGAAAGATGCGCGAAAATGGGAGAGAAAAGTATATAAATCTGGTACCCAACATCTCCCCCCAACTGGTCTATCTTCATGTCCTCATGTAGCTCTTCGTCTCCTCGGATTTGGGTTGGACTAACTGTGACTGGCATGAAGCTCTGTGAGATCATATTCTTCGACCATTTATGTCATAGGGGTTTTATATCCTTTCGTCAGAACAACATCCTTCCACCAGTCTGGGTCAACGTTGTATGTAGGAGTATATTGCTCGACTGGAAACCAAATAAGGGGAAACAGAAACCTCACCACCATCCATCTGACCTGACAAATCTGAATGCATGCTACAAAACGTGGCATCCTCTCTAGAGCCTGTGAAAATTTAGGTGCACCAAATGGTTCTTGTCATTTAATGGCCAAAGATGACAACATCCACCTCCTCTGAAAATTGTCCAGCGCTTCCTTACGGAACATTGTAATATGTCTGACACAGAGGTTAGCACACCATTTCTGGTTTTTCAACATGTGCTCTCTATGCCCCTCAATCTATAGAAAGGTAAAATTATTTTTATAAATATTTGCTGACTAGCCATACTCCTTCCTCATCATTAGTGGCCTTGTGACTTGGTTTTCCTCAAACGTATCATACACCTTTCTCCACTTAATCTGATTGATGGTGTAGGAGGAAAAATATATTAAATGAATATCCCCCATGAATGGAATGGGGTTAAAATCCTAATCATGCCTCAAGAAGTAACCGAGCATGTAGAGCTCGCACATTAAGAGTTGTCCTATGATATCATGAATTTTCAAGATACGGAGAAATTGAATGGGGTCCTCAATCTCATGCCAAATTTCCTTATATATACTCTCAAGACAAAAGAAAAGAAATTATTCATGAAGGAATAAGGCATAGCTATGTGTAGGAGGTCTGCAGGCCATTACCTAATGTACCAGGAAGAATATATTCTCCTTATCTGATTACAATAGCTGCACTTTTTCTTCCAATTCTTTATTCTGGCCTTTTTTTTAGCTTGCCTCAATCAAGCCTTATCTAAATGGTCTATGTATCCTGTAACGATCCCGACAGCCTGTTCTCGAACCCGCATTGTCTCTTTCTTATGTCCATTCACAACACACTGTCACCTCTCGATTTTAGCGGCCAAGAAAAAATCCCGACCTTCAAACAATTGTTCAATCGGACCAATCTGTGTAGCTTCAGAGGAGACCTCAATTTTTGGCTTTACTACCTTCCATTTTTAGACTTTTACCTTCTTTTTCTATTGGGAAACTTGCCTCTTCAACTCCCGAACCTCCTTCTTCAATCTCATGGTCTCATTGAACTGCAACTGATACTTTTTCTTGAGAGATAATCTTCTTTTCTCACATTATTCAATCCATTCCTATTTGATAATAAATTCATTTTCTAGGCCTATCACAAGCTCAGGAGGTGGTGGAATTTTTCCAGTATTATCAGCTGGTTCTTCTGTTAAGTTTTTCTAGCTGGGCTCCCTATCTTCAGGGACATCCTCCTCTATATTTCCCTTAGGGAATCCTATCGTTTGGTCAGCATTTCCATCAACCATCTTGTGTTTCGGTGTTTCCATAGGAATTTCATCCCCCTTGTGAGCATCTGAGCGTTCCAGCTGGGATTTAGCAATTACTAGGCTGATATTGGCCATGTCCTTTCCTGGGTCGATGAACTTAAGCACTGGTGGAACAACTATTTCCTCCATTAATAGTTGGGACGAGCAGAATCCCCTGGGCATCATAGACTGGAATGAAGAACGAGGAATAGCTTCATCATCCTCATTTCCATCTTGGGCAAGAGTTTCATGCACTACTACTTCAGTCGGGGTCGATGCTACTTCTTGTGGAACAATGTCAATTCTAAGGCTTGTTTCCCTTCTATCCTCCTATCACTTGTGCATTATTTCCTCCTCCACGGTCGATATGGGTCCTTGTGGGACAATATCAACTTCACGGGTTATTTCCATTCTATCTCCTTTTTCTTCAAGGATTTCCTTCTCTTCTGCGATCGACACTGGTTCTTGTGGAGCAGTGCCGACTTCGTAGGTTTACCCTTACCTATTTCCCTGTTCTAGCTGAATCGGGGGTGGTTCTTGTGTAACACCCCCACTTGTTTCAATATCCATATCTGGTTGGGCAGGTGATGTTGTTTCTTGCAAAACAACATCACTTCCCATCCCTCTATCTGATGTTCCATTTTCCCATTCTTCATTAACAAAAGTTGACAACTATATGACAGTCTCAACTTCGTGCACTATATACATAATTCCTTCATTTGTGGGTTCTTCAAGCGAGGCTTGTTCTTGTGTGACAGCCTCGACTATGTCGCTAATTGTCTTCTCTACTCCCATTTCTTCAGGTTCTTCCTGATCAACCTCCATTTGCACTTCTTTGGGTTCCTCCCGATCAACCTCCATTTCCATTTCTTTGGGTTCTTCTTGATCAATTTCCTCTGAATGTTCTTCCTCTACCAAACCAACCGAAGAGGCTGGTTCCTCTCCTCTAGCAGGAATGAAAGATGCTATCTCTTCTTCTTATGATCTGTAGAGTTCTGCCCAAGAGACTCGAAATCTGACTATTGCATGCATGACCAATAAATGCACCAATCCATTATTAGAGAGCATTGTCAGCATCCGGCGAGAACGCCGAGTAGACTGTGCCATGTGTTGCAACTATTTTAATATAAATAAGGTTATGTTTAAGGAATGCACCTGAGCCTATGGAAATCAAAGGTGAGTTAAAATTTCAAAATGATATTTAAACAGAGTTGTGGCCCGACCCTTGCAAGTTATGTATTTCATTACAAAACCTCTGACTTTGTTCCATGGATATTGTTAGTCATCAGTAAAAAAAATTTTGCCTTTGTAGATGACTAAATGTCTATCCTAGATTTCTAGAAACAAAATTCATGAACATTGTGAGTTCTAGAACTCTCACTGTCTTCATTATCCTTAGAGAAATTTTTCACTATACTACTATTTTGTCATTCCATGGTCAATTTACCACTTCTAAAAAACACCTCATAGGCTTATGCCACTCATCTACATCCTATTTTTCCCACCTATAACCTCATCACTCTGTTTTTTCCTTTTCCATAACTCCATTTTCCACCTAGGGTTTCCTACAAGCTTAACTCATGTCCATGATCCCCAAGTCCCTCAAGCATTGATGGTCCCTAAACTATCTATGTAGAATATTTAGATAAATCAAGTACATTGTATTTTGGATATTCAATACACCACTTTTTTCAATACTCTATTTTTACACTTGAAGATTCCAAACCAATTTTCAATCAAAGAGAGGTCAAAGAATCCTCACTAGGTCAATTGAGGTCTCATGTTTTTTAAGGTCATCGTCTCCAAAAAATACTACCATTCAGCTTCAAAATTCTGCACATAAGGTAATGGGCTATCTTGACACTTTTGTAGAAGTAATAAGATGCTAACCAGCAAAAGAAATCGGTAAGGTAAGAGGTCTACTACTCAATGATGACATCTTGCAGCAAGAGAGATAGGAAAACTAGGGTTTTTGAGGGAAATTTTCTTAGTTTCACAACCTCCATGATTAAATCATCAACAAGGCTTGTATTGATGCTCTTACACTTCATCCTATCCTTAATATACCTTCACAAACACTCTCCATCACTCCTATCCCTCAAAATCATCATTTTTCTACAAAACCTAGTCTATTGCCACAATTTGACACTTTTTGAGACTAGGCCTGTGTTTTTCCCTTTTGGACCCCTTCCCCTCAATCAATTCTTGAAATTCCACTTTCCCCTACTCTCTAACATCTAGCCTAAAATCAACCCAAATCAACAAACAAGTTCACATCTTTTCTCCTACTAGAGAGATCCCTCTCTGAATCCAAGAAGGCTAGGTCCTTGGATTCCAAAACTTGGTTTGATGTTACCCCTGTCCATTTGTATCTCAATCAATCTAGAAAATTATGGGGAGCTAACATAATGGAAATCATAGTGGGACTTCTGAGTATATAGTTGCCTGAACACCTCTTAAGACTCTTTAGACCCTAAGTTTGACTTAGAAAATCCAGTGAATTTTCCACCTCATCGCCACACTAATATAATGGCGATCATGGTGGGACACTATGAGTTAGTGACAAACTAAGTATTCCTTAGATCTCAGAAAACTCACAAACATCCTTATATTGGTATTTATTTTTTGATGGTGGACAACAAGAACATACTTAAAAAAGTAAACATCATCTACCTGGTGACTCCATTGGTCTTCAGTAGCCCTGTTGATGCCACTAGTTCTCATAAACTCCCCTGGGAATGCATTAAGCAATCCAAATCATGTTGATGGTGGACAACAAAGTTGAAACTTCCACCTGGTGACTCCATGAATCTCAATAGACCTAAAGACTCCACTGGTAGAGAACTCTAAGACTGGTTGAAAAGATTCAGTGACCCTTTCTGATTTACAAACATGGATCCAAGGATACAAAGGAGATATGCTACAATGAATAGAGATCACATCCCTGGGTTCCCACACAAATTGCCTCAGATAGATTGGGACAAAAACCTCCCTAGGTTTCAAGATGAAAATTCTGATGACCCTTTGTTACACCTCATCAAGTTTCATATCCATGTATGGGGGTTAAAAGCTGAATGGCATGAGGTCTGCCTTATGAATATTTTCATGCTAACATTAGAAGGGAAGGCAAGGGAATGGTATGAGAGTCTAAGATCTGGTAGCTTGTTTTCCTTAAAATATATACACAAGGAATTTTATGAGCATTATAAACAAAATTCCCCATCTTTATCATTAGCTGAAAATTGATGTCATCAAGCTTAGGATATCATACAATACCTTATAGATAGTGATGAAGATTTGGAAAATTTTCATCCTGAAGACCTCTTAACATCCATTCATGAATTTCATTCTCAAGATAACTATCATGACAACTTAGATGAGTTATTTGAGGAAGAAATCAATCAAGTTATAGAAGAAAACCCACAAGATCTCTCTGAAGGCACAAGTGATGATTCACCATATTTTCTAGGCGAGGCTCAAGAAAACATTCAACCTCAAAATCAACCTTCACAAGAAAGAGAGAAATTTTGTACTTCCATCCAAAGAAAGAGAAAAATGGATCCTCTTTTGATTGAAGAGGAAATAAATCAGATGCTAAACATTCAGCCAACCTCTAAACCTTCATATGAACAAAACATTTCTATTTTTTCCCCTACTAATTACATCTACCATAAATCAGAAAGTGAATTTGTAGATGAATTCAAAGAAGAACAAACTGATAATCCAATATGTTTGATTGGTGACACTACTTATTTTGATGAGTTTCCAAATTTTGATCAATCTGATGATGATAACCTCCAAACAGAAACTAACCTTGCAGAGAAATCAGTAATTGGTTTGTGGGAGGAAGATCATTTTCATCAACTTCAAAATGGTAATAAGCCAATTCATGCCATCTATGCCACTGATGAGGGAAGCCTTGAAAGTTCAGAAGTAATTAAAGGATCTCTGGCCCTTTTTTCTACTTCATATCAGCCCATCAGAAATAACTTTCATGTGATTGGGAATCAACAGTCTTTCAGTTTTGATGTTGAAATTGGAGAAGAAAAAAAACTTCTTAAGAAAGTTGTAAGTGAAAAACGTTTTCCTGAAATGGTTGATGATATCATTTGGGATATGAAATCCTCTTTAGCATCAGATTTGCAGCCACCAAGTCCCATTGAATTTCAAAATGTAGATGAAGGCTTGGAAATTTACAATCACATAAGAGTTGCTGCACTTCTTTCTCAAGAAGATTTGTTTCCAAAGAGTGCTCCTGCTCATCAATATGATGGCCTTCACCCAAATTTCGGCCCACTCTATCAAAGCACATCAGGTTTGTTAGAGGATAACATTTCCACATATGATGAATCTACCAGTTCATATGATCATGAGGAAGAAGTGGATTTTCTTTCCCAAAAGAGTACCAAGCATAGTTAAGAGGAAGAAAGAGTGGTCCTGAATGGAGCTTATGTCTCAAATCCTCTAGATCGGGTTTTATTCCAAGATCCATTTTTTGTTTTCCTTGAGAAATATAAAGGAGGAGTGTGTTTTGCTAAGAACAGTTTGTTGCAAAGTGTGAGAAAAAAATTAGGCACTACTGTTCCTAAACAAGTAAGGTGGAAGTGGCATTTTTATTTCTTCATCACTCTCAAAGAGCTGAAACAAAATCCCTCATGGAATCATCTGCTTGATTGGCTATGTTGTAAAAGATATTTCACCAAATGAATGTATATTATGTATAGGTTATATTAGAATAGATAGATAGATATGCAAAATAAGCTCAGCCTTGTGAGCATCATTTTAGTTCTAGATTTTTTTGAAAAAATGAAAAAAACGCAAAAACAAAGAAATGTAGAAAAATAGGGCAGATTTTAAAAGTGGTACAACCCCATACCCAAAAAATAGTGATGCTGAAAGTCATGGAAATTTTTAGGGGCTAATATTCGTAGGTGGGCTAATTTTCCATGCTTTTTCCAAAAAAAAGATTCGCCAATTCCCATTTTTTTTTAAAAATGATTTGCCCAAATTTTATAGTATAAAAATATTTTACCCTAATAATAGCCAAAAATTTATAAATACTACTATAAAATGATTACAAAACTAAATATTTTTACAAAAATAACATAAATTTTTTTACAATTCACATATCGGGTGTAGTGTCCTATTTTTTTTTCCTAGTATATTTTGTCACTCCTATTTAGGGTTATTTCTGATGAGTTATATATATATGGAATACTGATCACTAGATTGAGGAATAACATTTTATAAATATATGATTGTATTTCCTCTTTATCTTTATGTATGTCATAGTGATCACTATATTGGGTAACAATGTTTTATATCCATGGTTTATGTATGGAAGATTGACTCTTGGTTTGGGAAAAATGTTTTATGTAGTTGTATTTTCCCTTATGTGTGGTATATTTGATTATGTGTTTTATATGATGGTATGCATATGTCTCTCTTTGTGCATCTGACTTGTGTATCAGGTGTATGACATGGATGGAGAACCTGGATTGAGACACATAAACCCATGGATGCTCATGGTTATGTGGAAAAAAAGAAAAGAAAAGAAAAGAAAAAAATGGTTAAATTATGTTTTATGGATGATACATGACTTGCATGATTATATATATGTCTAACATTGTAATGAGCAGGATGTGGTAGGGGACCATATCATCTTCAAGGATAAATGACTGTGGAAGTCATGCACCATTCATGGTAAAATGTGGTTAAGTTAATTTCATTTTTAAATTCATATGATTCATTTGATCTATGAGGTTGTGATGTATGTAGGTCTTCAAACAAGGCCTTACCAACGAACCATCAAATGGGTAAAAGCTCACAATCAGTATCATAAGGAGAAACGTGGAGTTTCAAAGCACAGTAGATGAGAAAGCATGGAAATTAGGGCATGGAGTCCTAAATCCAAGAAATATAAAGACGTGGAGTCTTGTATATTTAGGGCGTGGAGTCCTAAATCCAAGAAATATAAAGACGTGGAGTCTTGTATATTTAGGGCGTGGAGTCCTAAATATTTAAAAAGATCAAGTTATGGAATCTTAGACCTTTGGAGTAGATCAGGGCGTGGAGTCCTCAATCTACTAAGGCACGGAGATGCATGAAATAGGGGTGCGGAATCCCTATTCTCCGAAAGAAAAATACCACTCATGGATAAATCTCAATCTGGCAATTTTGGAATGACTTTCTAAAAATAGAAAGTCATGTCTAGCATCTCAAGCATGACTTTCCAAAAATAGTAAATCTCCTTGCATAAAGTTGAAGGAAATTAACTTAACTTATCTTTAATCAATCCTAATAGTTCAATATTGACTTAATCCTCAATATTATTAGTATTATCATTATCTTTTATGAGACTATGATATTTTATTTAAAAGGAATTACAAATTAATTTTATCCATTCAATCAATTCACATCTATCTCTTTCATGACTATCATGGCTCTAAGTAACTCTCTCTATTTTAAATATTACATTGCACTCTCTTTTATGCACTCATCTAGGAATGGCATATTCCTCTTACACTCATTAATGATATGTCATAAAATATTCCTCTTACACTCATTAATGATATGTCATAAAATATTCCTCTTACACTCATTAAAGATATGTCATAAAATATTCCTCTTACACTCTCTTCAATGCATATGTTACACTCTCCCTAAATAAGGCATGCATACCTCTCCTTAATGGCATAAGTTACACTCCTCTAAATGGAATACAATGCATGCATATTACTCCTCCTTTATGACAAGAATTGGTTTTCTCCTCCTATATATGAGTCTCATGTATTCTCACTTGGGAGGAGGAGGATGCCAAGAGTGGAAGAGACTTGAGGAAGGTTGTGAGAGATATGGAGAGTATCCAATTTCTTCCAAAGCAAATCTTGATTCCTTACTAATCTACTAAGTGTCTATTGAGGTTTAACATGAGTGGTATTTAGAGGAAGTGAAAACTACCTTCCCGAGTTGCCTTGCATCTCTCTCTCTCTACTGTTGTATTGTGATACTGGTTGTGAGCTTTTGCAGCTCGGGGGTTCCAAGGGGAGAAGTTCTTCTTGGATATGGTTGGGAGGAAAATCGGGTGGTTCATGATGATTTGGTAAGGGTATTGGCATTGGAGCATACTCTTCTTGGAGCTGGAGCATACATCCAGCCTCTTCGAGTGTACAAATTCACTATCAGGTATGTGGGTCAAATTATATTATGCAATTTTTTTTAGTTTATAAGCTTTTGCTTGTTTGGGTTGTTTTCTGAAACTTACATGTATATGAAGTGTTGCACCAAATGTGAGGAAATTTAGTAACGATTGTTGAAGTATTTTCTTGTATAATGTTGAGTCGATTGAAAGAAAGTCATAATGGATGAATCCATTAGGCTGTTATGAATTGGATAAAAATGTTTTAATGACTTAATTTCTATTCCCCTCCTCTTTCTACAGCTCTAGATAATTTTTCATACCATGTGTTTGACAGAAGTCATAAAAGAGATTTTAGGATTCTTGGGTAGTTGTTGTTTTCAAGAATCGCATTTCTGGGCCTCCCTGTTTCGATTCAGCTCCACTTCAGGGGGTATCCGTGCCAATAGGCCATTTCACCCCAAGTTTGATTCCAAAAATCAAGGTTTCGGACATCGATTCTCAAATCTGCTTTGTTTTGCAGATTTGCTGTTGCATGTAGAAACGCCTGTTTTGTTTTGCTGTTTGGTTTTTTTTTTTTTTTTTTTATTAGAACTGCCTGATAATTTATAGTGATGAATCTGATATAGGCTAACCACTTGGAAATTGCTTTTAAAAGTATAATTGGTTAATAATTTAAAAATTTAAATAACCTTATGGCAACTTGTTTTATGACTGCCAACTATTTGTCAAAAGTCCTCAATGGCTGTACCTTAAAACATTGTGAGCTATGTTTGAAAATTTTAAATATTTATATTCATTGATGTAGATTCAACAATGAATATGGCTGATAGCCTATTAATATCTTAAGTTCAATCATTGATACAACTTACAAAAAGAAGTCATCTATCTTTGGATTCATGTTAGCTAATTATTGTGAAAACACCTTAAAGAGATAATGGTTGTAAGTGTTTGACAAAATGCCTCAATGGCTGTACATTTCATACTTGTAAATTAGTTTTCATAATGTTCAATGGCTGCATATAATTACGTTTATAAACCGTCCATAAAACAAAAGGCTTAAGCTAATTTAAGATTTGCAATCAAGGTATTTCTAGTATAATAACTCATTGAGTTAAAGGGTCTTGCTGAAAATTCAAAATTGCAGTAAGTAATTTGTTGAAATATCAGCTCACATATGAATTCCTAATTATGGGATGCCAACTCTATATAATTTAAATTATCCTTTTAAGAAAATAATTCATAAGCATGTTATTAGTCACTCTTGAACACATTTAATTACAATAGAATTAACAATTAGGTTATTGTAAATTGTGGTTCATAAAGATTGACATTTATTCATCCCACTAAATCATTTATATTTTAAGGGTGATTTTAGTCTTGAGAAGCAAGTATTATGGTTGTATTTTTTTGGATCTTGATAAACCTTGAACTTTGTAGCTTTGAAGATAAGTTGGAAGAATTTAGGGTGTAGTGTAAAGGACACCAATAACTTCTATATATAAAAATAAATAAATAAATAATAAAAAAAATTAAAAAAAAATATCGCATTTTGATTTAATATAATATTTCTCTATAATAATTATGGTAGGTAAGGTGGGACCTTACATTGGGGACTACTAAGATTCGCCAAATTTTTAAATTTTAATATAAACGTCCATCCATAAAATTTTCCTTGCTGAAAGTGTGCAAGCCTAAATGCCACTACTTGTGCCAAAAATTCTTGTTCAATCATCTAGCCTAATCATGGCTGAACATGTTTTCAATTTTGCTAATAAGTTAGTGAAAGAGAGCTTGTCAAATCATTCAAACTTGACTTGTAAAAAAGGGATAGATTAGGGAATGAAAGATATTGGTTCCACATGCTAAAAAAAAACCAAAGAGGAAGATGAGGATGCATAAAAAATGATAGGTCCCATCCCTTATCTTTATATTTTTACTGCTATGCAAAACAATGTTTGTGTGCAGCTTGTTCTTATGACACAACTCATGGTAAGTCAGATTTCCTAATCCTGATTTAAACCATGCTTTCAATTTCATGTTTATAGCTTAGAAAATGAAGTTTTTCAAATAGCTTAATCTTGAGAAAAGATTAGACTAGGTAGAGAAAAAAAGAGTTCATTAGCCTAATCTAAACTCTTGGAAGAAATAAGGGTACAATTAGATAGTTTTATTTGCGTTTTCAAAAATAAAAATGTCGAGGGTTTGCAAATCCAAGTGCACCCAAGTGAAGAAAAAATATTAGGCCAAGTAAGAGGGGTAGGTAGGAAAGAGATTGAATAAAACATGTATGTTCAGATTTTGAGATCATAGCTTCAAAAGAACATCAGAAAATGAAGAAATAAATATCTGCAAAGTGCAAGTAAGTCACTGGTCTTCAAAGCTCAGAGATCTGAACTCTGAGGTTCTAGACACCTCTCGAAAGGAGTTTCCCTCCCCAAGTGGAGCCACTGTTAGTCATCAGTAATTTTTTTTTTTACCTTTGTAGATCACTAAATGTCTATCCTAGATTTCTAGAAACAAAATTCATGAACATTTTCAGTTCTAGAAATCTCACTGCCTTCATTATCCTTAGAGACATTTTTCACTATTCTACTATTTTGTCATTCCATGGTCAACCTAACACTTCTAAAAAACACCTAATAGTCTTATGCCACTCATCTACATCCTATTTTTCCCACATATAACCTCATCACTATGTTTTTCCCTTGCCCATAACTCCATTTGCCACCTAGGGTTTCCTACAAGCTTAACTCATGCCCATGATCCCTAAGTCCCTCAAGAATTGATGGTCCCTAAACTATCTCTGTAGACTCTTTAGATAAATCAAGTACATTATATTTTGGATATTCAATACACCACTTTTTTCAATACTTTGTTTTTACACTTGAAGATTCCAAACCAATTTTCAGTCAAAGAGAGGTCAAAGAATCCTCACTAGGTCAATTAGGGTTTCATGTTTTTTAAGGTCATCATCTCCAAAAAAATACTACCATTCAGCTTCAAAAGTCTGCACATAAGGTAATGGGCTATATTGACACTTTTGCAGAAGTAATAAGAGGCAAACTAGCAAAAGAAACTGGTAAGGTAAGAGGTCTGCTACTCAATGATGACATCTTGCAGTAAGAGAGACAAGAATACTAGGGTTTTTGAGGGAAATGTTCTTGGTTTCATGACCTCCATGATTAAATAATCAACAAGGCTTATATCTTGATGCTCCTAAACCTCCTCCTATCCTTAATATACCTTCACAAACACTCCCCATCACTCCTATCCCTCAAAATCATCATTTTTCTACAAAACCTAGTCTATTGTCACAATTTAACACTTTTTGAGACTAGGCCTGTGTTTTTCCATTTTGGACCCCTTCCCCTCACTCAATTCTTGAAATTCCACTTTCCCCTACTCTCTAACATCTAGCCTAAAATCAACCCAAATCAGCGAACAAGTTCACATCTTTGCACCTACTAGAGAGATCCCTCTCCGAATCCAGGAAGGCTAGCTCCTTGGATTCCAAAGCTTGGTTTGATGTTACCCCTGTCCATTTTTATCTCAATCAATCTAGAAAATTACGGGGAGCTAACAGATACAGTACAAACTTGCGCTCATATCTCGTTAGACGTTATTTTTTCACCATGACATTTAACTGTCTATATGGGTTCATCATCACCTACATTATGCTTCCTTAGAAGTCAAAAAACCTCAAAGTTCCTAAACCAAGTCTTGGAATTGGAGAAAAACTCATTTAAAACCCTAAAATCCCAACTCCACACTTTTCCTAGTCCTTACTTGCAGAACCACAAATTTTTGCTCCATAATCTACGACACATCTTGCATGTTCTGCTTATTAAACCTGCGAACCCCCGTAAAAGGAAAAATAAAAGAAAAAATTAAGTTCTAGAAGCCCAGTTGTTCGAATATTATCCCAGCTGGAGACTTCTAGAAGCGTAATTCGGTTGAGCTTCATCCCTTCATTCATGGACTTCTATCCTTTCATTAATTGAGTTTATCCCTTGGTATTTGGAGCTCAAAACCCTTCATAAAAGGAATTTATTCCCCTATTTATGGAACTGAAACCACTTCTATTTTCCTATAAATTGAGCTCATGTTTCAGTCTCAATGGTAGATGATACTTACTTAGAAATTAGTAGTTTTTTAGGAGAATTGCTAAATCAATCATACTCTCTATACTTGGCATCGTTGGTATGAGAATGATCACATACTCATATCCATAGCTTCATGCTAGTTCAAAGAGGAGAAGGCTTATCAAACCGAGAGAGAACAATTGTTCATGACCTTGGAAGAACCTATATGACATCAAGGTGACAAGGTTGTAAGGTTACTTATTATTATATAAGATAATACAAATGGATTCTATTTTCTCATTAAATCATTCATGTATCTATTGAGTAATTTAATTCTTGGATTCCTTGATCACTGAGATAGATTAGTGTTTTCTCAATTATTATATCTTGCAGGTGCTTTTAATCCTTTTATCTATCTTTGATTGCAGGTTTTCATGTTGAAGTGACCTCTTTTGAAGCGACTAGATAGAAAATTTGAGCAAGCATTGGACTTCAGGTAGGGGCATGTCCTCATACTTGGTTATTTAATAATTTTGAATCACAAACGATCTAGAGAAAATTGTTTTCATTTGGATGTTTGTTTCTAGATATCCTTAGGATACTAGGGAGATTGTTCTTGTCCACAAGAAGGATTTATCCACATAACAAAATGGCGACCATACTGGGGAATAGAACTTAGTTTCTCCTTTTACTTTTCAGTTTCATTTTTTATTTTGATTAGTCTAAACTTGGGATTGGGTAGATAAATTTCTAGAATCCCTAAAAAGTCAATATGAATTTTTATTTTTCTTGGCCTCCGCAGTTTTTCTTTAAAAATAGAGCGATAGCCTCCACAGTTTTTAGTTCATAATAGTGTTGTACCGCACTGTCCTCCATTGAAACCTGCGGACTTGTAGAAATATTTTGAAAAATTAAGAATTTTATTTTCAGGAGCCAGATTACAGATTCTCTGTGTTTTCCCCAACTTGTCTTAACTATCAATAGTCTTATGTGTGGATTTCTTTCAACAATTTTTTAAGTCTTAGTGGTTTTTCATCTGATTTTCATTTTATGAGTAAGTGTTTTCCCTACTTTCTTTTTCTCTTTATTAGAAACCATCACATAACGTAGCTTACTGGTATGTTGTTGTTTTCTTGTTGAGCTATTGAACTTATTGCAACCCTTGCTCTTATGAAATTTGAGTTCAATTTTCATTTGCAAGTTTAGAAAAGTCTTAAGCTTACTAAGACCTGAATTTCACTTAAAACCATTAAATGTTTTTATTTTTGCTAGCAATAAGCAGAAATGTTTCTTGGTTCAATAAAAAACTAAGCAAAACATTCTCAAAAATTTCTAGATAGAGTTCAAACATTAGTGTTTTATTTTGCTTTTGAATTTTATGTTTTTAGGAGTTTTTCATAAGGTTTTCTTTTTGGAAAAAGTTTGTTAAAAGATTTGTAGTTTTTGATCTCATTGGTGAAGGATTTTATTTCGAATGAGTAATTGTATCATCATATGAAATTGAGTTCTCAAAAGAATAGTCTTCTTTTCAAAAAAATTTGTTTACGAATGAAAGAATTGGTGTATTAAAAGTTATTGAAATCTCTCAAATATTTATTTTAAATAGGTTTCTTTGAAAAGAAAAGAGTTGCACTGTCATATTGATGCATTTAGTGTATTTTGAGTCGGGTCATAAAACATCATTGAAGTTTCACTTCCATACCTTCTGTCTTAAGAAACAGCCAAACTAAAAACAACGCTTTAATTAAAATTAATCTAGATATTTTTGTATTTTCTAGGGCTCTTTTCCACCTACATAGCTTAGTCTAGTGTCTTGGAATAGGTTGTAATTAACATTCGAAGACACTGGTTAAAACAAACAAGTAGCAATCTTGCGGTACGAAAATCCAATTGTAGCATGTATGCTCTAGGAAGCTCTTCTTAAAAGAGTCAAGCAAGAGATCATGTCCGAACCAGTGAGGTAATCATACCTATCTCATTGGGAAAGATAGCAGATGTGCACATATTAAAAATGGTAAACCTCGGATAGACCATTGTCGAGGAGCCTGGGGTCACTTGTCGGTAAACCTTGGATTATATCAAGGAGCCTTCAAGGGGATTGAGCTTGTTACTCTGCCCTTGCGTGTATATCGGATCGTAGACTCTTCCCCCAAGTATATTTATTCTCGTTGGTGACCTTAGTGGCTATAAAATTTAGGATTATTTCCAAAGTTGACGATGGAGGGAAGGTCACACTGTACCTAGAGCAGACGTTGACTAGACTCACTTGGACTTTTCAGAGGGTTCTCTTCACTTCGAGATGGTTTAAGTGGAGAAAATTGCACTATTCTGTTTCATTAAGTAGATTATCGGGGTAACAGTTCCAACCGCTATTTCTGCATTAAAATTCTACGATGTTGGATTTCATCACCAACTAGTGTTTTTAATGCGAAAATCTACTGTTTGTGTGTGGATTGATCTCTTAGATTTTGTAGGTGTGTGATAAATTTGATTTTTTCTTTAGAGACTTAAGGACATTTTATTGAAATTTTATTTGATTTCATGTGTTAAAATTTTTAATCGTGGCAAAATTACCTAGAAAATCACGTAGAATACAAGGGAAACCCCCTGACTACACACCATGCCAGTTAGAAAAACTTAAATTTGAAAAAGGACAAACATTAGGGACTGGATCAACTGAACATGAAGAAACATATATAATTATTCATCCTGAATATGAAGTAGATCGACCTTGAACAACAGAGAATACTCCAAAAAGAGTTTCAATTTCTGAACTAGCTGAACTTATCTCTATGACTAGTGAATTATGAGATTCAGAACCTGAAATTTCTGAACCAGAAGTTGTAACTGTTATTTTTGAGATTAATTCTTCATTCATCACTCCAACCCCTTGTCATCCTGATTCACCCAGCGTGAAGTATTGTATCACTGAAAATCTTCCTCCTGGTCTCATTAGTATTGAAGAAGTTACTGACACTGAAGAAGAAGTAGTTCTTCCTCCTACTCAGGACTCTTTAGATCTTAGGCCAAGTGAATCAATTTATTATATTCCTTTCGAACCAGATCCTTGGTATTCTCAGTTGGAAGAATTTCTACACAATAATAGTCTAAATTATTTGCCACCCTGAATTCCTTTTTATGCTATACCACGCGCTTATAGACCTCCATTAAACATGTATGGTGAGTCATCCATGTTTTCTGCATCACCAAAAACATATTTGTATGGTGGTCCGTCTGTTCCAGTAGGATACCAGTCACTCTCTGGTACTTTCTCAGGAGAAGCTCCTTCTCCTGACAAGCATGCATCATCATCTGGTGAAAATGAATCAAATACCGAAAATTTGAGTACGGAAGACATTTACATGATGTTTGGAAACATTCCTAACCATGACCCTCAAATTAATAATTTATGGCCTGCAGGGAAACCTCAAGGTAGTAATTTACAGCTTGGGAGGCAACCTCAAGGACAATACATACCTCAAGGTCAGTACATACCTCAGAGTCAATATCAACCTCAAGGTCAGTACCCGGAGCAACAACTGTTCCAAGGAAGTGGGAATTATCCAGCTAATTATCAAACATATGTTCCAAATTATCAACTTGGTTATGGTCCTTCTTATGTTACAAAACCTTTATACCCCAAAGTAAACACAGTGTGGGATTCATCACAAGTTCAACATAATTTTTAGCCTAATGTACAAGTACCTTTTTATCAATCTGGTCAGCCAATGGGTTATAGTCAACATGTCCAACCTGTTCAACCTATGATTTAGGTACATGCATCTCGTATAGTTCAACAGCCTAGTTTGAGTACGCCTAGAACTCCAACTCAAACTACTGCACCAACTTCTGTTCAAGCTACCACACCTATTCTTGGAGTTTCTTCACCTCCTATTTCTACACAAAAAATCCATGTAGTCTCTGCACCACAACCTGGACCTACAATCTAGACTACCGTTCAGGTACCTACAGGACAACCTGGTACAAGTACAATTGTAACAAGCCAGCCTCAGTTTTCTTATCAACCATATCAGGTGCAGTATTCATATGGGCCTATAGTGCAAAATCCAGTATACCAGCATCAAATGTACCCTAGTTACATATATCAGATACCAACTCAACCCCAACATGGTCCGGCTAATACTAGTTACCCAGGAGGTATTCCAATCCCAAATGCACAGGCTATTCCAGGATATCCTGGATATCCTCCTCTTGGTATTGGTATAGTTCCACAAGGTTATCAATTTTCTCAAGACCCTAACCGTCGATTTACATTCATAGAAACTTTGGATTTACCTAATTTATCGTGCCTTATGAATGATCCCATATATTATCTTCCGTATTGGCCACCAATGCCAAATAAGTTGCCCAGTGATATCCCTAAATTTGAATGAAAATCAGGAGAGGACCCATCGAACCATGTCATGACTTACCACCTCTGGTGTGCATCTAACTCTTTGATTGATGATTCTATTCGATTAAGACCGTTTCAGAGAACACTGATAGGTTTAGCTGCTAAATGGTATATTGAATTACTGTGTGGCTCATTCAACAATTTCAATGCTTTAGCAACTGCATTCTTAACACAATTTCAGTTGCCAATCAAATACGACAATGGCACAGAATTATTAACTTCATTAAAACAATCTATGTCTACGTACATATCCGATCACATACATGAATGGAGACGTAGAAGACGTTTGGTGAATTTTTTTATTCCAGATCATATTTTGGCAGAATGGTTCATCAAATAATTACTTCCAAAGATCATTGAAGATCTGGCTAAGGGAGGAGTTTTTACTGAGGAAATCGTGATTGCTTAAGCTCAGTACTTAGACCTTGTTTATACACAGTCTGGTACTTCGTATGAAAACATTCCTGATTTACCACGCCATGGTCAAATAATTGCAACTCCTTCAAGATCTCATGCTACAGATGGTGTAATTGGTTTAGTTAACACAAATAAAAGTAAGAATAAATCATCTAATATTACTTCTCCTATAATAACTTTATCTGATTCACCAAAAGGAGATTCTTCCCTTGAAACTTCTACCGGCATTCATGTTGTAGATTCGTCTACAGCTAAATCCAAAACCGGTAATAAGAAGAAAGGTAAGAATAAAAGCAAGAAAAATTCATCACCCAAACAGAAAACTAAAAAAACTAAACTGTCTGACGATAAATGAAAACCTCATTATCCTTGTCTTATCTGTGACAAGGATCACTTTACTAAAGAGTGCCCGAATCGATCTGAGGTCTCTAAATTCATTAAAGTTTTGCCAACACCCATTGTCTTGAAGGATCCTTTTCCTACTCAAGATAGAAAAATGATAGGATCTTCTTCAGACTCATCAACAGATATTTTAATGATGTCTGAGGTTATGGTTGCGACATGATCACAAGACTATGGAAATAAAAATCCTGTTACTGGTAAAGACTTAGAAAATTCTAATTCAATATCAGTTACATCTCCTTCGGTTTCTGATCTACTCCATATCGAGAAACATAATCCTGATCTAGTAATTAAACCGCCTGCTAAAGGTGTACTTCGAAAGTCAGCTTTCAATCCACATGCGAGAGCTACTCAGAACTATAACATTGTTGAATACTTGGCGACTTCCCCTTCAGCAATGTCCGCCCTCGAAGTGCTACAATCATGCCCAGCACAAAGGAAATTACTTTTATCATCTATTGGAGCTATAGATCCTCAGGATTATAATCTTATGGTCTTTGATTTAGAAAATTTTACACCGAGACTACCCAATCAGATGGCTTTTCAGATTTCAGTATTAGTAAAAAACATACGAATTTTTCGTACTGTAATTGATGAGGGGACATCTATGTGTGTAATGTCACTAAATTTTTGGAAAATTCTTGGTTCTCCAACGATTAACCAATCTCTGACAACCCTTAAAGCTTTTGATGGAAGAGGATTCCATCCATATGGAATTTAAAAGGATGTACCTATAGAGGTCGAAGGTAAAACCGTTAATCTAGACATGGAAGTAGTTGATGCCCCTCTGGATTACAACCTTCTTCTGGGTCAAAGTTGGTATTATGGTATGACTGATGTCGTGCCTTCCTTATTTTGGTTAATTATATTTCCTCATAAAGGAAATATTGTGAAAATCGACCAGCTATCATATTATTCGTCCGATCCAGCTTCTACAGATAGTATTCAGCATGTTGGAAAATTGACTGTTCCTTATGAAGATGTTGGTGTAGGTTTAATAAAAGACTTTGTTTTGATGGGAACTTTTTCTATGCCTCCACCAAATGTACCACGTACCATTGCTAATATCAATATGATTTCATCAAGCACTATTCCATTTGATGATCCTTGGATAGTGCCTTCAAAGTCAAAAATGGATTCTTTAAATGGCAAGATGCCTTTGAATCCTTTTGAGATAGCATATACAGCGGTACAGTCATTTTATAACACATATTAAACTAATCCTGATCCAATGAATGTGGTCACTGAATAATATTCTTTACTATCAAGATCAGACTTGACATGTATTTCCGATCCTTTTCAACAAGTGCTTTTTACTGATGAAAGTATTCGTGAAATTTTGTCTATGGATGAATCACCATGGGATGATCTACACCATAGATCTTCATTTTTACCTAAAATTGATAGATTTGAAAATTATTTTTCATCAATTTTTACAATTGATTATGTCAAGGAACCACAGAATCCAATCATGATTACAAATTTGGATTCTGAGATTAATTTGGGAAACATTTCAACAATTGTTCCTATTGACATATCAGTTAAACCCAAAGTTGTTGAAAACATTCATATAGGATATTCTTGTACGATTGATGAAATTAATACATATAAAGCCCTATTTCAAGAATTTCGCAACATATTTTCTTGGTCCTATGAATAAATGCCAGAAATTGATCCAAAAATTGTCGTTCATGAAATAAATACATACCCGGATGCAAAGCCTATTAGACAACATTTACGTCCAATACATCTGAGGAAAGCTGCTGCTATCAAAGTTGAAGTTGAGAAATTACTAAGAGCAGGATTTGTTTATCCAATCCCACTGACAGATTGGGTATCTAATATAGTTCCCATTACCAAGAAATAAGGGACTATACAAGTATGTGTCGATTATAGGGGCATTAATAAAGCCTATCCAAAAGGCAATTATCCTACCCATTATATCGAACAAATAATTTATTATTGTGCCGAAAATGAGATTTTTTCATTCATGGATGGATTTTCTGGATATAATAAAATAAACATACTCCCTGCTGATCAACCAAAAACAACGTTCATTTATCCTTGGGGAACATTTGGTTACTGTAAATTACCTTTCGGATTAAAGAATGTTGGTGCAACTTTTCAACAGGACATGTATTACGCTTTTCATGACATCAAAAACATTGTGTAGCGTTATCTAGACGATTTACCTTCTCACTTATTACAGAGGGATGATCATCCTACTCATCTAAGAGTGACTTTTATGAGATGTAGGCATTACAAGATTCATTTGAATCCTCACAAGTGTGTTTTTTGTGTGCAATTTGGACGATTATTAGGATTTTTTGTCTCCAAATCTGGAATTCATGTCAATCCCTTGAAGGTTTAGGCCATCATAAATCTACATCCTCCTTCCACACTTCACCAACTCCAAATTTTGCCAGGGAAAGCAAACTTTTTTGCATAGATTTATCCTGAACTATGCTAAGTTACCAAAACGTTTTACCAATTTTTTGAAACAAAATGTTCCTTTTATTTGGGATGAGATTGCTTATCGATCTTTTGATGCTCTAAAAAATGCGTTAACCCATGCACTGTTATAGCATCCACCCAATTACAACTAGGATAACTTTTTATACCTAACAACCTCTGATTCCACCATTGGAGTGTTTTTAGTTCAAAAGGATGAATTTCACAGTGAGCATGTGATTTATTATCTAAGTAGGAATTTGAATCCAACCGAAATTAAATATTCACATGTGGGGAAATTGGCCTTGGCAGCTATTCAAGCTGTTCAAAATTTTTGTCATTACATACTGTTACACAAAACAACGGTAATTTCTGATTACAACCCAATAATTTATATTTTTACAAAACAATTACTTGGGGGAAAATACTCTAAATGGATTGTTATCCTACAAGAGTTTGATTTGGAATTTGAAAAATCTAAATCAAATAAATCACTGGTATTTGTAGAAATTATGTGTGAATTTCCCAATACTGAGACGAAAACTATGGTAGAGCATCCCATTGCAAATGAATCTCTGTTTCTTATCAGTACTTTAGATCCATGGTATGGAGATATCATCATTTATCTTCAAACCCAGACCTTTCGGCCAGAGATTTCATGTTCAAATCGATGAAAGATCTGTTACCAATCTCAACAATACAATATTGTTGGGGACACTCTTTATCGATGTGGTGCAGATTCTGTTTTTTGACATTACATAACTCATGAGGAGGCTGAAAGGGTTCTGAATGACTGCCACTATGGATCATGTGGTGGTAATATGTCTGGGTACTCCACAACCCAGAAGATATTGTGCATTGGATATTTTTGGCCTTCATTATTTAAAGATTATATTCTTGCAATTTGAAAATGCCACAATTGTCAAATTTTTGATCGGAAAATGTGTGCACCACCATCTCCTCTTCACCCCATCATTGAGGTCGGTCCCTTTGCAAAATGGGGAATTGATTTCATTACATGCAATCCTCACTTAGAACCTGTATTACCCATTGAATATGAAATACCGTCACTCCAATTAGCCATAGCGTTACTACCAGCTACCTCTGAAGAAGAAAAACACTTTTTGTACTTAGCACAATTAGATGAGACTCGGTGCACTGCTGCATTAATAGTCGAAGCTCATAAAATATGTGCTAAAGCTTAGTATGATCGAAATTTTACTCCTCGTGTTTTCTCAGAAGGTGACATAGTCTTTGTATATGATCAAGCTAACAATAAGGTAGGAGCTAGGAAATTTGAACCAATGTGGCATCGTCCGTACATTATCAAGTGAGTGATTGCAAAAGGGGCCTATGAATTGACTGATAATGATGGGGTCTCTTTAGATAAACCTAGAAATGGTATTTATCTAAAGAGAGATTATGCTTGATTCTTGTGTGGAGATCTTACTTGTATATTAGTTATTTTCCTAGTTAGTGTGCCTTAGATTATAAAAGTGTGCCTAGTTTTTACTACTATCACTGCTTATCTTGATTACTCTTGATATTGCAGATGTTGACATCCCTTCAAACATACATTGGTTTTTCCGATGGTGCCTTTCGTAGTACACAAAATATTTCTTCCGCGGCTTGGGTTATCTATTCACCCACTGATGAGTTAGTTTCTATGCATGGGGTAAGCCTTGGTCAAACAACCAATAATATTGCAAAATATAGCACAGTGATTGAGTTATTATCTAATGCCATTTCATTTGGTATTTGACGTTTGATTATAAATTTATATTCAGAACTCATTGTATTACATTTAAGCAGAGTATACGCAATTAAAAATCCAGCGTTATTAAGATTATTTTTGAAGGTTCATCTCTTGGAAAGACAATTTGTTTATATCGAATATCAACACATTTCAAGAAATTTAAACACATTGGCTGATGCATTAGCTAATAGTGTTTTAAATAGACATTTGAAACATTAAACAGTAAACCAAAACAACATTCAATACATGTGAAAAAGATAGTCAGAGAAGGTAGTAATAATATAGATAGAAGTTTGTGTTTTCAAAAATATTACATCATCTGTGATCATAGGTTTAAAACACCTTATGATATTAAAGATAGTGATACAAAAAACAAAATACAATAGTCCACGAATATCATCCACTATCCGTGGTGATGATCATGGTAGTAAACTATTGACCGCGCCACCTTGCATAGGAATCTCCTGAAATGGCTTGGAACACTAATAACGTGTCTTTGGAGACGAAGAGGAATTTCATCCATCAATGTCTTTGGGATATCTATAGTCAACCTCTCCAGGTTGTGCTCCATGTTAGTAAGGATTTATGTTGCTTAATTTTGTGGTTGTGCAATAGGCTCTGTTTGTCGTCTTTCAAAACGACAGAGTGTAGCTGGCCTTCGTGGACCAACATATGCATTTGAAATTTTTTCATCAGTATTGGATGATTGAAAAACAAAACAAAAATTAGATTTAAAACACATCAAAATGATTCATTTACCTGATTCGTCCCATTGTGCCCCTGGAGGTAAGTAAATCTCGGGATCACCTCGGAAATCTATACACACATACAAAAAATATTCAATCACGAAGATTTCGTTCTACAACGAATGAAAATATGTCGTAGTGAATCGAACTACCGCAGAGATGTCGCCACCATGGCGGGCCATCAATGCAACCCAGCGTACCATACGAGGCTCTATAAGTTCACCATGATCAACAGAGATAAGCTGAGGGGAGAGGAATGGAATCCTCTCCAAAGCAAAAGAAACCAGGATAGCACCATACACAAAGTTTTTCAACTTTGATTTTTTTGCTCTGCTCAATTGGCCTTTCATATTGGCCAATATCCCTTCACACCAATTGAAAATGGTGCCTCTAAAACATTTGACTTTCATATGCATCTGAAACTTGGTAGCCACATGTGGAGCCACGCTCCCACACAACCTGGTTACTGTGAACGCAATCACTTTAAGATCAAGACATAGGAAAGTCTTTATATTTATACAATTATCTTTTGGATTAGCTTCTTCACTACAAAATTCTTGTTTATAGCTAGCAATAGGCAGGCCACCTTGCCTAGCTCCAAACAAAGAGATATGTTCCCCTCTTTTGGAAAAACCAGTGAGAAAGTAAATATCTTCTAGCTCAAGTTCTAGCCAGTGATCGCCAATGATAAAACATTGTTCTTAAACATCCCATTTGTTCACCAACCATGTCATTAGTTCCACTTGTGCCCTCATGCCCTGAATTTCCTTGAATTTATACAATCCACAATATCTCAACACATGCATTGTGTGCAGACATGTCTTCTATCTTCTTGGCATCTTCAAGCTCTACCTTCAGCTGCATGAGGGCTTCTGAATTATTCTCTTCTCTCACATACTTGAGGCGAATGTCCTTTTGTTTTCTGCACTTTAGTTTGAGTCTGTTAATCTCCTCCAGAGCACTTCTTAGCTCCCCCTCAAGGTCGACTTCACCTTCTTCTTCTACATCTTCTAGCAGGAGTCCTTCAAGTTCTTCTATGGCCATAAATAAAAATTTAGAAGTTCCTTCTTCACTTGAGGGTTCATCTGAGTCTTTAGATGTATTGCTGTCTTGTTGAGCATAGAAGGATTTTCTGCTGAACTTCTTTCCTTTCTCCCAGTTCTTTAATGTATTTTTATCTGATTCTTGGGCCTGATTCCTTACTTTCTTGAGAGGACATTTAGCTGCATAGTGTCCAACTCTTCCATAGTTAAAGCATTTGAAAGGAATTTCACCTTTGTATTTACCTGAGCCTCTATCCAGTTTCTTGACGAATTTTTCTTCTTCTTCATCCGAGCAAGAGCATATGTCTTCCTCTTCTTCTTTCTTCTTTTTTGTTTTAAAGGTTGCCTCCCTCGTACTTGGCTTCTTCTGTGGGAGCCTCATTTCATATGCTGTTAGATTTCCAAGTAGCTGGTTCATGGTCAAGGTCTCCCAATCAGTTGTTTCTTCTATTGCAAACACCTTGGGATTAAATCGGGGTGGAAGAGATCTTAGAATCTTTTGTACAATTACAACTTCTTTTATGGTTTCACCTAGAGCCTTCATGTTATTTACTATTTCTGCAACCCTTAGGAAGAAGCTAGCAATGTATTCATCATCATTCATTTTTAAGTTCTCAAACTGGGCTCTATAGACTTGAAGTTTGGCAGTCTTTACCTTCTTGTCTCCCTCATGGATGTTCTCTAGAGTATCCCACATTTCTTTGGCAGTGTCTTTGTGCATTAATTTGATAAACGCTTCTTCACACAATCCATTTAAGATGGAATTCATGGCTTTTGCGTTAGCTACAAAATCTTGTTTGGTTTCTGTCTCTAAGTTAGTTTCCTTTGGGGCATATCCTAATTCCACAACAGCCCAAACTTCTATACCTAAAGACATTATGTATGTCCTCATTTTGATTTTCCAGAAAGCATAATTTGCACCTGTAAAGAAAGGGGCTTTATTGGTTGAACATCCTTCTTTACTAGCCATCCTGAGAACCTAGGATCTCCTTTCAGTTGTTAAACTAGTACAAAGGAACCTGGCTCTGATATCAATTGTTGAATTCTTAGTTAAACTGAGAGGGGGGGTGAATCAGTTTAACAAAGACATGAGCTTTTAAATTTTTCATCAGCTTATTTACAGCTTACTTTTATAATCAACCTTAATATATGAACAATCTTAATATGTTGCATCAAGTATTAAATTAATGTGACATCAAACTTATTATGAGAGTAGAAAACATTAAGCAGATTTGGTAAATCATCTCAGTACACAGGCAACACAGATAGAGACAACAAATATAAGTGGAAACCCATAAAGGGAGAAAACCACATCTTATTATTGATGTGATGCAAAGGCAAGCTCCAAATCCCTCTCACCACTATTTTTCTGCAGGCACCAACCTACAGGAGGCTCCAACCTCAATTGTGCAAGCTACAACTTGCAAGGAAGCTCCAAATCCCTTCAATTTTCTGCAGGCACCACACTACAGGAGTCTCCAACCTCAGTCAGCTACAACTGACAGCTATCAAGCTTCAACTTGATAGGGAAGCTCCAACTTCCTCAATTTAAGAAAATGTTTGCTGATTTACCTCAGATATCAGCTATGTTCTATAGAATCTCTTTCTGCTCCTTTCTTCCTTATCCTCTCTGCCTCAATCTTCTATGTTTTTCATTCTCTATCCTTACTCTCTCTCTCTCTTTATGCATATCAAGTTGATATTATATATAGAGTTCCTCACATGATTGTTTGTATTTCACAAGGAATTTGGAGTGAACAACCATGACTCTTTGGTTTCTGTCTTCTCATTCCTTTATCCAACTCATTTTAAAATTATAACAATATGTATAAATTTCCATGCTACAGTGGAATTTTTCTTTTCCTTAGGATACTTGCCTTTTCATCACAAACAATATAAAACAAAAAAATATTTACATTTTTAGTTACACATTTCAATTCCACTCAGCTCCTTTTCTGGACTTTGGCTTTACTGAATTTGTCTTTTCTGCTGTTGTTGAGTGACTGTTCTATATAATTTGGTTCACCTCTGTGTCTATTCATCTGTTCACTGTACTTGTGTGCAAAAGCTATATATATAACTGCTTTTCAAGTTTTATTCTCAAATACATATCAATCTGGGCAATGTCTGTTCATTACCAATCTCTGTTCTCGGGCTGCTTGTTTACTTTCTCTGATATGGGCAGTTTTGATACTCTATTTACTGAACTGGAAATTAAACAAATGAATTTGAAATCTATAGCATCTCAAATCTGAGATTTGAGATGTTAATCAAATCCTCTTACATATATAACCACCTGCCTACACCTTTGTACTCAGTCCCGCTTAAACCTGGCAATTCTTCTAATTGTAGGAACCTCCTTCAAAGATTGTAAAAGCCCCCAGGTCTATGCAATAAAACAACTATGCCACATAGAACCCTTACACATATCCAAAATGATGTCATCCAGTTCACATATGATGTTATATCAATCTATGATCACAGCCTCCGTTCAATGTTAGATACACTGTTTCTCATCCTACTCTATCCTCATCGTCTTAGTGCAAATTCTATATATATATTGTCACTTATGTTCTTTGATTATACGCACGTAGTCATATAAATATAATTGTCTTCTTATGCTTACTCGAATGTTCAGACCTTGGAAATTTTAAATATATATATATATCGAGATTTAATTCAACTAAACCACTTATAATGAACCTCTGGCTCCGGGCCCACATATATAAGCGATGGCTCAATTAAATACGTGCACCATACCTTGGGTTATCCTTCGGGATACTTTCGAATGCGATCGTCGTTCAATGAGCCTTCCTCTAAATCGACGGTGTTCGTTGATATTGCACTGCCTCCTTAGTCGAACGTTAATGCGTGATGGGGCGGTTTTTAAAATTCATCACATGCCACATGTCCTCCAGTCTATGGAATCGCTCCGAATTCAAAATTACCACTCATCCCATAAAGGTGGTGCGATTAAAACCGAAAACCCACCTTTATTGTTCCTTCACAGTTCCGCTTCTGCTCACAATTCCGTTCTTTTATACATTGACCCTTTGGTTCATCGGTATTTTACCGCAGTGCTTTCATTTGTTACGACGCATAGCTCCATTCACACTGCACATTTAACTCTGGTTCCGCCTCTCCTTTTGTGACATCGATCCTTCCGATGATCAATAAGACCTTAGTCCATATGACCCTTCATATATATATGTGGAAAATCTCAAATGAACCTTATTTCAGAGTTATTCGATCAATACAACACATCTAAGTTTGTAACATAGGGTCTTCATATATCTATACTAACCCTTATTTCAGTCAATTAAAATGATACAACATATATCCTCAGCGCATCATAATTGTTTATAAATCAAACCATTGGCTTTAAACCTTAAGACAGAGCTTTATCATGCATTTCTCATATATTTTCTTATTGAACTCAAGGCCCACCACATAGAGGTTAAATCAATAATAGAGGCAATTTGGGAAATCGGTCACTCTGTGATCGATTCACAGAAACTTACAATTACTGCTTCAAATTTTAACACAAAGCTTCAATATGCACTTCTTATACGCTCTCTCTCTAGGACTTAAGGCACTCCTCATGCAGAGTTTCTTGATTCTGGCTAGATCTACAGCCCTTCTCTAAATTTGCCTCTGAACAAGATATGGATTTTCTTCATTTATCTGCAGAACTCCACAAAACCCTCGCCATAGAGTTTATTTATTCGACACACACTACATCTCATAACTGCACTCCACAGCATCATAGACCCATTTAGACCCCCAATTACAGAGTCTCATGTAATGCAAAACTTCTTCTTCACTACTCTGCACCTTGAATAGCTCTCTACTTCAATTCACTGCTTTTTCTTCCTCTGCTCCTTGACTGATGCTACTCCTTACTGTTGAAATCTTAGTTAAACTGAGAGGGGGGGGTGAATCAATTTAACACAGTGTTGATTTTTTAAACCCTTTATTCAAACTAACATACATCTTCATTTCATGTCCAGCTTAATATGTAAGTAATATTAGAATATGAGCAGCAAGTATTAATATAATAGAACAACAGACTTAATATGAGAGAAGCAGGTGTTAAGCAGATGATATAAATTAGATCAACACATAAACATCATGCACAGAGACACCAGATATAAGTGGAAACCCATAAAGGGATAAAACCACATCTTATTATTGTTGTGATGCAAAGGCAAGCTCCAACTCCCTCTCACCACTGTTTTTCTGTAGGCAACAACCTACAGGAGGCTCCTACCTCAATTCTACAAGCTACAACTTGCAAGGAAGCACCAACTCCCTTCAATTTTCTACAGGCACCAACCTACAGAAGGCTCCAACCTGAGTCAGCTACAACTGACAGCTATCAAGCTACAACTCGATAGGGAAGCTTCAACTTCCTCAATTTATCAAACTAAATGTTTGCTGATTTACTCTAGATATCAGCTTTGTTCTGTATCTGCTCTTCTTCTCTTAATCTTCTCTGCTTTATTCTTCTATATTCTTCATTCTCTATATTTGCTCTCTCTCCCTATTTTTGCATATCAAGATGATATTATTTATAGATTTCCTCACATGACTGTTTGTATTTTACTTGGAATTTGAAATGGACAGTCATGTCTCTTTGCCTTCTGCCTTCTCACTCCTTTTATCTGCTTATTCAGAAAATATAACTGTAGGTATCACTTTAGCATTACAGTGGGAATTTTGTTTTTCCTCCGGAGACTTTCCAGTGCATCACAAACAATAAAACAATTAAAACATTTACATTCGAATTACAATGTGAACTCCAGCTCAACTCATTTATTCTTTTGAATCGCTACGCATTTGTCTTTTCTTTGGCTGTCATTGTCTTTTCTGTGACTGTGTTTTATCTTCTTTCAGCTCTGTTTTCTTTTCTGTCCTCTGTGGGGGTGTAATTGCTGCATACGTGTAACTGAGCCTTTAAATATATAAAATGTAATTGATGTCTTTTAAATCAGGGCAATTCCAACCCTTTTCATGCCACAAGTGTCTTGTTGATGTGGCGAGTTCCGCAGGCCAGAACATACATATATTACAATTGTATTATATTGATAATCGCCCTCCCCTTAAGCTGAGACCCGTGGATCTACAGACCACATGGCTTATCGCAACAGCGTTATATATATATATATATATATATATATATATATATATATATATATCCGTGTGTGTGTGTGACAAAAGACGTTTAACATATATATATATAACCCAACCTTGTCTCTTGGCTTAATTATAAGATGATTTAATCATATACTCTGCCCTTTTTATACACCTTAACAACCTCTTGGAACATACAATAAAGCCTGTTTTAAAACATATAAAACTCCTTTTGGGCCCACCTGACACGTTTTCAAATGTGATTTATCACAATCGCAAATTTCTATTTGCAATAATTGTTGTGCAGTTTCAACCAACTGCGATATTGCGATCGTTGTGATATTGTGGGTTCCGCCTTATAAAACTTTGTATTATGCGCTCCATATCACTTCATAAATATGCTTTGGACCTTTGATTCTTTTAAATTCAGGCTCTGTAACATGAAACTTATATATAAAATTCCTTGAACTATATCCAAACCATTACAATATGTCGACTGACATCAATAACCAATTCTTTACATATATTTCCGCCGGAGCTTATATTAATGTTAATAAACCAAATTTATAACATAGATCTCCGTCGCAGGCCCACAATACCATCGTGAATGCATACACCATACCTAACTTATCGTCCACACACCTTTGTTAATCCTCGTGCAAGTCCTGCGAGCACCCACCGTTGGATAGCCTTCGCCCAGATCAATGAATCTTATACATTTCGCTGGGCATCTTCCGCCGATTCTTAATGCGCGAAATTTCTCTTTAATCAAAACTTCTTGGGACATGCGGCCAATTTCTAATGGAATCGATGCGATTCCACAAATACCACTCTCCGTATAATGGTGGTGCGGAATGGCAGAGTGGTTTTTGGTAATCCACGTTCACTGTGTCACAGTTCCGCCTCTCCAGGTTCCATTCTTTGTTTACCTGCGATGCGATTGGGAACTGTTATTTTCCGATGTGATTATGTTAAATCCCCCAGTGATTTTCGACTGCGATTGATTGTAATCACAACTTTGAGTTGCAAGACTTATCAATTGCAGTTTATAGACCCGTTGTGTCCGGATTCTCATCACAATTGCAATTTCCTGTGGGTTACATATTACGCTGCTCTTGTGATCTCCGATTGCGATTGGGGAGGGGTCCCACTTTACATTACATGCTCCGCTTAAATATATTAATGTATATGCCTTGACTATTGTTTATATGATGCGCTTCACACATATATATAAAAGATAAATATGTATACATTGCCAATGGGTCATGCGATTCCCGGAATAATATTTGTTTTATATTATATGTATAACGCCGGTTGGAGTGTGCAATTCCCGGAATTTTATAACGGCTCTCTGCCTCTGTCTCTGTCTCTGTTGCTTCTGTCACTTAGCCTCTGCCTCTACCTCTATCTCTACCTTCCGATAACGGTTCTTCATTGTGCTTCTATGACTGTTGCTTCTATGACTTTTACATTTTGACATTCTTCTTGCTGCCTCTATTGCCGTACCGTGCTTCCTTTGCCTCCTCCTCGCTTCAGCGCCGCCTTTGTCTCGTTTCTACTTCAAATAATGGGCTTCCTTTGCCATCAATGACAACATTTCCAACAGTCTCCCCCTTTGGCATTCATGGCAATCCACTTTCTTTGTTTGCTTTCTCTTTTTCCTGTTGCTTGCTCTTCCTGTTTGCCTATTCTTCCTCCTGCTTGTTCTTCCTCCCCCTTTGACACCAATGGCAAAGGGTTGCTTTTTGTATTTTTTTTTTTTTGAGTTAAGATTAGGCCCTCTTCTGTTGACTTTTTACCATGTTGTTCCAGAGTGATGTATAAGACTTGTTGAGAGAACATTTTGAGGGTTATCGAACTTGAATATACATTTTGTCTTTGTCTGATATAGTGAGCCTGTATATGTTTTATAACTGTGTTTCATCTGGGGTGCCTATAATCTGTGCTAGATTGCAGACAGGGATGATTCATTTGACAATCGAAAGGTCCTTGTTGCTTTTTCATGCTGAATGCTGATAATACTAAGAATATTTTCTTATAGCTCTTTGATCCTGTGGACCTGTTTTTATGCTTTCCTTGCTGGCTGTTCTCCCCCTGTAATGATATTTTTGTTTTGTTCTCCCCCTAAAATTGTGCTTTCTCTTTATATTAGAGAGTAGCATCTGCAGATACTACCCCTAGTTTATCTCTCAAGTATTGAAATGGTTCTCTAGCAAGAGGTTTGGTAAATTTATCAGCTGTTTGTTCTTTCGTTGGTACATATTCCAGTTTTACTATCTTCTGAGCCACTTGTTCTCGGGGGAAATGATACTTGATTGGAATATGTTTAGTTTTTGAGTGAAGTACAGGATTTTTTGATATAATTATAGCACTTGTATTATCACATTTGATTGAAATAGGTTCATCAATGCCGACCTTCATGTCTTGAAGAGTTTTCTTCTATCCACATGACTTGTGTACAACATCATGCCGTCATATGTCATAGTGCGTCTACTGTAGGGATGTGTAGAGATGGATGTTTGTTTCTTACTTAACCATGCTACCTTAATTTCTCCTAGATAGAATGCACCTCCACTTGTACTTCTTCTCAGCCATCCACACAAACTGCCCAATCAGACTCAGTGTTGATAGTGAATTTTTTTCTTTTTAGGATACCAAAGTCCATACTGTGTTGTTCCTTGTAGATATCTGAATATTCTTTTGACTGCCAGAAGATGGTTTTTTTTTAGGTGTTGCTTGATATCTAGCCACTATTCCTACTGCTAGCATGATGTCTGGTCTTGGTGCAGTCAGATACAATAGATTTCCAATCATGGATCTGTAAAGTCTTTGATCTATATCATCAGACCCATCATTAGCACACAGCTTGCAACCTGTGGTCATGGGAGTTGACACAGGTTTGCAGTTCTCCATTTTGAACTTTTTCAACATTTCTTTTATGTATTTTTCTTGTGAAATGAATGTACCTGTGTTATTTTGTTGAATTTGTAGTCCCAAGTAGAAACCGAGCTCTCCAATCATAGACATTTCAAACTCTGTTTTCATTTCATCAGCAAACCCTTTTGCAAGTTCATCTTTGTTGCTTCCAAACATAATGTCATCAACATACACTACAATAATCAAAAGTTCATTTTCATGGGCTTTTATATATAGATTTCTGTCTACTCCACCTCTCTTAAAACCATGTTTTTGAAAATATTTATCCATTCTTGAGTACCAAGCACGAGGAGCCCATTTTAGTCCATATAGGGCCTTCTTTAGTTTGCATACATAGTCTTCTTTGTCTGTCAATGAGAAGCCTTCTGGTTGTTCCATGTATACTTCTTCTTCTAGATCTCCATTAAGAAAAGAAGACTTTACATCCATTTGATATACCTTGAAGTCTTGGTAGCATGCAAATGCGAGGTGATACGATGGCACATTCACCGCTCTTTGGGGAAAATGTTTTTTCATAATCAAGTCCTTCAATTTGTGAGTATCCTTTGCAGACCAGCCTGGCTTTATTCCTGATTACTTGTCCTTGCTCATTCATTTTGTTTTTGAATACACATTTTGAACCAATGATATTCTTCTCAATTGGTCTAGGAACTAGTTCCCAGGTATTGTTCTTCTCAATTTGGTCCAATTCTTCATTCATTTCTTTTACCCAATACTTGTCCTTACTGGCTTCTTCAAACTTCTTTGGTTCTATTTGTGATAACATTGCTATGTATACTTCTTCTGTTGGTTTAGTTAGCTGCCTTCTTGTTTGCACTCCTACACTCTTGTCTCTTATGATTTGATCTTCTGGCTGGTTCTTTTGAGTGTATCTTGAGGGGGTTTTGAGTTCAGTTCAACATTTTCTGATGTTTTTCTTGTTTCTTCATCATCTTGGTCCTCTTCTTCATGATTTTCAGGATGGGTGCTGCAATCTATATTTCTTTTCTTGTTTGGAAGTTCTTCATCAAATCTTACCTCAATACTTTCTACTATTTTTCGAAGAGTCTTGTTGTAGCATCTATATCCTTTACTCTTGGATGCATATCCTAAGAGTATTCCTTCATCTTCTCTTGCATCAAACTTCCCCAGTTTCTCATCATTATTGTTTATGTAGCACTTGCTGCCAAAGACTCTAAAGCGCTTGATTGATGCAGGTCTACCATGCCATATCTCATAAGGTGTCTTATCACTGTTAGGTCTTAAATGAGCTTTGTTTAGAATATGTACTGTTGTGTGTACAGCTTCTGCCCAAAAGGTTTGAGTAATGTTACTCTCTTGCATCACAGCTCTGGCCATTTGTTGTACAGACCTGTTTTGTCTCTCTGCTACTCCATTATGTTGAGGTGTCCCTGCAATGGTAAATTGTTGCTTTATTCCATGTTCATTACATAGGTCTGCAAAGTCATAATCTGTGAATTCTCCTCCTCTATTTGATCTGATACATTTTAGCTTGCATCTAGTTTGATTTTCTGCTAATGCTTTGAATGTCTTAAACTTTTCCAGTGCTTCTGATTTGTTCTTGAGAAAAGAAACCCATGTCATTCTGGAGAAATCATTTATTATTAGCATGAAGTAGGATTCTCCACTTGGTGTCTTAGTTCTAGCAGGTCCACACAGGTCCATGTGCACAAGCTGGAGTGGTCTTCTTGTTGATAGCTCATCTTTAGATCTAAAGGATGTGCAAGTCTGTTTCCCCAATTGACAAGATTTTCATATGGTATTTGAAGGCATTTTGCACTTAAAGCATATCTCCCAGCCGAAGCTTTCTTCTTGCTCAGTATAATGATATGGTCAAAGCTGAGATGTCCCAATCTCCTATGCCATAACCATGACTCCTCAAGTTTTCTAAGATGGCAGGCTTCATCCTCCTCTTTCACTATGTACACATTACTCTCTGTTCGAACACCTTTGAGTAGATTCTTTCCTGTTGTGCTTGATCTTACTTCACAATATTGTGCTCTAAAAATAACTTCACAGCCTTTGTCACACATCTGACTGACACTCAGTAAGTTTGCTTTCATCCCATCTACAAATAGTACATCCTAGGCCTTTCCTCTGCCATTATCTATGCTGACTGAGCCTTTTCCCTTGATCTTTCATGTTTTATCATTGCCAAAAGTAACATTTCCACGATTTCTTATCATCACGCCTTATAAACTTGCTTGCTTTTGTCTCCTATCATGTATTTGACGGCTGCTTTGTCCAGATACCATTGACTCTTCAAATCTTGAGCAGTTAAAGCCAAGTCACCTTTATTCACCTTCTTTATCCATTGGAGGCCCCCATTTGTTTGGTATCTTTTGTGAGGTCATGAATTATATCCTTTTAGAGAACACTTGGAAGATATATGTCCAACTTGATTGCATATACAACATTTGATTATAGTTTTTGCAGAGTTGTGAGCATGAACAAAGTTGCTTTGACTCATAAACCTCCTTGAGGTATTGAACATCATTCTTTGTCCATACTTTCTACATTCATTAATTCTATGGCCAAAATCCTTACAATAAAAACAATAACCATAGAAATTACTTGCATACCTGATGTAAGGTTGTCTCTTCCCTGCTTGCATCTTTTGCTGGTTTGAATCATTCCTCCTTGCATGAAAATATGCAGCAATGTGTCCCAGCTTGTGGCAGACATAACAGGTGGAATTCTTCATAGGAGGCAAGAACCTCCTTTGATGGCTTCCAAATTTGATATAATCAGGAATATATGATCCTTTGTCTGTTGTCTTTGTATTTGTTACAATCTTTGTTATTAGAGGTTTCTTCTGGTCTCTGTCTTTCTCATTACATGTTTCTTCCTTTGTAGGAATTATTTGAGCTGCTTCATCAGCCTTCTTTGCTTTCACAAAAAATATATTTTTGTTTTCCTTTTATTTGCCTTTACTTGATTCTCCTTCATAGCCTATCCCAGTTTTTATTAGAGGAGATCTTTGAGCATCCAATATTTCATTCAACTTACCAGAACTTGTCATTTGAGAAGGGTATATAAAAAATTTCTGTTGAGCACTTTCTAATTTCCTTCTTAGACACATAATTTCTTCTTCCAGCTTCTCTTTTTCTAGGGTTTTCTCCTTGATTTGCTGAAGTAACATGTCTTCTATCTTCTTAGCTTCTTCAAGCTCTACCTTCAGCTGCATGAGGACTTCTGAGTTTTGTTCTTCTCTTACATACTTGAGAAGAATATCCTTTTGTTTTCTGCACTTCAGTTTGAGTCTGTCAATCTCCTCTAGTGCACTTCTTAGCTCCCCTCAAGGTCGACTTCCCCTTCTTCTTCTTCATCTTCTAGTGGGAGTCCCTCAAGATCTTCTATGGCCATCAATAAAAATTCTGAGCTTCCTTCTTCACTTGAGGGTTCATCTGAATCTTCAGATGTACTGCTGTCTTGCTAAGCATAGAAGGATTTTCTGCTGAACTTCTTTCCCTTCTGCCAGTTCTTTGATTTATTTTTCTCTGACTCTTGAGCCTGATTCTTTGCTTTCTTGTGAGGACATTTAATGACATAGTGTCCAACTCTTCCACAATTAAAGAATTTGAATGAAAGTTTACCTTTATATTTACCTGAGCCTCTGTCCAGTTTCTTGACAAAATTGGCCTCTTCTTCATCAGAGCAAGAACATTTATCTTCCTTTTCTTCTTTCTTATTTTCTATTTTAAAAGCTTCCTCCCTCACACTTGGCTTCTTCTCTGGGAGTCTCATCTCATAGGTTATTAGATTTCCAAGTAACTGGTTCATGGTCAAGGTTTCCCAATCAACTGTTTCTTCTATTGCAAACACCTTGGGATTAAAACTAGGTGGAATAGATCTTAGAATCTTTTGTACAATTATACCTTCTGGTATTGTTTCTCCAAGAGCTTTCATACTGTTAACAATTTCTGCAACTTTTAAGAAGAAGCTACCAACATCTTCATCATCATTCATTTTTAAATTTTCAAACTGGGCTCTATATACTTGAAGTTTGGCAGTCTTAACCTTTTTATTTCCCTCATGGATATTCTCTAGAGTGTCCCACATTTCTTTGGCAGTCTTACTGTGCATTATTTTGATAAACTCAGCTTCACATAGTCCATTTAGGATTGCATTCATTGCTTTTGTATTAACTACAAAGCTTTGTTTAGCTTCTTTCTCTGTATCAGTTGACTTTGTGACATATCCAATTTACACAGCATCCCAAAATTCTAATCCTAAGGACATTATATAAGCTTTCATTCTTATTTTCCAAAGGCATAATTTTCACCTGTAAAGAAAGGGGCTTTATTGGTTGAGCTTCCTTCTTGACTTGTCATCTTGAGAGCCTAGGATCTCCTTTCAGTTGTTAGACTGAAATACAAGGAACCAGCTCTAATACCAATTGTTGAACTCTTAGTTAAACTGAGAGGGGGGGGTGAATTAGTTTAACACAGTGTTGAGTTTTTAGACCCTTTATTCAAACTAACATACATCTTCATTTCATGTCCAGCTTAATATGTAAGTAATCTTAGAATATGAGCAGCAAGTATTAATATAATAGAACAACAGACTTAATATGAGAGCAGCAGGTGTTAAGCAGATGATATAAATCAGATCAACACATAAACATCATGCACAGAGACACCAGATATAAGTGGAAACCCATAAATGGAGAAAACCACATCTTATTATTGTTGTGATGCAAAGGCAAGCTCCAACTCCCTCTCACCACTGTTTTTCTGCAGGCACCAACCTACAGGAGGCTCCTACCTCAATTCTGCAAGCTACAACTTGCAAGGAAGCATCAACTCCCTTCAACTTTCTGCAGGCACCAACCTACAGGAGGCTTCAACCTCAGTCAGCTACAAGTGAGAACTATCAAGCTACTACTTGATAGGGAAGCTTCAACTTCCTCAATTTAAAAAACTGAATGTTTGATGATTTACCTCAGATATCAGCTATGTTCTGTAGCTTCTCTTTCTTCTCTTAATCTTCTCTGATTTATTCTTCTATATTCTACATTCTCTATATTTGCTCTCTCTCCTACCTTTTGCATATCAAGATGATATTATTTATAGTTTCCTCACATGATTGTTTGTATTCTACTTGGAATTCGAAATGGACAGTCATGTCTCTTTGCCTTCTGCCTTCTCACTCCTTTTATCTGCTTATTCATAAAATATAATTGTAGGTATCACTTTAGCATTACAGTGGGAATTTTGTTTTTCCTCCGGAGACTTGCTAGTGCATCACAAACAATAAAACAATTAAAACATTTACATTCGAATTACAATGTGAACTCCAGCTCAACTCATTTAGTCTTTTGAATCGCTACGCATTTGTCTTTTCTTTGGCTGTCATTGTCTTTTCTGTGACTGTGTTTTATCTCCTTTTAGCTCTGTTTTATTTTCTGTCCTCTGTGGGGGTGTAATTGCTGCATACGTGTAATTGAGCCTTTAAATATATAAAATGTAATTGCTGTCTTTTAAATCAGAGCAATTCCAACCCTGTTCATGCCACAAGTGTCTTGTTGATGTGGTGAGTTCCGCAGGCCGGAACATACATATATCACAATTGTATTATATTGATAATCTTCCTCCCCTTAAGCTGAGGCTCGTGGGTCTACAGACCACACGACTTATCGCAACAACGTTATATATATATATCTGTGTGTGTGTGTGTGTGACAACGCATTTTAATATATATATATAACCCAACTTTGTCTCTTGGCTTAATTATAAGATGATTTAATCATATAATCTGCCCTTTTAATACACCTTAACATACTCTCAGCGCATACAATAAAGCCTGTTTTAAAACATATAAAACTCCTTTTGGGCCCACTTGAAACGTTTTCAAATGCGATTGATCGCAATCGCAAATTTCTATTTGCGATAGTTGCTGTGCAGCTTCAACCAACTGTGATATTGTGATATTGCGATAGTTGTGATATTGCGATTTCGCAATGTTGCGATGATGCGATGGTGCGATGGTGCGATATTGCAATGTTTCGATGGTGCGATGGCGCAATGTTGCGATGTTGCGATATTGCGATCATTGTGATATTGTGGGTCCCGCCTTATAAAACTTTTTATTATGCGCTCCATATCACTTCATAAATATGCTTTGGACCTTTGATTCTTTTAAATTCGGGCTCTGTAACATGAAACTTATATATAAAATGCCTTGAACTATATCCAAACCATTACAATATGTCGACTGACATTAATAACCAATTCTTTACATATATTTCCGCCGGACCTTATATTAATGTTAATAAACCAAATTCATAACATAGATCTTCGTCGCGGGCCCACAATACCATTGCAAATGCATACACCGTACTTGACTTATCATCCACGCACCTTTGTTAATCCTCGTGCAAGTCCTGCGAGTGCCCACCATTGGATAGCCTTCGCCCAGATCAACGGATCTTATACATTTCGCTGGGCGTCTTCCGCCGATCCTTAATGCGCGAAATTTCTCTTTAATCAAAACCACTTGGGACACGCGGCCAATTTCTAATGGAATCGCTGCGATTCCACAAATACCACTCTCCGTATAATGGTGGTGCGGAATGGCAGGGTGGTTTTCGGCAATCCACGTTCACTGTGTCACGGTTCCGCCTCTCCAGGTTCCGTTCTTTGTTTACCTGCGATGTGATTGGGAACTGTTATTTGCCGATGTGATTATGTTAACTCCCCCAGCGATTTTCGATTGCGATTGATCGCAATCGCAACTTTGAGTTGCAAGACTTATCAATTTCGGTTTATAGACTTGTCGGGTCTGGATTCTCATCGCAATCGCAATTTCCTGTGGGTTACATATTACGCTGCTCTTGTGATCTCCGATTGCGATTGGGGAGGGGACCCACTTTACATTACGTGCTCCGCTTAAATATATTAATGTATATGCCTTGACTATTGTTTATATGATGCGCTTCACACATATATATAACAGATAAATATGTATACATTGCCAATGGGTCATGCGATTCCCGGAATAATATTTGTCTTATATTATATGTATAACGCCGGTTGGAGTGTGCGATTCCCAGAATTTTATAACGTCTCTCTGCCTCTGTCTCTGGCTCTGCTGCTTCTATCACTTAGCCTCTGCCTCTGCCTCTGTCTCTACCTTCCGATAACGGTTCTTCACTGTGCTTCTATGACTGTTACATTTTGACATTCTTCTTGCTGCCTCTATTGCTTTCACTGTGCTTCCTTTGCCTTCCTCTTCTTCAGCACTGCCTTCTTTTTCTGTTTCTGCTTCAGCGCTGCCTCCTTTGCCATCAATGACAATATTTCCAACACTTACTTCTCTTTTTGCTACCTGTGTTCTCCGCTACTTTGCTTCTCTCTTTGCCTTGTTACTGTTTCAGGTGTTCCTTCTTTTCCATCTCCTTTTCCATCAATGAAAAAATTTCCAACATACTCTAGGTCAATAATTCTTTTTATGGTTTCTACTTGTTGAGATGTTTCCGTTGATATATGGCATGCCATGTAATTCTTCACGGTTTGAGAGATATTAATGTTTGAAGTTTGTACCCCCAGTGAGTGGGATAAAACCCCATGGGGTTGGGGCATGGGTCATTGAAAAGTTATAATTAATATTTTTTAAGCTCTTAAAATCTCTCCCACATTCACTTGTTGAAGCCCCTCTGAACCTAAGAATTTATATAAATTGTGATCCTCATTTCCTCCTTATGCAAGGGATTTTTCCATCTTAAACAGGTCATCATGGAATTTTTTCTCTAAATTTTTTTGTATGAAGGTTAAAAAGATGAAATGCTTATGAGAAGAATCCAAAATCTTGAGGAAGCTGCTGTAAAAATTTTAGATCAAGGTGCACAATATTTTTGGAGATATGATCTGTGGAAGTCAGGGTTTTTGCAGGCTCTTGAAATTCATCTCAAAGAAGTGACCTTGGTAAATTCGTCATAACTCTCTCTCTGAGTATTGGATCGGAACTCTGTAAAAAGGGGTGGATAGTGAGAAATTGTTAATTTTCTCTCTATCAATTTCAAAGCCAAATGAGGAAATAGTGACACGTGGAAAGCCGTACAAGTGCACTCTTCTGAAATAGTCCATAATTAGGGCATTGTGAGAGATTGGGTATAACTATCCCTTGAATAATCCAAATTGGGTTAAATATGTGGAAATGTAAAGATGACTCAGAGGAATACTACAAGACTAAAAATAAAATATTGAGGATCTGAAATAACAGAGATAAAACAAATTCAATATCGAGCTCCTAGAAGGCAAGAAAAAGCTATATCATGTGTTTTCAAGGGTTGCAAAGGACTAGAATTTCTACGGTAGCAAAGCAAAGAAAGGTGCAGTAGTGGGTAGCATGGTAAGAGAAGCAACCAAGGTGCATAAAAACAGCAAGAAGTTCATCATATGAAGTGTTAAAGTGGGTAGAACTGCATACAATCATTGTAAAGGTATCATTGTACTTAGTAATTGTAAATACATTATTGTACAAATTGTACTAGTGTCTATCTACCAAGGGTTGAAGAGGCAGTGTTGGGAGGTCTAGGATCATCATTAGGTGGTTGTGTCAAAGTTTGGGTCATGGTCTAGTATATATTATTCTTCTACATCATTCTATATCATTGTAAAATGGACCATTTTCCCTAGTACGGGAGTCCATTCTTATTTTATCCTTCTATAGGGTGATAAGGTGGTGCTAGGGTGAGTTGTAGCTCATTGGGTGTTGGGGCATCTGTTCAGTTGGCTACTAAAGAATCTCGGGTGTTGGAGAGTCCATCCAGTGGGAGCTGGAGAAGAATGCTTTTCTAGATTCTAGGAAGTTGGAGCTTTATTTTCAATTGGAGTTAAATATTAAAGAATTATTAGAAAAGCATTAGGTGGTTTTTGTCCCAAAGTGGGTTTCCACCTTAAAAACTATGTGCATTTTTGTTCCTCTTGTTTGCTACTATCATTGTACAAACAATAATAATAATTGCAAGATTAACTAATTCTCTAATTGAAAGGAATACTGATTCACCCCCCCCCTCTCAGTATTTCCAACAATTTGTTTCAGAGCTTGATTCCTTCAATAGCAGTTTAACAGCTGGAAGGAGGTCATCGAGCATACCAAGAATGGTGTACCTATATTCAATGAAAAACATTATGCACTCTGGAAAGGAAGAATGGAGGTCTATCTCTTGGCACAAGGTTACGAAGTATGGGACACTATTCAGAATGGATTTACATCAATCGCGGATGAACAAGGTAAGAAGAATTTGGTAAATGATGCAAAAGCAAAGAATATTATTATCAGTGGACTTACTAAATCTACTTATCATAAGGTGTTGGGTTGTAAGACCACCAAAAATGTATGGGAAAAGCTTAAGAATATATATGCAGGTGACTCAAATGTCAAAGAATCAAAGCTTCAAATCTATAGAGAAAAATTTGAGCAACTCAGAATGAAAGAAGATTGCAACATTGCTACATACTTCCAATGCGTTGATGAAATAACCAATACTTTGGAAGGATTGGGAGAGCCAATTGACAAGAAGACTATTATACGAAAGATTGTTAGAACGTTACCAGGGAGATTCAACCCAAAGGTATTGGTCTTAGAATACAGTGCAAATCTGGAAAACTCAGCAAGGAAGAATTACATGGAGTTCTCATAGCATATAAAATGAGACTTGATGAAACTGCATTCATTGCATCTAAGAAACCCAATAAGGACAAAAAACCTTCAGTTGAAATGACATGCACCTGCAAGTGTGAAGAAAAGAGAGATGATGGAGAAGGTCTTTCAGATGAAGAATATGCTTACTTTACCAGAAAACTAAAACCTGGTAAGGGAAAATTCAAAGGTAAACTTCCATTGATATGTTTCGGTTGTGATAAGGTTGGGAATTTTGTAGAAAAATGTTCAAACAAAAGTGATGGCAACTCAAAAGGAAAGAAAGGCTTTAATAAATTCAACAAGCAAGGCAAAAAGAAAGGATCCAAAAGGAACTTTCTCTGTAAAGAAGATAGCTCATCATCCGATGAAGAAAGTGACAACAAAGAAGAATCCAATGAGAAAGTATTGTTTATGGCCAAGCATAATAAACAAGAAGTATCAAACAATGAAGAATAAGGGTTGACCATAGAATAATTTTATGAGGAAGCAATCAAGCTTATAAAAGAGCTCAATGTTGAGAAGATCCGTTCCAATACTCTTGAAGAACAAGTTCAAGGTCTCAAAATTGAGGTTGAAGAACACAAATGTATTGAAGAGTCACTTCAAAAGAAGTTGGAAGAAAGAAACCAAGAAAGGGAAGCATTAGAAGCTGAAGTAGTCTCGCTGCGTAAGGAAGTGAAGAAGGGAAAAACTGTCCAAAACTATGCCAATAGCTCAAGGGCATTGGAAGAACTCATCAACAATCAACAATATTACAAGGACAGAACTGGCCTCGGTTACAAAGAAGAAGAAGCAGGACCTTCTACAACAAAATACAATGAACCTATGAGATCTGACATACATGTAGACTTCATTGGACAAGATTCGCAAGAACAACCTTGGAAGACAATTCCTCGACGAAAATTTCCATCCAGGTACCAAAATATTTTTTATGGCTATTGTTATTCATGTGGAAAATTTGGTCATAAAGCTGTAGAATGTTGCACGTACCCTAGGAACGAATACAATTCGAGGAGATCTATCAAATATGAAACCTCCCAAGGCTCAGCGAAACATCAATAGATTTGAACATTTAATAAATAATATTGAATGTTACAAATGTCGAAAATTTGGACACATAGCCAAAGACTGCAGACTTGAAAATCCTCCAAAAGAATCTTTGAAGCCACATAACGAATGAACATGGAAGAAGAAGAAGAATGATAATTCTGCTCTCACTTTCAAGGCTCAAAATAACAAATATGTGTGGTATGTTGACAGTGGTTGCTCAATGCATATCACTGGAGATAGAAATAACTTTGTATTTATGAAAGAGAAGAAGGATGGAACCGTGTCCTTTCGAAATGATGGATCTTCAAATGTTATAGGATCATGTACTATCACTCTCAGAATCAAATATGCTCTAGCCAAGAATATTCTATTGGTTGAAAACATGAATCACAATCTGCTCAGTGTTGGAAAAATGTGTTATCAAGGACACACAATACTATTCAACTCCACGAAATGTTAAATCAGGAAAGGCGTGTATGGTGAAATTTTGGCTATAGTAAGTTGAGCTCCAAATGACATATATGTTTTGGATGAAGCAACTAAAGCATGTCTAATAGCTAAAGAGGATGATAAAATAATTGGTAGCAATGATGATTGACTATGTAAGAAGTTTGCTACAAAGGTGCAAAGTGATTTCGATATGTATTTACTTGGAGAGCTGACATACTTCTTAGGGCTTCAAATATCTCAGCAAGAGAAAGGAATATTTATATGTCAAGCCAATTACATCAAGGAAATGCTCAAGAAATTTAAAATGGAAGATTGAAAACCCATCCTTACTCCAAAGGTAACAAGTTGCAAATTGAGCATAGATGACTCATCTAAGGATGTGGATCAAAGGTTGTACAGATCTATGATTAGCAGTCTTCTATATGTAACAACCTCTCAACCAGATGTTATGCAAGCAGTTGGACAAGTAGAAAGATTCCAAGCAGCACCAAAAGAATCACATATTAAATATTCACCAGCATTGGAATATCTTCGCTAGAAGATTTGGATTCTCCCAGGTTCTCATTAGATTTTCCTTTTTCAGAATATAAATGGGGAGTGGAAGTAGATTACAGGTCTGTAGGACGGTTGTGTGTCAGGGGGAGTGGAAGTGTGTATAGGTCCACAGGATGGTTGTGTTTTAGGGGGAGTTACCCTTTGCCATTGATGTCAAAGGGGGAGAGAATGTTTTAGGAAGAGGTGTCATGATCGTAGGGGGAGTACTTGTGTTGCCATCAATGCCAAAGGGGGAGATTGTTGATCAGCTGTTGTCATTGATGTCAACCCAAGCAGCACCAGGGGCTAACCCAATATTACATGGGAATTTTGACCTACCAAATTAATATACTCTGGGTCAATAATGCTTTTTATAGTTTTTACTTGTCGAGATGTTTCTGTTGATATATGGCATGCCATGTAATTCTTCACGGTTTGAGAGATATTCATGTTTGAAGTTTGTACCCCCAGTGAGTGGGCTAAAACTCCATAGGGTTTGGGAATGGGTTATTGAAAAGTTATAATTAATATTTTTTAAGCTCCTAAAATCCCTCCCACCTTCACTTGTTGAAGCCCCTCTCAACCTAAGCATTTATATAAATTGTGATCCTCATTTCCTCCTTATGTAAGGGATTTCTCCATCTGAAACAGGTCATCGTGGAACTTGCGCTCTAAATTTTTTCTACGAAGGTTTAGAAGCTGAAATTTTTATGAGAAGAAGATGAAATCCTGAGGAAGCTTCTGTACAAATTTTAGATCAAGGTGCGTAACATTTTTGGAGATATCATTTGTGGAATTCAAGGTTTTTGCATGCTCCTGAAATTCATCTCAAAGAAGTGACCTTGGTAAATTCGTGATAAATCTCTCTCTGAGTATCAGATTGGAATTCTGTAAGAAGTGGTGAATAATACACAGTTTGTAATTTTTTCTTTATCAATTTCAGAGCCAAATGAAGAAACAATGACACTTGGCATGTTGTACAAGTGCACTCTTCTGAAATAGTCCATAATTAGGGCATTGTGAGAGATTGGGTATAACTCTCTCTTGATGAATCCAAATTGGTTCAGACTTGTGGCATTGGAAATATGACTCAGAGGACTAATAAAAGACTAAAAATCAGATATTGAGGATCTAAAATAATAGAGATACACCAGATTCAATATCGAGCTCCTAGAAGGCAAGAAAAAGCTAGATCATGTGTTGTCAAGGGTTGCAAAGGACCAGACTTTCTACAGGAGAAAAGCAAAGCAAGGTGTAGCAGAGGGTAGCATGACAAGAGCAGCAACCAAGGTGCATAACAACAGCAAGAAGTTCACCATATGAAGTCTTCAATTGGGTAGCACTACATACAATCATTGTAAAGGTATCATTGTACTTAGTCATTGTAAATACATTATTGTACAAATTATACTAGTGTCTACCAAGGGTTGAAGAGGTAGTGTTGGGAGGTCTAGGATCATCATTAGGTGGTTGTGTCAAATTTAGGGTTATGGTCTAGCATATATTCTTCTTCTACATCATTCTATATCATTGTAAAGTGGACCATTTTCCCTGGTACGAGAGTCCATTCTTATTTTATCCTTCTATAGGGTGGTAGGGTGGTGCTAGGGTGAGTTGTACCTCATTGGGTGTTGGGGCATTCGTTCAGTTGAATACTGAAGAATCGCGGGCGTTGGAGTGTCCATCTAATGGGAGATGAAGAAGAATGATTTTCTAGATTATAGGAAGTTGGAGAATTATTTTCAATTGGAGTTGAATATAAATAATTATTAGAAAAGCATTCGGTGGTTTTTGTCCTGGAGTGGGTTTCCACCTTAAAAACTATGTGCATTTTTGTTCCTCTTGTTTGCTGTTATCATTGTACAAACACTGATAATAGTTGAAGATTAACTAATGCTCTAATGGAAAGGAATACTGATTCACCCCCCCCCCCTCTCAGTATTTCCAACACTTTGAGCTATTGTCCGCATCCTTACTGATATTTGAAAAAACTCTGCTTTGTTGAAACCCTAGGGCTAAATATGAATTTGAGGTAAAAGAGGATAATGGAATGGTATTTTGAAAAGTGAATGAATTGAGTGTATGCAGAGGCAAGATTAGATGACTGAACAACCTTAAACACTATAAACCCTCTATCTATTACCGATGGTCTTTATTAGCAGATGAATTTATGATAAACAGTATTTTCAAGTTTGAAACTCACGGTTTGACTCTTTAGGCCCCCCTTAATTTTCCAAAGGCATTTTTAGAATTTCTTTGAAAATGAGGGAAGGTGATGGTTTTTACCCTTGAGAAGACTTGAGGGGTCCTTGGTAAAGATCTGGAGGGTTTTCTAACTTGATTGGATGCTCAGAAGGCTCAGGAGGCCTTCCTGGCTAAAGGCACAATGCCTACCAGTTTTCTGGTGTGGCCTGTCGGGTTTTCTAGGTGAACGCATAGTGTGCCTCTGAAGGCAAAACGCGTGACTCTAAACACGCATCACAGTGAAATTTAACAAATTAAATTCCTTTGAAGGTGCATCGCTTGACCCTGAACACGCAGCGCCGACATCAACATGAAGTGCCTTTTTGCATAGGGAATTTGGAGGCATTGCCAGTATCCAAATTGGGCCCATGATAGCTTGTTGGAAATATTATCCGGTATAATTTGGAACTGTATTTTTTTTTTGCTGATTGGAGTTGATTTGGCCTGTCAAAAGTTGATTCTCCCAAGACTTGTCAAAAGGTGTTGAATGACGGTGCATAAATGCAGAGTGCTGGTGCAAACAACTTTTGGAGGCCTTCCTCAAATCCAAATTTAGATCAATATATCTCATTGGAAACCTCTTCTAGTCTAGTTATCATTTAACCCATCAAGAAATTCATTTGGACATCCCATCTCTGAGAAATCCTGATTTTCCCAAGGTCACTCCAGAAGTGCAGCAATTCTCCCATGACACCTGTATTTTTGAATTTTTCTAAAACTATGACACCTGTGTAAAATCTAAAGGAGTTTTTTCTTCTTGGATCTATGATGGAAAAAAAATCTCTCACTTTTGTTAAATTCATCTCTATTTGGTCAGAAACATAATTTGAAGCGAAACTGGCCTTATGAGTGACAAATAGCTTGACTCGTGGAATGAATTCTTGGGAAATGATGGAGGCATGATGTTTATGAGTTGGTATGGCTTTATTCTTGCTGATATGACATATCATATGAATCATCTACTCCTATTCCTATTTTCCATAGCAAACCCTAGCTCAATTGGAAGAGGAAATTAGGGTTTTGTGTAGGCAAAACAAGGGATTTAGGACTACCTTGTAGAGGGAGGGGAATGAAGGGGTTAAGGGTTGTCTAAATTCTTGGGGAAATTTTGGGGGATAGGGATAGATGTTAGAGAGTAGGGGAAAGTGTAATTTTAAGGATTGAGTGAGGGGAAGGGGTCTAAAAGGGAAAAACACAGGCCTAGTCTTGAAAAGTGTCAAATTGTAGCAATGGGCTAGGTTTTGTAGAAAAATGATGAGTTTGAGGAATAGGAGTGATGGGAAGTGTTTAGGAAGTTATATTATGGATAGGGGAAAATGAGGCAATGAAATTATAAGCATTAAAGGAGGCTAACAAAGGTAGGTAAATCAAATAAGAAGTCCTTTAGGATCAACGAGGTGACCATGGAATGGCAAGCTAGTGGAATAGTGAAAACATTTCTACAAGGATAATGAAGGAAGTGAAATTTCTAAAACTCACAATATTCAGGGAGTTTTGTTTTTATAAATCTAGAACCAATATTTATTCATCTATAGATAGTAAAAATTATTGATGACTAACACTTTCAATGGGGGACAAACCAAATTCGATCAAAAGGATAGGATAGGGAGTATTTCCCTTGATCTTAAGGTTGTAGGTTATGAATTGATTTTGAATCATCTCAATCTTCCTACATGACGCTCTGGATATACTACAACCCCAAACTTAACATCTGTATAAGACAACAGGGTTGACAAGGGTCTTAAAGAGGAACCTCTTTTTACTCCAAATGTAAAGATCGACTGACTTACAATTGTTTTCAAGCTCATAATAAGATTTCTAGCCCCTAATAATCCTTTTCTCGATGCTATAATTCTAGTTGAGATGATGATGGAAGTCAATGCCCAAATACTTATCAGAAGAAACTTTCTCTAAGCACTGGTTATTATACAAGAAACTACCATGGGTGATATTCTTGGATTTAATGATCATGACTTTAATCTTGTCGGTATTAATTGTCATACTTGTTATCACTCAAAAAATTGAAAACATCATTTTGACAAGGTTACATATGTTCATGGGTCAAAATAGGGTTTTAGGAGTCATTTTAAGTTTGATCAAGGGAAGTTTTAAATTTTTATAGTTTGAGATTACCTTAAGCATTAAAAGAATTCATTTTTAAACTCTTTCATGTCAAAACATTCATCATTTTCCATTTCACTTCATTTCCCAAAGTTTTTGTATCAAAACTACCCAATTAGCCAAGAAACTATAGTTTTGTAGCACATCACATTGAAAAAAGTCACTTTGCGCTATGAAAGCGCTGATCGTTTCGTAGCGCAAACAACAAAAATTACACTACAGGCGCTATGAAAGCGCGGTTTTGTAATTGTCTTGTTAATTGATTTGTCAAATGTCAGAAACCATTGGGAAAGGGTAAGATAGATGCTTTTTGAGTCATGTAATGATGAAATCAAAGTACACACCCACGTTTTCATTCATCATGGTTAGTATAGGTTATGAGTGGGCCATCATTTTAAGTATGAAAGGACACTTGAAATTCAAATTCTTTCCTAATTAGTCATTATAATTCCTTTTGTCGTCATTCGTAATGTCTTAGCTCTAAGTATCGAGCCAAAATTGTGGCTGGTTCTTATAAAGGTTTGATACATCCATATCAAGTGAGGCTGAAAGATTTATACCAAGTGAGGCTGAACATTTATATCAAGAGAGGTTGGGGGGTTCTCTGAAGAACTATGGCAGAGGAAAGACAATACACAACAGTTTTTCAAGTGGGTAGTTCTAGCAAGAGCAGAAGATAAACATGTAAGAAAGGTGAATATTCATCTGAGAGCTACCAATAAATGTCTTAAAAATCAGGTAAATGATTTACAAGAGCAGCTTGAAATTATTCATGATGAACTGTAGAGCAAAGGCATTAAAATGACAGTCATAGAAGAACCAATAGGCCAACCAAATGTAAATATGAGGAAGAAATACCTCAAGGAAACTAAAATGAAGTTGTTTTATGGTTTGTATGATTTGTAGATGATGAAAACATGTTATATTATAATTTTTTAGGCAACTAAAATTTTCATTTGACAAATTTATGAAAAAAATTTCATACTCAGCAGTTTCGTAGCACCTCCATGCTTAAAAAGTAGAAAAGTGCTACGAAACTGCTATAACTGCCTTTTTTGTTTCCTTTGATCAGTATTTAAGGGGTTAAAGGTTGAGTTAAGAGCTGAAATTTCTATGAAAGAAGTGTTGAAGGGTGATTAAAATGATGCAAGAGGAAAGAGTCAAATCTTTGGAGAACAAAGGCTTGTAAGGCAGCGCTACAAAAAAACGCTACGAAAATGTTGTTACAAAACTGTCCTGTACATGATTGTTTAGCAGTCAACTTCAAGTTCCATTTTTTACCAAATTAAAAAGTGTTTTAGAATTATGAAAGATGTTTGTCTTCATCACTACCCTAGCTACAAAAACCTCTCTAAATTTTCTCACAGGTGTTATCAGTTGGGAGCTAAAAGGATTTCATTCAAGCCCTATTTTCAGAAAGAGAGTTTTTCTATTTTATACATGTCTTTCAAATGCAGTTTAGGGATAGCAAGAGATGTGTTTCAAACAACCAAGAGAGGTTTTGTTAAAATTGGACAACTAGGTCCAAACTCCATGTTGTGATGCTCAGATGAAGATACTAATATTTTTATTGGGTTCCTCTTTCGGAGAGGTGTAAGATCGATCTAAAATTGATCTTAATCCGATGAGAAGAACATTTATTTTGAATTTATTTTTAATAATTTCAAATATGTGCAGGTCGACCTTAGGGTTTTACACCCCGAGCACATGTGTCACACACCTCAGTGATTGATATAAATAGAGTCAACGTTGGAGGACATTTCACTAATCTCATCCTCACACATCATCTCTCCTCTTCTGATTGGTTCGAGCTCCTTGGAGGCAGTTTCAGTTCACACATGGGAAAGAAGGATGAAGAAGAAGTTGCTGCAGCTAGGGTTTCCACGCAAGTTTGACCAATGTTGACTGGTCAACGCATGGTCCAAAGGAGCTGATTTTTGGTGGAGACTTTGATTTTGGAAGGCCTTACATTTTGGCACAAGAACCGAGGTCAAAGGTTGACCAGCTGCGTTGAATTTTACTTTTTGTTCCTGTCGTTGTTGTTATCGTTGCTATCGTTGTTGCTTCCATTGCTACCGTTGTTGTTGGTGTTGCTTCCGTTGCTGCCATTGGGGCAGCGTTGAATTTTCTTGGGTTGAATTTGAGTTGACTGTGTGGCTATTTTGAGGGCTGTTGTGACACATGCTGGGTTGGCTGACCAAGGAGACTTCACTGGTTGAAGCATCCTGTTGACCACCGTAACATACCACCACATTTTTCTGTTTCTGGTTTGTCTTCTATAGATCCAATGGTATGTTCTATCAGAATTTTACTTGATTTTTTATGTAATTTTTGTGGTGAAAAGTAAAGTTGCATCAAGCATAGAACATCTACATAAATTTACATGGTATCAGAGCTGAGGTGAAGACAAGCCCTAATTTATAGTAATCACTGAAGAAGAAAATGGGTTCCACGAACTATGGCTTCAGGGAGGATGACAAGTTGACTGGGAAGGATGACTTCCATGCTTGGAAGATGATATTGGATCTTAAATTGGAAGACCAAGATGTCATGGACTATGTGCAGAGTAAAATCCAAGAACCTCCATCCACTGCTACTGCTGCTGCCAAAACAAAGTACAAGAAGGGGGAGATCAAAGCAAAGCTGATGATCAGAGAATCCATTCATAAAATTCTGGTGGCATACATCTCTGAGTTGGGCACATCCAAAGAGATGTATGATTATCTGATCCAAATGTTCAACGCCAACAATGCAAATCAAGTGCTATTCTTCAAGAATCAATTGAAGAAACTGAAGAAAGGCAGGAATGAGTGTTGGTGAAGAAACAGGTTTCGCAGGCAAGACCCAGGTTCAGAGATTGGGGCCAAAAAGGGAATCCGATGTATTCTAGAACCACGCCGGCATTGTCACCCTACTCCGAAGAGCAGAGAATCTCGCCCGAGGCATGTCGTGACCACATGCAGAAGGGGAATAGATCGATAGTAGTGGAAGGATCAGCAACTCATGATTAATATAGAATTGATTGCATAAACATCATCATGTATGCAAGAACATTTAGAAGATTGAACAGATACTAAGCAAATAAAATTTTAAGACATCACAGACATCTTGCATGCATGAAACTCATATAGTAAGATGAGAACCTACAAATATACTGATAACTTTCTACCAAATCCACAGTTACATCACTCCACAGGAAGAGCTTACAATTTTGTTACAGATGTCTCATAAGACAGAAATATAGATAGGAGAAGCCTAGGAACTATGAAGATATCATGCTCAGAACCGATCTCTCCTATGGAATCCGCTCGATCTTCTTCAATCTCTCTACATCTGTGTCCCTTCTTTTGGCTGGGTGATGGCTATTTATTCACCCGCCATCGCAACTGCTAGTTCCTCTTGCGTTCTTCTTCAGCTTCTCTCTTATTGTCTATGAGTTATGCTCTCTGTCTTCTGCTGTATGTTCTCTTCATCTGCTCTTATGAATCTGCTTTCTTAAGCTATCTCATGTTCCCCCACAACCTCGGTAGCTCCGCTACTCATTGTAGTTGTGGCTTGGTCGCGGCTGCCATGTGTCGTTCTGCAACCCAAAAATCTGTTCTTCATTCAAAATTCAAAACAAGAGCTCCAACAGGCCCCGACCATAGTTTCTTGACTCATCCTGAGTCAATCAAAAATCACTGTCTCTATTTCCATCGTCCCACCGGACCCCGTGCCCTGTTCTTGCTATGCACCTTTAGTCTGCTGCTCAAAAAAGGGCCCCAACTCCGGGACGTTGTTGGATGCTAAAGCCTTAAGCTCATTGAAGGTTGACACAGCTTGCTGCCACCCTTGTAATAATGCATCTGTCTCTGTGGCGATCTTGGTGACAGCTGCCTCTCCGACGTGTGCTGGTACATTCTCGAACACCGTGTCGATCTGGGGTTTGGCCTCGGCGGCTAACTTCTGCATTGTCTTGGCGCTGAGTTGGAGGGGTGGGCGGAGCTCTCAAATTTCTTGTTTGGCCATCGCCGAGATGGCCTCGGTTTGCTGGATCTCGACCTCTAGAGCATCCTCCTGAGCATAGAGTTGGTCCAACTGCAAGGGGTCCATGGCATCTTGAATTTCCTTCGAAAGTTGTTGCAGCTGCGCTGAAATGGGCTGTGTCTTGACCATAAGGGTTGTTGAGCACTCCTGGAGACCTTTTAGGAGGTCATAAGCATCGCGCGCTACAGATTTGATATTTTCCTGCATCTGGGTGCCCTGGCCCTGTTTCTCTGCAATTTGTGTTGTATAAACTACCTCTGGATCAGTCAGTGCTGGCCGTGCTACTAACGCTACTTGGAGCTCTGCATTTTCCTTGTGGAGGCCATTGAATGCAATCCTGAGGTGGAGGGCCTGCTCTACAATATTTGTCTCTGGTACATCTGCACGCATCTCAGTGTAGTGAGCCTCGACGGTTGGCCATAGCCCTGAAAACACCCTGGCCACTTTGTTTATATGACCCTATAGCTACCCGTGTGCGGCTGTGAGCTATTCGCGCTATTCAGTAAGCGCGGTGATCTACTTTTGTTGCTCTTCGCACCTCTGCTGTATTTTAGAATGAAGCCATTCCGCTTGATGGGCCGCCCTCTGGATAAAGTGGTACAGCTGAGCCATACCCCATGTTTCTAAATTGGCGACCCTCGAAGTGCTTTGATCCAGCCGCCGTTCCTGGAGGGGTTGCCCACTGGAAACTGATCAGGTGGAGTGCTCTTCAGGGGATGGCGGTGGGGTCTGATGCAGTGCCGAGTTGGCCATATTCAGGTCCAACCACTCCTGCTGATCTATGTGGATGGTCTGTGGAAATACAGTAGGCTCAGACTAAGCCCCAGCTAAGTCGGAAACAATTTGTGCCATATGTATAATGATATCCGAAAAAGAGACTTGCGATTCCCCAGTTGGGTCGACCGGTGGTACCACTGCTGCAGTACTTGAGTCAACCTCAGCCCCGTGGTCCCCATTAAGTAGATCTCGGATGATTGGGTCTGACACAATGGCAGATGAATTGGATGGTGTGGATGAAGTGGTAGGTGGAGGTGGAACGCAGTGATAGGACAGAGGTGGAATGGTACGTGGTGGTGAAAGCCGAATGTTGATGAACTCGGAGGGGTCAATGGGTGGTTCTTCCTGTATAGGCACCCCTGTACTCGGTAGATGGGGTGGATCCTCCTCAGTGAGTTCCACCACCACACTCGACTCTATGGTTCGGGCCCGCTTGGCCTGAGGAGCTTCTAAGGGGTCGGTGGACTTTCTCTTTTCCCCCGTCGGGGTAGTCATCGGACTTGGAGAAGTAAATAAAACATTAGGGATGGGGAAGGTGACGGAAGTTGTGTGGAGACGCGATGTGGACTGAGAAAGCTAGAACTCAGAGAAAACAGGAAAATGAATGGCACCACTTGAGACAACCTTGGCCACTTCATTAAAACTGCGTACCTGAGTGTTTAGGTGGCGAATGAGGGGGGCGAGCTGCACGGTGGAGTCCTATTGTGCCGCCTCTGCTTCTGTCCCGGCAGGCCATTGCTGCGATAGCATATGATCAAAATTGTAAGTGGGTACCCCGTTTCGGATTTCCATTGGGACCCCCGGCCACGAGCAAACTTCATTGTGGAAGGCTGTGCCTTCGAGTTGGAACTTCAACGGTTGCATGTGAAATGTCTCCTCTGGCATGCAAGTAGGTCAGATGAAGGTATGCCTGTGGCTAATTCTAAACCATAATTTCTCGTTGTACTCATCCAACAGGTTCCTGGGCACCCTTTGCTGGCCAGCTACCACATCTATCATTAAACCATACCAACTCCGAAATGCCTCTGCATTGACCTCTTTGGTGTTGGGATCACCCGACACCTTCCACGGGACGAACTTCATTGCTAGAGGCTGGCCCTTTGGTATTTCCACTGGTAGCCTGACGAGGGGAGTGTGCCACTTCCACATGGCAAATGCAACTATCAAATACCCATAAATGAAGCTTGTGGCCCTCTTGTAGTGTCTTCGCATGCATCGAACAACTCCTTCAGCAGGAAGGAGCACCAGTTCAACTTCGCCCCGTGGACACAGTGCTCTGCAATGGAAATAGTATCCAGGGTACATTCTCCCTTTGTGTAGTGCCTCATTGTCTTACTAGCAATGAGGTAGCATGCAAAATTGATTTTGGGCTTGTTGATAAGCTCCATCTTCGCTCCCTTTCCTCCCCGACGAGTGTCATATTTTGCATAATAGTCTGCATCTCCTGAATTCTTTTCTTGCTTGGAAGTGGTCTGACATGCGGACGACACATCCGAGTCATTCTCTGAAAGCCCTGTGAGCCAGTGGATATCCTCGGCATGGATTGGAATTTCCTTATTCAACCACAATGACTCATTCTGGATGCGGCTGAGTAAGAACTTGGTGCACTACATGGCTGGTCCTGTTGTCCCAAATGCCGTGAGATTTCTTAAGTTCAGAAGGGAGGATTGCTATAGGCCTCGGAACTTTGGCAAAATTTTGTTCGCTGAACGCCCAGCTTCTGTGGTATAATGTTCCATATACACCTACCATTTAAGTGTCGGGAACTCAAAATATTCCGTGAGGTTTGCGTCTATGAGGGAAGCATTGTCATATTTCCCGAAAAGGGACACTGTTTTATGAATTTTGCTGTCGAGCTGCGGTTCTACGACTACTGGGTTGGCTTTTGGCCTCTTCGCTTGGTGTTGATACACTTGTAGAATTGGTCTCGGCGTCTTCTCTTGGCTCTGTGCTTCTGGATACTTCTGCTGCTCTGGTTCTGCTCCAATTTCTAATTCTAACTGCTCCGGCATTCTCGTGCTTTTTTCCATGCAAGTTATGTAATTAACTGGCACGAGTGAGGTTGATGAGACCCCATAACAAGTTAATTCCCGTTGGCCTTCTCCACAGCGATAATCGTGTGATCAATCGCCTGCTAAGGTGTACTTTGACATCTACTGATGGTGGCATGGGGAAATGGGCGGACACGATGACTAAGGTTACTTCAAATTATGGAAAAATGATTATTGCAGGGTTACTTCTAATTATGGCAATTTAAGCTACAAATATAGGCGATCCTACGGACTGACACAAGTACTAACTGAAATGATATGGACTGACACTGACACGTTTGCTGATCCTACGGGGATGACACGCTAGACACGCCCCTCCCCAACCACAATCGATTGAGGTGCGGTCCCCGCAACAAAGTGTTTATTGACGACCTATGCATGGACAATGAACACTATCTATTCTCATCCCGGTTGTGGGATAGTTATTCATCTACGCTACTCTACGGCTTCTCTCGATTGCGAGAGTTACTGATGAAAGGTGAAAGAAACGTAATCATCATAAGGCTTCAGGCGTGTGCCATTCACCCACCCAGGTAAAACAATACCGTCCAACTAAGCCAACTGAATGGCTCCGGAATCCCTAATATCGACGAAGAAGTAAGGTCCCAACCAGTGCATCTGCAGTTTTCTTGGAAACTTCTGAAACCTGCTGTCATATAGGAGAACCTTTCCTCCAACTTGGAACCTTTTGTTCTTGATGTGGCGATCATGCCACACCTTCTGCCTATCCTTTTGAACCTTCTAGTGGAACTCGGCCAGAAACCGGGCCTCGTCCAGTTCTTGTAATTCATGGAGGCGCTCCTGTAGCAATTCCCCTTTCGAGAACTTGAGGGATGTGGCAATTAAAAGACTTGGTATGGTGAACTCGGTGGGAATCACAGCTTCCTAACCATACACCAGCTGGAACAGTGTTTTATTGGTCAAGCGCTTCACCATAGTCCAGTAGGCCCATAGTGCAGCTGGTAACCACTCATCCCAGTCATCCCGTTGGGCATTGCAAATATTCATCAAACCCTTTTCGAGGATTTTGTTGAACGCTTCAATAGTACCATTGGCCTGTAAGTGGTATGGGATGCTTTTGTGATGTTGAATCATGAAGGTGTCCAGCAGTGATTTGACCGTCTCATTAATGAAGTGCGTACCTTGATCACTGGTTAAGCTCCATGGGTAGCCAAACCTGTTGATGATGTGTTCAAAGATGAACTAAGCTGTTGTATCGGTCGTACATTCCCATACCATCGCGGCCTCAGCCCACCGAGTGAGGTAGTCAGTGGCGGTAATGATGTACCTGGCCTTGGAATGCCTGGCTACTGGGGCTATGGGACTTATAAAGTTGACAACCCACTTCTCAAACGGTAGCAACAAATGCACCAGGTGTAGCGGGAGCTCATCTCTGTGAGAGGGCCTCCCTATTTGCTGACAGACATCACATCTCTTAACAAATGTCTTACAATCAGCATGGACCGTTGGCCACCATATTCCAACTTGGAGTACCTTCCTGGCAGTGGGTTTTGCCCCCACATGATCGCCCGCAACGCTTCTGTGGCACTCCCACATCACGACTTCGCGTTCATGGTCGAGTAGGCATCTACACAGAACCTCATCGAGGCCCAATTTGTACAACTACCCCGCAATCAGTTGGTATTTAGCAGCGCGAATGACCAAGTGCTATTTCTGGAGTGAGGTATAGTGCTGAGGGCACTGCCCCATTGTCAAATAGGTTGCGATGTCAGGCAGATAATTTGGTATGGCTTCGACCCGAAAAAGATCAGCATCCGATAGATGATCATTGAGAGAGTCATCATCTTCCCCCGTTTCCAATCGAGATAAGTGATCGGGCTCGACGTTCAACCTCCCGGGCTTGAAGATCAATTCAAATGTGAATTCTTGGAAGAGTAGAAGCCATCGACAGATCCTTCCTTCCAAAAGGAGCTTATTGACCAGGTACTTTAACGCAGAGTGATCCGTAAAGAACTTTAATTTACCTCCTAGAAGATAGTGGCGGAACTTTTGGAGAGAATACACCATCGCAAGGGCCTCCCTCTTGGTAGTGGTGTAATTCCACTCTGCGTTAGACAGTTTGCAACTGGCGAAGTAAACTGGGTGGTCAACTATCGTCTCCCCTGGTTGCTCCAAGATAGCCCCAAGAGTAATACTGGAAGCATCAATATGCACGTGGAACTGCTTATCCCAGTCTGGGTGAACCAGAATAGGTGCTGAGGCCAGCTTCTCCTTCAAGGTGTCAAGGGCCATCCTACACTCCTACATCCACTGGAACACTTCTGACTTCTGCAATAACTTTTCCAGAGGAGCAGTGATCTTCGCATAATTTCTGATGAACCATCTATAATAACCAGTGTGCCCGAGCAGTGCCTGCAACTGCTTCACCGTTTTGGGGGCTTCCATGTGGACGATCACGGCTACCTTGGCGGGGTCAATGCAGACCCCTTGCTTGCACACCACATGTCCTAATAACATTTCGAAAGGAACCGCAAAGATGCATTTCTTCAGGTTCAAGGAAATCTACAATTGTCGACACCGATCAAACATGATGCATAACAGGGTGGCGTGGTTTTTCAACAAACTGTAGATGGTCCAATCGTCCATGTAGACTTCCAAAAACTTATGAATGTACTCCTAGAAAGCAGCAATGACGATCTGGGAAAACACAGCAGGAGCGTTCTTCAACCCGAATGGCATCACGTGGTACGCAAACGAACCCCACTCGGTGTGAACGTCATCTTCGTTTTGTCCTCTTCCGCAATGTGCACCTGATGGTAGCCCAAGAATCCATCAGTGAAGGAGTAGGCCTCATTCCCCGCAACATGGTCCAATACTTCGTCGCTGAATGGAGTGGGAAATGGGTCATGGATGCAAGTGTTGTTCAGACTCCAGTAGTCGACACAGACGCGGATTTATGACTTGTCCTTCTTATTCTGAATGACAATAGGACTCACCCACTCTGCTTCTTCCACCTGAAATATTAGACCTGTTGTTAGCATTTTATCAATCTCCAGCTTGACCTTTTATTTGATCCGAGGGTTCAACCGATAGGGTCGATGCTTCATGGGCTTGTCGTCTGGTTTCAGCACAATACGCATTTCTCCGAGATCACCTTTGATGTCTTTTGAGTCTACAACCGATGAAGGGAATAGGTCTTTGTATTCCTGGAGGAAGCTGAAAATTTCCTTGGTCGTCTCCTCATCCCAGTAGTCCCCAACTGTAGCCAGTTTTGGTTTTTCCTCCATGCTGATGTTTAGCTTCTTTGTCTTCAGCAGGAGTAGATGGACGCCTTCAGTGGTCGGCTCTTCTTTGATGCTCCTCTCTCCTTCCTTCTCTTCGAAATATAGGTGCCTCAAGTCCTCCAAACTGTCATCATCTGGCTCGCCGTCGACCCGTTGGCAAGCCAGCTCATGCATGCCCTCCGAATTTGGTGCTAATGTTCTCCCGTCGGTCCCCGGATCACCGAGAAATAGTACCCCCTTGATGGCCTATAGTGCCTGGGACACCAGCTCTATCTCCCCTTCGAACGAAAAGCACCGAAAAAATTTATGCATGACTTACTGCCAAGAGCTGGTCCCTCTTTTTCACTCTTATTCTAAGTACCATGCATGGGTAATGGTATCTAAGGAGTGGATGAACTGATGTACCCACAACTCTTCTAGATATCCTATACTTTGCCACTACACCTCACAGGTTTTCAGGTGGTCCCTCGAATCAAAAGTCCCTTGGTACTTGTGCCTGCTTCGAGGGCCTTTGTCTTCTTTGAACCGCGCCCTCAAAGCCTCTGTCACACAACTCCACCGCGACAGGGTGTTGTGGTGATTTTTCCACCACCTGGCTGATGTGGACTATAGTGATACGTCCAAAAGTGGTAGCCTGTGTCCTTCTAGTACCATGTCTTCTACCTTCGCAATAAAGGTATTGATGACTTGCATGTTCGACAGGGCAGGGTACTCCCTAATCTCAGTGCCAATCAAACGAACTCGGGCAATGTTGGCACATATCCACGTGCTAGTCTCATACCCAACTTGCTTCCAGTCTTCCCAGGCTAGTTCCAATCCCAGCTTCGAGCTCTGAACACTGCACCAGATGACGGAGCCAGTTGCAGTCGGGTTAATATAGTCCTCCCGTTTCCCTGCTGTCATCTAATAAAGGTTGTCCAACATCTGAGCATCCTCCCAGTTATCCACAGTTTCTGTATATCTCGGGCCTTGATATGGGTTGAGAGGCTAAGTGACTCGAACTTCTCCATCTTCAAAAATCATCAGCTCCTTTTTGAGGTCGATGATGGCGTAATTCTCAAAAGCCCAGTCAATTCCTAGCAGTTCAGGGTAAGGATCCTTGTCTCCCATAATGTCGATGACCTCAAATTCCGTGTAAGTCTTCACCCTTGCAATGTCGACCTCGACACCCTCAAGTTGGCCAATTGGCACAATGAAGTACTGGTTCGCCATTCTAAGCTGGATTGGCAAGTAGGTCAGCCGTGGCCACCCAAGAGCCTCCCATGTCTTCCGCGGTAGGATGTTGACATCAGATCCTAAGTCAAGCATGGTATCGCTGATCTGAAATCCTGCAACATGCGTGTTAAGCCGGAACTCTTTTCTCGTTCTTCGCTTGTTCTGCTTGACCCACTGTACGTACTGGGGTGCTATGTTCAAAGGTTCCCTCAGCCTTGTATTCCCCTGCAGTACGTCCTCCAAGGTACGGTTGAGTTGTTCCCACATTGAAGCATTGTCAAAAATATTAAGGAATAACTAGAGCCATTCCTCAATTAGGGTCCCTGTGGCGTCCTGTTCTCTGGAATCAGTCGTCATGGGTGCCTCGAGGCCTTTGGCTCCCCCCAGCTGAGAAAATGTCTCCACCGCCTCCTAGAAGTACTTATTCTGTGCGTCTAGCCTGATCACTTGTTTCGGGGAGGCGGGCCGGATCCCTCATGCCGACTCCTTTCCACGAGTTTCCTCCCCCTTCTTCTTTCCACCTCGTGTCACAATAGCTACGTTTTGCATATGCAGAGTCGCGGTTCTACGAGGTTCAAAGTTTACCAGATTTGTGCCCCTCTGCCGTGCTCGTTCCTCCCACTTCTTGATAAGTTCAGGGCAGTCCTCTGTTGCATGGGTGTTCACGCGGCACTGGGAACACCATGCGCGTCTGGGAAGGGGGCATTATCGGGCCACATGACCCTCCTAGTCACAGTTGTAGCATTTCAGCGGACCCCGTCCCCCTATGCGGCCTCTGCGCATTCCGCCTCTTGTGCCCCTAGAAGCCTCGTTCACCCTATAGGAGGGTCGGTCCAATCGGTCCGCTAGTGCATCGAGGGCTTTGCACTGCTCGGTGTTGTGAGTCGTGGAAGCAAAAAACTCATAGTATACGTTGTTTGGGACATTGGAGTACTTCTGCAATATTGGGCACATCCGAGGTTGATGCCCTTTCGTTCGGAAAATTTTGCAATATTCCATGGCAGTTTGGTTTTGTTGAGGTGGGAACCCTGCATAAGGCTGTTGCAGCTAGTAGACCCCTTGCGGATTCATCGCCGCGCCACCCCCACTAGGTAGACCCCCCTGTATTTCCGCGACCGAGGGCCCCACACCCGAGCTACGCAACCGGGGACACTCAGTTGCCACGTGCCCTTCGACCAGATAGTGTGTGCACCAAACGTTCGGCCTAACTGGTCTTATAGGCTGCATCTCCTTAAGCTTCTCAGTCAGACTAGCAATATGATGTTGTAATCCCAGTAAGGAGGGATCCTGCGGGGCCGGCCCTCCCCTAAATTCCTGAGGGTAGCCCGCCATTTCCTCTATCTTCATGCCCTGCTCCAGAGCATCCTGCAAATTTTTGATCTTCTGCTGGGTGAAGGGGGTTCGTGTCAAGGGAAGCAGAGCCTTGATGAACCAGTCCCTCTGATGGTTTGGGTCTATCGGGTAGCTAAGTTTCCCAATCACGTCTTTGAACCGACGCATCATCTCCCATGCAGTCTCTCCTTCTTTCTGCTTAATCTCCCAGAGCTCAGACAGACCTTGCTGGTCTGTTTGGGGGAGCTTAAATTCTCGAACAAAATCCCGCTGGACGTCCACGATTGCTAGATCAGGATGGGCCTCGGACCACTTGATGAACCATCGTAGAGCCCTTTCTCTGAGCATGGTTTGGAACTCTATTAGCTTCCCTGCGTCTGGCATCTTCCTGGCCCTCCATATGGCTTCGCAAATATACCAGTGTTCTCTACATCATCGTTACCGTGGCCAGAAAATTATGGATAGTGGGTGAATGACCCAGCCATATTTACTTGCGAAGGGGTGACCAAGATAAACCCTCCGGATCCTGGTTGCGTGACTATACCACTGGGAAATGCAATACTACTAGTGACGTTGCTAATAACGTGTGTCGTTGTCGACAATGAACTGCTGTGCAATCGACTCAATGCTTGCAACTTAACGAAAATATTATTTAAAGGTTGATAGAGTACCAAGGGAAGGTAGGGGTCCTGGCCGTGCAAATTTTGGAAAGTAGGGCTGCCTGGAGAGATGAATGCCGTCCGCTCTTGAAATAACCGTTGCATCACGATGCACCATTAGTCATCAGAACTCTCTTCGGGCTACACACCTGCACCATCTTCATCAGTCGTCATCTCCCTTCCTCTCCTAGCTGGGCCCCCATGCACCCGCTACAATCCCACAACGGTCCCTTCCCTCTCTAGGGTACCCGCCTGGGTGTCCATAATTCCTATCCTCTAAGGCGCCTCCTCTTGGTAATTCCTATTTTTTCCCCATTGTTTCAACTCCCGCATCACCCTTTCTTGCCACCTGTCGGTGATCTGCACCCTCCGATGTGCACGTCGCTCCCTCAACCTCCTCGTGGCCTCAACATCCATTCCCCCACTCCCCTACTTAACACTTCACGTGGCATCTGTCCCCTCTGCCCTTCCCCCAGCACTGGAGGTTTACGCTTCCATGCTTGACTTTTGGAATTCCATCAGCCCTTCATCCACCATTAGGGCCTTAATCCATAGCAGAATCTCCTTGAGAAGCTTCCCTCTTAACCCAGAGTGGAAGATAGCCTCAGCCTTCGCGAAGGATTGGTACACTCTGCGGCAAACTCCACAATATATCCGTCCAAAGTGGTCTCTACCTAGAAATCCACTATGCAGGTCAACTCAGTATCCAGCCGGTGCAGGGCCACCAGATCCCCGTGCACCCACTTGCGGTTTATCTTCCTCAAGCTATCCCTAGGTACCTTATTCTGCAACCTCCACAACCAATTATAGAGGTCGCTAGGGAATTTTCTCCAGAGGATCTCATAGGTATCACTGGTGGAATCCAAGAAAAGGATGAGATCCTTGAGCACCTTCTCCTTTTGATTCATCAACTCCACTTGCTGAGCAATAAACTGATCCACATGGTTATCCCACCATCTCTGTATTTCTCCTTCAAAGGCCTTCGATACCATGATCTAGTTCCCCTCATAACGTGTAGTGTCCCGACAACGGAACCATTTTTTGGCGAAGAAACAGGTCTCGCAGGCAAGACCCAGGTTCAGAGATTGGGGCCAACAAGGGAATCCGCTGTAGTCTAAAACCATGCCGGCATTGTCACCCTACTCCGAAGAGCAGAGAGTCTCACCCGAGGCGTGCCGTGACCACATGCAGAAGGGGAATAGATCGATAATAGTGGAAGGATTCGCAACTCATGATTAATATAGAATTGATTGCATAAACATCATCATATACACATGACCATTCAGAAGATTGAACATATACTAAGAAAATAAAATTTTAAGACATCACAGACATCTTGCATGCATGCAACTTATATATTAAGATGGAAACCTGCAAATATATTGATAACTTTCAACCAAATCCACAGTTACATCGCTCCACAGGAAGAGCTTACAATTCTGTTACAGACATCTCATAAGACAGAAAGATAGATAGGAGAAGCCTAGGAACTATGAAGATATCATGCTCGGAACCGATCTCTCCTGCAGCATCCGCTCCATATTCTTCAATATCTCTACATCCGTGTCCCTTCTTTCGGCTGGGTGACGGATATTTATTCACCCGCCATCACAACTGATAGTTCCTCTTGTGTTCTTCTTCAGCTTCTCTTTTGTTGTCTATGAGTTCTTCTCTCTGTCTTCTGTTGTATCTTCTCTTCGTCTGCTCTTATGCATCCACTTTCTTCAGCTATCTCCTTCTCCCCTGCAACCTCGGTAGCTCTGATACTCACCGTAGTTGTGGCTTGGTCGCAGCTACCATGTGTCGTTCCGCAACCCAAAAATATGTTCTTCATTCAAAATTCAAAACAAGGGCCCCAACAATGAGTCTGTCCAATCATACTTTCTGAAGCTGACTGAGATCAGGAACAATCCTTTGGCTATTGGGGAGACAATAGATGATCGAGAGATTGTACTCACCGCACTTGGAGGGTTCCCATCCGAATGGCATGTGTTCAACACTACCATTCTCAATAATAATGTGATACCTGACTTTGACAAGGTGCTGTCGAGATGCGTTCAAGAAAGAGACAAGAATGAAGGGAATGTTGCCTACACTGCTCATTCTAGAAATAAGAACTTTGGTGGTCCAAAGAACAAAGGAAGAGTAGGGGCACAAGGAAAGAAGGGCAAGTGTTACACTTGTCATAGGCCAAGTCACTATGCTAGAGAATGTCGTTTCATGAAGGATTCTCCTAATGATGACAACAACAACAACAACAACCGGAGGAATGGAAATCAAAGGAACAACAGGTTCTAGGGAAAGAGGAAGGCTCCCTCCGACGGAAATGGTAAACCTTTCAAAAGGTCAATAAATTCTAGGTATGAGGAATCAAATGTTGTTGATAAAATAAATGAATTCATTCTTGTATCTGCCCTCTCTATTGCATCTCCACCCGACACTATGGATGTCTAGTTGATAGATAGTGGTGCCTCAAGGCACATCACTGGCTTCAAGGAAGCACTCTCTGATATGGTTGAGAAGGATACTACTCTGGAAATTATCCTTGGAGATAATGCCACATATCTTGTGAAAGGGACAGGGATTGTGACCGTCCACTTGTCTGAAGGTCAATTCCTCCACTTGTAGGATGTACTCTATGTACAAAATTTGAAGAAGAACCTTGTGTCTATATCGACCATGGAAGACAAAGGTTTCAATGTGGCATTCACTGATGGAAAGGTGCACATGTGGAAGAAGAGCTTCAAGGAAGCTATCACGTTTGGGTCTATAATTGATACAAGTTACCAGGTTGGAGGAAGTCCACTGGGAGCAATGACATGAGACTCTATCCGACAGATCGATAATGGCATTGAATATGAGATGAACAAGTTCAAGAAATTTTGCATAGGAGCCAACATCAAGAGGGAGACCACAATGTTTGTGGGCTACATCAAAACATAGAAGGCCTATAGATTATATGTGCCTGGTCAAAGGGAGGTGGAGATATGCCACGATGTCACCTTTGATGAAGATACTTCCCTGAGGAAAGTATTCAATCATCCGAGATCTGAGGAAGATCATGAAGCAAGGCCTGGAAATCAAGAATAAGTCATAAAGCATCAAGTCTAGAAGGATGCTATGCATGAAGAGTATGATTCCATTATGAAGAATGATGTCTGGGATGTGGTTCCAAGACCGAAGGACAAAGCAGTTGTCACCTCGAAATTTCTCTATAATATCAAGCATGGATCTGATGGAAGTGCTGAAACATTCAAGGCAAGATTCATTTCCCGTGTCTTCTCTCAAAAGGAAGGCATAGATTATGATGACATATTTGCACTTGTGGCCCAATACACCACCATTCGATCTATTATATCCCTTGCTACTATGCAAGGATGGAGTCTTCATCAGATGGATGTGAAAACCACATTTTTGCATGGTGCGATAAAGGAAGAGGTATATGTGGAGCAACCTCTAGGGTTTGAAGTCTAGGATCGGGACACCCATGTCTACAGGTTGAAGAAAGCCCTCGATGGGATAAAGAAAACACCAAGAGCTTGGTACGAGAGGATAGATAGCTACTTGATGAAGCTGGGCTTCACTCGAAGTAATGTTGATCCGAACCTTTCCTTCTAGGTTGTCAAAGGGAAGCCTCTCATTTTGGTGCTGTATGTGGATGACCTCTTCGTGACAGGTGTCGACCCTCTCATTCATCAGTGCAAGAGGGAGCTTGTTGCTGAGTTCGAGATGAAGGACCTAGGACTGATGCACTATTTCCTAGGCCTGGAGGTCTGTCAGAGACCTGGTAAGATTTTCCTTTCTCAAGGAAAATACATTGTGAAGCTTCTGGAAAGATTTGGTATGGTGGATTGTAAGTCCGGGTCGACAGCAATGGAGCTCAACTTTAAGAATTTGAGTGGGAGTGCTACTGGGCCCGTGCTAGCAAATCCTAATACGTATCTTCAACTCGTAGGGGCCATGATTTTCTTCGTGAACACTCGTCCGGACGTATGTTGTGCAATGAACACTTTTAGTCAACACATGGTTGATCATAACATTCACTAGGTTGGTGCCAAGAAACTATTGAGATATCTCTGGGACGCGATAGACCATGGGCTGAGATACACTGCCGGGAGCATGACACTCCTTGGATATACTGATGACGATTGGGCTGGAAGTGTGGTGGATCGCAAGAGCACATATGGATGTTGCTTCGTACGTAGATCTGCTTCGGGCAGGAAATGAAAGTCGGTAGCCTTGAGCACCACTGAGGCCGAATACATTGCAGCATGTATGTCCTGTTGTGAAGTCACTTGGTTGTGAAATCTCTTTAGTGAGTTGTTCGAGCATGTGCTAGATTCCACTGTTATCCTTTGTGATAACCTGAGGGGGATTCGTTTGTCATAGAATCCCGTGTTCCACGAACGATCCAAGCATGTTGATGGCTGGTACCACTTTATCCGAGATATGGTACAACGAGGCGCCGTAAGGCTCGATCATATAAGAACTGATGAGTAGGTCGCAAATATTCTCACAATGCCCTTGGAGAAGTTCATGTTCCTAACCTTCTGTGAGAATCTTGGAATCGTGGAACGACCCTATTCTGAGGGTCCTGTTGGACGATGAGCTCTGGGAGCTCCTGGGGGGCCTTAGGGATAGTTCCTCGGAGCTATAAGCACACACGGGGCTAGGCTTACCAAACCTTGTGGTGCTTCTACCCCACCTTTATGATATTTGAGTAGGTTCACCTCTCATGATCTGTGCCCTGTATGCATCCTACCCACTGAGCTCCAGACTCATGGGAAGTACCTCTCATTTGGCCAATGAGGTGGGAAAAGCTAGAGACTAGTAGCAAATACTAATGGACACATCAGAGATTGCCATACTCTCTATCTAGGATGGCATGTGTCCAACCACTTGATCTGGGATCAATTCTAGTGAGGTTTCAAACCTCCTACTGACTTCGGGTCAAATGAACCAACTTCAGGTTGGTATGTGACTCTTTGACTCCATGTGAGGTTTCGGACCTCCAACTGACTTCGGGTCAGTGAGACTAACTTCGGGTTAGCATATATGACTCTCTTGAGTCCAAGTGAGGTTTCAGACCTCCTACTGACTTCGGGTCAGATAAACAACCTTTGGGTTGGTATGAGACTCTTTGTGAGTCCTATAGAGGTTTCGAACCTCTAGGATGAATCTGTCAGCCAGGAATGATGTATTTGTGATTGAACCATTACTGTTCTGAAATAAAGAGGCCAGCAAAGAAATTTACGGCAGGATGACACACGATGTTTGATTTCACAGGTGGATGGAGTTCTCCCTAGTTAAGAGGGAGTGTTAAAATTGGACAACTAGGTCCAAACTCCATGTTGTGATGCTCGAATGAAGATACTAATATTTTTATTGGGTTCCTCTTTCGGAGAGGTGTAAGATCAATCTAAGATTGATCTTAATCTGATGAGAAGAACATTTATTTTGAATTTATTTTTAATAATTTCAAATATGTGTAGGTTGGCCTTAAGGTTTTACACCCCCAGCACATGTGTCACACACCTCAGTGATTGATATAAATAGAGTCAACGTTGGAGGACATTTCGCTCATCTCATCCTCACACATCATCTCTCCTCTTCTAATTGGTTCAAGCTCCTTGGAGGCAGTTTCAGTTCACACGTGGGAAATAAGGACAAAGAGGAAGTTGTTGTAGCTAGGGTTTCCACCCAAGTTTGACCAACGTTGACTTTGGTCAACGCATGGTCCAAAGGAGCTGATTTTTGGTGGAGACTTCGATTTTGGAATGTTGTACATTTTGGCACAAGAATCGAGGTCAAAGTTTGACCGGATGCATTTACTTTTACTTGTTGTTGCCACCATTGTTGTTGTCGTTGCTGTCATTGTTGTTGCCGTTGTTGCTGCCGTTGTTGTTGGTGTTGCTGCCGTTGGGGCAACATTGACTTTTCTGGGGTTGACTTTGAGTTGACCATGTGGCTGTTTTCAGGGATGTTGTGACATATGTTGGGTTGGCTAACCAAGTATACTTTTCTGGTTGAAGCATCCTATTGACCACCGTAACGCACCACCACATTTTTCTATTTCCGGTTTGTCTTTTATAGATCCACTAGTATGTTCTATTAGCATTTTACTTGATTTTTTATGTGATTGCTGTGGTGAAAATTAAAGTTTCATCAAGCAGAGAACATCTACATAAATTTATAGGTTTGTCTTCACGACATACTTACCTACAAAAATCTCCTTCAATTTTGCAAAATACATCATGGATTAGAAGATATAGGCTCTGTTCCAAGGCCTAGTTTTCAGAAAAAAAATAGGAAAAATCAGCAAGGATGTCTTAAATATGAAAGTATTTTTAACAGGTTTTGGAGCAGGTTTTGGATAGCTGGAGGCTATGAAAGAGTTAAATACCATGTCAATCAATTATTAAACACTCAAGACCACGAATTTAAGACCAGATGACAACCAAAATATTCAAAGAAGAAGAAGACCATTTACCTAAAAAAGAGGGTTTTGCTTCCTAGTTTTGAGGAGATCAACTAAGTGGTCATGAAGAAATGAATGCCATTATCCAAATTCGACCATGTGATGACATACTTGTCAATGATGTAATTTCAAGTAGATAAGGTTTTTTAAAGATAGCAATAAGGAGTTTGAGTCCTTTTTGAAATAGGACTGTTAAGTAGGATAGGTGTCCTTTTGTAATAAAATTTCATGTTTTATAGTTATGCAAGGTGTCAATGGATAGAAATTTGATGTACCTAGCTTATAGGTAGATCATTTGATGATGTAAGCTCTCTATTAAAGGCCATTGGGTCGAATTTGTCAAGGGTTGGAAACTTTTTGGCAAAACTGCAGCTTTATGTAATTGAATGTGATCAGTAACACATAGAGGTTTTCTTCTTGACAGACTTGAGATTATCATGGGGTTTTAATGTTTTATTGATCTACATATCATGTTTAACTACTTGTAGTATATCTCATTGCTATTACTCAGAATTCATAACCCTATGCTCTGACTTCCTTTAATAATGAGATGACTGTGTTTTTCTGTGTTTTATGAGTGAATTTCCTTTGAAACACTAGTAGTAGATTTCATTGCTATTACTCAGAATTCATAACTCTATGCTCTGACTTCCTTTAGTAATGAAATGACTGTGTTGACCTATGTTCTTGAGTGAATTGTCTTTGTTAAAGACCCCTATTTGCCTCAGCTTCCATGTCAAGAAACCTTGCCACTGAACCTACTGATTTGTTGACTCCATAAGCCCAATGGTAGTATTAGCCTTCATCTTTTGAACCTGAAAACATACAAAACCAAGACATAATTCATAGAGCTATCCATCTATCTTTATCATTAATCAATATCATTAGCCCTTGAGAGAGCCTTCTCAGGCTGAGGAGGCTAAGCCTCAGTCACAAGACTGGTTTGAAATAGTTACACTGAAGTTGTCTATCAGTAGCCAATCAAGTATGATTTTGGTGATAACAATACCCATCTTGGAGTAGTAGTCATGAAGAATCTAGAGCTTCTTGTCAAGGTCATCATGGCTTTTTTCAAGAAGAATGATATCATTGGCATAGAGGAGAAGGTTAATGAGAACACCAGCCAGATTGGTGCTCTTGCGCCCCATAGATTCCAGACACTCCTCTATCTTATCGATGTATATGCAAAAAAGGGTAGGGGATAGGGGACACCCTTGCTTAACTCCCATATTTCATTTAATATCTTTAGACCACCCCTCGTAGGTATTAAGCTTGGCAGTGACGGTATTGTAGAGATGGATCACAACAGTCCTCATCTCAAAGGGGATCATTATCTCTTTAAGTATCTCCCAAAGCTTATCTCAAGGGACAGTGTTGAAAGGTTTTCTAAAGTCCACAAAGAAACAAAGGAGATCAACTTTACTATTGTGACATTCCTCCTCAACGATTATAAGAGTGACGAGATGGTCAATAGTCGAGTGATGTCTCCTAAAACCAGCTTGACCTTCAGCTCTTTTTCCCTGGCTTTCAAGCCAAAGGCTAAGCTTCTCCTCCAAAATGAGCCCATGAAGCTTGGGCAGGATATGGCTAACCATAATGGTCTTGTCGTTGCATGGAACACTCTTGTCCCCATTTTCAAATATATTAAATGTTAATATTATATAATTTAGTTAATACAAATAATTGTTTTATTAAATTTAATGTTGTAATTTTCCCAAAGATTTAATCATCAATTTTGACAAAGACGATATTTCCATTTTTGGATGATGATAAATTTGAAAAGGTCAAAATCTTTGAATGTTTAATCATTTTTTTTCATATAAATATTTTATTTATAAACTCTCCAATGATATATACTTGAACCACTTGTTAGTCATAATTAGGCAGAGATACATAGTTTTAGATTAGTTAATTTCAAAAAAAGACTCTATTGCCATATTTAGATGATGATAAATTTGAAAATATAAAAAGCTTTGAATGTTTATTTTTATTTTCATATATAAATATTTTGATCTAATTTGTCTAGAATATGGCAAGGATCCATTGACATCACAAGTGAACTCTTCACAATCCAAGTCCCCCAATGGTTTTTTTAGGATGTTAGAATCCATATATATATAATCAAAAATTCAGTTTAAATAAAGCATTATCTATATAAAAACTCTAAATCAACTTTGGAAATCAATCAAACCTTTAATCATTATATATATATATAAATATTTTATTTATAAACTTTCAAATGGTACATACTTGAATTAGTCACAAGTCATAATTATTGCTGAGAGATGTTTATTTCGAAATAAAACTCCATAAAAAATTGAAACGATTAATTAATTTTTTTACAAGCTTCCAAATAGTACATACTTAACTACTTGAATTAGTCATCAGTCATAATTATGCAGAGAAATAAAACCCAATAACCTGTTTCAACAATCTTTCTTAATAATACTTTTAAATAAATAATAAATATAAAAACTCATTAATTTATCTTTATATAATGTTAATTTGAATAATTTGTATGATAACTCTAAATCAGTTTTTGTTAATCATTCTTTGCATATATAAATATTTTATTTATAAACTTCCTGAATTAGTCATTACGTATCAATTTTGAAATAAAAACCGTAAAATTTTGAAAACATTTTCAATAATATTTCTAATATTACTTGTAAATCAATAATAAATATAAAACTCCTCATTAATACCCGGTACAAATTTGAAAATTGTTTCAACAATATTTCTTAATATTACTTTTAAATAAATAATAAATATAAAACTCATTAATTTACCATTTTATAATGTTAATTTCAATAATTTTTATGTAACTCTAAATCAGGTTTGAAAAAAGCCTCAATGTTTAGTCATTCTTTTTATATATCAATATTTTATTTATAAATTTCATGGTACATACTATTTTTTTTTTTTTTTTGAATTTGTCTACTTCTATTATTGATATAACTTTTTTTTTTACATGGAGGTCCCAACCTCAAAATATCTTGCTCAGAGTTGCAGCAATCTGTCAAAAAAGCTGATGACTAACCAGAAATTTTCAGAAACTATACCTACTACCCTGTACCGAGCCATACAAACAGTAGAAAGCCGCCCACGCAGGGGAACCCGGCTATTAGACATAGAAGCAAAGTTCTGAGTATGTAAATTGATAAAGCAAAAAAGCAGATAATCAAGCCGAGACGAGCGACTGTGAGGCAAAAACCTGAGGGTATATGCGCATTCAGGAATCGTGAGAGTTAGATGGCGTTTCTTCAACGATGCGACATCCATACTCATAGGGGTCTTCATCCATCGCCTGAAGGTTGACTTTGCCAACTGAACCACCACGCTTCGAATCGCTCGGGTCAATAGGGTGGCTGGTATCTGGAATCCCGCTGCTACAGGCCTCCTTTCGCTGCAGGCTGTCAGAGGGAGGAATGAGATGTGGAGCGTTGATGTTCTTCTCCAAAGGCACACCCGGAACCTGGACAGCTTCAGTCGCAGAGTCTTCATGAAATTCAAAGGTGATTTTGGCTATCATGGTGAAGTGACAAAAAGCACAGGGGATGCAGACATGGGATGTATGGGACTGAACGGGGAGGGGAAGTGGAGAAGTCAGGATGTGAGGGGAGCCCCGAGCATAAGTGGTTTGCCCAGACCCACGACCTCGACTACTCCTGGTGGCTGGATAGCGGCTATAGAGGTACTCCGAGGATTTGGAGGTCGAGCCGGAGGTGGAAGAAGAATGCTGACAGGCGACCTGCCCACGACTGGTGCCTCTCCTGCACCTCATTCACTGACGGAGTCTGGGCATGGTGCTGCGAGCTGGAAAGGCAGTGCGAGAGTCAGTTGTGCGAAGGTTGGGAGCAGAGTCCACAGAGGAAAAAAGGGGAGCACAATCAGAAGGCGAATTGGACCAAAGCTTGCAGAAAGGGCTGTGAGTGAAGTGAATGCCCGGCATCAACTCAATGCAGCAAGCAAGAGCACACTGCATCCCAGTGATAGTCCGAGAGCAAGGCTTTGCTACAACAATGGAACACCGAGAGCGCAGTGGAGAGGCAGAAATGAACCTGGTCTGGGGCGCCATAGTTGAAATGCAAGCGAGCTTGCGTCGGAGGAAGAGCTGCGTTATGGCAGCATTGAAGTCTTTGGCAGGAGTATAAATGCAATGGCTCGTGCGGATCTGGGTGGCGGTGGTATAAGGCCACACGCCAACCCACGCCTGCCCACGCGCCTTCGTACTGTGCTCTTCAAACACTCGCATCCGGGAGAGGTGGTACATACTATTATAGACATGTCTATTTTGAAATAAAACTCCCTACAAAAAGTAAAACCTATTTCAATAATACTTTGAAATAAATAATAAAAACTTATTTTGAATAATTTTTATGGCAACTCTAAATTCGCATTGAAATCACCCCCGAGTTTAATCAATTTTCCATATATAAATATTTTATTTATAGACTTTCAAATGGTATAGAATAGCCTGGACAACAGTTTTTGGGCAGATTCTGGTAAAAAAATTCAAAAAATCAAATACTTGGAGTGTTTGAATTGCATTTTTTATGGTGGAAATGGATTTAGCACCATCAAAGCAGACAAAATACTCAAGTTTAACGACTTTAACCCAAATTTTCAGCCTAAATTTTTCATAATCTTACCATAATTTCTAGATTATTCAAGGGTTTTTTTAAACTACCGCCAATCTAGACGTGACTCTTTTGAAATAAAACTCCAAAAAAAATCTATAACCTTTTCAACAATATTTTTTAATACTATTTTTAAATAAATAATAATAACCCATAGTTGAATTAGTCGTCGTCTCTTGAAATTAAGCGAAGGAACGTATCTATTTTGAAATAAAACTCCAAAAAAATGAAAACCATTTAATAATATTTTTAAATAAATAATAAATAATAAAACAACTTATTAGTTTACCTTTATCTGATTTTTATGGTAACTCTAAATCAGCTTTGGAAATCATCTCTTTTATATGATATATGGATAACCAGTAGTTTTTAGTGCGATTTTTCTGGTGAAATTTTCTGGTTTAATTTCTCTAAAATCTGGCCAGAATTTATTGAAGACATAAGTTTCATGGGTAATCTTGCACAATAGAAGTGCCATAGAAGTTTTTTAGGTGCTGAATCCATATATACAGTCAAAAAAACCAATTTAAATAACAGAAATCAAGATTTTACTTCAAAAAATTTCACCAAATTTTAGCACCAAAAACTCCAAAAAGTCCCACTAAACACAACTCTTATGAATAAAAGTTATTTCCAAATTAACAATAGAAAATAAATTGTAAAAAGTCAGTTTATTTGGAATATATTTTGAATGTTTTCTAATAAAACTGGCTCAAAATCTAATAGAGATTTATTTGAATCACATGTTTGAGTTATGAACGTTGAACAATCCCAAATGTTCCAGGTTTTTGGGTTTTTTTATAAGGCTTTGAATTTAATAAAAATACATTCTAAATAACCGTTTGACCAATTTTATTTTATTTTTAATTCAAACTGATAGTTGAACAACACTATAGTTTGTGTATATAGAGTTGAATCTAAGTTTATTCGTGTCACATGCCATTCAATCTTCCTGCGTGCAAAGAAAGAAAGTCATGGGCTTTAGATTCTCACAGGCCTCCTACTAGTGCTATTTTTAAGGAAATTTCAATAGAAGCGGAAATTCCAATGGACGCTGCTCCTGCAAATGCTAATGGTGAGTATCATTGCGTGGTCTGTGAAAGGCTGAGTAAAATGAGAAATGGCGAGTTCGACTTCGAACCCATCGTTTCAGAAGCACAATCTGGGATTACTGAAGCGGGAGGAACTGCAAATGTGGATGATGAATCAGATTCCCACAGTGAAGTGGGAGTGGGTGACCTAATTTCTGAAGTGGAAATGGCCAGTGCAGAGGAGCCCCAAGTGGATGTTGCAGAATTATGCAAAATCTGTTCTCTTGGAAAACGAGACAACGACGATGTTCTTGTAAAATGCAGTCGCGTTGACTGCACTTTCAAGTTTTAAACCAATTACGCGCAGATCTCGTCCTCCTCCCCATGAATGGTACTGTCCTTTCTGCTTTTGTAGGGTTTGTTTCATTAACGAGAGGGACGAGTTTGTTATTCTCTGTGATGGTGGTGATGAAGGTAATCATTTCTACCAATATCTGAATGTGACTGGTATTGCCCAAAGTGCCATAATGCATGAAACCCGGAACAAATGCAAGCAGAAAAATGAAGAAGACCTGAACACATTGGACTGTTTTATGAATAACTCCAATAATTGAGAGTTTTTCTTTTTATACATCTAGTTTTAACTTTAGTGAATTTCACTGTGAGAGTTTGTTTTTGAGGTCTAAATTGAGATGCTTTGAGTAGTAACTGTGTTCTCTTGATCAATTGAACTGGTATTTGATCAATTGAACTGGTATTTGAGGTCTAAATTGAGATGCTTTGAGTGGTATAAATTGAGATACTTTGAGTAGTAACTGTGTTCTCTTGATCAATTTAACTAGTAGACGGAATTCATTGAAATTCTCTATTTAGGTATTCAATAAACAATATTATAGTGGAGCCTAATATATTGCAGTGCATTTCTCTTCTACCTATTTCATCACTTTGTGGTGCATATGATTCACATTTTAACTTCATGATTCTTGGATTTTATTGAGATGTTCATATTCTTTTTATTATTGGTTTTATTAAATCCTATGGAAATCATAACCAAATTGATCAAGGCAATAGCAAGGTTTTTATTAACAACCATCCTGGAAAAGAAAAATGTCTCTCAATAGTAATAGAATTGCATGTTCTGTTAAGTATACAGAAGGTTGTGAGTATTTTTGGTGACATAAAATTCAAAAAAGACCATTAGATGGAATGTTCACTGTTATATTACATAAGCTCATTAAAAGAGTGTTTTCAATGTTTTTTTCAAAGATGACTATTATTTTTATTAAAAAAAGAAATTGACATTGATATTCAATATTTAGAAAAATCTCAGTTCCTAGTTATCTTTTTATCTTAATCTTCCAAATTGCTAAATTTAAAAAAGAAATGTTGATATGCTCAACATATAAACCTAACCCCATAAGCCTCTAGTCTCAACATTAGTAACCAAACCCAATTAATGGCGGCTATGTCCTATTTAGAGATGAAACATCTCACATAAATGTTCTTTGTGGTCTTTCAATGCATTTTTCTAAGATATTTGAGTTGGAGAATCTTTGTTAAATACTTCATGCTCTTTTTTATTTTTGTATTGACCATTGTTACCTAAATATCTAGCATTTGATGTCATAGTATCTCCTTTTAAACTATGGTCAAAACATTTACAAGAGAGGAAATGTTTTGTAGATCATTTTGTTTTTCATGGTGATTGAGCTTTTATAAGTGTTATTTATAGCCAAACACTATTTTTTTCCTCCCTCAACCTTGTTTAGACCTTGAGGTCTCTTTTTCTTCAAGTATAACCTATTCTTTGCATCCACAAATGATCTGAATGTGATCGAATAAAGTGCTTAGGTAGTTTGATTAGTTTGTCCTTTAGATTGATTGTTAACTCAAGAAAATTTTTAAGTGAAAGACGACATAAACTAGTAGCAAATAAATGATTAAATCACAACATAAAATAGAGAGAAGAAGAAGAAAATAGTTGATTACGAAGTTCGTCCCTGGTGGACTACATCTCTGGGTACGGTTTCAAGTGGGCGTCCATTTTATTAGGATTGATCTTGAGGAATTTCTTTACATAGAAATGAATTGGAATGAATGTACTCGCAGGCACTTCTGGACTTCGTAAATAGAAATTACTCTCTGTCGCCTTTCCGACGTCTGTCTCTGCGCTCAATTCCGATACCCGATAGCTGAGCAATGCTGCAAAAAAAACTGCCTATGTCCTCCTGAAACTGAACTCCAAATACACATAATGTCCTCAGTAAAACTTTTTCATGGTTTAAATAGGCCTGCATCGAACCTTAAAATCCCCAAAATAACAATTGGTTGAGTAGAATTTGTGATAAGGGTCTCGAACCCTATCTCCTATTGAATACCTACAATAAAGGACCTTAACCTTTGGTGCTGAAATAAATTCGAAAACCCATATCTAAACTATATAATAAAAAATTTAGCCGCAGAGCTAGCTAACCGAGCTGAGGAGAAGCCGCTATGTGTGATCAGGTGGGCGGTCACAGATAGCACCGGCGGTTATGGTCTGTCCCGATGGTCATGGTTTGACTTATCTGCCACTGCGTTCACATGACAATTATACCCGGTGGTTTCTGCGTTGTAACAATTGTGGATATAACAACTCAGACGCGGTTTGATTAATTCTTGTCACATGATTTTTACACGTGGTTAATGCTGTGGTTTACAACTGTTAACATTCTCCGCCACAGTCTATTTCAAACCCATTCACATGCTGTCAATACCTCCGATACAGTTTCCAGATTGCCGTTATGGTTAGCTCTATGGGTTTTAAATATACATTTGATTTTTGGGTCTTAGAATATAGTTTAGGCCCGAAAAGGTTTTTATTCATAGGCTTAATTTTTTAGCTCTTAGGTTTTAGAACCATAGGGTTTAATGACATATGTCTTTTGCACTAGGGCTTTAGGCTTAATTCTTAGGTTTTAGATGCATAGTGCTAGGATTAGACCTTAGGATTTATGATTAGGTCTTAGCACTTAGGTGTTAGGTCTAGGACCATTACATCACCATGAACCTTATACACCAAATTAAACCTTTACAAGCCATGAACCTGACCATGATCAATTTTAAGGACATTTTCTTCGGGCGACATTGATGAAACTAGCAGATTTGGAGACTGACCTGAACGTAGATTGTACTTGGAACTCTATCGATCTGTACTGATCAAGACCCTCCTGGATCAATCCTCTCCACTTGAAAGCTTTTGGACCACAAAAGCTTGATTTTAAGCAGACAATAAGTGAGAATACAACTCCCTCACTTTCATCTTGGCTTTGATGACATACAACCATACCTGATCGTCGACCTGAAACTGATGCTTATCATGGCGCAATTTGAACCTAACTCGACTCAATGCTTGTCATGGCACAGAAGAATGTAAGGCTTTATTGTAAGCTTGATGCACATAAGTTAAAAATTTATCCCACAACTTAGGATGTTTACTGCAGTTACCTCAAAGAATATGTATCCCGGTCCTGTTCATCATTTTTGTCTATCCTTGAACAAAATCCATGCTGCCCCATGGTTTCAAAGGAACTGGAAGTGTCATGTGAAAACCAATCTTTTGATTTCTTGTATTTCTTGTCGAACACATTACACAACCCTTTATGTACTTCACGATTGTTTCATACATATGAGGCCATTAATATCACTTTTGACTTTGTGTCGTAGTCTTGCTTACGCCGAAATATCCTGCAATCCAAGAAAGATGAACTTCTCGAATAACCTGCACTCTTTCTATCTGAGCATCATGAGTTAGTGATTCATAAGCATCTTTGAAATCATCATCAGTTCTATACTGTTCTACATAACTTTCATGAACCAATGAACTTTTATGCAGTACTACTGAAGCATTCAAAGACAACATATCAACTACTTTACTTGTTACACCTTCCTTGTCCTTAATTACTAAGTGAATTTGCTGAAGAAATCCCATCCAACTATAGTGATATTGTTGCAACTTAGTATATGACTAAAAGTATTGAAGCAACTGATAATTTATGTGAATCACTGTTTCCATTGCATAACATTTAACATCTATTTTAACTTCATATGGTTGTTGATGATCTATCAATGTTGTGAAATTTTTCTGCTTAAATGAATCAACTTTAAAATCGACACTTTTTCCCCATGTCCTGTTTTGCTTATGAGCCAAAATTATGGGTGAACTGTATGGAGATGAACTGGGTCACATTAATTCTTTTCCAACCTTCCCTGGAATTTGTTTCTTTATTTCTTTATGCTCTATAACTGACTTGTGATACATTTCAACATTATAAAGAGGGGCAACAGACATCAACTGCAACTCATGTGATATTTCCATTTTATGAAGTAGATGTTTTGGTTCTTTAACTAGATCCTAAAATGAATCTACCTTTTTAACCAAATTACCTTCATACTGAATTTCACAACCTGAACAAGTATCATTAAGATCCTTATGTTGCTCTTTTATCGACATGAGTATGGATCTCTTACTTGAACTTATTAAGTGCTTCATCTGATTAGCATTAATTAAATTCAAGTGATCTTTGATTTTATGTTCCCAAACAACGTATTTAATCCCATATTTCTTGAGATGATACATATGCTCCTTCCTATAAAATATTTCATCGCGGTCATAGAGATAAGGGCTTCCTAAAACAATTCCACATATGTCTAACGGTATCACATGTAGATCCACTTCATCGATATAGTTAGATGTGATTGCAAATTTTAACCGACACTGTTTGGCAACATGAATTTGACTTTGTTCCTTTAACCATCCTAAAGGAAATGGTTTTGGATGATTATGTGTTTTCAAACCCAATTGTTTAACCAATGATTTAGAAATCAAATTTCCTGTGATCCCGTATTGAACAATGTGTCTATATTAGTATGTTTTTAAGTTACCCGTATATGAAATAACTCGATTATTTTTCCTTCATTCAATTGTGTGGTATTAGAAGAAGTAGAAATACTAGCTTTAGAAATTTTACCATTTGTAACCATAGTAGTGATTTTGCCTTCATCACCTGAATCAGATCCCAAGTCCAAGTCTTGTTGGATTGTTGTTTCAGCCTTCTTTTCACCCTTCTTTGATTGAAACTTATTCGGCTTCAATTCCGGATGAAGTTTCCAACACCTAGCTTCATCATGGCCTATCCTTTGGCAATGTGTACAAGTAGTTCTATCTTCTTCCTTCTGAGTTGTGGCAATATTTTTTCCCTTTGACTTGCCCTTATTTTTTTTGTCTTCGGTTTCCATATGCTTGGATGTATTTCGTGTAAAATTGAAAGGTCTACCACCTGACTCGACATGAATAGCTTGAACACAAACTTCATCAAATTCATTAGGATTGAACATTAAGAATGTATGCTGCAAATATGAATGCAAACTTCCAGTATACTTCAACAAAGTTTCTTTTGTGTCCAAAGAAATACCAAGTGCTAATGCTTTCTTTTTGAATTCCTGTGTGAACTCTTGAACATTTTGTCCCTTACCTTGTCCCAAGCATTGCCAATCAATTATAGCGTGTTGTGTGTGACCCAATGAATAGAATTGTTTCTTTAGAGCTTTAATAAACTTAGTTCATGAGGTGATAACTTTTCCTTTACGTTTTAAATCTATCTGTGTCTTACTTTCCCACGAGATCAAAGTAGTACCCCCCATTCTTAGAGTAGCTAATTGGATCTTTGTCTTATCATCCATTATATCTTGAATACGGTAATAGACTTCAAATTGATTTACCCAATTATCTAGTTTCTCAGAGTTTATTTCACCATCATATACAGGTAATTCGAACTTAACATAAAGTTTCAAAAGTGGACTCTTAGGTTTATTTTCTTTTTCTGATTCAGGACTAGAAGTAGAAGGGGAAGAAGAAGATTATGGAGATGATGGAGGAGAAGGAGATTTATCTGCCTTGCCTTTGCCCTTTTCCTTATTTGACGCCTTCGACGATGAGGCTGCATCTCTCGTCTTCTTGTCTTCATATAATTCTGCCAACATTTGTTGCATGTTTAGAAACATCTGCTAGATTTTATTCTCATCCATAGAATTATTTTTAGTACCTTCAGGAGTCTCAATGGTCTCAGTCCCTGTCATTGTTGTAATGTTCCAAAATTTTCATGAATAAATTGGAACATTAATTTTTTCTCATATTGTATAGTAGGTGAGTAAAAAGGAAGAGGAGGCCTCCTAACATGACTAAAACCCTTCCTAATGTGAAAAGGGAAACATGGAGCAGATTATTTTGCACCTCCTAGTGTGAAAAGGAGGCAAAAGCATGAGGATAAGGCCAAGTTGACCAAGTCAACGGCGTAGCCTAAGGAGGAGTATCTTGCTTGGGATGACAACGCAGTTTTGGAGGGAAGAGGTTCATTTGATGTTGAAACCCTAATAGGTGGAACCCAAGATGAAGGGGGCTCACAAATTCATAAGGAGAAGGAGGGCAGATTTGTGGGGTTAGCTTATGATTTTTGAATTCATTGTCTGCTTAGACATCTTTGCAAACTCTTGCTGTTTAGCAGAGTTTGGAGGGATTCCTGCTTAGGAATTCCCTCTCCTTCATTGAGTGATCTCTTGAAGGGAATTCTTTAGCATTTATCCACATTAGGTTGAATACCAAGCATTCCTTTCTCCTACAACATTATCCTTGGATCATATGACACTGTGTTGCTGGGTAGTGCAGTGGAGAGGTTCACAACATCAGTTCTTGAGCATATTTTCTAGTGGAGAGAGATTCCTTTGCATTGGAGGATCTGTACAAGAACATCTGGAGCTTATTTCACATATTGGAAAGTGGCCAACTCAGTTTCCATTCCTTACAGCATATTTCTTTGAGTAAACTGCATTATTTTGAGACTACAGGAGTAGCAAGGTTTGATCCCTTGCTAGTGAGCCCATTATTTGGAGAAAGGGCTATCCATTCTCCTGGAAGGATTTGTATTTCATTCCTCCTCTATATTTGACCATTTTCAGATATATTCATACTCAGTGTTGTAGTAGCTGCATTTTCCAGCTCTACATTTGCAGATCTGCATTTCTACACATTGTACCTTCATGTAACCCTTGCTGGGTGATCTTCATTTTGTATAAAGGGGAAGGAATTCTCATTTTTCTCACCATTGGATGCTCATGGATTTCTGATTTGATATGTCACATTATTTACTGCAAAAAACCTAGAAAAAATAACACTGTTCTTTTTTCAGTCTTTTTTGCATGAGCTAGACTATAGGGTTTTGAGCTAGATTGAGGCATATTGTTTTGAGAGTTCTGTTTATATGAGCTAGATTCATGTTTTTTTACCTATAATTCTGCAAGTGAGTCATATATTGGGTCTTCTAAGGGATCTCAGTCCCATTTCTCACTTATACAGCGTTACTTTATGAGGGAAATTGTTATATGCTTGCATGTTGCTGCAATTCTCAGCTAGTTCATTGTGGGAGATCTGAATAACCTGCTTAAGGCTATTTCTTTGAGCTTGAATTCTGAAAGGAGGTCGAATTATATATTTTCTAAGGCATTCCAGCAGTTGGTGGCCTTATTTTCACATCTTCTTCCTTATACAATGTCCCTAAGGAGCTTGCTGTAGCAATTTCCTGAGTAGGAAACATCACATATCTGTAGACATAGATTGAAAAGGGCTAGGTAGACTCTAGTTCTCACCTTCTCTTTAGAGGTGAAACAACAGTAAATTCCTCCGCAATCCATCTCTGGCACAGACTTGTGATATTTCTGAGAAGGGAATAATTCAGTGGTGTAAAAGCTACTGATTTCCCTTTCGGGAAATTTCAGTGGCATTAGAGCTATGCTCTTGGCTCAGCCTGTGGATTCCAGATCCACCCAGAAATTAAGAAGAAGAGGAGAAAAAATATGGATAGTATGGGGTTACTCTCATCCATTTTCAGACCGAAGAAGAGCCTCTCCAAGGAGGTTCAACCAATGGGAGAAGAAAGGCACAATGAAACTCCAAGAGGGTTTGAGGGTGGAGAAAGATGCAGTGAAACCTCTAGAGGGTTTTATGAGGAAGGAGAATATGGGTGCACTTCCACTTCTCAGGGAGGGAGTGCAAAGAATGGAGGGCCACAAGAAGAAGTGGGTAGATGTCCAAAGGAGGAGGAACTCTCTTCCCCACTTGAGGAGGCTTCTACCAGCGCTGTCATATTCATAAAGGGGTAGCCAACCATATCATCAGTTGGGCCAGCCAATGCATGGCAGAAAGAGACTCTTGCAACCCTACAAGATGTCTCAAGGGCTTCCAAAGGTATGCAAAAATTTCCATACTATAACACTTCAGAAGATTTCATGAAAGGCTTTGGAAATTTGTCTTCACATGGCCCAGGATCAAAATGCCTTGCTGATGAGGAGAGGCAAGCTTATACAGCGCTGTGCAATATGGGTTTGATCCAAGAAGGGATCAACACTCATTCCTTTTCATCCTTATTGAGTTGCATACAACATGAGGAGTTATGGTGCAAGGATTTGGGGAGCATCATGCATGATGTGCCATCTCCTAAGGATGTCTTGTCCTTAGCACACTTGGATTTTGTGGATTCAAGGGTTTTATTGGTGAGAGGCATTTCCTGGAAATTGTTCAAGGGGTTACATCTCAACATCCCATGAGGTGTAAGGAGGAATACTTTCTTTGGGATAATGGCAGTCTTCATTGGGAAGATGCCAAAGGAGAGAAGGATTGGGGGCAGCCATATCTTGATAGAGGAAAGTGGATGGAGAGCAAGAGGTTTGTGAGCCACTTGCATATCTATGACATAGGGCAGCAAGAGGAAAAGCTACGCTGGCTACTAAGGAGAGAGTTTGGCCATCATGAGACATGTCCTTTTCTCAAGGGTATGTGGATGGAAGGAGCTTGGTAGGATACTTTCATCATGGGACAGCAAGGAGTGTGGATGCATTATGATGGTAGGGTCATTTTTTTTCCACCACATATGATGAGTGATGGAGGTATGAAGGAGTAGCAAGGATATTTTTTTCTTCGGAGGATTGGGAGAGAGTAAGGGAAAAATTGCTCCCCCACTTGGCATAGTGTTGCAAGGGTGAAGTATGGCACTATCCTGGTGCAAGAGGTGTTTTCATCATGGAGGAGACCCCCCATATATGGCAACATTATGGAGAATACCTTTGGAAAACTACATGTCAAAGGATGGAGCTATATTTTGGCTGGGGCTTGCTTGCATGAGTCAACAACGTTGTTACTTCATGGCATGGATTTTCTGATGAAGTGTCCATTTGACCTCTCCACTTTTGAGGCACTTGAGGGACAATATGAAGGTGAGAATTTTGTTTTTGCATGTGTTGATTACCTAACACAATATTTTCATCTTCTCTCCATTTCTCTGCAGTGCTTGGCTCCATAAGAGGGCAGTGTATTCATTAAAATCCATGAGCTTTATTGGGCCAGACTATGTGATGGAGGCAGCCATCTCTCATATGGCCTTAGGCAAGTGTTTATTTCCATGCATGTTCAACTTATATATTCAGCCACCTCCTATACATTATCAGAAATAAGAGCATGCATTACTTTACATGTACTCAAAGACAACTTTCCAGATCACTTCTTCAAGCAACAGTTTTGGGAACTGCGCTGTGACCAATTGGAGTACTATTGGTACCTTACTGCACAACATCAAACCTTCAGTACTTCTTTCATTTTGTTGCTAATCATGTGTTTCCTTGCTGATATTATCATTATATTTATGGAGAGCATGATTAGAGGAGAGACACATAAGGAGGATGTGTCCTTGTTAGGAGAGGACTCCCATATTTTTTGTAGTACATGTTCTAAAAGGAAAATGGAAGGAGACATGGCATCTACAGCAGCATATTTGTTACTTAATGAGGAGGACCATGAGATGGATAGGTTTTCATATGGTAGTCATTTCTTATCCATTATGTGTGTGATGGATTGGGCCAGCTTGATTCACAACGCTGGGAGAGAGACCTTTGGGGGTCTAACTTCTTTCTTTCCATTGGAGGGAATTCATGTTGCAGCCCAAGATCAATATATCCTCATTAGTTTTCTTGAGTGGGGAGGGGGAAAACATGGGATAGGCCTTTTTTCCTATCATGTTCAGTCATTCAGCCCACCTACACTTCAAGAGCCAAAGGTGGAGGGGATTCTTCATGAGTTACCATGCAGGAGGGTGACTCATTTTATATGGATGATAGCTTGGGGGGTGGAGGTTTCACTTTGGGAGAGTAAGCTTTTCCATGCATCTTGCACTCCATGCCTTGAGAATACCTATAGACCACACATGGTTGTCTCCTTGAGCACTTTCCTTCTCATGATCTCAGTCATTTGGGGTGTTTCACCAAATGCTAGTCTACATGCTTGGGAGAGGCACTATGGAGTTTCATTGATGAGATGGCATCATATTATTTGGAGGATTCCATCATATGCTGATGCTACTAGTGGAGGTAAGGAGATTCAGTTAGTTCTATCCTTGCAGTTGCTTGAGGAAAAGCAACATTTGGGAGGGGAGGACTGTAATGTTCCAAAAATTTCATGAATAAATTGGAACATTAATTTTTTCTCATATTGTATAGTAGGTGAGTAAAAAGGAAGAGGAGGCCTCTTAACATGAATAAAACCCTTCCTAATGTTAAAAGGGAACCATGGAGTAGCTTATTTTGCACCTCCTTGTGTGAAAATGGGGCAAAGGCATGAGGATAAGGCCAAGTTGACCAAGTCAACAACGTAGCCTAAGGAGGAGTAGCTTGCTTGGGAAGACATCACAATTTTGGAGGGAAGAGGTTCATTTGATGTTGAAACCCTAATAGGTGGGACCCAAGGTGAAGGGGGCTCACAAATTCATAAGGAGAAGGAGGGCAGATTTGTGGGGTTAGCTTATGATTTTCGAATTCATTGTCTGCTTAGACATCTTTGCAAACTCCTGCTGTTTAGCAAAGTTTGGAGGCATTCCTACTTAGGAATTATCTCTCCTTCATTGAGTGATATCTTGAAGGGAATTGCTCAACAATTCTCCACATCAGGTTGAAGACCTAGCATTCCTTTCTCCTACAGCGTTATCCTTGGAGAAGAGGACGATGTGTCGCTGGGCAATGCAGTGGAGAGGTTCACAACATCAGTTCTTGAGCATATTTTCCAGTGGAGAGAGATTCCTTTGCATTGGAGGATCTATACAAGAACATCTGGAGCTTATTTCACATCTTGGAAAGTGGCCAACTCAGTTTCCATTCCTTACAGCACAGTTCTCTGGGTAAACTGCATTATTTTGAGATTGCAGCAGTAGCAGGGTTTGATCCCTTACTGGTGAGCCCATTCTTTGGAGAAAGGGTCATCCCTTCTATTGGAAGGCTTTGTATTTCATTCCTCCTCTGTATTTGAGAATTTTTAGATATATTCATACTCAGTGTTACAGTAGCTGCATTTTCCAGCTCTACATTTTTAGATTTGCATTTCTATACATTGTACCTTCATGTAACCCTTGCCGGGTGATCTTCATTTTGTATAAAGGGGAAGGAATTCTCATTTTTCTCACCATTGGATGCTCATGGATTTCTGATTTGATATGTCACATTATTTACTACAGAAACCCTAGAAAAAATAATGTTGTTCTTGTTTCAGTCTTTTCTGCATGAGCTAGACTATGGGGTTTTGAGCTAGATTGAGGCATATTGTTTTGAGAGTTCTGTTTATATGAGCTATATTCATTTGTTTTACCTATAATTCTGAAACTGAGTCATATATTGGGTCATCTAAGGGATATTAGTCCCATTTATCAGTTATACAAAGTTACTTTCTGAGGGAAGTCGTTTTATGCTTGCATGTTGCTGCAATTCTTAGCTAGTTCATTGTGGGAGATATAAATAACCTACTTAAGGTTATTTATTTGATCTTAAATTCTGCAAGGAGGTTGAATTATATATGTTATAAGGCATTATAGTAGTGGGTGGCCTTATTTTCACATCTTCTTCCTTATACAGCGTCCCTAAGGATCTTGCTGCATCAATTTCCTGAGTAGGAAACATCACATATATGTAGACAGAGACTGAAAAGGGCCAGGTAGCCTCTGGTTCTCGCCATCTATTTCGAGGTGACAAAACCAGTAAATGCCTCTGTAGTCCATCTCTGGCACAGACTTGTGATATTTTTGAGAGGGGAATAATTCAGTGGTGTAAAAGCTGTTGATTTCCCTTTCGAGACATTAAAATCGTTGATTGATGAAAATTTTTTCCCTTTCTTATCTCTAGATAAAATTCCTCAAGCTCACCTTTTCCATGTTGCAATCCCAACCTGGTTAACTTCCACTGACAAACAAACTACAAAGCACAACCTGCTCTGATACCAAATATGATCTGAATGTGATCAAATAAAGTGCTTCGGTAGTTTGATTAGTTTGTCCTTTAGATAGATTGTTAAATGAAGAACAATTTTAAGTGAAAGACAAAATAAACCAAAAACAAATAAATGATTAAATCACAGCATAAAACAGAGAGAAGAAGAAGTAAACATTTGATTACGGAGTTCGTCCCTAGTGGACTACATCTCCGGGTCTGCTTTCAAGTTGGCATCCATTTTATTAGGATTTATCTTGAGGAATTTATTTACACAGAAATGAATCAAAATGACTGTGCTCGCAGGCACTTCTGGACTCTGTAAATATAAATTACTCTCTCTCGCCTTTCTGACGCTTGTCTCTGTGCTCAATTTCGATACCCAATGGCTGAGCAATGTTGAAAACAAAACTGCCTATGTCCTCCTGAAACTGAACTCCAATTACACACAATGTCCTCAATAAAACTTTTTCATGGTTTAAATAGGCCTACATCAAACCTTAAAATGCCAAAAATAACAATTGGTTGAGAAGAATTTGTGATAAGGGTCTCGAACCCTATCTCATATTGAATACCTAGGATAAAGGACCTTAACCTTTGGCACTAAAATAAATTCGAAAACCCATATATAAACTATATAATAAAACTTTCAGCTTCAGAGCTAGCTAACCGGGCAAAGGAGAAGTTGTTGCATGTGATCAGGTGGGCTGTCAGAGATAGCACCGACGGTTATGGTCTATCCCGACAGTCATGGTTTGACTTATTCGCCACCATGTTCACATGACAATTATACCCAGCGGTTTCTGCGTTGTAACAAATGTGGATATAGCAACTCCGACGTGGTTTTATTAATTCCTATCACATGATTTTTACACGTGGTTAATGTTGCGGTTTACAACTGTAACATTCTCTGCCATGGTCTATTTCAAACCCATTCACATGCTGTCAATACCTCCGATATAGTTTCCAGATTACGGTTACGATTAACTCTGTGGGTTATAAATATACATTTGATTTTTGGGTTTTAGAATATAGTTTAGGCTCAAAAAGGTTTTTATTCATAGATTTAATGTTTTAGCACTTATTTTTTAGAACCATATGGTTTAATGACATATGTCTTTTGCATTATGGTTTTAGGCTTAATTCTTAGGTTTTATATGCATAGTGCTAGTATTAGACCTTAGTATTTATGATTAGGTCTTAGCACTTAGGTGTTAGGTCTAGGACCATTACATCACAATGAACCTTATACATAAAATTAAACCTTTACAAGCCATGAACCTGACCATGATCAATTTTAAGGATGTTTTCTTCGGGCGACACTCATGAAACTGGTGGATTTGGAGACTAAACTGGACATCGATTGTACTTGGAACTCTGTCGATCTGTACTGATCAAGATCCTCCTGGATCAACAAGACACTTGGAAGTGACTAATACCCAAGGTCATATGTGTTGGTTTGATACTCATGTGTGATACCCTCGAAAGGTCATATCTGTTGGTTTGAATACTCATGCATGGTGCTTGAGCTTGAGAAGCATGGTTTAGGGAATAAAGGATATTTTTTCAGTCCCCAACCTATATTAAAGGATTCAATACCCATCCATAATACCAATGGCCTCGTAATGGCTCCCATATACAATTTGAATGCCAAAGAATCCCTATACAATGCTCGTGTTCTGTTTTCTGGGTGTTGTTCATGGTGCTTTAGATTAATGAGTTTTAGTTAGAGCTTAAGGATGCCATCTTATGTCATATACAATATGAATTCAAAAGATTCTATATCGAATGCACATGTTGTGGTTTTTGGGTGCTGTTCACAGTGCTTTAGATTGATAAGTTTCAGTCAAAGCTTAAGGACACCTTTCTCCCTAGCCATGATTATGCCTTGATATTCATTTATAATTAACAAATCATATTCATGATACTTTTATCTCACTTGAAGACCAAAGGCCCCTTGCAAATTTTGCGAGGATATGTTTAAGTCTATTGAATTGAAGAAGATTCAATAAGATCTGAGGGAACTTATTTTTTTTCCTTAATTATTTTCAAGGATACATAATCCTTTCATGATTTTGTGTGATGGTTTGAGGACAATGTTTGAGCTTGAAAAGATATCATTATAGCCCAAGTATGTTATTTAACTTCCTTGATCATATTTAAGGACTCTAGATGTTATTTCCCTACCAAGACAATGATCAAGGTTCTAAAACCCATATATCTTATGCAAAAAATCATAATGGCATTCATATCCAATTCCAATATGCAGACCCCTTAATGAGGCCCTATGTCACAATTTCTAGGTGATATTTAGTGTGCTTAACCTCTTGAAAGTTAAATTACATATTTGAGGCCCTTGTTTCTCTGCTAGACCATTTTTACACATTTATACCCATCTTATAGACCCATCTTTAGCACACTATAAAACTTACTCATGGTGCTTGCATCTCATTTGAAGGTATTGATGATGTTTTACCCAAGTATTGTTTTACCTTTCCTTATCTCTGGTCCTTAGTTTTTTATTCATTTGAAGCATTAGTGATTTTGAGAGACCTTTAGGAAAGTGTAACTTTTCTAAAAACTACCCAAGTAAAATATCTAGAAAACCCTACCAACCCTCGATGCAAAAACTTCCCAAATCAAATTAGTAATAGTTTCGACATATTGCATTAGCTTTTCCATGTAGATTTGAAAGTTGTTTGAACCCTTTATTGATTCTCATCCCACATTTATATCCTACATTCCATGACGAACACACATGTATAGGGTTGTTAATTAAGACCAATAATCTATTTTTAATAGACCCTTTACTGTAAATATCCTAGGTAAGAGGAACCTGTGTAAATTTGATGGAGTAAAGAATGCCAAAAGAGAATGCAATGGGGAAAACTCAAATTACCATAATTGCTACTAATCCAAGTGATTGCTCATCTCTCCCTCCTGATGAAGCTTAAAATGAACTGATTGAGGTGATTAGAGTCAATTCAATGAGTTTAGTGGAAACAATCGACCATTTTAAAAGGCATAATACAATCCAATAAGTAGCATTTCTTCTTATGTAATTTCGTAGAGGGGATTGATGAAGCATTTTTATGCATGCACTATCCAATGATGGTGTTGGTGTCTAGAGGTGAACAATATTCAACCCTTTTCCCACATAAATTATCAACCCAAGGGCATTAGTTATTTCAAGACTAACGCGCACAGTACACTACAAGGAAAAGACCCTCTAGCAGAGGTTATAAAGGAGGTTTTTAGTGTTATAAAATTGGCCAAAATTGTCAAAAAAACATATGCTGCTACATTCGTTTATGGTAACAGAGGTTTTGGTGGAGCTTTTAACGGAAATTCAACACAACTAAAAAAAATGGGTGGCCGAAGGTTATTACGGATGTTTTTTCATCGGTGCTCTTATTAGGTTTTAACGCATCGGTGCGTATCAGTAGACATCGCGCTGGGGCGGTCGAAGGAGAATGCACTAGGCTGTTAAGGAAAACAACAGCACCGGGCCTAGTGTTGTTGATACAACGCACGGGGCGGTTCTAATTGGTCTTGGGATTTGAGCGGTGCCCATAGGTCGTATAAGCGCACCGGTGCGTGTATCTTTATGAGGCACCGATACTCTGTATCACAGAAAGAAACCAAGATTTATAATTGGTATCAGTATTCATGCGGTGCACATTTCATCTACAAATGCACTAGTGCTTATAGATACATAAATGACCCAGTGCGCAGTATCACACAAACGCACCGATATTTATAACTGGGATCGGTATTATTGCAGTGCACATAGAATCATAAACACACCGATGCGTATAGACCCATAAACGCACTGGTTTTCATTTTTTTTTTTTTTAGAAACATCCACCTCTGACAGTCCAATTATTTTGATTGTTTTAAATTCATTATTCATCAAAAGTTGACACATATATATAATCTTATAACAATATTCATATGAATTAAATTTTTATTAGTGCATTTGAGAACGACAATGGAGAACGCAAAGAATAAATTAAAACATATTTTATGATTATATATATATATATATATATATATATATATATATATATATATATATATATATATATGAATAAGACAATCTTTATCATACAAAATGGGACAATTATTCGTATCCCTTTGTCTTTCAATTGGGAAACTATGTCCATTACATTAAAGAAAATTTCTAATTTCACAGACATATTTCAAAAAATAAAATGCCTTGCTTTGATATCCAAATTACATAGTGATCATCATTCTTCTCTTGAACTGTTGTCACTGCTAGAGCTACTTCCATGACTTGGATTATTTTCAGGAATGTTGTGTTCACGGCGTTGATTGTTTTCTTCTTCTTAACTTTCCATCTACAAACATAAAAATAAACTAAAATGAGTGTATATACATTGGTGAGAATAATGAAAATTTCAATATTAAATAATATACATCAATGTAAATAGAAAATAAAAATGACGTACCATAGCAACAATTGACTCATAAACTATACACATTATTTCAAAACCATGTATCATGCCATCTTTCAAAATTTCATCTGTTGGTACAGTTCCATACTTTGTTTCCTGCAAGTTTTATACCCCATATCAAATCATATGTTTAATATAAAAGTTGTTTTTGTTCTATTAATTATAGAAGGAGCTAATTAAAACAAGATCGATAGATGCTTACAAAGTCCACAATTAAATTTTGATATGCCAACATATACTCACAACCCATATTTAACCCAATTTCAATCAATTCGTCTGATGGTTCTTCTTTGTATGTTAGCACCTGTTGGAAGACATTCAATGATGATTTTTGTAAAACAACTTAAAAAATACAAAAATGAAATCTAGTTAAGTTGTTATAAGGAAGTAACAATTACTCATAAACTTATAGATCCACCATTTTCTTCCTTGTCGTCTTGTTTTATGTGCTGAATGGGTTCCATTTTCTTTTCTTTTCTGCAAGAAAATTCTTGAAAATTAATATTTAATGCTAAATTTTTTATTGATTTTACCTAATGATCGAAAAATTCAATGATTACATATTACATTTGAAGCACAATTTTGTATTCGTTCCACTAGATCCCTCAAACTTTTGTAAAAGTTTTCCCCCCTTTTGTTAACATCCAGCACCACTCCAGATGAGCCAAGAAGCAATTCATTTTCATTTGCATGTCCAATTTTTTTTCTTTTCTTAGAACAACATTCCTTTTCTAAGTTGTTGGTCCCTGTATAACATTAAACTGATCTGAATTAGTAGACTATTTGACACATGTTATCTAATAATTTTAAGTATATTATTAATGATAATTAAAAAAAGAAACTCACATTGGATCGATAGTATTGTTTCATTCACCTGATTCATCTTTTTGCAATTTTTCCATTAAACTTTTACGCTCTTCTGGTCATAGATCAGAAATAATCATATCAAGCTTCGTCATTTTATGGCTCTGCATGATACACATTAAACAATACATATTAGTTAAAGTTACATATAGTTCAAAAATAATATTTTTTATAAATAATTTACAAAGAACTTTCTTTTTTTTCTTTTCTTGATGTGTTAACAGTGTTTTTGTTACTTGATATCTTGTCAGTCATTTATTTATCAATCTGAAACCTAAATCATATCATTCATTAATATATTTATAAATAAATTCTCAAATTTTTAGGTAGAAAATAAATCTCGAGACACCAGGGCGCCTTTCATTAAATCCGCACCGCCGCCAGTGCGTGGATATATTAACAACGCACTACAAAATAGTATAATACAACGTATGGTGCGTTCGGTATTATAAATTCACTGAAAAAACAATGTAATAGACCTAACGGTGCGTGGGATATTATAAACGCATTGCAAAAATGGTGTAATACACCGTACGGTGCTTTCCTAGTTAAAGAGAGCACCGGTGCCCTATTTCAGATTTGGCGCATAGATTTAAAAAGATGTTTTCAATTTTTTACGACACAGAACTTGGGCAGTGCACTATAATAATACAGAGCACCGGTGCAGTGGCATACACAAGGTGCACCGATAAAGAAAAATCCATTTTTTCAAAGATTCACGCAATGGTCGAATGGATTAGGATCCAACTGTTAAACACCATGTTGAAGCACACACATGGTGTATGAGGAAGAAGAATGCACACACAAGAGAAACAACACACAATGAAAGATAAGCGTGAGGCTTTCTTATTTTTCCATTATACATGATGTACATTTATAATACAATGGTGTGACTCTTGGTTTCACATTCCAAGGTCACTTGGACTCCATTGTGACTTTTTGCATTCCACACCTACCCATGTAGGATTAAGTGTTCCAACATCCCCCCTTAATCCGAAGGGGTATGTGTGAGTCCAAGAAAAGAGTTGTAATACGAATCTGCAAAGTATACATGGCAGCACTTGGGCTGAATCAACTCTCTGAAATGTTGGAAAAAAGAGGTAGTTTTAGGATGACCACAAACACTGGAACGCAAAACTTGTTGCAGTTCCCGGAACTCTTCCAAAACTGGCAAGAAGCTGAAAGCTTCTGCTAGAGGAATTGTCCCTCATAAAAAATGGAGACCTTCAACCTAAAAGAAGGGAGGTCTACTACCCGTGATGGTTTTAGGTTGTCCACCAACCAAAGATGATGGTTTTAGGTTATCCACCAACCGAAAAATGATGGTTTTAGGTTATCCACCAACCAAAGATGATGGTTTTAGGTTATCCACCAACCAAAGATGATGGTTTAAGGTTGTCCATCAACTGAAGGCATGCTCATGGGCATCTGTGTCTCTGGCTACATCTCTAAATCCGGAATGATGAATTGTGGCTCAAGCTCGCTTGAACTGCTGTGTCTCTGGGTACAACTCTAAACATGGAATGAGAGATTGTGACTCAGGCTCGCTTGATCTGTCATCGAAGCTTGTACATGAACACCATTTTCCCCCCTGTCAGGGACAAGGTGAGATGATGGCGAAAACTCAACTACAAGTTTGTTCAATATCTGTGAACATGTTCTGACATGTGACTTAAACATCTTCTTGGCTGCTGATGCCCATTGCCAAGAAGTGATCCATCCAAGATGAATCTTTGTTCTTGTGGGAGTCTTGTTTTTGAAGCATGAGTGTGCCAACCATAGTGCTTGCATGGATGAAGATCAAAATAGTGATCTTTCATATGGCCAACTCGATCACAGTGTTGGCATTTTACAATCTGATGTGGAAGTGGAACATGATCTGGAACAGCTGCAAGTGAACTGTCATATAGGAATCCGACACTCTGAAAGGGTGTAGTCTGGAATATGAAAGGACACATCCTTGTCATATCCAAGACCAGTTCTGTGCTTGTTGTGGACAAGCTCTTCCCAAGGTCTGATGATGGGCTTAGGAAGTGCAGGCTGAACTGCTGCATCTGCATGTACATGTGTTCTAGTACAAGGAACTGAATGGGAATCAACTGAAACTTTGCTGACTTGCTGCTGATGGGAGTCCTTCTCAATCTTCTGAACAGAAACAGGTTCAGAATGGTGACTCTTTCGCTGAAGTTCATCTTGTTGGAGTTGAGATTCCAACTGCAAAAACTCAATATTTTCTTGTGCATCTAGCAAACAACTCTGAATGTTACATAGAGCATCCTTGCTCATTTTTATCATGTCATCAACATTGGAATGAATGAAGTTATTTAAAAACACTAATGCCTCATTGATTTTGGCCATTTCAACAACTTAGGCTCAAAAATGAAAGGGTGTCGGCTACAACCGAAAATGCACCCGTTTACAATGCAACAAGAAATACAAATGACTCAAGAAATTCTCAAAGTACAAAGTGTGCTCCTCAAATGATGGAGGGCAATCAAAAATCCAAAAAATCAAATTTTCTGATTCCAACTATGAATGAAGAGGCAAATTCACTCACAATGTGAGTTCAATACAAAATCTCTGCAAAAATATGTGCAGTTGAAAACACTATGAAAGAAGCCTTTAAAGCAGCTGAAATTTTTCTTCAAAGAGTTGTTCAAATGATGGCAAATTGTCTTCAAATGTCAATTTCTTCAAAAAAATCACCCTTATGTCAATGCCACAAATCATATAATGTAATCTGCAATATTCTCTATGTGTTCAGTCCATCTTCTTCATATGTCAATTCCTCTTTTTCTGCTGTTCAAATTCACTCTTTCCTCTCTCTCTCTAATTTTTTTTTTTTTATTAATTAAAAATTAATTAAAAAATGAGTTAATGGGAATTAATTAAAAAGGGAAAGGGAAATATTAAAATGGGATGGGAAACTATATGGTTGGAGGGGGGGGGAGGGTTTAATTAAGGGAAGGGTTATTATAATGGGGAGGAGAGATATTATATTAAAATAAATTTAAAAAAAAAAGGGAATCGAAATTTAAAATGGAATGGGATTTATTTTAATTAGGGAAAACGAAATGTTAAAATGGAATGTGGATTTAATGTAATATATATAACATGGTGGGGATTATTATATATATATATATTTTTTCTTCAATGAGTGATTGAGGGAGTTAATGTTTATTATAAGGGGGGTGGTATTTAAGATGAGAGGATGTATTTATATGGGAGAGGGGCGGATTCTACAATGGAGAGGGGAGGGTAATTATAAATGGGGTTTTATTAAAATTGAAAAATTGAATTGTGATGGCGGTACGCTGAAGAGTAGTAACCGGTTTGAGTGGGTTGAGCGCTGGAGAGCGTAGGGAAGGTAAGGGACGCAGATTAGAGTGGGGGCCGAGATAGCAGTGAGGGGGTATTGGTGTTTGATTAAGAAAAAATGCAGATGCAGGGTAGCGTATTGCAGGGTAGCCGTGGGTGAGAGCAGAGTAGTAGGGGAGCCGTAGATCTGGAGTGTGAGGTTGTGAGGCCGAGGGGAGAGTTTTAATGTGAGCAGGAGATGCGTTGAGAAAGGGAGAGCGTAGCATAAGGGAGCGGAGGGCGTTGTGAGTTAATACCGTGAGGTGGGTATGGGTCGATTTTTGGAAGTGCGTGTGCAGGGAGCTATATATTAAATGAATTTGCAGAGTGAGGGGGGCGTAAAAGCCGTGAAGAGCTTGCAGAGATTTTTTTTTTTTTTTTTTTTTTTTAAATCAAAACAGCAGAGAGGAGTTTTAGTTTTTGAAACAGCAGGGAAATTTTTCTTCTGAATACATAGCAAAATGAACAAAATGTAGAAATGAAGGCAGCAGTGCAAATTTTCCAGCAGCAGAGAATGAGATTGCAGAATTTTCTAGAAGATTTCAGCAGTAAAACCCAGAAATTTTTCCAATAGCCCAGCAGCAGAAGAACCCAGAATTTAGAGAACTCAGAAATCTCAGAAATTTCCAGCAGCTCAAAAATGCAGAGATGAAGAATTTTCCAGCAGAAAAAACTCAGATTTCTTTTGCAGTAAAAACAAAAAACTTCTTCAGAAACCCAATAAATAGTATCCAGCAGCTCTTCAAAATGATGCAGATTTTAAAAAGCAGAGAAAAATTAGAATGAAAACCTTCAGATGGGCAGTGCTGCCTTTCCTTCAAAACCAATTTCTGAATGCTTCTTCTTCTTCAAAGCAGATTTCTGAATGCTGCAGAATCACTGAATGCTCCAAGATGAAATTTCTGAATGCTACACCTTCTCCAAAACCAATGCTGGAATGCTCCAAAATGTCTACTGCAGAAACTCTGAGTGCTTCAGATGTGCAGTACTGCTCCCAATTTCTGAGTGCTGCAAAAATGCCAAGAATTTTTGCAGATATGCAGGCCATAAACACAAATGGCTCACTCAATTTGGAGCAGGGCCAGCAATCGCCCGCTCTGATACCATGTTAAACACCATGTTGAAGCACACACATGGTGTATGAGGAATAAGAATGCACACACAAGAGAAACAACACACAATGAAAGATAAGCGTGAGGCTTTCTTATTTTTCCATTATACATGATGTACATTTATAATACAATGGTGTGACTCTTGGTTTCATATTCCAAGGTCACTTGGACTCCATTGTGACTTTTCGCATTCCACACCTACCCATGTAGGATTAGGTGTTCCAACACCGACTATGCAAGTCATCCCATGGGTTGGACGTCAATCTAAAATGAAAAACCCTAATTCTGAAATCATAGAAATAGGGAGAAGAAAGGGAAAAAACAAAAAAAATGAAGGATTCAAGGTAAAATGGATAAAACTACAGGAAAAAATAAAAAAACTGCAGAAAAAAATGTAAAAAAAAGAATTAAATTTAATCCCGAAATGGTTTTAAATTCTATGATAAAGGGCTTGAATCACCAGGGTTTTGGTTTCTGATTGTCTGAATACTTTTGTTCGAACGTATTTCACCATCCACAGTGCCCCCGTGCTCTCTTGCTCTAGGTCTATCTCCTGCAAAAATCTGACTGAAAATTTTTAGCAAAAATAGTGAAATAATGAAAAGTGTTTAGTATTTAAAGAATTATTTTATCAAATTAGATTTTCAAAAATATTTTGCCGCCCATTTTTCAAATTGCTGCTTTTTTTAACTTAAACAAAATAGAGTTGCATTTTTTTTATTTGCGTTTATTCATTTTCGGTGCACGGAAATGTGACGCACCGGTGCATTGTATTAATGCGACGCACCGACACATTGTATTAATATGACGCACTGGGGCTTGTTAAGATGATAAGCGCACCGGACTTTTGGAAGTTTTTTTTTTTTTGTATGTAAGATCATAATAAAATAATGATAATTATAAAGTACATGAATTTATTTTCATTATTTTCTAAACTTTATGTTACAAAAATTCATATTATTCTAGATTTGTTATTTTACAATTATTTGCAAATTTACAAATTTTAATATTTTAATAAAATCATTTCACATTAATACAATTAAAATTTTCAGATTAATAGAATTAAAATTTTACAAATTAAAATTTTACATACAATTACATTAATTACAATTACAATTACAATTAGAATTAAAATTACAATTACAATTTTACATATAAGTACATTTACAATTACAATTACAATTTTACAAATATTTTATAGACAATTCAATTAAAATTACAGTTACAAATACAATTACAATTACAATTTTGCAAATATTTTACATACAATTCAATTAAAATTACAATTACAAATACAATTACAATTTGTGAAATTTACATACAATTAGAATTACAATTACAATTTTACAATTTTTCATATATACAATTACAATTATTTTAAATATCACAATTACAATTAAAATTTTACATTAATAAATATTTTACATACAATTACACTTAAAATTACAATTAGTACAAATACAAATACAATTTTACAATTTTACATAGAATTAAAATTTAAATTACAATTACATTCACGACATAATATTTAATAAATATCATGGTCATTTAATAATATTAAATTAATTAATAAACATCATCACAATCATGAAAACCATCGTACAAACATGATATTCGACTAATAAACACATTCAATTAACATCAAATTAACATTATATATTAACATCATTACACCACAAACATCAAATATACATCTCAATATAATGTCAAATAACTCATGCGCCTATCACATATACACATCAATTTGCAATCTAAACATTAAATGAACATATCTAACATGACTAACAATATGTGCCACATCATGATGATCATCAACATGAAAATTAATTACAACTGCAACATGAACATAAAATACATGGACCATATATATATATATATATATATATATATAACTGAATAATGTTAAAAATATACAACTGTAATATAAATCATGTCATGGATCAGGTGCTGGTGGTAGTATAACAACATCAATAACACTAGTACAAGTGGATGCGGCCTGCTTAGTAAAGCTGGGTGCAGCCTCGACAGTCGATGGTCGACTAGCCTGCTCATGATCATGATGATCACTAGTACTGATGGATGCATCCACTCGTGGTAGTACAACATGATCAATATGAGGCACAGTAGTAGTGGAGGCGGCCTGCTCAGTTAATAGTATTTTATCCTCGGAGGTCGATGGTTCAGCCTGCTCATGATGATCGTGACTAGTACTCATGATGGATGCTGCAGGCTGTTGACTAGACGTGGTCGATGGTCCAACCTCATATCCATGATGACTAGTGTCAGATGCTGGCAGTGGAGCCTCATGCTAATCATCAGGCGCGTCGCAAGGTGAACAATCACGAGATGCGTCTGAGTTGCTGCTGGTAGACTATCCATCACGTGCCGCAGCTCGACTACGCCTATGGTTACAGACAATCGTCCTCAATTGCGTAACAGCTGTCATAGCTCCTACGACATGTCACATCAGGCCGTACATGTCACATGGCATGCCTCTCCACATCTGTAATAATCTATCATCACCCTTTTTCTCTCTGTAATGAGCGGGCCTGATGCCCGCATCTGAAATCAATCCACAGAGTTGGCTACCCAACTCCATTCGGTATCTGGTCTCAGGTCGACCACGCCTAGAAAAAGGTGGTACCGGTGCACCATGAGGCGCATGAGGATCAACATGTCTCTCTACTATGCCATTGGCCTCATCCTCCGGTGCATCAGCCATCTCCTGATCATAATCATCAGGATCGACACGTAGATCATGTGGTGGATCCGGCATCTCATCGCCATCAAAAGAGCCAATGTCTGCAAAATATATACAAGTACACAAAAATAATTAGAAAATTTCATTACACAATTTAATAAAAACAAGTTAAAGAACACGTTAGAATAAATATAAATAAAACAGTAATATTACCTCTATCATTTGGCGGCTCATCAGGAGTGAAGAGGATGTTGGGACACCCTCGCTAATCTAGTCCAACATAAGGACATGGGACCATAATGAAGGGATGCAGCCTGCCAACGCTAGCTAGTAGGTCCAGCGAATCATGTGATGTCCTCGCTATAGACATAGTGTCTCCCCTCTTCGGCATCATCTGCCCCCACATGCGAATCCGGGCCTCGAGCATTGGCCTACAAGGCTGTCGAATAAAACTAGGTCTTATCTCTGGAAACCTCTCAAAAAATAAACAAAACAGCTCTGAAGCAAAATGGAAGTTGACCCTCCCTTGTGCATGAGCACGACATCTATCTAAGGCCATACAAAACTGTCGCAAAAAAATGGCGGACCACCTAACAAGTCGTGGTTGTTGTACTAAAGAATCAACGTAATATAAAAGCGAGCAACTAATGCGTTGATCGTCACTGATGTTGTGTGAAATGATCGAAGTGATAATAGAGAGGCACTTCATGTCCTGTCTACCAAAAGCACCTATACGTAACTGACCTCCAGGTACCTGAAACTCTGAAGGAGACAGTACATGTGCTCCAATGTATCTCTGGGAGTAAAATAACTGACTCCCTACTACACAACCAGGTGGTACGTCTGGGAATGAGGGAAAATCCACCCCTCTCCTCGATAGTCCTGTAATAAAATAAATTTCCTCCTCAGTGGGTGTGTACCACTGGTCAGGACCAACTTGAAAAGCCTGTCAGTGGGCATTCCAGCTACCGATAAGATGTCTCAAAAGAACACTATGGGCCTTTAGGTCGGAAATAGCCTCCTCATAGAACTTGAGGAGGCCTACATGCTTAAGGATCTCCTAGGTATCTGCAGTAATAGGGCAAGGGCATCCATCTCTCTCCCTCTCTCTCACCTCCCATTGGTGAATCATGTCATATTTTTCTGCTTGTTGTTGCTGCTATTGTTCCTGTTCTCTCTGAATCATTGCCATATTAAACAATTTTTTTTTATTAAAACAGAAATGTATTTATAAATATACATATATAATTTTTTTTGAAAAAAAAACAAACATACAAGTCGGTGCTCCATAAAAACAGTCACGCACCGGTGTCGGTGTGTCCCAATATTTTAGCGCATCGTCCCCAGGGCCCCTAATGAAATATACCACACCAGAGTTGGTGTCGATGTCTATTTTTCAAGCACTATGGATTGCATATAATTAAGAATATCGGTGCGCTGACTGAAATATACGCCCCGGCGTGTATAGTCGTGTCAGCGCACTGACTTCATGAAAATGACATAGTTGGCGGTGCAGTCTTTTACCTGGCCGCACCTTTGACCCTCTCGGAATGCAAAATGTGGTGCGCTGACATAAACTGGTGCGGAAAATGCAGTCAACACACCGCACTGTGATTTTCGGGGTCAACGGTGCACTTGGATAAATGAGCGCACCACCTTAATTGTTTTATATTAAGTTTAAAATTATTCACGGTGCCTTTCGGCACCGCCCTAGAAACGGTGCGGTTACCGTTAGCACCAGTAGCGGTGCTACCTATAAATTTTATAGGTAGCACTGCTATCCGATGCGAGCCGAACAGCTCGAGCACACCGTGCGACAAATTTTTTATTTTATTTTTTAATGGTTATTTTTAAGTTTATTTCAATTTCTAATCTGCTAAAAGGCTTAATTATAGAAAAACTAGAAAACTACCTGTGCATTTCGCCATCGAGGCATATTGGCTATAAAATTTGGAAAATAAAATTTTCCCACTGTTTTTCAAAATGCAAGCTAGAGATTGGTGGCCAATGCAGAGCAGCAGTGCATGCAATGGGTGTAATGAGAGCACCAATGTGAGGGCGGCTCAGAAATACGGAAATAGCATCAGGACCTCAGAGCTTTGGAGCACTGAAGAAAGTGAATAATGAAGTTTTTTGGTCGTAACTTTTTTTTTAATTAACCATGTTTCAGTGCACAGGCTTTTATAAGCGCAGCGGGATGTTTCAGTTTTGGCGTGAAAATTTGATGATGCACCGGGGCAGCGTAATGGTAAAGCACCAATGCATAAAAGTCACAAAGCACCAGTTTTTTGGCCTTAATTTTATTTTTTATATAACACTATTCCAGTGCATGCGGTTTTTGGCACACCGATGCTATTAGAGAAGAACACATCGGCTCGTTTCTGTTTTGGCGTGGTGTTTTATAATGCATTGACATGGAAGAGTATTGACACCCCAGTGCATTACAACAATTGGATGCCCCAGTGGTGTCTGTACTTCGCACACGCTGTCCGGTGTTCCAATGTTTGGTGCACACTGGTGTGTTCTATGGTATTGTGCGCACCAGAAATTGATAGCTCAGGAGGAAAACTGAAAAATCTGAGTTTTTTATCGTAAATATTTTTTTAATTTAACCTTTTACCAGTGCGCATTGTTTATAAGCGCAACAGTATTGTTTGCTACAAAAGTACCGATTGGTTTGTGTTTTGGCACGCCTTTTATGATGCACCGGTGCAGTTTCGGTCTACCGCACTGGGTGGTTTCAGTGTTGGCGTTGTGTTTTATAATGCACCGGCGCGGACGAGTTGTGAGGCATCGATGCTCTATTATATTATGATGCACCGGGTGGTTGTGTATGGAGTGCACGGTGTCTAGTGTGCCAATGATTTTGTCCGCACCAGTGCTTTCTTTTTTTGAGAGCACAGGGGTGAGTTTTAACGATAAGAGCACCAATAGGAAAACATCCACAAAACCCTCCGCCCGCCAACCTCCTCTAGTAACCTCTGCTAGAAATGGATGTATGGGGTATTTTTCTTTGTGGTTCCTCAAAAACATCCACTAGAGGGTCTTTTCCTTGTAGTGGTATATGCAAGAGCAATCTCATAACCTGCTATTGGATCAAAGGCTTAAATAAATGAACATACAAACTGTTGTAACAACAATTAAAATGGATTGAAAAATTTAAAAGGTATTCACAAAAATTGCGGAGTTCTACTGAACAGCAATTATAAAACCAAACTAAAATATGAAATGAACAGAAAGAAAGATAACACAACACCTGATTAGAAGAGTGGGCCCAACTCTCTGATCAGGGTTGTGACAAACTCACAATGTTACAGGTAAGACAGCAGAGTGATGCGCATTCAATTAATTGGAAAATAATTTTGTTACAAAATCTGTATATGCTTGCTTAACCCCAATTCACAGCCCACAAGCCCTCTTTATACAACCGCCCAGGAAATCACAGATTTCCTTTAACAACTACATATCTACAATTATACAATTCGTTACAATAGCAACCTAGTTGCCAAAAGAACACCATGAAAAAGCCTGATTTATTGCTGGGGTGAAACGGAGTCTATTGTGCTGTAGTAGCAAGTAAGATGGCGCTGGAAATTAGGAGCTGCTCCATGACTCAGAATTGTAATCTTCCTACTTTTTACACGTCTATAAAAATATCGTTGCTAATGTTTGCAAAGGTATAACCTCCATGACTATTACTTCATTAATAAAATATTCCATGTAAGATAAAGGAAAGGGGTTTACCTCACGTGTTTAAGAATAATAATGATACAAAGAGATAGAAAGGTGGGTGAAAATGAGAGAGAAAAGTATACAAATCCAGTACCCAGCATCTCCCCCCAATTGGTCTATTTTCATGTCCTCATGCAACTCTTTATCTCCTAAGATCTAGGTTGGACTGACTGTGACTCGCATGAAGTTGTGTGAGATCATATTCTTCGGCCATTTCTATCCCAGGGGGTTTATATCCTTCTGTCATAACAAAATCCTTCCACCAGTCTGGGTCAACATTGTATGTAGGAGTATATTGCTTGGCTGGAAACCAAATAAGGGGAAACTGAAACCTCATCCCCATCCATCTAATCCCATAGGTCTGAATGCATGCTACAAAACGTGGCATCCTCTCTAGAGCCCATGCAAAATTAGGTGCTCCAAATGGTTCTTGTCCTCTGCTGGCTAAAGATGACAACATCCACCTCCTGTGACAACTGTCCAGCGCTTCCTTACGGAACATTTTAATCTGTCTGACACAAAGGTCAGAACACCATTTCTGGGTTGTCAACATGTGCTCTCTATGTCCCTCAATCTATAGAAAGGTAAAATTCTTGTTATAAATATTTGATGACTGGCCATGCTCCTTCCTCATCATTAGCAGCCTTGTGACTTGGTTTTCCTTAAATGTATCATAGGCCTTTCTCCACTTAATATAATTGATGGTGTAAGAGGAAAAAGCTCTTAAATGAATATCCCCCAAAAATGGAACGGGGTTAAAAGCCTGATCATGCCTCAAGAAGTAACCATTCATGTAGAGCTCGCACATTAAGTGATGTCCTATGATATCATGAATTTTCAAGATACAGATAAATTGAATGGGTCCCTCAATATCATGCCAAATTTCCTTATATATACTCTCAAGACAAAAGAAAATAAAATTTTCATGAAGGAATAAGGCATAGATATGTGCATGAGGTCTGCAGGCCATTACCTGCTATACCAGGGAGAACATATTCTCCTTATCTGATTGCAACAGCTGCACTTTTTCTTCGAATTCTTATATTCTGGCCTTTTTTTTAGCTTGCCTCAGCCGTACCTTATCTAACTGGTCTATGTATCCTGTAATGATCCCGACAACCTGTTCTCAAACCCACATTGTCTCTTTATTATGTCCATTCGCAGCAGACTGCCACCTCTAGATTTTAGTGGCCAAGAAAAACTCTTGTCCTGTTCAATCAGACCAATCTGTGTAGTTTCAGAGGAGACCTCAATTTTTGGCTTTACTACCTTCCATTTGTAGACTTTTACCTTCTCTTTCAATCGGGAAACTTGCCTCTTCAACTCCCAAACCTCCTTCTTCAATCTCATGGTCTCATTGAACTGCAACTGATACCTTTTCTTGAGAGGTAATATTCTTTTGTCACACTGTTCAATCCATTCCTGTTTGACAATAAATTCATTTTCTAGGCCTATCACAGGCTCATGAGGCGGTGGAATGTTACTAGTATTATCAATTGATTCTTCCATTAATTTTTTCTGGCTAGGCTCCCTATCTTTAGGGACATCCTCCTCTATATTTCCCTCAGGAAATACTGTCATTTGGTCAGCATTTCCATCGACCATCCCATGTTCCCATGTTTCCACAAGAATTTTGTCCCCCTTGTGAGCCTCTGAGCGTTCCAGTTGGGATTCAGCAATTACTAGGCTGATATTGGCCATGTCCTTTCTTGGGTCGATGAACTTAAGCACTGGTGGAAAAGATATTTCCTCCATTAATCATTAGGACGAATGGAATCCCCTCGCCCCTATAGGCATCATAGACTGGAATGGAGAACGAGGAATATCTTTGTCACCCTCATTTCCAGCTTGCTCAAGAGTTTCATGCACTACTACTTCAGTTGGGTTCGATGCTGCTTCTTGTCGAACAATGTTGATTATGAGGCTTGTTTCCCTTCTGTCCTCCTATCCCTTGTGCATTATTTCCTCCTCCGTGGTTGATATGGGTCTTTGTGGGACAATATCGACTTTGTGGGTTATTTCCCTTCTATCTCCCTATTATTCATGGATTTCATTCTCTTCTATGGCCGGCACTGGTTCTTGTGGAGCATTGTCGAATTTGCAAGTTCACTCTTCCCTATTTCCCTGTTCTAGCTGAATCGGGGGTGGTTCTTGTGTAGCACCCCCACTTGTTTCAATATCCATATCTACTTGGGTAGGTGATGTTGTTTCTTGCAAAACAACATCACTTGCCATCCCTCTATCTAATGTTCCATTTTCCTGTTATTCATCAACAAAAGTTTACGACTGTACGACAATCTCAACTTCGTGCACTATATCCATAATTCCTTCATCTGTGGGTTCTTCAGGAAAGGATGGTTCTTGTGTGACAGCCTCGGCTGTGTCACCAATTGTCTCCTCTACTCCCATTTCTTCAGGTTCTTCCTAATCAACCTCCATTTCCAATTCTTTGGGTTCCTCCTGATCAACCTCCATTTCCATTTATTTGGGTTCTTCCTGATCAATTTCCTCTGAATGTTCTTCCTCTTCCAAACTAGCCGGAAAGGTTGGTTCCTCTTCTCTAGTAGCAATGATGGCTGCTATCTCTTCTTCTGATGATCCACAGAGTTCTTCCCAAGAGACTCGAAATATAACTATTTCATGCATGACCAGTAATCGCACCAATCCATGATTGGAGAGCACTGCCAACATGCGGCAAGAATGCCGAGAAGAATGTGCCATGTGCTGCAACTGTTTTAATAGAAAGAAGAGAATGTTTAAGGAATGCACCTGAGCCTGTGGAAACCGAAGGTGAGTTAAAATTTTAAAATGATATTTAAACAGAGTTGTGGCCCGACCCTCACAAGTTATGTATTTCATTACAAAACCTGCGATTTCGTTCCATGGATACAGTACAGACTTGCACTCATATCCTCTGCCCAATTGGACGACGCTTTCTCCCGCCTGCAAGAACAATTCGGGAAACTCTGGGAGAGGAAATCTCTGAGCAAACCACTATTGCCCTTGTTATCTCAGTCTGCTAACTTTTGCAATGTTTTCTTTTGTGACAGGAATTTCCAATCCTCTGACCCGCAAGAAATTCTCATCCAAGATAAGTGCAAACTCCATTGTGATTCCCTTGGAAAACCCCTGTAATCTATCGAAGTAGGTATCCCATATTGCATTGACAGAAATTTTCCATACCTCTGGATTACTGCGGACTGAAACTGTATTTTCAGGTTTATGCCACACATCCATTCCGCCCATACTATGGGGACTGTAACAACACTCTAGAATAGCAAACCATTGGACAAAATGGTGGATACCAAATTTGGAAAAACAACATGGTGAAAATGAAGGGTAGTAATGGTAAATACGGATGGTAATTCTTGGAAACCAAGGAAAATCATGAAAAAGTATGGTAATTTCAATGAATAGAATAGTAACTATTTCATATGAAGTGGAGAGGACGTGTTGCGGATCCCAATATGTATTTAATGATTATACGGAGTATTGATAAGGATTGTAAAGTGTACTACACATGGAATTGTAATAATGACTTATGAAATCATCATTACACCATCATTAAATTATGATGGCACCCCCCCCAACTTAAAAGTTTTCGTCCACGGCATTAATGTCTTCACATGGGATATTTAATTAAATTGGTAAAAGTCAAGTGGAGGCATACCTGGTGGCCTACCTGGACAAAGTGATAGTTGGTAGGATGACAACGCAGTAATGATGCAGGTGGAGTACCAGTAGTACGAGTAGAAGCATCTAGAGTAATAGCAGTGCAAGTAACAACATCTAGAGTAGAAGCATCTTGGAGTAACAGTAGTGCGAGTAGCAGCATCTGGAGTAACAACAGTGTGAGTAGCAGCATCCAGAGTAACAACTTCTAGAGTAACAGCATCTGGAGTAACAACAGTGCAAGTAGTAGCATCCAGAGTAACATCATCTGAAGTAACAATAGTGCGAGTAGCAGCATCTGGAGTAACAACACCTAGAGTAAAAATAATGCGAGTAGCAGCATCCGAAGTAACAACATATGGAGTAACAACAGTGCGAGTAGCAGCATCCGAAGTAACAACATATAGAGTATTAGTAGTGCAAGTAGCAGCATCCAAAGTAACAACATCTAGCTAGTAGCAACCAAGGAGTAACAGCATCAAGTAGTAGTAGCCGAGTAACAACGTCACGAGTAGCAGCAACCGAGTAACAACATCATGAGTAGCAGCAACCGAGTAACAACATCATGAGTAGCAGCAACCGAGTAATAGTATCATGAGTAGCAGCAACCAAGTAACATCATCATGAGTAGCAGCAATCGAGTAACAACATCATGAGTAACAACAACCGAGTAACAACATCATGAATAGCAACAACCGAGTAACAACGTCATGAGCAACAACAACCGAGTAACAGCGTCATGAGTAGTAGCAACCGATACTTTGAAGAAATTTTTTATTGTTAAAAAATTACTCCTTAGTAGTAACTCCTACAAAAAGACAAAAAAATAAATAGTAACAGTGTTTATTAATTTATATATATATATATAAACAAGGATGCAGAGGAAGAGTTCTCTTCGTTGATAACCTTCAAACCAGATTTCTCAGAGAGATGTTTGATGAAAGAAACCCTAGAGGCTGGGTGGTGGTATAATCTCAGGCGACGTCCATTTGCTATGAATGTAGAATGTGTATCATCAATTGTGCTTAGCCTGACTATTCCATATCAAATATAGCGTCCACCTCGTAAGGTCCCATCAGTGAGTGCAAAGATTTCCCTTAAAATCCTTAAAGCGAGAGTCATAAAGTATTGCCCAGTATCCCCTATGAAACACCTTGTTCTTGATGAACTTATCATGCCATTTCATGCTCTGCTACTGAATAGCAGTAGTCCTCTAGACAACCATTGAATGGATTTCATCTAATTCATTGGGATGGGCCAGTCGGTGTTTCTGGGCATATGACAGATCAAAACCAACTTCAAGAGCTGTTCTGAGCATACTTATTTCAAATTCTATTGGAAACAATGGGGATTTCCCAGAAACCAACTCAAATGGTGAAAACCTAGTTGTGTTCCACCATGTTTTTCTGTACACCCAGAGAGCTTCAGGCAGCTTCTGAGCCCAATCCCAATGATGGTATGCCACGATTTTTGTCAAGATATTTTCCAATGTCTTTTTTGTGCTTTCTACTTTTCCATTCGCCTGCGGATGGTATGGAGATGTCACCCTGTGTTTGACACCATATTTCTACATAAGCTTTTCTATCATGTGTGATGTAAATTGTGCTCCTCCATCTGAAAAAATCTCTCTTGGGGTACCGTAACGAGGAAAAATTTCTTCAAATAGAAAATTTGAGACCACCTTCTCTGTTGCTTTCGCAATATATTTGGCTTCTACCCACTTAGTAACATAATCTGTGCAGACCAAAATGTGAACCTTTTGCCAGGAGGGTGGGTTAAAGGGCCCAACGAAGTCGATAGCCCATTTCTCAAAAGGTTAGAGGACTACCTATGCCTGCAAAGGCATTTCATCATCTCGACCAAGCTGCCTCATATGTTGGAAACTATCACACCTCCTGACATAGTTCTATGCATCCCAAAAGATAAAAGGCTAGTAATATCCCATTTGTAGCACCTTATGGCCTATTCTTTTGTCTACAAAATGCCCTCCACAAGGGCCATCATGGGAAACCTTCAATACTTCATAAATATCATCCTGAGATACACAAAGTTGAATCTCCTTATCATCTCTTGTATGAAAAATGTACCCTACCATCCAAGAATATCGGGCACTGTGATGAATAATTTTTCGTTTTTCCCTGTATGAAAAATGATGAGGCACTTTTCATGTAGCAATATAGTTAGAAATATCTGCATACCACAGAGGTTTAGTAGAAACTTCAAAAATATGCTCATCGGGAAAACTATCTTCTATAGGTGTGCATTCATCATTGTTATCCATTCTAGATAGGAAATCAACAACTACATTATATTTTCCTGGTTTGTTTATTATTGTAATATGAAATTCTTGAAGAAATAACTACCACCTTGTAATACGGCCAAGAGTGATAGGTTTATTCATTAAATACCTGATTGTTGCACGATCAGTATGTACAAAACTAGGATACCTTGTGATGTAGTGTTGGAACTTGTTGATAGCATAAATGAAATCTAGGAATTATTTCTCCATCACCGTGTAATTCAGTTCAGTAGGAATTAAATTCTTGCTGACATAATAAATTGCATACGGTGTTTTATCTACCTTTTGTCCTAAAACAACTCCCACTGCTATTTGAGAAGCATCATCATGTATGTGAAATGGTAATGCCCAATCAGGTCCTCGAAGGATTGGAGCCTTGCAAATCAATCCCTTAATTTTCATGAAAGCTTCTTCACAGTATTCAGTACACAAGAATTCTACATCTTTTGTTAGCAGTTGAAAAAGTGGATGTGCAATTTTAGCAAAATTTTCTATAAAGCGTCTATAATAACTAGCACAACCAATAAAGCTACGTACCTGTATGGGTGTATTTGGTACCGGGAAGTGTAATATTACCTCTACTTTGGCTGGATCAACTCGAATTCCGATAGCTGAGAGAAAATGTCCCAATACTATCCCTTCTTCCCTCATCATATGACATTTGACTGTACTCAAAGATACATGGGCCTGCTTACATCTTTTGAGTACTTTCTCCAGATTTTCCAATCCCTCTTCAAATGAGTTTCCATATGGAGTAAATTCATCCATATATATTTCAACACTATCATCGACCAAAATAGAAAAGATTCACAAAATTGCCCTCTAGAAGGTAGCAGGAGCATTACACAGGCCAAATGGGAGGACTCTGTATGCAAAGGTCCCCCATGGACATGTGAAATTTATTTTATCCTAGTCTTCCAGGGCTATCTAGATCTGGTTATATCCACTAAATCCATCTAGGAAGGAAAATAACTTCTTCCCAGCCAAGGTGTCCAGGACTTGGTCAATGAATGGCAAAGGGAAATGGTATTTTTGAGTTGCCTTCTTTAACTCCCTGTAATCTACATAGATCCACCACTTACCATTCTATTTAGGAACAATAACTAGTGGAGATACCCATTGTCTATCTGAAATGGGGTAAATGAAACCTACATCCAATAATTTTTGTAATTATTCTTTGAAAATGTTCATTAGAGTAGGATTAATTCTCCAATGGGGTTGTCTCACAGGGTGACAATATTCCTTAATATAAATATGACGAGTACATAAGTTAGCAGGGATTCCCTTCATGTCGGTAAAATCTTAGGCAAAATCTTCTCGATGATCTTGAAGGACTTTTAAAAGCTATTTTGTTTGGGATTCAGACAGATTGGGGTTGATATTGAGTGTTTTCCCTGGTTCAATTTCAATCGGAATACTATCATGGGATAAATTTACAGGAATTTATTCAATTTAATCTTCTGGCTCAATGTTTTCCTGTGTCTCACGGCTCATAGCAGATTCTAAAATCTAGCGAGTAGAACTAGAAATAGAACCGGGATCATTAATAAAAGTGTTAATACTATCATCCTCGGTTTCTGTTTTAAATTGCAGGGCCTGCACAATAGTGACGATTGCTCTAAATTCTTCATTTTCAGGTTCAGGTTCTTCTATTAGTAGAGGTTTCTGACTGGTTAATAATTTTTCAGATGGGCTAGGTTCCGCAGGAGGGTAGAGAGTAAGATTCTTTGTAACCATCCCATTTGATATAATCATATGTCTGGATCGGAACCCTATGTAGGCGCCTGCAGTTGCGAGCCAAGGTCTTCCCAATATCAATGGGTGACCACCAACTAAGGATCGTGTCTGTAATAAAAGGATGTCCATAGGGTAGTGCGATGAATCCACTGAAATATTCACATCTTCTAGTTTCCCTACTGGTTTAATTGTAGACCTATCTGCTAGTTCCAAGATAGTAGGGGTTGGCTTAACATTTCCGAGACCTAATGTGTTCATTTTTTCAGAGGTAATGATATTGATGGAAGCACCCAAATCCACTAGTACATTTGGGATTTCAACCCCATTGATTTGTACTGTTAGAATTGGGTTTCCCGGGTCTCCATATTTCATAGGCATAGTCTTTCCTAGCATAATTTCGAATAGTCTACCCATCACATGAATAGTTAATGAATCCCTTGGTTTCTTCCCAGGTTTCTTAGATCAGTAATATTTGAGAGTTTTTTCATGTATAGGTACATCCCTCATAGCTTGTAGCAGGGGTATTTTGACAAAGAAATTTTTCAATTCCCCCAAGAAATCAAACTCCACTTAAGGGTTCCGTTTATTCAAGGTCAATCTTTCAGGATATTGTGGAGAATTTGAATGACCCTGATTAAGAATGGATTGGGGAGGTGTTTGATTTTTTATGTTTTGGTTTTTTTATCCCCAACTGTCCTTTTTTCTGGTTCTGTAACTTCACTATCAATCTGTTCTATAATAATAGGTGAAGTGGGAGCATTTACTACCCACCCAGATTGTAAGTTTATTTCGTTAAGTCCTGCAGTAGAAATTCTTTAAGATGGAAGGTTAAGAGTATATTTTTTTTGGACCCCTTTATTATTAGGATTCATATTGGGCTGGATAGGAAGCTAGGGTTGAAGGGCTGGATTTCCATGAGGTACATTAGAGGGCAACTGAAGTTTTTGTTGAGGCATATATTGGGGAAATTGCATAGTAGGAGAGGATCTGCACCAGTTCTAATTCCACGAAGGATTCGAACTGGTCTACGGAACCCATTGTTTCCAAGGGGGGTATTGATATTTAGACCACATAGATAAAAAAGGTGCAGACTGGGGACCCATATTAAAATTATTAAAATACTAGGATGGGTCCTGAAACATACCTGGATTCAAGTTGGTGGTTGAGGTTGCCATAGATTTTTTGGCCCCATGAAGTACTGCTGGTCTACCACATTTTCTTCACTTGCCCCTTGAAAAGATGCCTTCTGTCCAGGCAAGGAAGGACATGATCTGGTCACATGAGTCTGTTCACAAATTGCGCAGGATTCCACTGCGTTTAATTGACATTCTTTCAAAGGATGCTTCTTTCTGCACTGTGGTAATAATATAGCCATAGTCTTCTCCAACTCCATATATTTCTGTTTTGCTTGCAGAGTGTCCATCTGGGTGGATAATTTTCTCAGGATATCAATCCTTAGGTTATCCAGTAGGTTTCCAATTTCTACCTTTGTAACCCCTCCACTAGAAGTCCTTAATGACTGAATTCCTTGCCCACTCCTTGCAGCCCCCCGCGAACACAGAATGTAATAGTCACAGATGATGTCGAAGTATTCTTTTGGAATGTACCCCTTTCCCACTATGTTCATAAGTTGCAGGGAGTCTTCCCCAAGTGCCTGGAGAAGAATGATCTTCAGAATATTCTTATCCAGGTCACTATGGCCTAATCTCTACAATATATATTTGAATCATTCCACACATTCTTCCATGTTCTCATCCTCTTTCTGTACAAACTTAAATATTTCCGCAATGTCACTGGATTTACAGTAATCTTGGTATTTTTCCAAAAAAATTTCTTTCATCCCATCCCATGAGGAAATGGTTCTCCCTCCTAAACCCATGAACCATCGCAAGGCTGTTTGTTTTAAGGTAGAAGGAAATATTTTTAGTTTTTGAGCATCGGAGATATAATAATACCCTTGAAAGACAATGTAAAATTTGAAGAGGAGTGTATCAGGGTCTTCCGAAGAAAGCCCATGAAAATTAGGTAGAGCTGTTAAAGGAATGGGCTTCATCGGTGCATCACCTATAATGTTTCCAATTGGAAAATCAATAAAATAACTTGCAGGTGCCATAAATATTCTCCAATACTCACCTAGGATTTCAGCTGGTTCTGCAGCTAGTACTTGGGGTGATTCAACTGTAGGAGGTTTCACTGCACTTCGTTGGTCTCTTGGTGATGCAAAATCCTTTAGGAACTCTCTTTCCAAATCGGAATTGCTTAATTCAACTGCAGGAGGCTTCACAACACTCCCTTGGTCTCTTGGTGACACAAAATCCTTCAGGAACTCTCTTTCCAAATCAGAATTGCTTAATTCAACTACATGAGGCTTCACAACACTCCCTTGGTCTCGTGGTGATGCAAACCCTTTAAGAGGCTCTTCTTCCCAATTGGAATTACTCAGTTCTTCTGACCCTCTACTTGCTATTTCTTCCCCTTCTGCTGATAATAGGGATGTCTCCTCCAATGATACCATATTTTTTTCTTCTTCCAACGTCGAAAGAAGTTCCTCTGGTACCGTGGATGGCACTGGTTGTTCAACTGATTGCCCTTCATACTTTTTCTAAACCCTTACCCTGACAACAACATGAGAGGATGCTTCAGATTTAGCCCTTTCGATGATCTCCAAGATTTAGGTCTTCCTTCCCAGATCATTTCCTTTCTTTGGGGGTCTTCCTCTACCCCTATTATTAAGATCTTTGGTCATAGAATTGGTGAGAAGAATTCATCAAAATAGCAAAAGCACTCAGGACCTGGAGCAGGACAGATAGCTTCCTCCCCAGGACAAGAGAGTAGGTTCAAAACAGAAAATCAAATAAACTAAAATGAAAATCAAAGTTTAGGACCTGAAGTAGGGTAATCAAATACCCTCCCTAGGACAAGAAGTTGGCCCTTTTCAGAAAAATAATCAAAATCTGAAAATCTGAAAAATATTCTCAAGACTTAGAGCAGGGTAACAAATAACCTCCCTAAGTTGAGAGATTGGTCTTAATGAAAAAGAAAAACAAGGGAAAACAACACACTATGCTTGGGACTTGGAGAAGGGTAATGGATGCCCTCCCCAAGATGAGATATTAATTCTAAAGAAAACAATAAAAAGAAGAAAAACACAGAACACTATGCTCAAGACTTGAAGTAGGGAAATAAATTCCCTCCCCAAGATGAGAGATTGAACCTTAGATCAATTGCAGATCGTGTTCTTTCACCTTGTTAGCCTTCCCCGGCAATGGCGCCAAAATGTTGGTGTCTAGAGGTGAACAATATTCAACCCTTTTTCCACATAAATTATCAACCCAAGGGCGTTAGTTATTTCAAGACTAACATGCACAGTATATGCAAGAGCAATCACACAACCTACTATTGGATCATAGGCTTAAATAAATAAATAGACAAACTATTGTAACAACACTTAAAATGGATTGGAAAATTAAAAATGTATTCACAACAATTGCAGAGTTATACTGAACAACAGTTATAAAACCAAACTAAAATATGAAATCAACAAAAAGAAAGATAACACAGCACTTGATCAGAAGAGTGTGCCCAACTCTCTGATCAGGGCTGCAGAAAACTCAGAATGTTATAGGTAAAACAACAGATTGTTGTGCATTCAATTAATTGGAAAATATTTCTGTTACAAAATCTGTATATGCTTGATTAACCCTGATTCATAGCCTTCAGGCCCTCTTTATACAACGGCCTAGGAAATCGCAGATTTCCTTTAACAACTACATATCTACAATTATACAATTTGTTACAACAACAACCTAGTTGCCAAAAGGAAACCATGAGAAAGCCTAAAATATCACTGGGGTGAAACGGAATCTGTTGCGTTGTAGCAACAAGTAAATATGGCACTGGAAATTAGGAGAAGCTCCATGAATCACAACTGTAAACTTCCTTCTTTTTCCAAATCTGTAAAAATATTGGAGTTAATGTTTGCAAAGGTAGAACCTTCATGACTATTACTTCATTAATCAAATACTCCATGTAAGATAAAGGAAAGGGGTTTACCTCATGTGTTTAAGAACAATAATGATACAAAGAGATAGAAACGTGGCGAAAATGGGAGAGAAAAGTATACAAATCTGGTACCCAGTAGATGGGTGCTTTCCATATGGAAAGAATAAGTGGAAATCAAAATCAAACTTCGACCTCATAGAGCAATATAGTCTTATATACATAATTGTTAGAAATAAATAAACTCAAAATAAAACTCACGTTTACAATGCTCCTCTTCTCCTCTCCTCTTCTCTCCTATAGCTACAAATCTCCTATTGAAAAACTTGGTATTGGTATCTCCATAGTCACATACATCTTGCACATAATAAATATAGTTCATTAATATCTATTCTAATCAAAATATATGAATCCTTGGAAAAAAACATGAAAATAATTTAACAAAACACAATTGTAATAAAGAAATCTAAACCAACTCAAAAAATTAAAACATACATATTTAGCATCGACTCAGTGCGGTGTGCTTAACCAGATTAATATAAAAAAATGGAGTATATTTCAATTGAATGGTCATACGGTCCAATATGACTTGAATTGATTGAGTAATGTTGAACTAGATGATGAGAATTGAGATTTACATTTTTTGTTCAATATGTTTGAATGTATAATTAGTTTTGGAAAATAAAATATATCTAATATTAATTATGGAAAATTTAGGGGTGGTGGGAGGAGGGATTCTCCTGAATCTCGATGAGAACCACTTTATAAAATATGTTTGGGGTCTTGGCGAGAGAAAAAATGACATGGGAGAAATGCACGGGTTTTGTTTTGGTCTTCAACCAACTAAGGATATGGAACTCTCAAAAATCACAATTTTGGGAGATTCCCTTATCACCATCGAACATTTTCACAATGGTTCCCTACCTAAGAATAACCATCTGAGTCTTCTTCTTCAAAATTTTTTTAACATATTGGAATATTTCCCTAGCAAGAATTTCTAACACATCTCACAAAATCAAAACAATGAGGCTAAAAAACAGGCACAACAAGATTTTTTTACTAGAGCCACGACATAGCGTCTTCAATGGAAAATCATGGATGGAAAACTATCCCTTGATGAAACAAATGCAAGTCCCTATTTATCTCATCACCTTTCTAATTTGTGAGCATAAGAGAAACAATATATGTTTTTTTTTTTTTTGGGGGGGGGGGGGTTCATTAAGGCCCATTCTCATAATTTATACACCTCCTTCTGCAACCTACATAAAATTTTAATAGTATCATGGTACAAGCCTGTTTCCAAAGATGAGGTGGCAGGTTGTGGGCATACATGCCACGTGCCTCCACATTCCTTGCCTAAGGTGAAACCTGCAATTACTAATTCTCCCATTTATACTCATTCACATGTACCTAGTTCATTAAAGCCTTCAAGGATGCAAGTGTTAATGAAACATATCTGTTATATGATTTTTGAAGCACGTGAGTCCTCTAGTTCCATAATTATATTCATGGAGGTTGTTAATAAGTTGAGAATGCAATAAATGGGCTTCTGGTTTCAGTTTGGAAGATCATTCTCCCTTGTTGAATGTCAAGGATCCCTTATAATCTTCAATATCTCCAGAGTTATGGAGAATTCCAAAAATGGTGACGGTATCTTACATTTTTTCTTGAACTGTGCCAATTTCAACATGCTTTGGCTCACATTCTTAGTGTTTTTCCTACATGATTTTTCCAATCAGCCTCTCTGCTTCTTGGATTGGAGCTGAGATTTTCTTTCTTTTGTTTTGTTGTTGGTTCTCTAGGAGAATGCATTAAAAGTCTCTTTTTCATCTTATGTGTCCCCTAACCTTCTCTCTTTGGATAGTGGAGGCTATCTTGGAAGGAAGTTGTTGAGGGTGATTTTACATACCAATCTAGGTTTGTCAAGGAAAGGAAGGTACCTAAATTTCAATAATACTATTAAATTTATCAAATTTCTCATTCATGTTCAGTTTGAGTCTCTCTATTAGGTATGTTCCTCCTCTATTTTTTGTATATGGAGCCTTTTTAATTTAGAGAATGTAATCCCTCCCTTCTCAATGGTGGTCCCTTCCCCTAGTTCCTAAGATTCCCTTTTCTAGCTAAATCAATGTTCAAATACCAACTCTAATTTTTTTTCCTAGGCCACTATGGAAAAAAATATATATAATCTAGAGAATTTATAGAATTCATGTGGTAATAGTGCGTGTAGCCTCTACCCACATCCCCCTCTCAATTTTTATGTGAAAGTAGTGATCTCTAAGGTAAAATTCTCTAACAATCCAATATTATTCTACACCCAATTAAAGAAATGTAACAGCTTCAAACATAAGTAAATCATCAGGACGATTAGATTTACATCCTTTGCAGCCAATTGGTCAAGTTAAAAATTCCAAGAAATGACGGAAACTATCAAAAATATACAAGAAAATCCCTCAAGGATTAGACATAAAAGATATCTTGAAAATTAGTTTGGGAGTTTGGGAGAAGTTTTGTGTGAATGATAAGGGGATTTTTGGAGGTGTTTCGATAATATGGGTTGGATCATGGCAGTTATGGATTCCATGAGAGTAGTGTATCCTTAGGCTCATTTATTTCTTGCCCCTTATTAGAAGGTAGCGGTGGCACAACTTTGGTGGGGAAAACGAGTGAAAACCTTTAGGCCCCCCCTTCTTGCAGGAGGTTTTCTCCTTCGAATTATGGGATGGAGATTGAGTATTTTTAGGAGTATGTTATTGTAAAATCGGTGGAATTTTTTTTAGGAGATATTTTCTTTACCGCCTATGTTGTGGGAATTTGTATTCATCCTATGGGGCTAGTCTCTTAGGCGGGGAGGGTTTCATAAGGTTTTTGTCATTTTGGAGTATCTTGTTGAAGCTTATTCATACAGAATGGGTTGGAGGAAAACCATGGGATATGCCTAAAGTGGATGAAATAATTTAAAGGGGTTTGAGGGATGAGAGGTCTTGCATTCTCCAGATAGAGGCTTTCCTAGTTCTGCTCCTAAGCCAAATAAGGACAAGATTCTAAAAAGTGCCAAAGGCTCATTCGATTTTTAACTTAGCTTTAGGTTTTATGTTGAAATGGAGGTCGATTATAAATTGGAGGATAGGGCCATGGTTGGTCAAGCCAGGGGTCATAAATTTTGCATTTATACCTTGAAATAATGACGTAGTGTCGAGATCTCGGAAGTGCTTCAGTCCCCTTTGGAGATATTTTTCTTGGAAAAAGGGTGGATCCAATTAAATTTTGGATCCCATGAGGCTCTTAAATTTATTTATTGTTTGATATGGACTATTTATTCAACCCTTATCACATTGAAATTATGGAACTTTCTCTTCGATGCTAGAAATAAGTGACTTGATGTGATTCCCATATGGGTTAGGCTTCCTGGCTTACCCTCCAATTGTTTGGAATGAAAAGAGCTTTAAAGACCTTGGTAATAGCCTTGGGGTATTTTCAAAATAAGACTACTCCTTCAGGGTGTAACATACCCCTTAGTATCCCTAGCCCCAACTAAGGGTAGAAGGAGGCAGTTACTAAGATGACTTGACCTCCAAAGTCTAGTTATAGAAATGGGGTGACATTGGGGTCTAAATTTTTTGATATTTTTGACTTTATTAAACTTAAAATATCAAAAAATGAATTGGGGTCTCATCAATATCTTTCCATCCATATGAATTTTTGTTCGATCTGATTCCTGAATTAAAATATACAGCCATTTAAAATTAGCTTATTAGATAGTGCCATGTCATCTAACCTACGACGTGGTTTGTTAGGTCCCTATATTACTAGTATAGTCCCTTATTTTTGTTAGTGTAACCCCCTTATTGTTATTATTGTACCCTTGTAACCCCCATTTTGTTATTATTGTGCCCTTAAATTATTATTGTTAGGTCGGCTATGATTACATCAGGCCCACTAGGATTACATTATGGCCCCATGGACTCCTATATATAGAAAGGAGGTTTTGTAAATTGTATCATCCAAGAATTGTTCATTCATGTAATGTATTGGAGGTTGCTCCGCCCCCTCGGCGGTTTGGCTTGGCAGCGTGAATACTTTTCTCTCTTTTCTTCTCTTTTTGAGTTGGTTACACAACATTTGGTATCAGAGGTTTGGGATTCTAGGGTTTCGCTGCTCCAAACAGGTCATCGTGGAATTTTCGCTATAACTTTTTTTCTACGAAGCTTCAGAAGCTGAAATTTCAAGGGTGCGAAGCTGAAATATTGAGGAAGGTTTTCTAAAAATTTCAGATCTTGGTTCGCAATATTTGAGGAGATATCATCTGTGGAAGTTAGGTATTTTTTCAGGCTCATAAACAGGTCATCGTGGAATTTGCGCTATATATTTTTTTGTACGAAGGTTCAGAGTCTGAAATTCATATGGTGCGAAGCTGAAAGCCTGAGGAAATTCGTCAAAAAATTTCAGAGCTTGGTTCGCAATATTTTTGAAGATATGATCTGTGGAAGGTAGTGCTTTTTCAGGCTCCTGAATTTCATCTCAAAGAGGTGATCGTGGGAAAACTTCAATAACTCTCTCTCTGGGCATTGGATTGAAGTACCGTAAAAAGTGGTCGCAAGTACACAGACTGAAGTTTCTGGGCTATCAATTTTAGAGACAAAGGACAAAACAGTGACACGTGGCAAGTCGTACAAGTTCGCTCTACTGAACCAGTCCAGAATTAGGTCATTGTGGGAGATTGGACACAAATTTGTCTTGGAGAATCCAAATCAGGTCAGACCTGTGGAATTTGAAAGAAGCTTCAGAGATCTAATACAGGGCTGAATTTCAGATATCAAAGATTTTCAACTACAGAGATAATTCAATTTCAATATCGAGCTCCTAAAAGCTAGTAAAAGGTGTGTATTTTTTTCCGAATTGCATAAGTCTTGTTTGAAGAATCAAGTTGAATTGATTCCAAGGGAATCTTGTAGAATAGATATCAATATTGGATTCTAAAATGGCTCCTAAAAAGAATTCAACACCCATCAAGCCTTCAGAAGGCTCTACCATGACTCATGAAGATGAAGAATTGCAACATGATCTATCAAAATTACAAGAACAAGTGCAACAAATTTCACTCTCGCAAAGAGCAGCAAAAAATGAAATGGAAGTTTTGAAGAAAGGTGTGGAAGTGAAGATGGATGGTTTTAAGAAAGGCATGGAAGCTAAGATGGATGGCGTGGAAGTAAAGATGGAAGGTTTGAAGAAAGGCGTGGAAGCTAAAATGGATGGTGTGCAAGCTAAGATGGATGGCGTGGAAGCTAAGATGAATGGCATGGAAGCTAAGATGGATGGCATGGAAGGGGGCATGGAAGCTAAGATGGATGACATGAAAGACAACATAGAAAACATGAAGAATGATCTAAAAGCATACATGGAAGGCTTGATGACAAGCTTAAAACCATAAATGATTCCTAATGGCGGAAATATAGGAGAAGAACCTCATGATGAGAACAAAATAAATGTTAATCGTGATTTCATAAACTCGAATGTTGGTGGGAAGAACCACCACATTCCAAAAATGGATATGAGGAAGTTTGATGGAAAGGATCCTGTAACATGGATACTACAGATGGAGCAATATTTTGATCTCCATAACGTGCAAAACACACAAAAGGTACGCATTGCAACTTTACATTTAGAACAAAATACATTTGTATGGTATCGATGGTTTTGTTCCCGTAAAAAAATTGTCACTTGGTCAATTTTTACGGAGGAAATGATAGCACATTATGAGGATACAAAGAGCAACACCTTCTTTACCCAATTGATAAATCTCAAACAAAAGGGTTTAGTGGGGCAGCACGTTGAGGACTTCCAAAAATTGAATATAAGGGTAACTGATCTTACAGAGGAACACAGGATTGATCTCTTTCTAGGCACTTTAAAGGATAACATCCAACATGAAGTTCGCGTTTTGGAACCTGATTCATTGGAGAAGGCATTCAGGTTGGCAAGAAAAGTTGAATGTAAAATTATGGCGACAAGGAAGCCTACCACTCAATTCTATAAAGAAGGAAGTGTTTCTACGCCTAGATTTCCACAACCTACAAGGCTGACACCACAACAATTGGAAGAAAAAAGAGCAAAAGGGCTTTGCTACAGTTGTGATAGCAAATACACTAAAGGTCATAAGTGTGCTGAGAAGAAATTATTTTACATAGATTGTGAAGAGGAAGAAGAAAATGAACAAGAAGAGGATATACATCAGGAACCAGCCCTATAAGAGGAAGAAATGAATCCGACCATATCGTGTAATGCACTGGAAGGAATTACCACTCCTCAAACTCTCAAGATAGAAGGACATATCAAGAAGAAAAAGGTAATAGTGTTGATTGATTCCGGTAGCACCCATAATTTTATTCATTGTAAGGTAGCCAAGGAATTAAATTGTTTCCTATACCCAGCACCAGAATGTCAAGTGATGGTTGCAAATGGAGGAACTATAAATTGCTCTGGAAAATGCAATAACATCAAGCTAACCATGGGGGAATATGTGTTGACTAGTCCAATGCTTTCCATTCCTATGGGAGGTGCTGATGTTGTACTAGGAGTACAATGGTTACAATCTTCGGGGACGGTAGCTTTTAATTTTCAAGAACTTTTCTTGAAATTTTTTTCAGAAGGAAAGGAAGTCGAATTACGGGGTATTGAAGGGAAGCCGTGAAGGATAATAAGCTCTAATGTCATGACAAAGCTTCTAAAGAAAGAACAACGAGGCGTAATTGCACAATTATGCTCACTAGAAGTTCCAACATCAAAATCATCTATTTCTGCAGATCTCCAACAAGTCTTGGACAATCATTCCAAGGTGTTTGAACTCCCAAAGGACTCCCACCTATTCATGATCATGATCATGCTATTCATTTGATTCCAGGAAGTGTTCCTCCAAACATCAGGCCTTATAGATATCCTTACTTCCAAAAGAGCGAAATTGAACGTATGATTGCAGAAATGTTAGAGGCGGTATAATTCAACCTAGTCAAAGTTCTTTCTCTGCTCCTGTAGTATTGGTACACAAGAAGGATGGATCATGGCGAATGTGTCCGGATTATAGGGAGCTCAATAAGCTCACCATTAAAGACAAATTTCCCATTCCTGTGATTGATGAATTATTGATGAATTACATGGAGCAATTTATTTTACCAAGTTGGATCTTCATTCAGGATATCATCAAATTAGAATGAAGACTGAAGATATTCCAAAAACAACATTTCGAACTCATGAGGGTCATTATGAATTTTTGGTCATGCCTTTTGGCCTTACCAATGCACCTTCTACATTTCAAGGGCTGATGAATTCCATTTTCAAACCCTTCCTTAGAAAATTTGTGCTAGTATTTTTTGATGATATACTAATCTACAGCAGGTCTTGGAAGGATCATGTTGAACATGTTGACAGGTGCTCAAACTATTGCAGGAGAAACAATTATATGCAAAAAAATCCAAATGTTTCTTTGGAGTACAAGAGGTGGAATATCTGGGTCATATTGTATCTCACGAAGGTGTTAAAGTAGACCCTAACAAAATTAAAGCCATTAAGGAATGGAAAGTCCCCACAACCATAAAGAAGTTGCGAGGATTTCTCGGGTTAACAGGGTATTATCGCAAGTTTGTTAGGAATTATGGGAGAATAGCAGCACCTCTAACAACATTATTGAAGAAAGATGCATTTTCATGGACTCCTGAAGCAACTAAGGCCTTTGAACGTCTTAAAGAGGCAATGTGTCTAGCACCGGTCTTAGCTACGCCAGACTTCACGAAAACCTTTATTGTGGAATGTGATGCCTCAAGAAATGGAATTGGTGCGGTTTTAATGCAAGAAGGAAGACCCATTGCTTTTGAAAGTCGTCCAATCAAAGGAAAGTATTTACAGAAACCTATTTATGAGAAGGAAATGTTAGCAATACCGCATGCACTAAAGAAATGGTGAACTTACCTAATGGGAAGACACTTCAAGGTAAAAACTGATCATGATAGTCTTAAACACTTTTTGGAACAAAGACTATCTTCAGAAGAGCAGCAAAAATGGTCACAAAGATGTTGGGTTATGACTTTGAAATAATCTACAAAAAAGGAAAGCTTAATGTTGTTGCAGATGCACTCTCAAGAAAGAATGAAGAGGTGGAAGCATTGCTTTGTGCTATTTCTATTATCCAACCAGATTGGATAACTGAAGCAAGAGATGAATGGAAGAAGGACAAAGATGTATGGACACTCATTCAAAAGTTGCAGCAAGATCCTAGTACATCCGATACATTTAGTTGGAAAAATGATTCCTTATGGTACAAAGATCGCTTATATCTTTGTAAGAATTCCCAACTGAAACAAAAGATTCTTCTCGAATTGCACACTTCTCCTTTAGGAGGACACTCAGGATTTTTAAAAACTTACCACAGGGTGAAGAAAGATTTTTTTTGGGATGGCCTTAAATCTGATATTCAAAAGTTTGTGGCGAAATGTTTGGTTTGCCAGCAGAATAAAGTGGAGACAATTAAGACCCCAGGACTTCTACAACCTTTATCCATTCCAAGTCAACGTTGGGAGGAGATTTCAATGGATTTTATCACAGTTTACCTAAGTCTGAAGGAAAGAATGTCATCATGGTGGTAGTTGATAGACTTACCAAGTATGCACACTTTTGTGCATTATCTCATCCATTTAAAGCAAGTACAGTTGCTACTACATTTATGGATAGAATCCAAAAGCTACATGGAAGCCCAAGGGTTATTGTGAGCGACAGAGATCCCATTTTTACTGGAAATTTTTGGACGGAGTTATTTTCTTGTTTGGGTACTCAATTAGCTCATAGCTCATCTTATCATCCCCAATCTGATGGTCAAACTGAGATAGTAAATAAATGTTTGGAAGGATATCTTCGTTGTTTTGTATCTGATAAACAAACACAATGGGTCAAGTGGTTACCTCTCGCCGAATGGTGGTATAACACTTCCTTCCATACTGCAGCAAAAATGACCCCATTTATGGCACTTTATGGATATCATCCACCATCCATCACATCATATTTAAGGAAAAATTCGAAGGTTCAAGCAGTGGAATATCACATTGAGCATCAGCAAGAAGTTCTCCAACTCTTAAAGGATAACCTGAATTTGGCACAAAATCGAATGAAACAAAAGGCAGATCAACATCGTAGCGAGAGAAGTTTTGATGTAGGAGATTGGGTATTTTTACGGCTACAACCATACAAACAAATGTCCCTCAAGCAAGCAAAGAAGGATAATAAATTATCGCCAAAGTACTATGGTCCTTACAAGGTGTTGCAAAAGATTGGTACTATGGCATACAAATTGGAGCTTCCTGCTTCTTCGCGAGTACATCCAGTTTCCATGTTTCATGCTTAAAGAAGGTTATAGGTGAAAATATTCCAGTTCAAACAGTATTGCCAGAACTTGATGAGGAAGGGAAAATCATATTGGAACCTGAAGCAGTCATGGAAACAAGAACTCGACAACTACGGAATCGATCAATTTCAGAGTATCTCATCAAGTGGAAGAACTTACCCACTGAAGATTCTACATGGGAGGATGAGAATTTTATACAGAAGCACCCAGAGCTACTCAAGCGTTGAGGACAACACTTTTTTCAAGGAGAGGGGCATGTTAGGTCCCTATATTACTAGTATAGTCCCTTATTGTTGTTAGTGTAAGCCCCTTATTGTTATTATTGTACCCTTGTAACCCAAATTTTGTTATTATTGTGCCCTTAAATTATTATTGTTAGGTCGGCTAGGATTACATTGTGGCCCACTAGGATTACATTATGGCCCCATGGACTCCTATATAGAAAGGAGGTTTTGTAAATTGTATCATCCAAGAATTGTTCATTCATGTAATGTATTGGAGGTTGCCCCCTCGAAGTGGCTCATTTCTAAGGCGTGAATATCTCTTTTCTTCTCTCTTTGGAGCTGGTTACACAACATGGTTCTCACATGGTCTCCATGTGGCACCCATGTGGTTTTCCAATTTGTGGCCTTGACACAACCCATGTGGAAATTCTACACCATTGCGACCCATTTACGATGTTTCACAAATAATCCATTTCCCATGGTGAAAATAGCCCAATCTGTAACAAACATGCAACATAGAATATGTACGAGGGTGTGAATCCACTATGGTAGTGGGGTCACCCGGGGTACACTTTTTGGTATCTTTTTGCATAAGTTTTGTATGTGCACGTTGCGTGAATAGGTTAAGGGGATTTGGGGTGGGTCAAAGTCCCTCTTTTGATGTAAAAGAGTTTTAAGGGTACATTGTGGGCCTCAAACCATTGTTAGATACCATAATATATGCAGACTTGATTGATATAAATAGATAGATCGAGTCTAAGGAAGTAATTCAATGGTTATTCATGCTATGATCTAAGTTTATGCGTCTGTAATTCTTTTTATAAGGGTTAAGTCTAGGTTGGGTAGAAATTCTCCTACTCACTGTGTGCACGAAGACCTAGTCCTGGTTGTGTGCCGACTTCGCTGGCTATGTGCGTGGAAGGGGAAACTGTAAGGGTAAAGTAAATTCTGATGTACTAAATTGAGCTGAATTAATACAAAGAATGATTTTGGCGAAACATATCGTGTTATGTCTCTATGTTATTAGTTTAATGTTATGTCTTAAGTTCCCTTTACTTATGATATGCTTACTTCCATCTACGTGAATTACATCTATTGTTTATGCATGAAGTTATATTTATGGTTGATGAATCTGCTTCAGTGATTATTATATATATCTAGACCTAATTCTGTTATGATATATTTGCGACGAAGTGATCTGTGCTTCTATCTGTAATATGATAATTATTTTCTATCATTCCGCACATATTTTTATCATCTGTATAAGTCTGCAATCAATCTGCATAGGGCCACTACATTATTTTCTTCCTTAGGGTGCGAAAACCTGGTTCCAGCACCCCCCCATACTGGTTCGAGCGAGACTTTAATCTGCGCAATCAGGTCAGTGCCGAAAGGGCCAGTAGTTGGAGATATGCATTTATAATTAACTAATCATATTCATGATACCTGTATCTCACTCGAAGACCAAAGGCCCTTCGCAAAGTTCCTGTATGTTGGAGCGAGGATATGTTTAAGTCTCTTGAATAGAAGAAGATTTAATAAGATCCAAGGGAACTTATTTTTTTCCGTAATTAATTAATATTTAATTCGCTTGATCTCTCACTACTTGTATCTGCATGTGAATTAATTAATATTTAATTCACTTGATCTCTCACTACTTGTATCTGCAGTTACAACTAGCACAACTGAGTTTAACTCACTTAACTGAGTTAAAATATTTACAACTTGCATTAAATAATGCACCACTGCACTATTAACTCTATTACAACTAGAATTACTCTGCATGCCTCACCGACAACCTCTAATGTGAAATCCACTAGCTAACTGAGTTTGCCACTTTTAGTTAACTCATTCAAGTCCACATTGAGAATAGATTACAGTTTAATTTCCATCTAAATTAAGGGATAATAAAAATAGACATGCACCCAAAAATAGCACTCTGGGCCCCACCCTAGTCTGGGTGCTTAATGCAACCAGGTGCTTAATGCACTAGGTGTGGGTGCTAAATCTTCTTGATGAATCTCAATAATTTTAAACCTCAAAATTCCCCTAATGGAACTAGATATATTGAACGGGCACATCAAGCAAGAAAATGAATCTCTGGAGGAACAAAACCACTTAGAAAAGGTAATCAGTGACAATACTATTCAACATCTAGGGCTATGGTATAAAAAGAACAAGAAACTGAAGAAAAGGAATGGCCAACTGAACAGAAGAGTCATCATTTTGAAGTAAAAACTCCTCATGAAGAAACCAAGAATGGAAATCACTTCAAAGAAAGGAAAGAGGAGGAAGTTGGATGTACTGGCAGAGGTATCAGAACAAATCTAGTAAAAGGTGAAAGTTTACAATTTTGGAAATTGCATGAGGACATGCAATGGTCTCTTAGTGGGGGTATGTTGAACCTCAAAACTGTTCCTATTTTGCCATATTTTTCCATCATAATTTCTTCCTTTTCCACAAATCCATAAACCTAATCAGTGATAATTGACATATTTTACATCTGAGAAGGCATTTATATGATCTCTATTTTATATTATAATGTTTCTTATTATTTATATGAATTTCTATAATTAGCTACAGAATTCGTATAATTTTGTAGCTAACCTTTGTTTCTGCAGCCACCATTATTGTTTGATAGGTTTCGAGAAGAAAATGAAGAAGCGAGTCATATGGGTAGCTTTGAAATGGTCCATATCTGAATCGTATCCTACTTACCTATTCAATTCTGAGAAGGATTATGCCAAAAATAGCGGTCAAAGATCAGTCAAGAGGAGGAACGAGATCAGCGTGAGAAGATTCTCGATTTTCTCTTCTGTAGTAAATCATGAAAGAGCCATGAAGACTTTTCTTATTAATAGACTTCTAGTCTTATCCTTATTTTTCTTTCCATAAGCAAAATTGTCTCAGATAATTAATTCAAAAACTTGTATAAATACTGGTCTGTTGAAACCACGAATAAGATTAATTTGGTGATAAAGCTATGATACGTTTTAAACTATGTTTTATTAATGAAGAAGACCAGTTCCAGACCATTGATGCATGAATAGCCTAAGTATATTCACCCTCATTCTATTGCAGAGGGCCCCTACACAGAAAGGAGTTTTTTATAGTCATTTCTTAGTTTAATTTACTGTCATCTTCATAGGTTAATTTCTCATTGGTTCGTAGTTAATCTGTCATCATTTCATACTTAATTTATCGTCAATTTGTAGTTTAATTTCATGATAATTAGTTCCTAAATGTTTTCTGAATTAGTTTTTACATTCATGCACTGTTGATGGTATCTTATGCCCTCATTAATAATTTCATTGTCGTGACTCTATCAGCTTCGAATTGAAATAATTCTTGCATTTGATTACACAACAACCATAGGATTTAGATTAGACATTTCAATTACGCAATAGATACTTTGTCATTCTTTGCTTGCCTTAGTTAAATTTGAATTCAATTAGCATAGTCAGCTCCATTTCATAGTAATATATTTTGTGCTTTCGTTCCATGGAATGTAGAGCATAATTAGATTAGGGTTATAATATGATCATTCTTATATATATTTAAAACAAGGACAGTGTAATATTCCTAATTAGATTTTTAGCTAGCTGGAATATTAAATTTTGTTTTTGTTAATAAAATGGACGAATAAGAGGGTAAAGGGACCCATAAATCTCTTTAGTAGGAATAAAACCACTTCTTGTGTGAAAGTGGATTAGTGTAACTAGTTGAATAAAGCACCCCTTGGTGTGAATGGGTTCAATGAATGAGGATGGGGTCAAGGTTGACCAAATCAACAACACAGTCATTGAGGGAGTGGAGATAGTGGAGGACAACACAGTCATAATGGGAAGAAGTCTCCATGAGAGTAGCATCATTATTGAGTGGGACCAAGAGGGAAGAGGCTCACAATGCATATAAGGAAGGGGATGGAAGCCATGGAAATCATTTTGAATATTTTTATGTTTGGTATTTTATGACTTTCTGCACGCTTCAACTATTTAGCGGAGTCTGTTGTGCTGTTTAGCACAAGGGTGTTTTCGGGTGGAAATCCCACCCTCATCCTTGGGGGACTTCAAATGCCCACTCAGGATAGGTTCCTTTGAGATTCATTCCATCATTCAGCATCATGCCAAAATTAAACCACCTTTAGCATCACAATCTCCTTCAGGAATTGCGCAATTTAGGAGGGCAGTTGCAGTGGAGGGTTGAGAACCCAAGTTCTTGAGCTTGTTTTTTTCAGTGAGGGGAGAAAAACTTCATCCAAAAAGCTAGTAGGGAGGAGTATCAAATATTTAATTATTAGATCAACCACCTCCCAATAGATATTCATTTCCAAAGCGTAATTTAGCCTTAGGGCTACATTTTTCATATTGTGTATTTCCAAAAACCCCTTTTAGGTTATCTTGGAATTATGCTAGAGAGCTTAGATCTCTGATCCTGACATTTTCTAAGGACTATATTAGCTTATCCATGTATTCTTAGTTTCCATATGCAGTTATTCTCAACAGGACTACACAGTCATGGCCTTCCAACATTTTGTGTAGCAGCAATATTTCATGTTTTGGTGTACTAGGTCATTTGAGGCGTGCTTTGGTGTTCTTATGTTTATGGGAAGCTTTGTTGGGAGAATGGCACAAAATTTGAAGGTGCCCATTGGGAGTATGATTCTCCCTACTTTACATGTTACATGTTTTAGGAGAAACAATGGGAAAACCATGATTGCCACACTACATCTCTTTTCTTCAAGTGGGAGGAGCCATTTGGAGAACTTAAGTTCTTGGAGGAGGCACTTCATGGCTGACTTGTTCGGTGGGGTAACTTGGGCCATTCTTGGAGGCCATGACATTTCAGGCCAAGATCAGCAAAAACACCATACTTACCATAAATTGAGGGAGAGACAACTTGGATGGGAAAATATAATCTCTCCATACAGCCCCAATACATTGCATAAACCAGGGGTTGAAGATTTCTTTGATGAGCTACCTAGGATGGCTCATTTCATTTGGATGATAGCATGGGTATGGGAGTCCCTCATTGGGAATGAGGTTCCCCATATTTTTCATCACTCCTACCTTGAGGAGGCCATTGGAGAACAAGAAGGTTTCCACTTACACCTTCCACCTTTTCAGGATGTGAACCATTTGGTTTTGCATACTTGGGAGGAACCATTGGAGGGAAGATTTATTACAGATTATCTTGAGTAGTGGTGGGGACTATTGATGAGGAGGCCACAAGAGGAGGAGGGGAGGAATTTTTCCTATCCCTATACAGTTGCTTGAGGACAAGAAACATTTTGGAGGGGAGGACTGTAATATTCCAAAAATTTATCTTTCAGCTAAATGGAATATTATAGTTGTTTTATCACAAGGTAGGTCAATAAGTGGGTGGGGAGGTCCATAAGTCTCTTAAGCAACAATAAAAACACTTCAAGTGTGAAAGGAGACCTTTTCAACAGCTAAATAAATCTCCTCCAAGTATGAACAAGGGTTGGATCATGTTGATTCAGTCAACTTTGATCAAGTCAACAATACTGTTATGGAGGAGTGGAGATTAATTGAGGAATAACACAGTTTTGGAGGGAAATGGATTTCATGGAGGAAATGACCTAATTGAGTGGGGCCAAGGGCATGGAAGCTCATAATGTATATAAAGAAGAGGATGGCATCCATATGAGGTTATGTTTTAGATTGCTATGCTATTTAGAACTGGATGTTCCCGAGCGGGAATCCCACCTCTTCCCTTGAGAGGCCTCTTGGGAGAGCATTGCATTCATTTCCACATTCAGGTTTTCATGCCAAGCTACAACTTTCTTCATTAGCGCAGTTTCTGCAGGTTATTGTGTTGTGTTGTAGGGTGCAGCAGTGGAGGATTAGATCATGTGTCTTTAGAGCTGGTTTTTCATTGGAGGAAGGTTTTCATACATTGGGAAGCCTTTAAAGAAGCCCCTTCGGCTTTATTGACATATTTTGCACCAGGCCAAAGAGGATTTATCCCCTACAATGCAGTATCAATCCAGATCTGCGTTATTTTAGGGAGGAGTTGCAGGGGTAGTTGCAGTGGTTGTTTTGAGAGGTGATTTCTTCAGTAGAGGAGCCATTCTTTCATCCGGAGGATATATTGGAGAAGAGTTGTAGTTCTCTACATCAGCTTCAGCCATATCTTCTCATTTTAGTTGTTGTAGCATATCTTCAGCCCTAGGGTTGCAGCTTACATTAGCACATTGTGTGAATTTTCCGGAAACCCTCTTGGGTTATCTTAAAAGTTTGATCTAGTGCCCGGATCTGTATGTTTAGATTCCATTGGGGCCTATATCAATATTTTTCTATCATTGCATCATTTCCAGCTATATCTATGCATCATTTTACTGCGTTATAATAACTCTCTGACATTTTGTGTTGCAACAACATCTTAATTTTGAGAGTGTTCATGTATTGGAGGCTTGTGTGTTCACATTCTATGTTTAGTGCCTCATTATTTTGTACTTATTTGCTGCATCCATGATCAACACAATGGCTTTATGTTGGTCTCATGATTTCATGTGCTAAATACTTGTTGTTTCTTTCATTTTATGAGCTATATTGCTGCTATTTCCATTTTTGGATATTACATCAAATAAAAAGTACTTTAAAATAAGCAATTCAAGTTGAAACACCTATAACAGAGGTAAATTCAGGGTTTGATTTTTCATTTGATCCTCCCGTGGCAAAAACCGCTGAATTTTATTCCACCAATCAACAAAATCCAAGAGAATCCATTGATATTCATATTTTAAAGAAGAAATATAGGATAATAAATAAATTGAAAAGGAAGATACATGATCTTATTGTTTTGGAAGTAGAGAATTAATATTTGAAGGCATTCGGTACTAAAATGCAATGCAAAAAGAACAAGATGAATGCTAAGAACTAGAAATTGAAGAAGTTGGCCAAGAACTGGATCAAACGATCCAAACAATATGTTGCTAATAACAGGATTTTAAAAAGGGAGATTAAAATGACGAGAAAAATGGGAGGAAGGAATTTGAACATTTCAGTGAATACGACGGGTCTGTAGGCCTCAAACCTTGATTTTTTCTTTTAAATTTGGTCTCTATTTTATGGTTTGGCTTGCACTAGGACATGGAAGAAGATCGGTGTGGGGGAGTGTTGAGGTTCCATTTTGTCTATATTTTCACACTTTTTGCTAAGGATTTCTTATTCCTTCACCTGGTGTTTGTAGTTATTATTGTCCTTTTCTATACAATGTTGAACTAGTATAGAGGCATTAAGAGGTAACACTTTATTATTCTATGAATTCTCTTTGTTTTAGTGCTTTGAAGATATTTGTGTGAAAATCATTAATAACGTGTTATCATTGTGACAGATGTACAATTCATGTTCCAACAGCATAGTTCATGTTCCAACAATGTAGTTCTTGTTCGTGAAATATATTCTTTTTCTCATCTCCATGATTTTTCATACATCCAACTACCATGATATGAAATGAGCATGTAATTTTTGAGGAACATAGGCTTAATATGGTGATTTATTTCTCTAATCATGCCTAGGTCTTCAAGACAACGTGTAAATTAAAGGTCAAAGCATCTGGCTAAACTACTTTCTAGAAGCCACATGGTTTAGTAACAACATGATATTCCCATGGATACTATAGTGAAGATTTCATGACTTGATATCATTCGTTGTGTTTATATGGAGCCTTATCATTGATGGAGATCTAGTCAAATAAGCAGACTCTTTATTTTGACTTAGAAATCGGTTTACAAACTCTAAAATTGTATGCGTTGTTAACCTTCAGTCCAGATAACTAGGAGGCGTCACTATTATAATTAGGGGAACCTTGTACTGTATAGGAGAGGATTGAACTTTAAGATTGTATTTTGATAGGAATGGGATGATTTTTTTTAGGCAAGGAATGGAAGAGATCGAGGGGACAATCCCTGGAGGGGACGACTGGAGCCAAGCTATGCATTATTCAATGTCTATGTAACAAGACTTTATAATTAATACAAGTTGGAATTAGATTCATGTTTACTGTTTTTTTGAATCTTCTGGGATTGTGATTTAATGTTTGCAAGGGAAACTAGTTGGGTGGTTTGGGCCCACCATCCAATCCATTTCCCTATACCTCTTAGGATTTTTCTTAGTTTTTATTTGATCAATCCATAAGTGTGATATTGTAATTTGGTAAAGTTTTGTAATTTTATTTCATTGTTCTCCTTTATGCTTTAATTTTAAAATTTCTCAAGTTTGATTGATGAGTTTGATGGTATGGTTACTTTCTTGGAATTAATTACTGCTCAACACATTTGGATTCTATATGTAAACTGAGATAGAGAAAACAAAGATAGTTAGTGAGAGTCTTATTATTGCATTTCTTATTTATACTAAAATCTCGGTATATTATTTAATCTGATTTTATTTTTCATATAACGATATCTACTTTCATTTTACAGGGATTTAATGATAAAGACAACAGTTTCTTATCATGAAATGGGGGTATGATCATCAACATTTTTGTTTAAATTTATTATCTATATTATTCGAGCAGTCATGAACACTTTAAATTATTATGTGAAACTGGTCCTGGAGTCTTAAGAGAACGATATTCATTCTTATAATTGAAATGTCAGGCTTAGTATAAGGAGATTTTATCCTTGCTTCATTGGCATAGTAAAGTGTCCAACTTAACTCTTTGAGAATACCTCTGGCCAAAGGTTATAATTGATGTATTAAACTCTTGATTGAATAATGCATTATTTTCAGAGAGAAAATGTATATATAATTTAGATTCCTTGTAAGTAGCATTACCTCTGCATTGGGAAAGAAATAATTTAATGATTTTCTCATATTAAGAGAAGATTTGAATTAGTTAGGAATGATTTTTTCTTATAATTATCATTTTTATTTCATGCTTTCCTTATTTTCAATATAGAAAGTTATTCTTTAAGAGGCTTTGCATTATTTATTTCATTAATATTTTGTCAGTTTGAGTGGAATCTGCATTCCCTTGTCCCCTGGAAAATTGAGGTAGAATTTATGCAGGAGTCACCCAACCAAGAAGTGTAGCCAGAAGTAGGTTCACAATGTGTTTTCCTTACTTTGAAAAGTCTTGTTTTTTTTTCTATCAGGAGGGAAACCGGTAAGGAGAACCATACAATCATATCTACCACACAAGATCACATTGCGTTGCTGCCAACGAAAACCCTCCCGTTTGGCATCATCCCCCACTGACAATACACAGCAAGTTTCACAGGCTTATGCCTAACGGGAACCCACGGGGTTTGAACTGGTGACCTTCACAAATGAGTGCCTTAGCAGAACACTCAATCACCAACAAGCCACAAATTTGTGGGTTCCTTTGAAAATTCTTGTTTCCTAAATTATTCCTTTGAATTATTTACAAGAGATTGATTTCTATTTCATAGATCTCTGAGGTCTTCTTCTGGAATTTCCCGTGCTACACCTTTAAGCTTACGCAACTCGGATTGACAATTTAAATGTTGGTATATAAATCATATATTTATATCGCTTGATAGTGACTGGGGTGTAATGAAAGGCATGAGGTGGTGATCTGTACCAGTGATAGGTAGAGGCACACAACAAATTGTAGCACAATGGATCGAAAATTCGGCATAGGACATTGAAAACAGTGGGTGGAATGAAGTTGAGGTGGGATCAATCGGGATGGAAGGTACCGTTGTTCTAAGGAAAAGGTGGAGTGTAGTGGTTTATCGAAGGAATCAATAATTATGTCTTGTTTATGCGTTTAGGTGATTGAAAAAGGCGTTTGTGCTGTTGACGTCGACCAGATAATTTTTTTTCTTTTCTTTTCTTTTTTTAAATATGATTTAACAAAATATATATTCCTTTTAAATAATGTTTTTTAAACTCTTTTTTTTTACCTCTTTATATATATATATATATATATATATATATATATATATATATATATATATATATATATATATATATATAGATTTGTGTTGACTCTTTTTTTTTAATCACTTTTTTTCTTTATCTATTTACTTTTTTAATATAAATAATTTTTTTTCCTAGTGTACTCTCTCTTCTTCTTCTTTTTTATGTTTTTTAATTTCTTTTCAATGGCCTAAGGCCTGATGGTGAATTTGGCAGAATCGAGAACCTCAAAGTATATAGTAAAACACTTCAATGATAACGAAGTTGACGAATTGCAATGGTCCTAAACCTAGTTCAGAATGACTTTGTGCAGCGATGAGCGGCTAGAAGATCAAGGTACTTTCATATCAAATGGAACGAATAAAGTTCATTACTCTAAGTCAAATACTCTAGACGACTTGGAATATGAAAATATCCACTAAGGATACAAATATTATTATATATATAATGTATGAAGAATTATGATACAATTGAGAGTGAGGGACCTGCTTATATACTAGGAAGGTGTCTCTTCATGGAAGGTCATGTACCATTTAGACATGCCTCTTCATTAATAAATATTAGATAATTAATCATTATTTATTTTTTTCATTTTTATAATATTTATTTATAACATAAATAACTCTAACTAACATATGAAAAATGCAACCAGGTCTAGGACTGCCACGTATCACCCAGCCATAGATTGGGCTAAACCAAATATTTCTTTCAGCCAATCACCCCTGTGCCATATTCCAAGCATGAATGTGTGATCTCATGGAACAAACCAAACAAAACCAAGACAGGGCTCCTAGAGGCCAAAACGCCTCAATCCTCAACCAATGATTCCACCTCATGGTCAAACATCTCTAACCATCACCTGATCAGTCTCTACCCAAGTTGTATAGGGCTCCAGAGCATTTGTTCCAACCAGAGCTTCCATGACTAGTAAATCAACCCACACTTTTTATCGAGCTTGCAGAACATTTTTCCAACTAGGGATTCTAGGACTAGTAATTCAACCCACCAATGGTTTCCATAGAATTTTTCCAACCAAGGCTTTCAGAAATAGTAACTCAACCCAAGTTGTTATAGGGCTTCTAGAGAATTTTTCCAACCAAGGCTTCTAGGAACTAGTAACTCAACCCACAACTGTAAAGAACATGAGTACTAATCAGAAAGACAAGGTAAACCCACAACACTATGGCTATCCAGGAAATGGAAGGGCTAGGAAAAACCATTGTCAACCCAGGAAATACTCCTTGCAAATGACAGATCATAACCAAGAAACCACATGCATGTGCCATGCATTCCAAAACTAGCAAGGAAATCATACATGCAACTCGGTATCTAAAAGAAAAACCCACTGTAGTTGTTGATCCCATTGTCCTCTTTCACTTTCCTACTTTTCCTTTTCCTTATTGCTCCAAATCCCAAGTATGCTACACTCTTCCAAGAGTGCTCCAAGAAAACTCTAAGTGTATAAGAGTATGCGAGAGAGAATAGAATGAGAGCTCCAAAACTTAATTGACAAAAAACCAAACTAGAAAAAGCCTTTTTATTAATGAGGCCTATATTTTCTTCAATTTTCCATTATTTTCCTTCATTTTCTTCCTCACGTGCAACCTATGACCTTTCACCTTAGAATTTTCTCTTATTTTCCATTATTTTCATAAATAAAATGTTGATAAAATCCTCATACCTTTCAAAAGCCTTTTCCATTTCCTTTTCCAATTTCCTTTCCCATTAATTAATCACAGGTGATACCCATCACTATGTTTTTTCCCAACACTTAGCTTGGAATACGTGTTCCATGACCTTGGTTATATTTTTCCTTTATTAACTTTATTACATGGATTTTTTGTCAGGGATGTTACATGATCCCTAATAACCCTATCAAACAACGACACACACACACACACACACACACACACACACACACACACACACACACACACACATATATATATATATATATATATATATATATATATATATATTAGCATAAAATAATCATGATCCCTAATGACCCTGTTAGACAATGACATACATACATACATGTATACATAGTATACACCAATGTAATCATGATCACGGCATAATTACCAAATATACTAAATTCAAGGTTAAAAGAACACTCTTTATCCGTGCACAACATGCACAACATTGAGAACAATATTTCCCAACATAACCAAGGCATATGATCACTAAAATACATTTAATTTTCCTTTCCTACTACCTTTCTCATGACGATCGTGCCACTTTCCATTCACCCAATGGTCCCAACCAACCCAACTGGTTGTCATATTATTTCCTTCATCTACCATTTACTCACACACCAGGCTTTATCTGGGTTGTTACACCATTTTTTGGTCATCTAACCTATTGTCATTAGATGAACCCAAGTACACCATGTAAGACCAATTTTACCCTAAGTAAAATTGCTTTCACTATGTGAAATAACTTAGTAAAACACCTTTATTAAGTTATTTATGGTCTAAACAGGAAACCCCAAAAGGAAATAATAAACAAATCTATATTTGTTTATATTTCCTCAAGGAATAATTAGTTAAACATCAATTCAATTATTATTCCTGGTCATATTTAACCCAAAACAAGGAAAACAATTAAATAAATCCTTATTGATTTGATTATTTCCTAGGAATAAGTTATTTAATCCTTATTTAAATAATATTCCTAGTTAAATTTGACTAAATCATTTATAAATAATTAAATAAATCATTATTTATTTAATTATATTTCCACCATTTCCTTAAAATAATAAATAAATCATTTATTTATTTATTATTTATAAATAAAGGATTCGACCCAAGTCAAAAATCCTTTTCCCTCCAATAAATATAATAAAATATTCCTAAAAGGTGGTTCTAGAATTTGGTTAATAATATTTTATTCATGCACCAAGTTCTAGAGTACCCTAATATTTTGTTATAAATAGAAGGGTTTTCCCATTCATTTGTCACCTTTCATTGCCTACTAGATCACTCTGGATCTATGCTCTTGGTCTGACTTTGAGCCACTATCATTGTCAAATTTTCTATCATTCCACTTTGTGAGCTCCCTTTGAGTTCTATGTTTGTCTGGGTTTTCTACACCAATAAGAGAGAGAAATTTTAGATCTGAAGTGCTGAGAACTTTCAAGAACCCATCCCATTGAGGAGGATTGGAAACACCTTTCTTGTTTTCCTCTCGTGCCCTTTAATATAAAAAATTCTTTCAAAAGCATTGTTCTTGTCTTGTCTATTGGATGCATGGAGCAAAATTTCATTTTCACTGCTTAATGTCTTTTTATGCATAGATCTGGATTTGTGCAGCTTTGTCTTGATCAGCTAACTGCAAATTTGAAGATATTGGCAGCCATAATTGATGTTAGGGCTATTTTTTATACGTAGCTAAAGTGGTCTTTTTCCGACAAAAGATTCATACTAACAATTGGCGACTCCACACGGGTTTTATTTTGTGACCGCTATTGTTTTATATATTATTGCATATCCAGCTATTTCAAACCCTAGGTTTTCTCTTCAATTTTTTATTTTTCATATTATTATGGTGTTTTTCACCTCTAAAACCCTCAAACATTAAAATTTTTAACTTCCGTGTGTTTTTGGCCCTATTGCGCAGGTGACAGACATCAACTACAGCTAAGACGACAAATTTTTCTGAAATCTGCTGCCGAGAGACCCAGATCTGCAAGTCGCACTTATCAGCCCAAAACCTGCGACCTGGACTAGAGGGCACACTTTTTTGCCCCAAAACTGCGACCTGGACTGAAAACAGGTCAGAACGTGCGACCTGCACTTTTTTCTGCACTTTTCCAGCAATTTTTCTGGGTTTGTCTGAAGCTTCTGTCAGGGTTTTCCAGCCTCTGTCTCTGCCCGTTTAGACCTATTTCTAATCTGTTCTACTCAACTAAGTGGGAACATCGCCCCTTAGGGATTTAGTACCCTCCAATTTTTTTGGAAGAGTTTTAGTTGTTTCAGACGTCTGAATTTTCAGAGTTTTAGCCATCTTCTTTTCAGATCTGATACCTCATTTCCAGATCCCTTTTCGATCAGCTCTTCTCCCTTTCAAATCAACTCATATGGTTTTGTTTGGGTTGGCCTCTAGGGTCACCTCCTTGTCCCTTTTTCCTTTAGCTGATTTCCTCCTTTGTTGCAGCAACCTTGCCTCTGTCTCTTTGTTGTTTTCTGCACCTCTTTTCAGCAGAATTCTCCTTTAGATCTCTGTCCCTCCTGACCTTAGATCTATTGGCCTCTTTTTGTGTGTTTTGATCAGATTTTTTCCTTCTTTTCGACTAGTTTTGAGAGACTCGCCTTCTTGGGTTAGATCGATGCATTGTTAGCTGTTAATTTTCTGTTATTTTAGCCTTATTTACTGTTCTCTACAGATTTATTTTCAATTACGCACCATACTTTTCCTTTCACTCTCAAAACGTCTGGGTTTAAAAATGAAAATTAACACACATCACACACTGACCCTAAGTGAAGAAGAGCCTGGTTAACACCGCCAGGCAAAGACTTTAAAGTCAATTGACACTGCACATCTTTGCCCTTGTTTCGACATTGTCGTCTTTTGATTCTGCACCTCCCTACCTTTGTTGGTCCTTCTTCTTCACTTCGTGCCGTCATCATTGCGCCTCCAAGGCGTTTACCCTAGAGACTTCTTGGCCTTCACCCTCAGCTTTTGGTTGGTCGACTTACTCCCTCCCGCCGTCGTGGAGTTAGTCCTCCCTAGAGTCCGCACTTCGACTCTTCTTCTGATTCTTCGGGTTCTCCCCATACTTCTGTTTCTCCCCCTGTTACCTTCACCATGTCTAGTTCAGGGCCTAACGCTAGCGGCAACCCCGGTCCTACTGTTGGGTCTGTTTCTAGCGGAACCACCACAGGAACTACCTCGACAGTCCCTTTGCTCCCTTATATGGTTGGTCTCAGTCTCCCCAATTTCAATCAGTTGATCAACGATCCTATCCTCCACGATGTTAGTTGGTCTACTATGCCAACTAAGCTCCCCTCCGACATTCCCAAGTTCGAAGGCCTTGCTAGTGAAGATCCCTCCAACCATATCCGATCTTTCCACATGTGGTGTTCATCCAATTCCATTACTGATGATTCCATCTGTCTTAGATTGTTCCAACGCATGCTTACCGGTGAAGTTTCTAAATGGAATGTTGATCAGACCGCCTCTTCCCATACCACCTTTGCAACCATTTCCCAAGCCTTCTTATCTTATTTCCAGCTCCCTCTCTGATACGACACTGGTACCAAACTCTTGACTTCTTTCCATCAATCATCTTCGACCCCCATTTTTGCTCATGTCTAGGAATGGCGGAGAATAAGGAGCTTATGTCGAGCTCCCACCTTTGAAGATCAGGTCTATATGGATTGTTTCCTTTGCTCTCTCTTACCTACCATCGGCAAAGATGTCACATCCCAGTTCCCTCAAACCGAAGAAGCCGCCCTCCGAATAGCCTTGAAATATGGCCTTATCTATGCTCAATCTTGTTATGTTTATACCGTCCTTCCTAACCTCCTCAAACCCGGTGGTGCTAATGCCCCGGGGGCATCTCAATCTGCCTATGGCATCGTTGGCGCTCTTTCACATACATACGCTCAACCTCCTCTGGGCTATGGTTTCCCTCCAAGAGGGGCCAGCACCTTGTTGAGTCTCAAATCTGCATCTTTCCTATACACCTTTCTAGACCTTTTTTTCATTCACCTGGACCTTCTAAGTCATCAATATAATTGCATATTAATTGTAAAAGAGCATTTAAAATGGTTTTTAACTATGTTTTGTGTCTTCTGTTTGATTTAGATTTTTGCTCATTTAGCTGCAGAATCTTGTCACTTTCCGCAGCTGCTGCAACTTTCCGCAGCCATTTTGTTAAAGTCTATATTGCAGGTGTCTTCAGGCAAATCGAGCCACATGGGCAAGTTAGAAATGACATGGACATGGATCGTGTCCTATTGGCTCAGTAGAACTCACCTAAGAAGGTTGTGGCCAAAGGTGGCCAAGTGGTGGTCAACCGAAGAGTCCCACGGTGACAGAACTCTGTTTCTCATCACGTGAAGATTTGCGTGGCCATTTCTAAATCACGGGAGACATATCAACACCTGTAAACGGATCCATAAGCCGAATCCAACAGCCACTCTCCATATATTTAATCCTCAAGGCGGCCATAATGCTAGATCTCTGGACGTGATGGTTCACGTGTCTTCTATCAGCGCAGACTTTAGGGAATTAGTTATATCACCCTCTGTTATAAATAATGCATTCTCATACGCATAATAGTTAGCTCTGTAATGTAATTGTTTCACCATTGTGCTGCGACATTATTTCTCTGTTATGACCGCATTTTAATATATGAGAAGACTCTATTCAAAAGCATAATTCGTATTTGAAAGCTGTTGCCCGAGGTTTGTGCAGAGGGCCCCTGCACATGCTGAGGTTTTGTGTATTACTGTATAGTTTCATGCTTCATTTCTTTATGTTCATTGTGCCATAGTCATTCACGTGTATATAGATTACATCTTTCATGGTATTTACATTTCATCTTTGTCCATAATCTTTCATGCTTTACATAGTAATTCTGTTCATAATCTTTTATGTTTTATATTGTTGTTAACTGATCAGTGTTTTTGTTCCAGATTACAATAGGCAGCCCGGGCATTTGCACATCTTTTTATAATGACTAATGACATGGAATCAATATTTTCCTTCTGCTAATTTACTTTTCTTAGTTTTTGTTTAATTCTAGCACTGTTTTGTTTATTTCAGTCTTGCACATTTGCTTTAGTAGTTAGCTTAGATATTAAATTGCTCATGTCATTTTCAGTTACCTCTGAAAGCCATAGTGAGACTAATGGTGAGGGATTGAAGTATGAGTGTGTAGTTTGATATTAGTTTACTTTTCTGCAAGTTAGATATTAAACTGTTCATGTCATTTTCAGTTACCTCCGAAAGCCATAGCGAGACTAATGGTGAGGGATTGAAGTATGAGTGTATAGTTTGATATTAGTTTACTTTTCTGCAAGATAGATATTAAATTGCTCATGTCAATATCAGTTACCTCCTAAAGCCATAGCGAGACTAATGGTGAGGGATTGAAGTATGAGTGTGTAATTTGATATTAGTTTATTTTTCTGCAAATTAGATATCATATTGCTCAAGTTGTTTATGATTACCTCCGAAAGCCATAGCGAGACTAATGGTGAGGGGTTAGAATATGAGTTGATGTAATTTGATTTTAGTTTTACTTTACTTGCAATCTTTTCTTTGAGTACAGTTTCTTTTGTGTTTAGACAGTAGCAAGGGTAATGGTTTTCATGATCAATAGTTCACTGTTTTTTTAGCTAGAATAGTAGCACATTTTCATTTCCTTTTAGGAACTAATTTTCTCATTGTATGTTTCAAAATACTTTTGAAGTTTGAAGTTTGGTAAATCATTATAAAGGACATCATTGCCTTGAACAATCATAACCATACTTGTCTTTTAGAATTTCCATCTCACATTAGGAAACCAACCAAGATAAAAAGAAAAAACCAAAAACGACAAAAAGTAAGAAATAGGTTATCTTGCACATATAGTGCGCCACACATCGTCAGCTTACGAATCCCGGATTGAAAAATTAATGTAGCAATTTAGGACACACTAAATTGACCAAAAATTTTGGCGCCGTTGCCGGGGAAGTGTAACTAGGTAGCCAATTTCTTAAAAAAAAAAAACAATAAAAAGAAGGGAAAACTTGATAACTTCTTGAAGTATGCTCTCCTCTTGCACCTAGTGTGATCTGGAGGATCAGAAAAGAGAGTTATTGGTTTGATAATTTCTTAAGTATGCTCTCTTCTTGCACCTAGTGTGACCTGGAAGATCAGAAAGAGAATTATTAGCCCAACTTAAAAAAATAATAAAAATGACATGCATAGAGCAAGAGATTCTGGGGGAAGGTTTATAGCTAAAGACAAGAGTTCGATTTTGACAACTCCATCTTCTTCAAGGCATAGACAAGATTCACCACCATCTACCCGTAGCCTTAATATTCTTGGAATTCAAGGAGCAGCTGAATTAGAGGATTCTCCCATACCACCTACTAAATCTCATTTAGAAAAGGATCCTTTCTTTACTTCTACAGGAGATTATATTGTAATCAAAGAAGTAGAATCACCTGAAGAAGAAAAGGAAAAGACTCCCTCTCATCCTCCCTTGATAGAAGAACCAGAGGACTTTGAGGACTCTAAAGAAACTATCATGGCAGAGGAAATAATAGATGGATTTGGAGGTAGAGGTAGAGGTAGAGGATGAGGAAACAATGGAGACAACAATGGTGAAGGTAATAATGGAAGAAATAGGGAAGGAGACAACTTATTTGGATTCCCTATAGTTGATGAGGAAACTCATACAATGATGAAAAACATCTCACCATCTTTCCTCCCTAACTTTCATGGATTGCGAAGTGAGGATCCTGAAACATTTTTGTTTGAGTTTGAAGTCGTGTGCCGAACCTATGACTATATGGAAGACTCTCAAAAACTCAAATTGTTTCCTTCAACATTGAAGGGATCCGCTTTGAAATGGTTCATGGGATTAGCCACCCAATCTATTAGGACTTGTAATGATATGAAACAAACATTTTTGGATATATACTTGGATTATTGTATGCCCACCAATCACAAGGATGAGGTATTCAAAATGGTGCAAAAAGAAGATGAAAATTTGGAAGATTTACTTGAAAGTACAACTTAAAAAGAGAAAAGATGAGCAACTTAGATGATGAAACTTTGAAATCCCTTATATTAAAAGCCATCAGAGATGAATGGATAGATATTTTAAACATGATGGGGAAAGGAGATATTTCTCAACTTCCACTTCGTGACATAACAGAACTATGTGTCCATCTCTCAAGAGGAAAATCTAAAATAGGAAAAGGGCCTAGGGATCCTTCTCTTGTTAGGGCTAACAAATCTGCAACTAGATCAGTAAGTAGGGCAGAGATTGGTAATATGCTTGATGAGTTCAAAACTGATATCTTAGGGAGCCTTAGTGAACAACTAGACACCCTTAAAATCCAAAACAAGCAGAAAGCAGAAACAGACGCTTTAGCCATCTTTTGTCCAAAATGTAGGAAGAAACATGCTTTGATGGAATGTCCCTTGGATGCAAAAGTTGTAGAAACATGTATGATTTGCTCAGAGAATCATGAGATCAAGGATTGTCCTTCAATTCCTGGACTCAAAGCTGTTTTTCAAGAAGACCCAAATTCAGTAGAATCTCTCTGTTTTGTTGCAAGAAGACCTTGGCAGGGACAACAAACTCAAGGGTTTAACAATCCTATGAATCTTCAAACCCCACCAAATTGGAATCCTTGGCAACAACCTTGGCCCCAACATCAAAATCCATATCAGCCATGGGTACAAGGGATGCAAAATCCTTATGGGAGATTTGCTCAATTCTATCAATATCCTCCATCTTTTCAAAATCAACAAGCTCCACAACTTCCAAACCCAAATCCACAACTTTCATTGCCATTTCCACAACAACAACCTTCTCAACAAAATCCAAATCATCAACTCATGCTCCCATACCAACAAAAGACAAATCAACTTCCAGCTCAGCCATTGCCAAATCCTAACAATAAAAATCCTCAGAATACTTACATGATAGAAGGACAACAATTTCCTACCTATATGATTGTTCCTCTCAATGATGAACAACTCAGGTCTGGTAGAGTTTTAGAAAAACCTTCTATAGATGTCCAAGAGCAAGATACCTTTGAGGAGGATTCTCTTAAAGCCAATAAGGGTTCTGAGGAAGCATCTCTTCAAAACTCAAACATTCAAAAAGAGAAAGAAAAGTTAACACCCACAACTCCTATAGTTGAGCAACCTGCATCTTCATCCACACCTCTTTTCCCTGAAAGATTACAAATTGATAAAGGGGTGGAAAAACAAATCTTGTTGTCTAACTATGATTTTCTAGATGAATTAAAGAATGTTTGTATCAAGATTCCCTTGCTACAAGCCATTCGAGAGATTCCTATTCTAGCAAAAACAATAAAGGAGTTGAGTCTCAAAAGACCAGGGAGGAAACTAAAAGACACAAGAAGAATCCACCTGGTAGGAAAAATTGCAGATATCATGATGGGAAAAATTACCATGCACAAGTATGTAGATCCAGGAAGTCCAATTGTCAAGACACATATAAATGGGATAGAAATTCCAAACACATTGATTGACTTAGGGGCTACTATCAACATTATGAGTAGACAGACTATGGATCAGCTTAAAATTCCTAACCTTCTTTTTACACCTACTTTACTGCAACTTGCAGATCGATCAATTATTAAACCAGATGGTGTATTAGAAGATATTTCAGTCTCCTTAGATTCTTTGGAATATCCGGTAGATTTTATGATTTTGACTCCCAAGAGTAATCTAGGAGGGCACCCACTTATCTTAGGAAGACCTTGGCTAGCCACAGCTGATGCTTTCATTAGTTGTAGATCTGGGGATATGTACATTTCTAATGGTAATTCAACAAAGAAATTCAATTTGTATCCTCCAGCAAAAGCAATCACATAAGTAGGAGACAATGAATGGGTTGATGATGAGGATATTATACAACCTGTCTTTACCATTTCTGAAATCAGTGAGGATAGTCAAATTCTGAACACATTAGAAAATTTTGAGACATCTTCAGAATATGACCCCACACAATTTCAATTGGAATCTAACATAGAATATTTATCATCAAGACAAATGTCTCTTTACTCTATGGAAGAGTTTGGTAGTTCTACCATTGAGATTTTTCCAGGAAAAACATTGAATATCAACAAACATTTGGAAAAGTCACAACAGAAAGAACTAATCAAAATCTTGCAAAAACATTCTACTGCATTTGCATGGGAGTATACTGACATGAAAGGTATTGATCCTAAGACTTGCATCCATCATATCTATATTGAGGAAAACAATAGACCAATCAGACAACCTCAAATAAGGATGAATCCAAATCTTAGGGAGATAGTGAAAGAAGAGCTCCAAAAACTACTCAATGTAAACTTCATTTATCCAATTTCAGATAGCCGATGGGTTTCTCCTTTGGTTATAGTACCTAAAAAGAATGGTAATGGAGGGTATGCATTGATTACAGGGAATTGAACAAAGCAACTTTGAAGGATCACTTTCCTTTGCCTTTTATCGATCAGGTATTAGATACATTAGCAGGTAAAAAGTAATTTTCATTTTTGGATGGTTTTAGTGGCTATAATCAAATTCAGGTAGCACCTGAAGATCAAGATAAGACCACATTTACTTGTCCATGGGGAACTTTTGCCTACCGAGTGCTTCCCTTTGGGTTATGTAATGCACCAGCAACATTCCAAAGAGCAGTACTAGGAATTTTTTCTGATCTAATCCATGATTGTGTAGAGGTTTATATGGATGATTTTACAGTTTATGGTAATTCATTTGAAGAGGCATTAGAAAATTTTGAAAAAGTCCTTATAAGATGTAAAGAAACAAACCTTTCATTAAGCCATGAAAAATGCTTTATGATGTTTACTGAAGGGATTGTTTTAGGACATCATATTTCAGGAGATGGGATTAAGGTTGATAGATCAAAAGTTGAAGTCATATCCAAGTTGCCTATTCCAAATTGTCAAAGAGATGTTAGAAGTTTTTTAGGATTTACTGGTTACTATAGAAGATTTATAGAAAACTTCACTAAAATAGCTTCTCCACTCTTCAAATTGCTTACAAAAGACTGTGAATTTAAATGGGATCCTGATTGTCAATCAGCTTTTGAAACTTTGAAAACAAGAATATCTGAAGCACCTATCTTGAGAGGACCAAATTGGAAACTCCCTTTCCATATTTCTACGGATGCTTCAGATACAGCTCTAGGAGCCGTGTTGGGTCAAAAAGATTTAGTTCCTTATGCCATTTATTATACCAGTAAAAATTTGACTCCCACAGAGTTGAACTATACTGTGACTGAAAAAGAGTTTTTAGCTGTTGTTCATGCAATTAATAAGTTTAGACATTACATAACAGGCTATGAAACTTTTATTCATACTGACCATTCTGCAATTAGATATTTAATGAACAAACCCGTTACTAATGGCAGAGTGACAAGATGGCTCTTACTTTTGCAAGAATTCAATATTACTGTGTTGGATAGACCAGGAAAACAAAATACAGTAGCTGATTTCTTGTCTAGGATTCAGAATTTTAAAGAAGATTCTCCTGTAGAGGATAAGTTTCCTGATGAATACTTGTTTGCAGTAACTATTAAGACTCCTTGGTATGCAAATATTGCTAACTATTTGGTTACAGGGAAACTGCCTTCACATTTGTTTCCAAGTGAAAAAAGAAATATTATTCAGGAGAGTTCAAAATATTCATGGATTTCTAACGAATTGTTTAAAAAAGGGCCAGATCTTGTGATCAGAAGATGTGTCAGGGAAGATGAAATGCCTGATATCCTTAAGGCATGTCATGATGAACCATGCGGCGGACACTTTGCAGACAAAAGGACAGCCTATAAAATCCTCTCTTTAGGATATTATTGGCCTTTCCTCTTCAAAGATGCAAAACAATATGTCAAAAGGTGTGACAGCTGCCAAAGAGTAGGGAAACCTACCCTTTCAAATGAAATGCCATTGCAACCACAGGTACTCATTGAACCCTTTGAAAAATGAGCTTTAGATTTCATTGGACCTATTAATCCACCATCTAAGCAAAAGAAGTATATATTGGTTTGTACTGATTATGTTACTAAATGGGTAGAAGCCAAAGCATTAGTATCTACTACTGAAAATTCAGTTGTTCATTTTCTTTATGAGGATATTTTTACTCGCTTTGGTGTTCCAAGAGAAATTGTGACAAATCAGGGGAGCCAATTCACATCCAACTTGGTGGAGAAGTTGATGGAAGAATACAAAATCAAGCACAGAAGATCTACTCCTTACCATCCGCAAGAAAATGGTCAAGTGGAGTCCACAAACAAAGTTCTTGAAAGTATCATCACCAAAACTGTTCATCTACATAGAAGAGATTGGGCAGAAAGGCTTCCTGAAGCCTTGTGGGCCTACAGAACTACATGGAGAAATACAACAGGACATTCTCCCTATGAACTTGTTTATGGGAAAGAAGTCTTGCTTCCCATTGAGTTCCAAGTCAAGACCTTCAAGATAGCAGTTCAGTTGGGGATGGACTTATCAAAAGCCCAAAAGCATAGAATGGAGCAGTTGAATGAGCTAGATGAGATTAGACAAGAAGCAATTTTAAGAACTGATCTAGTTCAATATCAAAGAGCTAAATGGCATGACAAGTACATCAAAGAGAAGAAGTTTCAAGAAGGAGATTAGGCATTGTTATTTGATTCCAAGTTTAAAGATTTTCAAGGAAAATTTCAGACTCATTGGCTTGGGCCATATGAGATTGACAAGATCTTTAGCAATGGAGCGGTAAGAATCAAGACCATTGATGAATTTCAAACTCCTCTTATTGTGAATGGCCACAGATTAAAAGTCTATCATAAGCCACTCTCAAAAGAGTTATTTGTCAAAATGTTTCAAGAAAATTCTGCAATCAGGCTGGTACAGAAGAATTCTTCTTCTCCACCAGCCTAGCCTTTGTTCTTTTCAGTTAAAAAATAAAAAAAATAAAATAAAAAAAAAATTGTATAAGCCTGAAAACCAATCATTGATTGGCAGTCTTATACAGAAAATATAGGGTGAAAATCAGGAACACCTAACACCCTATATTTTCCAAAAAAATCTCTCTTTCATTTCACAAGTTTTGTGACCACCCACTCCATTCCATTCCACTTCATTCCACTTCATTTCACTCCACTTCATTCCATTTCACTTCATTTCATCTATTTCATTTAATTTCACCAATAAAATTTTCTTTCATGACCATTTTCATTCAGTCAGTTATCATCCATCTATTTCCATTCACCCAAATAATAGCTGTGTCAGTTTCCGCAGCTGACACCTGTTTCCGCAGCTGACACCAGTTTCCGCAGCCGGAAGCAGATTCTGCAGCTACCACTCTGTTTTTCAAAAAAATGTACAGCCAGATGTTAGTTCAATAATCATGAAATCAAATGCAGGTATGAAGACATATTATGAAGACATGGGGCATTCAAGATATCAATGAGGAGCAACTAATTGAAGACCAACGAAAAATGGCAAGAACTCCAAGGTATGAGTAAAAATTTATTTCAAATGGCATTCAAGCACATTTTTACATAGTTATAAACCATAGCTCCATTATATGCAATGATTGTGTTTACAAACTCCGTAACCATTCCACGATCTCTATATGATCCGCCCATAATCCTTGCATTCATTTTCAAACGGTCCCATAATCAAGCCTCTGATCTTAACTCATACTCTGATACTCCACCTGTGATGATGAAATGTGGTTGATTTGACTACGGCTTCTTTCAGCCGCAAAAAATCTGTAGCTGTTTCATAAACGTGCTTACATTTACTCTGCAGCCACCTGATTTTAAATATTGTCGGATGCGTTATACTCCTCCTACTGTTCTATTGATCTCACAGCTACATTTCCACCGTGCTCACGTAACCCTTCTCTATTCCGCTTCACCCCATTTTTTTCTCTGTTACGCTACATTCCGTATACCCATTCTTTGATGTCCGCCTACAGTCACTGGTCTCCTCCATAAATCGTGTTCATTTCCGCTCATTCATCCGTCTTACCTCCGTTGAACCCTCCTCACGCAGAAAAGTTTTAAAGAGAGAAAGAAGGATGGGTCAATTGTTGAGAACAGAACCAGAAGGACCTAAATTCATGGAAGGATACCCGCAAGTCAGAGATATATTGAAAAAGGAAAAGTGACTTCGGTTCATCCAAAAGTTTAGAGGCTACCATAAAGAGGTGACAAAAGCTTTTGCAAGGTCTTTCAATGGTCTGGAAGTAGAAATTGGGGACCTCAAATTTACGGTGAATGAGGCATCCATTGCAGCTGCTTCAGAACTTCCTCAAGAAGGTGAACGCTGGTTCAAGAACAAGAGTATTAGTGATGAAGCCTGGAGAGTGATCCTATGTAACCCAGGTATGGATGTAACTATTTTTAAAAGGGGAATTCCTGTTCATGCTTTGAAAGAAGAGTGGGCCACTTTACTGTTGGTCATTCAAAAATTTATCACCTGTGAGGGCCGTTTTGGATCCATGTATATGTATCATACCCGATTGTTGATGAATTTTCTAGACAACCAGACCCTCAATCTGCCATACTTTTTATTAAATAGTTTGAAGAAGATGTCTGTGACCGTCCAGAAGCATTTAGGGGACGTAGAACCACATTTGTATCACCATGGTCTTGTGAAAATTTTGATTGAAAAACAGTTAAAAGAGAAAAAGGACACATGGGAACAATTTTTGATTAGAATTTCTTTGAAGAACCCCAAGAAATTCCTGAAGGCAGCACATCAAGAAGGAGTAGGAGAAAGAAAACAAATGATGAAACTCAAAGTACTCCTACTACTACAGTTGAAAGAACTAGTAGAGAAGAAAGACTGTCAAAAAGGAGAAAGGAAGAAACCAAGGGGAAAAAGCCAATAAAATCAAAAGAAATAAGAAACATTGAGGCTGTGCATCAAACCCCTTCCTCCGAAAAAGATCATCAAGTGTTATCTGAGAGACTAGTTCACCTTCAGGAACAATCATCTATGGCCAAAAAGAGGGGAAAATAAAAACAAAAAGGAAAAGATAGTGGTCCACAGCGTGTAAGAAGAAGTTCCAAACTTAAAGGGAAGTTGAGGAAAACACAAATGAAAGGACCCCATTTTATTGATTTGGGAGAAGAAACACCTGAAAAAACTCCAGCTGGCCATATTCCATCCCATTCTCAGCCAGACGTTGAACATAGTCCACCGCATTCTCAGTCAAATGTTGAAATTAGTTCTCAAGATGTTGATATGAGTCCTTTTCAGCCAGATTTTGAAGTCAATTCTCCTTCACGGCATTTTGGGGACAACCCAATGAAAACGACACCCGAGATAGACCCAAAGTAGCAAGAAGTATATGACTATATAGAATCTTTAGAAAGAGCAGCCACGGGTCCCAACACTTCATCCACTCAGCCTCACACAGCACAAGAAGATCTCGTCCAATCACTGAAACAAGAAGTCTTTGAGTTGGAGGTTTTAAATAGACACATTAAAAATGAAAATGAGGCATTAAAGGAACAAAACAAATTGGACAAGATCATTCATGACAATACCATGCTACATCTGGGACTATGGAAGAAAAAGAACAGGAAATTGAAGAAGAAATGCCAGAAGTTAAGTAGAGCACTGATTAATATCAAATTCAGATGCTTGATGAAAAAGCCCAGGATGTTAGCAGCACCAAGGAAGAGGAGAAGAGGACTGGATGTACTTGCAGAGGTGTCAAGGCATATTAATTGAAGAAGGATTATCCAAATTTTGGTTGCATGAGGACATGCAACACCTTCACAGTGGGGGTATGTTGAGTCTCAAATCTGCATCTTTCCTATACACCTTTCTAGACCTTTTTTTCATTCACCTGGACCTTCTAAGTCATAAATATCATTGCATATTAATTGTAAAAGAGCATTTAAAATGGTTTTTAACTATGTTTTGTGTCTGCTGTTTGATTTATATTTTTTCTCATTTAGCTGTGAAATCTTGTCACTTTCCGCAGCTGCTACAACTTTCCACAGCCATTTTGTTAAAGTCTATATTTCAGGTGTCTTCAGGCAAATCGAGCCACATGGGCAAGTTAGAAATGACATGGACATGGATCATGTCCTATTGGCTCAGTTGAATTCACCTAAGAAGGCTGTAGTCAAAGGTGGCCAAGTGGTGGTCAACCGAAGAGTCCCACGGTGACAGAACTCTGTTTCTCATCACGTGAAGATTTGCGTGGCCGTTTCTAAATCACGGGAGACATATCAACACCTGTAAACGGCTCCATAATCCGAATCCAACAGCCACTCTCCATAGATTTAATCCTCAAGGCGACCATAATGCTAGATCTCTGGACGTGATGGTTCACGTGTCTTCTATCAGCGCAGACTTTAGGGAATTAGTTATATCACCCTATGTTATAAATAATGTGTTCTCATATGCATAATAGTTAGCTCTGTAATGTAATTGTGTCACCATTGTGCTATGACATTATTTCTCTGTTATGACCGCATTTTAATATATGAGAAGACTCTGTTCAAAAGCGTAATTCGTATTTGAAAGCTGTTGCCCGAGGTTTGTGCAGAGGGCCCCTGCACACGCTGAGGTTTTGTGTATTACTGTATAGTTTCATGCTTCATTTCTTTATTTTCATTGTGCCATAGTCATTCACGTGTATATAGATTACATCTTTCATGGTATTTACATTTCATCTTTGTCCATAATCTTTCATGCTTTACATTTTACTTCTGTTCATAATCTTTTATGTTTTATATTGTTGTTAACTGATCAGTGTTTTTGTTCCAGATTACAATAGGCAGCCCGGGCATTTGCATATCATTTTATAATGACTAATGCCATGGAATAAATATTGTCCTTCTGTTGATTTCTTTTTCTTAGTTTTTAATTCCAGCACTGTTTTGTTTATTTCAGTCTTGCACATTTGCTTCAGTAGTTAGATTAGATATTAAATTGCTCATGTCATTTTTAGTTACCTTCAAAAGACATAGCGGGACTAATGGTGAGGGATTGAAGTATGAGCGTGTATTTTGATATTAGTTTACTTTTCTGCAAGTTAGATATTAAATTGTTCATGTCATTTTCAGTTACCTCCGAAAGCCATAGCGAGACTAATGGTGAGGGATTGAAGTATGAGTGTATAGTTTGATATTAGTTTACTTTTCTACAAGATAGATATTAAATTTCTCATGTCATTATCAGTTACCTCCGAAAGCCATAGCGAGACTAATGGTGAGGGATTGAAGTATGAGTGTGTAATTTGATATTAGTTTATCTTTCTGCAAATTAGATATCAGATTGCTCAAGTTGTTTATGATTACCTCCGAAATCCATAGCGAGACTAATGGTGAGGGGTCAGAATATGAGTTGATGTAATTTGATTTTAGTTTTGCTTTACTTGCAATCTTTTCTTTGAGTATAGTTTCTTTTGTGTTTAGACAGCAGCAAGGGTAATGGTTTTCATGATCAATAGTTCACTGTTTGTTTAACTAGAATAGTAGCACATTTTCATTTCCTTTTAGGAACTAATTTTCTCATTGTATGTTTCAAAATCCTTTTGAAGTTTGAAGTTTGGTAAATCATTATAAAGGACATCATTTCCTTGAAAAATCATAACCATACTTGTCTTTTAGAATTTCCATCTCACATTAGGAAACCAACCAAGATAAAAAGAAAAAAAACCAAAAACGACAAAAAGTAAGAGATAGGTTACCTTGCACTTATAGTGCGCCACACTTCGTCAGCTTACGAATCCCGGATTGAAAAATTAATGTAGAAATTTAGGACACACTAAATTGACCAAACACACCTCCAGCACTTTCCCCCCTCCAGGTAGCATGTATCCAGGATACAACATGCCTCCTCCTTTTGCCCACCCTCCTGCTTACCTCAATTTTTCCCATCTTAACCCTTATCCCTACCCACAGCCTGTTGTCCCAACTCCTCCAGCATTTGGACCACCCACTCCCTTGCCTCTCAACCCCCGCAAAAGCAACTACTACCCCCTCTAGGGAAAGTATTTGCATAGCAGGGCGGGACTAATCCTCCTTCTTCTCAAAGAAAGCGGAAAGGCAATCAAAATCAATCTGCCCCTGGTAATCATGGATCCAATCCTCCAAGTATTGCTTCTAACACTGCTAACAAGCCACAGGGCTCTCAACCCAAGCTGGACAGGCCTCTTAGCCCCAATAATCCTTGTTCGTGTTGCGGTGTTTATGTTCATTACACTCACGATTGTCCTCTATTACCAGAGATGCGGAAAATGTGGGAGTCTCAGGCTACATTGTGGAGAAAGAATACCTCCCCTACTCTTCCCCCCAATGCAGCTACTTCTCAACCAATCGTGTTTACCGATCCTTTCCCTCAACAAGGATTTGTGGCTACTCAACCACCTCATGCCCCGGTAACCACTCAACCTTCCCCTTCTGTTTCCTCCGATTACCAGATTCTCATGATGAATTCTGACCAACCTCTCGCCGTCGACCTTAACCTTCAAACTCGGTCTCGTCAGTACCCCACGCCTCCCGCTCCGTCTGTCCCCGAGTCACCTTCTTCAGGTCCTACAGAGCCTCTTTCGACACCAAATGGTCCTTTGTCGATCCCTCAACCTAAATTTGAGGTCCCTATCAAGGTTCCTAAGGGCCCATTACGTCAAAATGCTGCTTTTGGTTGAGCTGCTCATTCGTATAGCATAGTAGATGATTTGGCATAGTCTCCTGCTGCCATTTCAACATTGAAACTCCTCCAATCATGTCCTTCTCAAAAGAAGGCTCTACTATCTGCCATGTGCGTTGTAGATCCTGCTGATGACCAATTGATTGTTTTCGACGCCTGCCAATCAGATCATCCTCCTCTTCCTTCTTCCGTTGCTTTCCAAATCCCAGTCAAAATCCAGAATGCTAACATAGCTTGGTGTATTATTGACGAGGGCGCATATACCTGTATGATGTCTGCTTCGGTTTGGAAAAAAATCGGATCTCCTGAGTTGGCCCCTTCCACCATCACCCTTTGCGCATGGGATGGCCATGCCTCTTAGCCCATTGGCCTCTTCCGTAATTGCCCTATCACTCTTGTGGGCAAGATGGTTTTCGTTGATGTTGAAGTCATCGACGTCTCTCTATATTATAACATTCTTTTAGGGCATAGCTAAACCTATGCCATGTCTGCTGTCCCATCTGCAGTTCATTGCAAGATGTTTTTCCCTCATAATGGAAAGATAGTGACCAGTTGACATATCATGAGCAAAAATCTCAGACCTCCCCTGAGTCGATCATCTCTTCTGTAACCAATAAGCACACTGTCGATTCTTTGACCAGTGTCTCCCTTGGCGTCTACAAAGACTCCTCCTTGCTTGGAACCTTCCCTGATCTTCCTCCTCCTCTTGTAATATGTACAGAGGTATACGCTGGTTGATGTGGACAGAAGCGCGTATATACGCGACATCAGTGAAAGGAAAGCGCGTATGCAAACTAGGGTTTGCTGAAGCATGGGGTATGAAATCTCTGATCTGATCTGCTCTATTTTAGCTATCTGTTGTTGATGTTTGACTGTGCTTAAATGTATGGAGAGGGTCCAGTCTGAAAATATGATGAACTTGGCTCATGTTGTTCATTGCCTGCTGGATCCAAAGTGTGAAAACTGATGAAACGCGGTCTGGTCCATAGAGGTGTCGAGGGTCGTAGCCTTCACTGTGGCTTGTGAGTTCCCTTCCGGTGGAGTCGGTAAACGATATCGGGGTCGTAGCTCCTTCCGTGAGGATGGTGCGAGACTGGGGGTCGAGCTCCCTTCCAGAGAGGTACGGTAAACGAGTCAGGGTCAGAGCTCTTCCAGAGAGGCCGGTAAACGAGCGTTGTGGCACTGTGCGCCGTAGAGTCCGCACCAAAGACATAAGGCAAGTTGTAAGATGTTTTCTCTATAATAAATATTGAAGGCTGAGCAACTGCAGCGGTGGTTTTCTCCCGACTTGGGTTTCCACCTAAAAATCCTGGTGTTCATGTGTGATGCTTTGTGTGATGGTTTATTATGTTGTTACTACACATGTTTACTGTTAACTTAACATCAGATGAATGAATAGTGCAAAGAACTAAGTTAATAAATATCTGCATATTTAGATCTCTGCTAATACGCGAGTTGTATGAAGGATATCCACGTATATACGCGAGTTTACTAAAGGAAAGTAGTGTATGGGTTTTAGAGAGTGAAAAAGTAAAAAGTTTTGAATATGCTGGGAATACTAATTCACCCCCTCTCAAGATTTTTCCCAACAATCGTACGAGCGTGTTCTTCACGTGCTTTCTGATCATCAAGGAGATCCGTCGCAATGGGAAGTCAAGAAGGAGTGATGTCTATAAAGCCACCTCTATTCAATGGAAGCAATCTGATATTCTGGAAGGTATGAACAAAAGCATATCTGCAAAGTCTTGGTGCAGATGTATGGGAAATCGTGGAAGAAGGTTATCAATACCCGGCAAGTATTCCTACTGATGCAGCTGAAAGGAAGAAGTTTGAAATCAATGCCAAAGCAGTGAATGTCTTATTAGGAAGCATGTCTGAACCAGAATTTGCTGAAGTGATGCAGCTACATTCAGCAAAAGAAATATGGGACAAAATCATTCTAAGTTATGAAGGAGACACAAAGGTAAAAAGTGCAAAACTCCAAACTCTTAGAATTGAATATGAAAATTTGAAGATGCATAGTGATGAGAGTATTGCTCATTTCTTCTTACGTCTAGATATTGTAAATCGAATGAGAAATTTGGGTGAAACCATAACTGATACTACTATGGTGGAAAAAGTCTTAAGATCGTTGACTTCAAAATTTGACTCTAAAGTTTCAGCTATTGAAGAAAGGCAAGATCTGCAAACTCTTACTATTGTTCAATTACATGGTATTCTGACTGCTTTTGAAATGAGACAAGGAGGTCCCTCTCAAACCGGAGAAGCTGTTTTTAAGGTATCTGCAAGAAAAAAAGAAAAGGAATTTGTCAAAGAATCCAGCTATATATCCGAAGAAGAAGAAGCGAATTTTGTGAGAAAGCTCCAACTAGGTACTGGAAGATTCAAAGGTAAGCTTCCCTTCAAATGTTTTGAGTGTGGAAAAGTTGGTCATTATGCTGCAAAATTTCCTTATAAAGGAAAAGAAGTAGTAAGAAGGAATAAGAACTGATCTAGCTCTAAGAAAAGTTACTATACTAATGAAGATAGTGATGGGTCATCTAATAGTGAGGAAGAATGTGAAGAAGATCTTAGACTTCTCATGGCATTTGAACAAAGAGAAGAAAAGGATACTTTTGTGGATGCTCTAGGGGACAATGATTTTCTTGAAGAAAATAATCAACTCAAAGTATATCTAGAAGAAAATAAGATCATTATAGAATCTCTGAAAAATCAGATTGAAGAAGAAAAGAAGCACAGGGAGAAAGCAGAATGTGAAGTTGTAAGTCTAAGAAAAGAAGTGGAGAAAGTTCAGACTCTGAATCTAAGACTTACTAAAGGATCAGATACCTTAGATGAAATTATCAAGGCTCAACGTTCTCCTCTTATAAAAACAGGTCTTGGATATATTGGAGAATCCTCTCAGACTTCAGCACCAAACTATCTAAAGGCAGCAACTACTGGTTTACAATATTCTGCCTCTCAACAAGGAAGCAAGGATTCTCTATAGGTAAAGCAGGATCATCGCACTTCAAGGAACACTGACAGGAATAACTTTCAAAAGGGCTACAACCAACAGGTAAATTCGAATAGAAGATTTCATGATCACAAAAATTTCTACTTCAATGGACAATGTTTCTCATGTCACAATTTTGGTCATAAAGCTGCTCAATGTGTTGCATATAAAACTATCATGACAAGAGAAGCAAGAAAGAAAAAGATGAATATTGAACCAAAGAAGAACACCTATAACAACTTTTCTCCTCTTCAAAATGAAGTTGAATGTACTTATTGCAATAATTTTGGTCATGAAGAATCTGAATGCAGGAGCAAGATCCAGCCAAAAGAACATGTTCCCTCAAGCTCCAAAGTATGGAAAAAGAAAGAACCGCCGGTTGAAAATTGTGGGATAGCGTTATTTGCAGAAGGTGAAGAAAATCAATGGTACATTGATAGTGGGTGCTCAAGACACATGACAGATGACAAAAGCAAACTCCTTACATATAATGCTCTAGAAAAGGAAAAGAAAGTAACATTTGGAAATGATTCTCCTGCTGTAATTAAAGGAAAAGGGTCCGTGTTTCTAAAAGAAAAAGGTGAAGGCTAATGATGTCATGTATGTGGATGGATTAAGACATAATCTGTTGAGTGTAAGTCAAATGTGTGATCAAGGAACTGAAGTTGTCTTTAGTTCAAAAGAATGTGTGGTTCATGATCTTGATACAGGTAAAATTATTATAAAAGGGAAAAGAAATCCAAGCAACCTCAGAGACTTGGGCATGTCATCATGTTCAGTTGTTACTTGAGCAAGTCTTCGTGGCAATTGCCATGGAACAGAAGGTCAGTATCCTGGGAGCTTTCAAATCAACAAAGCAAGGTGATTTCTGAGCTGCTTCACACCTTCCCAATATTAATCTACCGTAAAGTATCATATGCAAATTCTCACACCCTAAGGGCACTGCAGAGTGATTTCCATTTAATGCCAATGCCAAAGAAGGATCTTCAAGTAAGCCTCTTGAACTCATTCATACTGACATATGTGGACCTATGAGGAAAAAGTCACTACGTGGGGAAGAATAATATATCTTATTTATTGATGACTACTCTAGAATGTGTTGGATCGGGTTCATTAAACACAAAGATGAAGCATTTTAAAAATTTCAGATCTTCAAAGCATTGGTAGAAAATGAATTAGATCTAAAAATCAAGTGTCTTAGATCTGATCGAGGAGGAGAATATACATCAAATGAATTCTTTGAATTTTGTGAACAACATGGCATAAAGAGATAGTTCTCTGTAGCAGGCACTCCACAACAAAATGGCGTAGCAGAAAGAATGAATAGAACAATTCAACAAATGGCTAGAGCTATGCTTGATGATTCTGGAACTCCTGACATGTTCTGGGGAGAAGCAGCACATACAGCAGCTAACATTCTCAACAAGGCTCATGTTCGAGTAAATAGTGACAAAACTCCATATGAACTCTGGTATGGTAATTCTCCATCTGTGAAGCATTTTAGAGTTTTTGGAAGTAAATGCTTTATCAAAAATAATGATGAAAAGCTTGGCAAGTTTGAACCTAGATCAGATGAAGGGATATTTCTTGGGTACTCATCTTCAAGCAAAGCATACAAATGTTACAATAAAAGGCTTCTAAAGATTGTTGAATGTATTGATGTTGTTATTGATGAGTCTCCTGCAGCTCCTAAAGAAGAAAAACAAACAACAAAAGAAGATGATGGTGACCTATGTCCTTCTACATCAAATAGAAATGATATAAACAGTGGATCCAATGAAGAACCTGAAGATGATCTATCTGAAAAAGCTCCATCCAGATATGTTCAAAAGAATCATCCCGAATCTCAAATTTTGGGTGACAAGGAATCTGGTGTACGAACAAGGAGAACTCTTGTAGGATCTTCTAATCATTTGGCACTCATATCCACAATTGAACCACACAATGTCAATGAAGCTAGCAAATATGAATGTTGGAGGCAAGCCATGGATGACGAACTTGTTCAAATTGAAAAAAATGACACTTGGGATTTGGTTCCAAGACCTCATGAAAAAAATGTCATTGGAACTAAATGGATTTTCAAGAATAAGTTAAATGAGAATGGGGATGTTGTAAGAAACAAAGCTAGACTGGTTTGCAAAGGGTATACTCAACAAGAAGGTATAGACTTTGAAGAAACTTTTGCTCCTGTAGCTAGACTTGAAGCCATAAGAATGCTTCTTGCTTTTTCAAGTTATCAACAAATCAAAGTTTATCAAATGGATGTTAAATCTGCTTTTCTTAATGGTGATCTAGAAGAAGAAGTATATATAGAACAACCGGAAGGATTCATTTTGGGAAATGATGGAAATCTTGTTTGTAGACTTAAAAAGGCTCTATATGGTCTCAAACAAGCTCCAAGGGCATGGTATTATCATCTTGACAAATATCTTCATCAACAAGGATTTTCAAAGGGGTTTGCTGATAGCAACTTATACACAAAAGTTGAAAATGATAAACTATTGATTGTGGTTGTATATGTTGATGATATCATTTTTGGGAGTAACGAAGAATCTATGAGTCAAAAATTTGCTTCTGTCATGCAGCAAGAATTTGAAATGCCCTTACTTGGGGAACTAACATTCTTTCTTGGCTTACAAGTGCATCAAACAGCAGATGGGATATTCCTATCACAAGCAAAATATCTTAAGCAAATTTTGAAGAAATATGGCATGGAAGAATGCAAACCTGTGAGTACACCAATGATAACCGGATGCAATCTCAGCTCTCATGATGATTCTCCCACGGTGAATCAACCAGAATATAGATCAATGATAGGAAGTCTACTTTATCTCACTGGGACCAGACCAGACATTATGCATGCAGTTGGGATTGTTGGACGATTCCAAGCTAATCCAAAAGAGTCTCACCTTCAGGCTGTTAAAAGAATTTTCAAATATCTACAAGGAACTCAAGACTTTGGTCTATGGTATCCAAAGAATGTTGATCTTACTCTTCATGCTTACACTGATGCAGATTGGGCTGGAAGTGTTGATGATCGAAAAAGCACTAGTGGTGGTGCATTCTGTATGGGACCTCGGTTAGTATCTTGGTTTAGCAAGAAGCAAAATTATATTGCCTTATCTACAGCAGAAGCAGAATATGTGGCTGCCGCATCTTGTTGCACTCAACTCCTTTGGATGATGCAAACCTTACAAGATTTTCAAATCAAATGTACACCTCCTGTCCCCATTAAGTGTGACAATACAAGTGCCATCAGTATTTCAAAGAATCCTGTTATGCATTCAAAAACCAAGCACATTCCCATCAAGTATCACTTCTTACGTGAACAAGTGCTTGAGCAAAAGGTGAAGTTGGAGTATGTTCCCTCCAAAGAACAAGTTGTTGATATCTTTACCAAACCTCTGCCCAGGGAAGCATTCGAGTATTTAAGACAGAAGCTGGGAGTGTTCTCTGCCAGTCAAAAGAACAAATCTGCATAAATTTAGAAGATGGCATTGGATACGCGAGTTTCCTGAAACACAGTCGCGTATATACGCGAGTTCATGCACAGAAAACCGCGTATGTCTGATTGCTGACAAATTTCTGTTTGGGGTCAGCTCTCTTCAGCACAGCTGCAGTGCTGTTTGGTATCTTTGGTGGTGTTCCAGTTCTCATAATTCTATTTCTAATGTTTTGATAAAGATGCCTTGATGATTTGTTGATGAAAATGTTCAGGATGCACAAACTAAGGGGGAGCCTTAGTCATATGGAAAGGATGCTTGGATGCAGAGATTCAGGGGGAGCATTAGCTTTGCTGAGTATAATGCATTGTTGGAATTATGATGGTTCTGAAATATGTTCTCTTTCTTGAGGACTTTCTGGTGTTGCTCATATATGTTCATATTTGTAATTTGATGAAAAGATCTTGTTGAGACCCATGATGTAAAATTGTAATATTCAGTCATGAAAGGACTTGATAAATTTGTAAACCCACTTGGTTGGGTAGCTGAGTCAAATTTGTAAACCCACTTGGTTGGGTAGTTAAGTCTCAGATGTAAATCCACTTGGATGGATCTTTGATGTAAGTATGAGTCATTGGTGATAGGAAATTCATAGAGTCATGTACTTCATTGGAAAATATGTTTGAAGATTCAGCATGAACTCAGGGGGAGCTTGGTCACTTCAATATATATCAGATCTGTAGAACGGTTCTTCCACATGCGGAGGAAAACGGGGGAAAGTATGTTGATCCACCCTTTGCCCTTGATGTCAAAGGGGGAGAGTGACATGGTGTTTGAATGAAGAGAGAGAATGGTGTCAAAAATGGGGCATGTGACATGGTGTCATTGTATTCTTAATGTACCTATCTGTTGTGGTAACCAAACACCATCGTGGTTGCCATCAAGTCCAAAGGGGGAGATTGTTGGCAATATGATGCAGAGTGTTGTCCTTGATGGCAACCCACTGAATGAAGATGAAGACATGAGATTGTTGACATGTGTTGTCCTTGATGGAAAACCACCTGATGAATTTATTCTTGACCTGATGGACTTGGTAGATGATGTTTATGATGCCGATTGTTGTTCTTGAATGGAAACCCATTTGATGAAGATGATGACAACTTACTTGATGAAGTTGTGCTTGATAGAATATGTTCCTGATCTGATGTATCTATAGTAAGTACAGAAGGGAATGAAGAAAGAAATTCAGTTTGTGCTAGATCTATGATGAAAAGAGTATGTCTCAAGGCATACGCGGATCTGTCTAAGGGAAGTCGCGTATGCACGCGGGAAAGAACGTGACAAGTCGCGTATGGGAAAAAGCGCTCATAAAGTGAAAAACCAGGGGTAACCACCATGGTATTGACCCATTGTATTGGGCAATGATTCGTCTAAATGACCCCATCCAGGAATACCATCGGAAGTAATGTAGTTTTGGGCTCATGGTATTGTTTTGGCTCGTGGTATTGAAAAAGGGGCTCATGGTATTGAAAAAGGGTAAACCTATATAAGGAGAAGAAATTCATTGTGCAAATCATGAGTGTGGGAGCAAGATGTCTGAGCTTGAATGAATACTTCTCTCTGAAGTATATCTGAATGGAAAGGGTTACGCTGAATGATAAATCTGGAATGTATGATGCACCAATGATGAAGAAGGGGTCTAGATCTGTAGATCTGGAATGTATTTGTATCTGCTAGATCTGTTTATGGAAGGCTTAGATCTGAGATGAGGCGAACATCTGTCTGAAGTAAAAGGGTAAATCTGAACTAAATATCTGATCTGAAGAAGTATGCTACTCTATAATGGTTGAAGATCCATACGCTAGTTCGCCACAGAGGAAGCGCGTATATACGCGGCTTCGCTGAAGAGAAAGCGTGTATGCGCAATGAAATGAGCTCTGTAATATGTACAGAAGTATATGCTGGTTTATGTGAACGGAAGCGCGTATATACGCGACATCAGTGAAAGGAAAGCGCGTATGAAAACTAGGGTTTGTTGAAGCATGGGGTATGAAATCTCTGATCTGATCTGCTCTGTTTTAGCTATCTATTGTTGATGTTTGACTGTGCTTAAATGTATGGAGAGGGTCCAGTCTGAAAATATGATGAAACGTGGCCTACAAGTTGTGCTCTTTTGAAATAGTTGGATCTAGTGTGAAAATTGATGAAACGTGGTCCATAGAGGTGCTGAGGGTTGTAGCCTTCAGTCAGGGGGTCGTAGCTCCCTTCCAGGTGAGGCTGGTAAACGAGAGCAGGGGGTCGTAGCTCCCTTCCAGGTAAGGCTGGTAAACGAGATCGTGGGTCAGAGTTCTTCCAGGAGAGGCCGGTAAACGAGTCGTGGGGGTTGAGCTCCCCTTTCCAAGAGAGGCTGGTAACCAGGCCAGTGGGTGCTCGCGCAAGGGTAGGGAGTTTTCACTCAAGACATATGTTGTAAGATGTTTTCTCTATAATAAATATTGAAGGTCGAGTAACCGTAGTGGTGGCTTTCTCCGACTCTGGGTTTCCACCTAAAAATCCCTGTGTTCTATGTGTGATGCTTTGTGTGATGGTTTACTCGCGTTACGTTAACATGCCTTGGCTTAACTTAACACGTAATACTTCAATAGCGCAAAGAATCCGTTAATAAATATCCGCATATTTAGATCCTGTTAATACGCGAGTTTCCTTAAGGATATCCGCGTATATATGCTAGTTTTGTTCTGTAAAGTAGCGTATGGGTTTTTGAGAAAAGAAAAGTAAAAATTTGATTGACAAATCAAGATACCGATTCACCCCCCCTCCAAGTATCTTTCCCAAACGTATATTAGTTTACTTTGAGTACTTTTCTGCAAGTTAGATATTAAATTGCTCATGTCATTATCAGTTACCTCCGAAAGCCATAGCGAGACCAATGGTGAGGGATTGAAGTATGAGTGTGTAATTTGATATTAGTTTATTTTTCTGCAAATTAGATATCAGATTGCTCAAGTTGTTTATGATTACCTCCGAAAGCCATAGCGAGACTAATGGTGAGGGGTCAAAATATGAGTTGATGTAATTTGATTTTAGTTTTACTTTAATTGCAATCTTTTCTTTGAGTACAGTTTCTTTTGTGTTTAGACAGCAGCAAGGGTAATGGTTTTCATGATCAATAGTTCACTGTTTGTTTAACTAGAATAGTAGCACATTTTCATTTCCTTTTAGGAACTAATTTTCTCATTGTATGTTTCAAAATCCTTTTGAAGTTTGAAGTTTGGTAAATCATTATAAAGGACATCATTTCCTTGAAAAATCATAACCATACTTGTTTTTTAGAATTTCCATCTCACATTAGGAAACCAACCAAGATAAAAAGAAAAAAAACCAAAAACGACAAAAAGTAAGAGATGGGTTACCTTGCACATATAGTGCGCCACACTTCGTCAGCTTACGAATCCCGGATTGAAAAATTAATGTAGCAATTTAGGACACACTAAATTGACCAAACACACCTCCAGCACTTTCCCCCCTCCAGGTAGCATGTATCCAGGATACAACATGCCTGCTCCTTTTGCCCACCCTCCTGCTTACCTCAATTTTTCCCATCTTAACCCTTATCCCTACCCACAGCCTGTTGTCCCAACTCCTCCAGCATTTGGACCACCCACTCCCTTGCCTCTCAACCCCCGCAAAAGCAACTACTACCCCCTCCAGGGAAAGTATTTGCATAGCAGGGCGCGACTAATCCTCCTTCTTCTCAAAGAAAGCGGAAAGGCAATCAAAATCAATCTGCCCTTGGTAATCATGGATCCAATCCTCCAAGTACTGCTTCTAACACTGCTAACAAGACACAGGGCTCTCAACCCAAGCCGGATAGGCCTCTTAGCCCCAATAAGCCTTGTTCGTGTTGTAGTGTTTATGTTCATTACACTCACGATTGTCCTCTATTACCAGAGATGCGGAAAATGTGGGAGTCTCAGGCTACATTGCGGAGAAAGCATACCTCCCCTACTCTTCCCCCCAATGCGGCTACTTCTCAAACAATCGTGTTTACCGATCCTTTCCCTCAACAAGGATTTGTGGCTACTCAACCACCTCATGCCCCGGTAACCACTCAACCTTCCCCTTCTGTTTCCTCCGATTACCAGATTCTCATGATGACTTCTGACCAACCTCTCGCCATCGACCTTAACCTTCAAACTCGGTCTCGTCAGTACCCCACGCCTCCCGCTCCGTCTGTCCCCGAGTCACCTTCTTCAGGTCCTACAGAGCCTCTTTCGACACCAAATGGTCCTTTGTCGATCCCTCAACCTAAATTTGAGGTCCCTATCAAGGTTCCTAAGGGCCCATTACGTCAAAATGCTGCTTTTGGTTGAGCTGCTCATTCGTATAGCATAGTAGATGATTTGGCACAGTCTCCTGCTGCCATTTCAACATTGAAACTTCTCCAATCATGTCCTTCTCAAAAGAAGGCTCTACTATCTTCCATGGGCATTGTAGATCCTGCTGATGACCAATTGATTGTTTTCGACGCATTCCAATCAGATCATCCTCCTCTTCCTTCTTCCGTTGCTTTCCAAATCCCAGTCAAAATCCAGAACGCTAACATAGCTTAGTGTATTATTGACGAGGGGGCATATACCTGTATGATGTCTTCTTCGGTTTGGAAAAAAATCGGATCTCCTGAGTTGGCCCCTTCCACCATCACCCTTTGTGCATGGGATGGCCATGCCTCCCAGCCCATTGGCCTCTTCCGTAATTGCCCTATCACTCTTGTGGGCAAGATGGTTTTCGTTGATGTTGAATTCATCGACGTATCTCTATATTATAACATTCTTTTAGGGCATAGCTACACCTATGCCATGTCTGCTGTCCCATCTGCAGTTCATTGCAAGATGTTTTTCCCTCATAATGGAAAGATAGTGACCAGTTGACATATCATGAGCAAAAATCTCAGACCTCCCCTGAGTCGATCATCTCTTCTGTAACCAATAAGCACACTGTCGATTCTTTGACCAGTGTCTCCCTTGGCGTCTACAAAGACTCCTCCTTGCTTGGAACCTTCCCTGATCTTCCTCCTCCTCTTGTCTCTGATCCCAGCTCAGCGAATGTTTGCATGATGCAATCATCTCAGGCCGACCTCAAGTGGCCCACTTTGGCTAGTCAGCAACCTCAACCTCGCCTGCCGCAACTTGCTCCTAGCCCTTCGCCCCCGCCAACCAAACCTCTTCCTTCTAGCCCTCCCCTTACAACTGGTACCCATGAGCCTCTCTACCCTCCTGGGTCGGTTCCCCAAAGTCTCAACCATCTTTCCCCCGTCCCTCTGGCCATTACCCCACTGGTCAGATACCCTTTCTTACTCCCCCTCTCGCGGTCTATTCGGTACCCATCATGGCCACCCTTTCCCTCCCCAATTTGACCTTAGGAATTCCCATCTAGTACCTTGACCCTCTAGCTGCTACCCCACTAGGTCACCCAAAACCATACCTTTCTTTGACACCGGTTCAACTAGTTCCCCTAGCTGCTTCCGTCGCTACAGTGCCACCCGCACCATCAACAGGACCCTTTTCCTATTGTGTCCGCTACGGGAAAGAAAGGCAAAGCTCGCAAGGGGGCATCCAAGGACAAGGCCACCCCGACTGACCCTGCCCCTCCTCTGCCCGCAGAGCCTTGCGCCTTGTGTGATGTCATCGGTCATGCCACCCATACTTGCCCCGAGTTTCCCCGTATTAAACCCATGGTTAAAGTCGCGTTCCCTGATTCTACGGTCCCTGAACTCTCTGTTTCTTCCTCATTCACACCGAAGAACGCAAATACTCATTGCACCAACAAACCATGTGCTTTATGTGGTGTCCATGGCCATTATTCTCACCATTTTCCTCACCTAACACACTACCGCACCTCTTTAGAGGTCATTCGCGAGTATGAGGTTGAACAAAATCAATCCGCCTCTCCCATCCTCGCACATTATGCATCAGGTCAACTTGTGAATCCACTTGCTACCATTGACATTCCCCCCCTGATGTTGAGATGACGGAACCTACCGCCCCCATTCTCTACCTATCATCTTCCGTGCGATACTCGGAGTACATTCCCTCTGAATCCCCTCCTTTTTTTTTTCTCTATCCCCCCTCAGCAACATTCTTGGGCTCCACATCGTTTGACCATCTTTTTACCTGTTCTTCTGTCATCTCCTGTGATGATTCGTATGTGAGCCTCTCCTCCCACACTGATGATTTAGGTAGCTTTGCAGTGTCATGTGGGTTCCCTGACCTTTTTCTTCCCATCCCTAACTAGGATAATACCATCCATATCTATGATGTCCTCCACAGCCTGAGCACCAACTATCCCTCCTGTAGCCCTCATACACCACCCTCTCGTCGGTTTATGAGTTATAGCCATCCTCTCCATACTAATTCCTCCCGTTGTTGTCATTTGATGTCTACTTTCCACTCACACTGCCATCATTTTTCTTCTTCCTCTCATTTATTTTCTTCCGACACTCTTCCACAGGACCTTCCGTCCACACCTTATATCGGCTACGCCGATGGTGTAACTTGTTATTCTCGGAATCTAGCCTCGGTAGCTTGGGCCATCTTTACCCCCTTGCACACCGTCGTTCTGTCCCATGGGATCTACATTGGTGCTGCCACCAATAATCAAGCCGAATATGATGCAGTGCGTGGTCTCTTAGCCGATGCCCTTTCTCATCGTATCCTCCATTTGCATGTTCGTTTAGATTCCTTGCTTCTTGTCCTGCAACTCAATGGTGTTTATCGTGTGCATAATCCTATACTTTTTAGACGATATTTATGAGTGAAAATTTTGATACGTGAATTTAGAGTCATTACTTTCAGTCATGTACCTAGAGAACAAAATCACTACGTAGATAGCATTGCAAAGCATGTTCTAGATTGGCATTTATCACACACATTTCGCATAAGACAATAACATTCAAAATCATCAAAACAATGCATATCCATAATATGTGTCGTACAAAATGTTTTTAGTGTCCATCTACTTGGCTACATATGACATGCCCATAGCATGTTACAAAGAACAAAACTCAAAACTAGGGGGCACCACTTGCCCCTACATACATACTAGGGGTCACCACCTGCCCCACATCTAATCACTATCTGGAGGATCCCGAGCCAATGGCTCTACCCCCACAGCTTGTAGATCACGCACAGTCTAACCGGCCATCACCATGCACCGCATGACCCCTCACCATTCTGAGGGAAGCCCAATACATAGCTTTATGTGCTGGTTGTCTAAGTCTTTCCAACCCCGCTCCAACACACCAGTCAGCAGCCCTTCACATCTACGATGGATTTCCTCTAGGAGGGTGGCCATGTCCTCATTTTGTGCCATTTTCGATCCACTAGCACCTGTAGGTCCTGATACTGAAGGTCGTCCCATATATCCAGCTGGTTTTACAGGAGCTATATCTGCATACCAAAAGTGTAAGAATCAGTACCATATATACTATTCCCAAGATTTACAATGCACATAAAATATTATCCACTTTTCACTTACCATCGGGCCCCCATACTCGACCAGGAGGAAGTGGCATGTCCGGATCACCCCAATAACTCATCCCACTAGAGGGATAGTCGTTTATGTACAACGACATCTGATCCCAATGGGCAAAGAAATCCGGTCAGAACACCCATCCGACCGCCCCTCCTCCTGCTCTACTCAGTAGTCGCCCCCACCGGTGCATCCTAGGTTCTCTCAGACCCCCATATGGAAGCTTTACATGAGGTCGTAAGGTCGAGATCTTCTCAAAAAAGAAGGAGCACAATACGGTCCCATACGCGAAATCATGGTTCACTTGCCGCTTGCAAAGCGACAACTGTCATTTCAATGACACCAAAATCATCTGGGCCCACCCATAGTAGGTCCCACTCAACACACTCTCCACAATCATCATCTACCCTCCAGTGATGTGATGGAGCGCCTGGCTTCCCAGGATCCGCAACACTGCTACCGCGACTGCACGGGTCTCTAACCTCTCTAGATCCCCAATCGGTATCTGAGTCCCTTTGACTCAGAGGCCTGGTCGATAATGTCACTCTACAAACTCCATGATGTGACGCCTCTGCGGTAACACTCGTTGTGTATTTCCCACCATCCCTAATGGTGGGAGACCAGTCAGAAAATACAGATCCTAGACTGTCAACTCGATCCTATGCCCCTAAATTATAAAGACCTCATTGTCTGGATCCCAATAACTGACAATCCGGGCCAATAAGGGCTCCCCAAATCTCATCAGAGGGTTCTCCACAAATTTTAGAACCCCAAACCTGGCCAATGCCTGACGGACACCCTGATCCGCTTGGATTTCCGACCGCAATGTACCCAGGTGTGTCTCTCTCCACTTGATCCATATGTCTGCCATATCTGCACAAAAAAATCATCTTTGTCAGTATATAGACCAAAAAACTTTACAAAACCTGACTCTCAACCCAAAACAGCACTGAAATCACCTCCATCTAACAGGTCGCACTTTTTGGCCAAATCCTGGGACAGGTCGCACTTTTTTGGCCAAAACCTACTTCCCAGGTCGCATTTTTTGTCCCACATAGTGTGACCTGGCCGTGAAGATGAAGGAGGGTTTATTCCTGAGATTTGGGAACCTAATCTAAACTTTCAATCCATCAAAAAGAAAGAGTAGGATTCGGCCTCTTACCTGCAACTAATGGATCTCAATTCCAACGGTCAGTTTTTCCGCTACGATCGCCGCAAGATTTAGGGCCTTCTCCCCTCTCCACATTCACCACAGCTACACAAGCAAATGAATGCATTCGGAGGGAAAATGCCTTATTAGAAGAGAAACCCCTGATTTTTCTTTTGCCCGCTGTGACCAAACCGTAGCCCCGTTTGACAAACCATCTGCACCATTGGAAAGCTCTCATCGAGCACTCAACTGGGCATCTGTTAGTTTTTCATGACTCGATACTTCATCAAGACCCATTTTGTCCATGAAGAGTCTATTCACCTCTCCTCTAAATCAAATTTCCTCACTTACAACACTTGTGCTTGGGGCACCACTTTTCCTACTTACTTATTCTTGTTCGTGTCGATTTTCGTCATGAGATACCCCCTTGTACTCATGTTTTTTATGGTCCCCCATTGAACCTTTACTATGTGGCAGCACCACCGAGTCGCCCTTGTTTAGAGCATCCGAGTTGAGTCATCTTCACATTCATGGAGTCTATCTCGAATCCCTTTGTATCCTTCCTTAGTCCTCCATCCTTCATTGCTTAGTCCCTCTCTCGTGTCACACATTATGGCCTTCAGCCCCACTGTCCCCTATCCCTCATGATATTGTGTTAGTCGCTGCCAGGTCATCCATGCCCTTTATGCTCTAAGGGAAGTCCTCAATTCGCTACTCAGTCCTCCCCCATTCCATCATCATCATTAGTGTCAGTCTGTCCATCACTCTACTATTTTCTCTGGTGCCTTAGTTGAGGATACCTTATTGCCTCACCTATGGCGGACCTCCTTCTGTCGTCATCAGCTCACTCATTCCAGAAGACAGGTCTAGAGGGCAGTGTACCTTGGTTCCAACTTCACCATTTGGGCCAAAAATTGCGGATGGTGGAGAATGTGACAATGATAATGGCTCAAAGTCAGACCTTTCATTTTCATATTAGATCACTCTAGATCTATACTCTTTGTCTGACTTTGAGCCATTATCATTGTCACATTCTCCGTCATTTACCTTGTGAGTTCCCTTTGAGTTCTATGTTTGTCTGGGTTTTCTACACCAACAAGAGAGAGAAATTTTAGATCTGAAAGGCTGAGGACTTTCAAGAACCCATCCCATTGAGGAGAATTGGAAACACCTTTCTTGTTTTCCTCTCAGGTGCCCTTTAATATAAAAGTTACATCATTTTTTGGTCATCTAACCAATTTTCATTAGATGAACCCAAGTACACCATGTAGGACCAATTTTACCCTAAGTAAAATCGTTTTCACTATGTGAAATAACTTGGTAAAACACCTTTATTAAGTTATTTATGGTCTAAATAGGAAACCCTAAAAGGAAATAATAAACAAATCTATATTTTTTTATATTTCCTCAAGGAATAATTAGTTAAACATCAATTCAATTATTATTCCTCGTCATATTTAACCCAAAACAAGGAAATCAATTAAATAAATCCTTATTCATTTGATCATTTCCCAGGAATAAGTTATTTAATCCTTATTTAAATAATATTCCTAGTTAAATTTGACTAAATCATTTATAAATAAGTAAATAGATCATTATTTATTTAATTATATTTCCACCATTTCCTTAAAATAATAAGTAAATCATTTATTTATTTATTATTTATAAATAAAGGATTTGACCCAAGTCAAAAATCCTTTTCCCTCCAAAAAATATAATAAAATATTCCTAAAAGGTGGTTCTAGATTTTGGTTAATAATATTTATTCATGCACCAAGTTCTAGAGTACCCTAATATTTTGTTATAAATAGAAGGGTTTTCCCATTCATTTGTCACCTTTCATTGCCTACTAGATCACTCTAGATCTATGCTCTTGGTCTGACTTTGAGCCATTATCATTGTCAAATTTTCTATCATTCCACTTTGTGAGCTCCATTTGAGTTCTATGCTTGTCTGGGTTTTCTACACCAACAAGAGAGAGAAATTTTAGATCTGAAGTGCTGAGGACTTTCAAGAACCCATCCCATTGAGGAGGATTGGAAACAACTTTCTTGTTTAACTCTCAGGTGCCCTTTAATATAAAAAATTCTTTCAAAAACATTGTTCTTGTCTTGTCTATTGGATGCATGGAGCAAAATTTCATTTTCACTGCTTAATGTATTTTTATGCATAGATCTGGATTTGTGCAGCTTTGTCTTGATCAAATAACTGCAGATTTGAAGATATTGGCAGCCATAATTGATGTTAGGGCTATTTTTTATGCGTAGCTAAAGTGGTCTTTTTTCCAACAAAAGATTCATACTAACAATTGGTGACTCCACACGGGTTTTCTTTTGCGACCGCTGTCGTTTTATATTTTCCTGCATATCCAGCTATTTCAGACCCTAGGGTTTCTTTTCAGTTTTTTATTTTTTCTATTTTTATGGTGTTTTTCACCTCTAAAACCCTCAAAAATTAAAATTTTTAACTTCCTTTTGTTTCTGGCCCTATTGCACAGGTGACAGACATCAGCCGCAGCTGAGACGACAATTTTTTCTAAAATCTACCGCCGAGAGATCCGGATCTGCAGGTCACACTTATCGGCCCAAAACCTGTGACCTGGCCTAGAGGGCACACTTTTCTACCCCAAAACTACGACCTGGACTGAAAACGGGTCAGAACCTATGACCTGCACTTTTACAGCAATTTTTCTGGTTTTGTCTGAAGCTTCTGTCAAGGTTTTCCAGCCTCTGTCTCCGCCCTTTTAGACCTGTTTCTAATCTGTTCTACTCAACTAAGTGGGAACCTCGCCCCTTAGGGCTTTAGTACCCTCCACTTTTTGTGGACGAGTTTTAGCTGTTTCAGACGTCTAAATTTTCAGAGTTTTAGCCTTCTTCTTTTCAGATCTGATACCTCATTTTCAGATCCCCTTTCGATCAGATCTTATTCCTTTCAAATCATCTCATATAGTTTTGTTTGGGTTTGCCTCTAGGGTCACCTCCTTGTCCCTTCTGCCTTTAGCTAATTTCCTCCTTTGTTGCAACAACCTTGCCTCTATCTCTTTGCTATTTTCTACACCTCTTTTCAGCGGAATTCTCCTTTAGATCCCTATCCCTCCTAACCTTAGATCTAATGGCCTCTTTTTGTGTGTTTCAATCATATTTTTTCCCTCTTTTAGACTAGTTTTGAGAGACTCACCTTCTTGGGTTAGATCGATGCATTGTTAGTTGTTAATTTTCTGTTATTTTAGCCTTATTTACTGTTCTCTGCAGATTTATTTTCAATTACGCAGCACACTTTTTATTTTTCTCTCGAAACGTCTGGGTTTAAAAATTAAAATTAACACACATCACACACTGACCCTAAGTGAAGAAGAGCTTGGTTAACACCGCGAGGAAAATACTTTAAAATCATTTGACACTGCACCTCTTTGCCCTTGTTTCGACATCGTCATCTTTTGATTCTGCACCTCCCTGCCTTTGTTGGTCCTTCTTCTTCCCTTCGTGCCATCATAATTATGCCTCCAAGGCATTTATCCCAGAGACTTATTGGCCTTCACCCTCAATTTCTGGTTGGTCGACTTACTCCCTCCCGTCGTCATCGAGTTAGTCCTCCCCAGAGTCCGCACTCCGAGCCTTCTTTTGATTCTTTGGGTTCTCCCCATACTTCTGGTTCTCTCCCTATTACCTTCACCATGTCTAATTCGGGGGCTAACGCTAGCGGAAACCTCGGTCCTATTGTTGGGTCTGTTTCTAGTGGAACCACCACAGGAACTACCTCGACTGTCCCTTTGCTCCCTTATATGGCCGGTCTTAGTCTCCCCGATTTCAATCAGTTGATCAACGATCCTATCTGCCACGATGTTAGTTGGCTTGCTATGCCAACCAAGCTCCCCTTTGACATTCCCAAGTTCGAAGGCCTTGCTAGTGAAGATCCCTCCAACCATATCCGATCTTTCCACATGTGGTGTTCATCTAATTCCATTACTGATGATTCCATCGGTCTTAGATTGTTCAAATGCAAGCTTATTGGTGAAGCTTCTAAATGGTATGTTGATCAGATCGCCTCTTCCCATACCACCTTTTCGACAATTGCCCAAGCCTTCTTATCTTATTTCCAGCTCCCTCTCCAATACGACACTGGTACTGAACTCTTGACTTCTTTCCGTCAATCATCTTCGACACGCCTTTCCACTCATGTCCAGGAATGGCGGAGAAGAAGGAGCTTATGTCGAGCTTCCACCTTTGAAGATCGGGTCTATATGTATTGGTTCCTTTCCTCTCTCTTACCTGCCATCGGCAAAGATGTCGCATCCCAGTTCCCTCAAACCGAAGAAGCCGCCCTCCAAATAGCCTTGAAATATGACCTCATCTATGCTCAATCTGGCTATGTTTATACCGTCCTTCTTGACCTCCCAAAACCCGGTGGCGCTAACGCCCCAGCGGCATCTCACTCTGCCGACAGTATCATTGGAGCTCTTTCACATACATACGCTCAACCTCATATGGGCTATGGTTTCCCTCCAGGAGGGGCCAACACCTCCAGAAATTCCCCCCTCCAGGTAGCATGTATCCAGGATACAGCATGCCTCCTCCTTTTTCCCACCCTCCTGCTTACCTCAATGTTGCCCATCCTAGCCCTTATCCCTACCCACAATCTGGTGTCCTAGCTCCTCCAGATTTTGGACCACCCACTCCCTTGCCTTCTCAACCCCCGCAACAACAACTACTACCCCCTCTAGGGCAAGTATTTGCACAGCAAGGCGTGACCAATCCACCTTCTCAAAGAAAGCAGAAAGGAAATCAAAATCAATATGCCCCTAGTAATCGTGGATCCAATCCTCCAAGTATTGCTTCTAACACTACTAACCAGCCACAGGGCTCTCAACCCAAGCTGGACATGCCTCTTTGCACCAATAAGCCTTGTTCGTGTTGCGGTGTTTATGGTCATTACACTCACGATTTTACTCTATTATCACAGATGCGGAAAATGTGGGAGTCTCAGGCTACATTGCGGGGATAGCATACCTCCCCTACTGTTCCCCCCAATGCGGCTACTTCTAAACCAGTCGTTTTTACCGACCCTTTCCCTCAACAAGGATTTGTAGCTACTCAACCACCTCATGCCCCGGTAACCACTCAACCTTCCCCTTCTAGTTCCTTTGATTACCAGATTCTCATGATGACTTTTGAATAACCTCTCACCGTCGACCTTAACCTTCAAACTCGGTCTCGTCAGTACCCCATGCCTCCCGCTCCGTCTGTCCCCGAGTCACCTTCTTCAGGTCCTACAGAGCCTCTTTCAACACTAAATGGTCCTTTGCAGATCCCTCAACCCAAAATTTAGGTCCCTATCAAGGTTCCTAAGGGCCCATTACGCCAAAATGGTTCTTCTGGTCGAGCTGCTCATTCGTATAGCATAGTAGATGATTTGGTAGAGTCTCCTACTGCCATTTCAACACTAGAACTCCTCCAGTCATGTCCTTATCAGAATAAGGCTTTAATATCTGCCATGGGCGTTGTAGATCGTGTTGATGACCAATTGATTGTTTTCGACACCCGCCAATCAGATCATCCTCCTCTTCCTGCTTTTGTTGCTTTCCAAATCCCAGTCAAAATCTGGAACGCTAACGTAGCTCGGTGTATTATTGATGAGGGGGCATCTACCTGTGTGATGTCTTCTTCGGTTTGGAAACAACTCAGATATCCTGAGCTGGCCCCTTCCACCATCACCCTTTGTGCATGGGATGGCCATGCCTCCCACCCCATTGGCCTCTTCTGTAATTTCCATATCACTCTTGCAGGCAAGACAGTTTGCGTTGATGTTGAATTCATCGACGTCCCTCTTGATTATAACATTATTTTAGGATGTAGCTACACCTATGCTATTTTTTTTGTCCCATCCGCGGTTCATCGCAAGATTTTTTTCCCTCCTAATGGAAAGATAGTCACTATTGACCAGTTGACATATCATGAGCCAAAATCTCAGACCTCCCGTGAGTCGTGTTAGCCACCTATATTTTCCAATTATACCAGCTGGTGGCTAAATACTCTTTGCAGCCTTCAAGAAACAAATTCAGTCCTGAAGTTGTTGGTGCTTAAAGTCTGTTGGTAAGATCATGAACTGCTGGTTGGTTCTTCATACTTTCCTCTCTCTCTGCCTCTGATATTCCATGAAAATCCAAGTCAGGAACTGCTGCATACCGTTTTCTTTCCCCTCCCTTTCCTCCATTTTACCTTCATTCTCCAATTGCCTTTTCTTCATAAAAAACCCCACCAAATCATGTGTTACCCCTTACCCCCTCATTAATCTCATTTCCTAAGGTTAAAAACCCATTTTTTAACCTATCGGAGCCTTTTTCCTTTTTCAAAAAAACATTGAAAATCATGTAAAATACGCCTATTCTCTAAGCGCTGGTCTTCAGCCCCTTGGGCTAAGCCCCCTGCCTTATCTACCTCCATATGCCCGAGCGCCACGACCGGTCGCTCGAGTCCCGGAGCGCTAAACCGAGGCGTGGTCCCACTCCGCCCTTTTTCCCTTTAAAACCTTTGAAAGACCCATCTTTATAAGGTTCGGGCGTGAAATATCAAACCACGTGTTCCTTTGCTCCGAGTCCTCCCAGCCGTTGATCTGCCCCATAGATCAACGGAGCGGAGTACCCCTCGTCTGGTGGACCCCCCCCTTCGCCGCGCTGTTTTGCAGTTCCACCGGTTTCAGCCCGCACCACCTTTCGTCCAGGGGCGGTTTTATACCGTCGGCCAGCGATTCCACACGCTGGCCGACGCGTGTCCTCCACCTCATCCCCAAAACCGTCGTCCTTCCACTTTGCCCGCGCGTTAATCCTCGTCCCGTGACCCCGCAGCGGGATTCGTCTCTGCCGTCGGATCCGGGCCTTCCCATCCGACGATTGCTAATTGCCATTCCTGCCCGGTCTTTAACAAACTCGCCCATCTGTTAAGTCTCCCCCGGCGCGTTCCAAAGCCGATTCCCGCCGTCGATCTCTGCAGATCGACGGCTTGCATTCGCTCTCCCGATTCCATGGTACAAGTTCACTTTTTCTCCGCTGACTGTCCAAAACGCTCCCGACCGTTGATTGTAATACGATCAACGGCTCTGATCTCTCCAATCTCCCACACGCCCTCCGATGCAGTCTATCCATATAACGCAGGATTTTCTCATTTTATTGCATTTTGCAGGTTTTAAAGGTTCATTCGTTATGTTTTAATGAAAATCTGAAGAATGAGGGTGACGACTCCCGTCCTTCTGATTAATCCAGAGAATCAACCGCAGGGTGAAGAACAATGATATCAGCAAGGTTTCATGAGCTTTAGTTGCTGCGTGTCCCTGTAAAGCCTGAAGAATGCAGTCAACGTCGACGCAGGGAAGAGTATCAGATTTTGAAGACAGAATGAACCAGAGCAGTAGTTTTATGGATAGATTGGCGGGGATTACGGCCAAGACGGTTATCAAAAGCCTAATCCCCGACTTAGGACACAAATTAAAGCAAAATCTAAAAGTGTTCATCATACGTTGCCTCCACCGCCATACTTTGAGGCAAATTGATTCCTCAACCACCGCAATGCCACCTATTGCCTCAGAATGCTCAATCAGAGGATGAATTTATTGAACAAGATCAGATAGTATGCCTCGAAACAACCAAAGGAGTTATTTCTGCGCCAGATTTAATGACAGAATGTTTGCAGAGTAACCCTAACAGTACGCAGAGCCTCAAAGGTCAACAAAAGCTCCTGTCGAGCTTACTTCTTAAGTATAAACACATTAATGCAGTGGAATACCTGTATAAATTCTTCATCGAGCCTCCCAGGCCAGGAAGACATTAATTCTGCATTAATTTTATTTGAGATCTTTTTATTAGATCTCACCTCCTCATCCTTCTATAAATACTCCAGAAGAAGATGAGTGAGGGGTTGGATTAGTTGGTTGTCAATGTAATTGCTGAAGTGTTGTAGCTGTTTCTGAGTGGAAAACTCTTGACTGTAAATAGTGGTTTCATGGGCTCTTGGAGCTCTGCTTGTAACATATAGGTTAGGTTGTGAAGAGAGATGGATTAAAACATTGGATTTGAAGATTGTAACCGGTTTGAAGCAATCAATACAAGCTGATTTATGGGATCCTGGTCTATGCTGATGGTGATGTTATTCTCATTGTAACTTGTCATTTATTTCTGTTTTCAATTTGTTTCATTTTCCACTATGAAGAACAGTTTAAAAAGTGTTAGAATTTGTTGTATACCAGTGATCTTCTCTGGCTGAAAAATCTTTATCCCAATGTTTTCTTCTAATTGTGTTATTTAGAAATGATTTAATTCAGTCTAAGCACAGAGATGCTGGCGTTCCCTCATCTTTTCGTCACTGCTGAATGTTATTTTTAAATGTTACTTTCATATATGTTGTGTAATGAATGAATTGAGGAAATCAAAGGTTAGCCCTGAGTCCCTTTCTTGTTTGCTCAACTATTTGATTGTTTCCCTTAGGATGTGTCAAAAGCTGACTAGTTTCGAAGTACTTATCAGATCTTAGGCCATTATGTGTTATCTTTGTGATTGTCTTGGAAGTAACTAAGTAAAGAAGAACTAGGAGAGGATCAGGGTGAGTCCCAGCCCACTAGTTTCTGCTCCAAAGGTTGCCTTCAAGTTTCCCTTCGTTTTTAATATGTGTTCTATTAGAAGTGTATCAAAGGCTGGATAGTTTCAAAGTACTTACCAGATCCTAGTTTGCTTCTATGTTTTTCTTAAGTGCCTGGTCAAAGGCTGGCTAGTTTCAAAGTACTTACCAGATCCTGGGCTGCTCTTTGTTCTGCATCTGTTATTTCCCATTCTTATTGTATCACCCCATTCCATAAATCAAACTTTAAAGAGATCCTTAGGCATAGATGACTTGCCCCATAGATTACTCTTGAACCTGAATGTTTCAATTAAATTCTCTTATGACTCCATAGCCCAATGGATTGAAAACTTGCCATCATTTCTTTTCATGATCAAAGCTTATTTTGTTTACTTGCAACTTCTCACCTTTGAACCTATTTGCATATAGACCTTTCCGCTTCAGGCAGCAGCTACGTTCAACCATCCGAGAAAACCAAACAAAACCCTTGGCCTTAATAACTAGCCTAATATCATCACCCTAAACTTCAAAGACAATATCCATCTTTGTACATATTGGAGAGATCCCTCTCCGGATTCAGGAGGGCTAGATCCTAGAATCCCAAAGTTGGTTGAAACGATGTTAACTCTGTAATCGGACTTTGCCAATCTTGCTTGTTACAGAGACCTAACATTTCTGGCGACTCCGCTGGGGAACCGAACCCAGAATCTTCATAACATCTTGTGAGTCAAAAGCAGCCTTTCCAAGCACTATCAAGAAATGGTAATTAAGATGAAGCTCAATTGAATCAGTGACAAACTAGGTCAGCCCTAGGGTTCTTTTAAGTTTTATCTAACCTTGGAAAATCAGCTAGCTTAGCCATAAGGATACACTGTCTTTGTTTCATAACCGTAGCTAAGTTTTGAGGCAAAGTTAGGACATTCTTTGAGAAACCACGAATAAAAAGCAATTCAGAAAACACCAAAAACATTTCAGATTGGTAGTAAAGCACTAGTTTTGATATCTTGTATACGTCCTTGATGTGTTTTACCCTTTACTCTTAGACAGAGTCTGGAAAGGGCCAGGTAGCCTCCGGATCTCATCCTCTTTCAGAGGTAACATATCTGGTGAATGCCCTCCCAGTCAACCTCTGGTTAGAGTTTATTGTGTTTTGAGATATCCTTTGAAAGGAATGTTTCACAAACACTGTGGTGGATAGTATACCCCTTTGAAAACATTTTAGACTTTCCACCTAGCGACTCCACAAACCTGAACAGACTTTAAGACTCCACTGGGAAGAACCCTTATTATTATAAAATCATTCAAACTCAGTTAAAAGACTGTAGGATCAAGACCAAGAAAACAGATTAGCTAAACGTCGTAAATATTGTCATATCTGTTTGAACTTTTCCTGTTTAGTTGGGTCTAGACATACAAACATTGTGGCTCCTAAAAAGATTCACACTAGAGCCCATCCTGACCCCGATCCACCAGAGATAGTTGATAATCCAGAAAGAATTCTTAGGAGGCCTCCTAAGATACAATTTTCAACTATTTCCAGACCACCCCTAAGAGCTAATTCAGTCCCTGAAAACCTTTCAGCTCTTCGTGAATCACAAATTGACTTATTGAACCCATTCAGAACTAGGTCATTTGGTGATTTAGACCAGCTAGATTCCGAGATTTCACTGTCATCTCCCGAAACAGGTGAACCCCTTGGGGATAGAGAATCAACACCTCCTGATTTACATTTCTTACATAATCTAGGTGTCTCTCATCCAAGATCAGCTCAGAAGTCTACTGCTTTTCCATCCACTTCTATTCATCCTTCATCCACTGTTCAAACCACTCCACTTCAACCCACACCTCCTCTTGTAAATTCTCCTCCACCACCTATCATGGCAGCATGGTATGCTCCCTTAGTCCTTCCTGTGCCACTAGTCAATCTTCCACCGGACTACCAGTCCAAAATTCCATTGTATGATGCTAGTAATACTATAACAACATCTCAACATGTGGACAAGATGAATGACTACTTTGACAGAAATGAAATTGATAATGAATCTGTCAAAATCAGAATATTTGCTCAAAGTTTGGGGGGAGAAGTGAGAAAATGGTTTAAGGGTTTAACCCCCCACAGTATTAACGATCTCCAAGGCTTCCATCAAACATTCTTAAACAAATGGGAAGTAAGAAAGAATCCTCTCCAAGTCCTTGTTGATTACAACAATCTCCATAGGAACCCTGGGGAAAGTGTACAAGCTTATTGTACCAGATTTAACAGTGTGTATAATGCACTTTCCCCTGAACTAAAACCTCCTCAGGGCTCTGCTTTAAACAAGTTTCCTGAAGGGTTTGATCCGGACATGACATATTCACTCAGAGAGAGAGTTTTTGCAACCCTTGAAGATATGCAAAGAGGTGCTCTTTCTGTGGAAGTTAACCTAATGGAAAAGAGAGCAAGGATGAAAGCTGAAAAGAGAGTTTCTTTTAGAGAGGAAACCACCCCTTCCACCTCAAGCTCAAAGATGGAAAGAATGATGGAAGAAATGATGAAGAAAATTAGCATTCTAGAGAGAGCGCAAGCAAGTTTAAATCAAAACACTCCTCAAAACAGAAACCAAAACCAGAATCAGAACATTAGAAGAAATCAGCCTCCAAATAGACCCAGGGAAGATGATCAGCAGGTCATCCCTCCCTTTCATCAGAACTTTTTAAGTGAGGTTGAACAATCAGATCAAATAACAGAGGAAGATGATATAAAATTATTTGGGGTAGATGATGACGACTTTGAGGTTCATTATGATAATAAACAAGGTCTTTATACACCTTACGATGACAGAAGGAATGATAATGAAAATTACTATCAAAACATGGAAAACGCTGTCATAGAGCCTTCAAGGGAATATGAACTCAGAAGTAGGTCTAATCAACAAACCCCCAACAAGGAAACCTCTGGCAAACCTTTTCAAAACAGCACTGCAACCAAGCCTAAAACAATCAAACAAAAAGACAAAACAGTGGCTGCTAATTCTGGTAATAGTAAAGAAAAAGACACTCAAAATATTGAAAAACAGAGTGCAAACATTAGCAGTACTAGCACATCAGTTAGTACTCCTACAAAAACAATTGTTTTAACTGTAGATAAACCAAATCAGCAAGCTGTTATTGCTGATAAAGTGGCAGTAAACAAGGCTGAAGCCAATACTTTAAAGAATCAAAACCTTTTCAGTCTAGAACAGGAAATCTCAAAGATCAAAATCTCTGTTCCCTTGACTGAGTTAGCTGCCCAACATGTTTATAGGTCCAAAATTTTGAAGGCTTTGAACTTAGAAGACAATGAAGACACACTCAATCTTAATGATGACCAGCCAGAGCTTATTTTTGGTCCAAAGATTGAAGGAAAGTTCCAAGAGGGTCTTGTCCCTCCCTTTTATGTAAGCTTAAACATTCATGACAAAATTCTGCACAATGCTATGCATGACTCAGGTGCTTCCCATAATTTGATGCCAAAAGCTGTAATGGAAAGCCTGGGTCTGGAGATTACCAGACCTTACAAAGATTTGTACTCTTTTGACTCAAGCAGAGTTAAGTGTCTAGGATTGATAAAGGACCTCTGTGTTAACTTAGCCCAAATTCCAGCCAAGTGTTTAGTCATGGATGTTGTTGTGGCTGATGTCCCCCCAAAATATGGAATGCTTTTATCGAGATCTTGGGGGGCTAAGTTACAGGGAACCATGCAAATGGACATGACTTATGCGACTATCCCTGTTTTCAATCAGACTAGAAAACTTTATAGGGAATCCCACATGCAGTACACAGTAACAAGTCAAGATCGGCCTCAAAACTCCCCTCTCTATGCTATAAACACAAGCCTTGATTCTTTTATCATGTTTAATAATGAAGCGTTCACAGAACATATCATTTCAACAGAATCAATGGCTGAGATGGAAGAAGAGGAAAACCACGCTGAATTGCCGAACCTGTCTATTGTGGCTGAAGATCCTAGCGAACTAAACCCAAATCTTGAACTGCAAGTCATCAACCCTTTGAACTTAAAACTTGACAGTCAGAGAGACAGTCCTCAACTCGATGAAAAACTTGAGGAATCAAAGGATACAAAGTCCATTTACCAAACTGAAAATCTGCCTCTCTGGACTATGTATTTTGATGGGTCATGCACCAAAACAAATGCTGGTGCAGGTGTCTGGATTACTAACACTGAAAACAACCATACAAAATGCATCTCATGCAAATTAAACTTTCAGTGTTCCAACAACATAGCAGAGTATGAATCCCTTCTCTTAGGCTTGCATTTCTTGAAAAAGCTAGGTGCCAAGAGAATCAATGTATATGGGGATTCTGAATTAATCATTAGGCAAGTTAATGGGGAGTATAATGCAAATCACCCCAGACTTAGGGCCTACAGGAATGATGTCATGGATCTTTTGAAAACGTTTGAGGAATTCACTTTGTCTTTTGTCCCAAGAAAAAGAAACATTGCTGCCCACAATTTAGCCTTTGCTGCTAGAACCTGCCCAATGCTGTATGATGACACTTCTCAGATAAAATTCAGACCAGCTATCCCAGATAACAAGAAATATTGGCAGGTGTTTGATGGAGATAAACAAATAGAAGACTTCATGCAATTCAGGAATGAGTTTGAACCCCACAGTTCAGATTCAGACTATGATACAGACTGTAGTGAAGAAAAATTTCTTGGTGAAGAAGAGCCGTCTCCACAGCTGGTAGATATAAACCATTCAGACTATCATATCTAGAAACCAAACAGAATTAAGTGCAAAACCTGAAACAGAAGAAATGGAAACTCTGCATTCTAATAATGATAGTCTGCCCAAGGGTTTGGCCCCTCTAGAAGAACTGTTTGATTTTGATGATGTGGCCAACAAACCGAAACTGGAACCTGTAGAAACTGAAGTGGAGGAATGTAATATAGGCAGCGAGGAAAAACCGAGATTGATCAAACTGTCTAAAAATTTACTAGCTCACACTAAACTCAAATACTTAGAGCTGTTTAAAGAGTTTTCTGATGTTTTTGCATGGAGTTACAAAGATCTTAAATCCTATGACACTGAAATAATACAGCACAAAATCCCTCTTAAAGAAAACCAAAAACCATTTAAACAAAAACTGCGCAGAATCAACCCTGTCCAGTTGCCATTGGTTAAGAAGGAAATTATGAAGATGCACGATGCTGGCATTATTGTCCCTATTAGATATTCTGAGTGGGTATCTAATCTGGTGTCGGTTAGGAAGAAGACTGGAGAAATCAGGCTTTGTATATACTTCCGAAATTTAAACAAAGCTTCATTAAAAGATAACTACCCTTTACCCAAGATGGATCATATTTTACAAAGGGTGGTGGGGTCTAAAAGAATTTATTTGCTGGATGGCTATTCAGGGTATAATCAAGTCTTAGTTCACCCTGATGATCAATTAAAGATAGCTTTTACTACACCATGGGGCACTTTCATGTATGTGAAAATGCCTTTTGGTCTAATGAATGCTGGAGCAACCTTTCAGAGAGCCATGGACATAGCATTCTCGGAAGAATTGGGTTTCTTCATCATTATCTATCTTGATGATGTAACTGTGTTTTCAAAAACAGATGAAGAACACTTAGAACATTTGAGGAAAGTTTTCGAGAAGTGCAAAAGGTTTGGAATATCTTTGAACCCTAAGAAGACTTTATTCGGTCTCCAAGAAGGTAAGCTTCTTGGACATATTATTTCAGAAGAAGGTATAAAGATAGATCCAAAGAGGATTGAGGCTATATTGCAAATCTCTCATCCTCGAAATATCAAAGAGTTGCAGTCTTTCATTGGAAAGATAAACTTTTTGAGAAGGTTCATCCCCAACTTGGCTGAGCTCCTTAGAAATATCACAAACATGTTGAAAAAGGAGCAAGGGGTAAAATGGACCATGGAAGCAAAGACATCCTTTGAACTGGTGAAACAAGCACTAACCAAGACACCAGTTCTCATAAGCCCTGATTTTTCAAAATATTTTTATATCTTCTCATTTGCATCAGAACATACTATTGTTGCTGTCCTCTTACAGAAAAATCCACAAGGACAAGAGCAGCGTATTGCATTCTTTAGCAAGGAATTGAGGGATGCCCCTTTAAAATATAACATTATGGAGAAACAAGCTTTTGCTTTGGTAAAGGCTTTGAAAGACTTCAGAGTATACATCCTTCACTCACATATCATTGCCTTTGTCCCGAATTCAGTTGTTAAAGATATTCTAACCCAGGATCCAGATGGTAAGAGAGGTAAGTGGATTGTTGTTATTCTTGAGTATGATTTAGAGATAAAACCCACTAAGCTCATCAAAGGTCAAGGTCTAGCTAAATTAATGGCTGAATCAAATTGTGAACTTCTTGATATAAATATGATTGATGCTTTGGATAACCAAGAAGAATTCTCAACTCCCATTGTTGAACATCATTTTGGGAATTCTCCTTGGTATACTGATATTGTTTATGTTTTGCTTAATCTGAATACACCTCCTGGTTTATCCAAAACAAAGGCAAGATTCCTGAAGTTAAAAGCTGTAAACTATTGCATTGTTGATAAATGTCTTTATTGGAAAAATGCTAGTGGTATATTGCTTAAATGTTTGCCTGAGTTTGATGCAGAAAAGATTAAGCAGGAATTCCATGGAGGAGAGTGTGGAGGCCATTTGTACTGGAAGTCAACAACCAACAAAATTTTGAGGGCTGGTTTCTATTGGCCCACTCTTTTTCCTGATGTACACAAAATGACAACTACTTGCCATAAATGCCAATTGTTTGAGGGCAAGAGAAAATTATTACCCCTTCCTCTGCATCCAATTATTGTTGAAGCCCCTTTCAAGCAATGGGGACTTGACTTCATAGGAGAAATCCATCCACCATCCTCAGCTCAGCACAGGTGGATTCTTACTGCCACAGACTACTTCACTAAGTGGATAGAAGCCATTCCTTGTAGGCAGGCCAATGATTCAGTTATCATAAAATTCATAGAAACCAACATCCTCTCCAGATTTGGCTGTCCCACCAAGATCATCACAGATAATGCAGCATTTGGATCAAAGAAAATGGTAGAATTCTGTCATAAATACCAGATTACATTGGGACACTCCACAGCCTATTACCCTCAAGGTAATGGACTTGCAGAGTCTTCCAACAAAAGCTTAGTGAACATAATAAAGAAACTGTTGGAAGACAACAAGAAGTCTTGGCACACGAAGCTGATCCATGCACTTTGGGCTGACAGATTGACTTTGAAGAAATCCATTGGTATGTCACCCTTCCAGCTTGTGTATGGTACAGATGAAATTTTTCCTAACAGCCTTGGTGTACCAGTTATGAAGTTAGTTCAAGAGTTGCAGACTGAAGAAAATGACATAATCAGAAGAATAAATCAGACCATTCATCTTCAGCAAACCAGGGAGGAAGTGTACAACAAAGCATTACAGAAACAAGACAATATCAAGAATATATTTGACAGAAGAACAAAGGCCAGCAATTTCAAAATCGGGGACAAAGTTTTAAAGTGGGACTCAAAGAGGGAAGACAAGGGAAAGCATGGTAAATTTGACAATCTATGGCTTGGCCCTTACTCTATTCATTCAGTTGCTGGAAACAATGCATTCTTCTTACAAGAGCTGAATGGAACAGAATTGTTTGGGGGTCCTGTTAATGGCAGGATGCTAAAACATTACCTTTCTTAAATTTTTTCATGTTTGAAGCCTTTTTTACCTTTTTCCGCTGTAAATATTCCATCCACCATTGCATTTAGAGTTATGATAAATCAAAAAATACAAAAACAAAGAAAGAAAGAAAAGAGGGCAGAAATGAAAACAAGAAAGGCACAGCCCCATGCCAAAAAGAGAAATAAATCTGAAAGTGTGCAAGCTTAAATGCCACTGCTGCAAAACACACTGCTAGTTAGTCAAACAGCCTAATCTTGGCTAATTAGTTTTAAATTTTCTGCTGATAGGGTAGTGAAGTTTGATTTTCCAAACTGTTTAATATTGGCTTATCAGTAGATAGATTAGGATAGAAATGAAGGTTCAAACAAACTCAAAATCTGAACCAAAGTTCCCAAGAGAAAGGTGACTCAAAACTGTCCTATTTTTCTGAGTCATAAAAGAGAAGTCCTGGTTCTAATTTGCTCAAAACTTGAACCAGACGAAAGGCAAAGAGAGCTCAAAGAAAAAGCAAGAACAGAGCTATGAAAATAAGAAAAGGCCATGATAAGAAACTTTCAGATCTTAAGCCTTCTGTTTTGATTTTCAATTTTCTGCAAATAATAATCTATGTGCAACTTCTTCTTATGCCATAGATCATAGCAAGTCAAACAGCCCAATCTTGACTTGACTATTTTTAAATTTCTGTTGTAGAATTTAGAGAATGAAAGTTTGTTGGACTGTTTAATCCCAACAAGCAGTAGACTAGGTAGAGAAACATCCGAACTCAACTGTTTAATCTGAGTTCAGGGAGAAATAAGGAGTAGAAACAGATTAGATTTCCTGCTTTCAAAAGAATAAAATGTTGAGAATAGAGTTGCCAATCCAAGTGCACTCTGATGAAGAAAAAATGTTAGATCAGTAGGATTGGGGTAGGTAGAAGTTGTATTGACGAAATTCATTTTTCTCTCATGACTGATATTTTTTGTCAAAAAAGAGCAAGAGCAAGCAAAGGGTCAGGCACCAGTCAACATTCCAGAGAAATCAAGTCTGAATTCTTGATGCCTTCAAGAAGACACCATCCCCAAGTGGAGCCACTGTTAGCCACCTATATTTTCCAATTATACCAGCTGGTGGCTAAATACTCTTTGCAGCCTTCAAGAAACAAATTCAGTCCTGAAGTTGTTGGTGCTTAAAGTTTGTTGGTAAGATCATGAACTGCTGGTTGGTTCTTCATACTTTCCTCTCTCTCTGCCTCTGATATTCCATGAAAATCCAAGTCAGGAACTGCTGCATACCGTTTTCTTTCCCCTCCCTTTCCTCCATTTTACCTTCATTCTCCAATTGCCTTTTCTTCATAAAAAACCCCACCAAATCATGTGTTACCCCTTACCCCCTCATTAATCTCATTTCCTAAGGTTAAAAACCCATTTTTTAACCTATCGGAGCCTTTTTCCTTTTTCAAAAAAACATTGAAAATCATGTAAAATACGCCTATTCTCTAAGCGCTGGTCTTCAGCCCCTTGGGCTAAGCCCCCTGCCTTATCTACCTCCATATGCCCGAGCGCCACAACCGACCGCTCGAGTCCCGGAGCGCTAAACCGAGGCGTGGTCCCACTCCGCCCTTTTTCCCTTTAAAACCTTCGAAAGACCCATCTTTATAAGGTTCGGGCGTTAAATATCAAACCACATGTTCCTTTGCTCCGAGTCCTCCCAGCCGTTGATCTGCCTCACAGATCAACGGAGCGGAGTACCCCTCGTCTGGTGGAGCCCCCCCTTCGCCGCGCTGTTTTCCAGTTCCACCGGTTTCAGCCCGCACCACCTTTCGTCCAGGGGCGGTTTTATACCGTCGGCCAGCGATTCCACACGCTGGCCGATGCGTGTCCTCCACCTCATCCCCAAAACCGCCGTCCTTCCACTTTGCCCGCGCGTTAATCCTCGTCCCGTGACCCCGCAGCGGGATTCGTCTCTACCGTCGGATCCGGGCCTTCCCATCCGACGATTGCTAATCGCCATTCCTGCCCGGTCTTTAACAAACTCGCCCATCTGTTAAGTCTCCCCCGGCGCGTTCCAAAGTCGATTCCCGCCGTCGATCTCTGCAGATCGACGGCTTGCATTCGCTCTCCCGATTCCATGGTACAAGTTCACTTTTTCTCCGCTGACTATCCAAAACGCTCCCGACCGTTGATTGTAATACGATCAACGGCTCTGATCGCTCCAATCTCCCGCACGCCCTCCGATGCAGTCTATCCATATAACGCAGGATTTTCTCATTTTATTGCATTTTGCAGGTTTTAAAGGTTCATTCGTCGTGTTTTAATGAAAATCTGAAGAATGAGGGTGACGACTCCCGTCCTTCTGATTAATCCAGAGAATCAACCGCAGGGTGAAGAACAATGATATCAGCAAGGTTTCATGAGCCTTAGTTGCTGCATGTCCCTGTAAAGCCTGAAGAATGCAGTCAACATCGACGCAGGGAAGAGTATCAGATTTTGAAGACATAATGAACCAGAGCAGTAGTTTTATGGATAGATTGGTGGGGATTACGGCCAAGACGGTTATCAAAAGCCTAATCCCCAACTTAGAACACAAATTAAAGCAAAATCTAAAAGTGTTCATCAGACGTTGCCTCCACCGCCATACTTTGAGGCAAATTGATTCCTCAACCACCGCAGTGCCACCTATTGCCTCAGAATGCTCAATCAGAGGATGAATTTATTGAACAAGATCAGATATCATGCCTCGGAACAACCAAAGGAGTTATTTCTGCACCAGATTTAATGACAGAATGTTTGCAGAGTAACCCTAATAGTACGCAGAGCCTCAAATGTCAACAAAAGCTCCTTCCGAGCTTACTTCATAAGTATAAGCGCATTAATGCAGTGGAACACCTGTATAAATTCTTCATCGAGCCTCTCAGGCCAGGAAGACATTAATTCTGCATTAATTGTATTTGAGATCTTTTTGTTAGATCTCACCTCCTCATCCTTCTATAAATACTCCAGAAGAAGATGAGTGAGGGGTTGGATTAGTTGGTCGTCAATGTAATTGCTGAAGTGTTGTAGCTGTTTCTGAGTGAAAAACTCTAGACTGTAAATAGTGGTTTCATGGGCTCTTGGAGCTCTGCTTGTAACAGATAGGTTAGGTTGTGAAGAGAGATGGATTAAAACATTGGATCTGAAGATTGTAACCGGTTTGAAGCAATCAATACAAGCTGATTTATGGGATCCTGGTCTATGCTGATGGTGATGTTATTCTCACTGTAACTTGTCATTTTATTTCTGTTTTCAATTTGTTTCATTTCCACTGTAAAGAACATTTTAAACAGTGTTAGGACCTACTGTATTCCAGTAACCTTCTCTGGCTGAAAAATATTTATCCCAATGTTTTCTTCTAATTGTGTTATTTAGAAATGATTTAACTCAGTCTAAGCACATAGATGTTGGCGTTCCCTCATCTTTCGTCACTGCTGAATGTTATTTTTAAATGTTACTTTCAATATATGCTGTGTAAGGAATGAATTGAGGAAATCAAAGGTTAGCCCTGAGTCCCTTTCTTGTTTGCCCAACTATTTGATTGTTTCCCTTAGGATGTGTCAAAAGTTGACTAGTTTCGAAGTACTTATCAGATCTTGGGCCATTTTGTGTTATCTTTGTAATTGTCTTGGAAGTAACTAAGTAAAGAAGAACTAAGATGAGGAGAAAGGTGAGCCCTGCCCGCTAGTTTCTGCTCCAAAGGTTGCCTTCAAGTTTCCCTTCATTTTAATATGTGTTCTATTAGAAGTGTATCAAAGGCTGGATAGTTTCAAAGTACTTACCAGATCCTAGTTTGCTTCTATGTTTTTCTTAAGTGCCTGGTCAAAGGTTGGCTAGTTTCAAAGTACTTACCAGATCCTGGGCTGCTCTTTGTTCTGCATCTGTTATTTCCCATTCTTATTGTATCACCCCATTCCATAAATCAAACTTTAAAGAGATCATTAGGCATAGATGACTTGCCCCATAGATTACTCTTGAACCTGAATGTTTCAATTAAATTCTCTTATGACTCCAAAGCCCAATGGATTGAAAACTTGCCATCATTTCTTTTCATGATCAAAGCTTACCTTGTTCACTTGAAACTTCTCACCTTTGAACCTATTTGCATATAGATATTTCCGCTTCAGGCAGCAGCTACGTTGAACCATCCGAGAAAACCAAACAAACCCTTGGCCTTCATAACTAGCCTAATATCATCACCCTAAACTTCAAAGACAATATCCATATTTGTACATATTGGAGAGATCCCTCTCCGGAATCAGGAGGGCTAGATCCTAGAATCCCAAAGTTGGTTGAAACGATGTTAACTCTGTAATTGGACTTTTCCAATCTTGCTTGTTACAGAGACCTAACAAGTCGATCATCTCTTCTGTAGCCAATAAGCACACCATCGATTCTTTGACCAATGTCTCCCTCGGCATCTACAAAGAATCCTCCTTGCTTGGAACATTCCCTGGTCTTCCTCCTCCTCTTGTCTTTGATCCTAGCTCAGCGAATGTTTGCATGATGCAATAGTCTCGGGCTAACCTCAAGCGGTCCGCTTTGACTAGTCAGCAACCTCAACCTCGCCTGCCGCAACCTGCTCCTAGCCCTTCGCCCCCGTAAACCGAACCTCTCCCTTCTGGCCTTCCCCTTACAACTGGTACCCAGGAGCCTCTCTACCCTCCTGGGTTGGTTCCCCCAAGTCTCAACTATCTTACCGCTGTCCCTCCTGGCCATTACCCCACTGGTCAGATACCCTTTCTTGCTCCCCCTCCTGGGGTCTATTCGGTACCCATCATGGCCACCCTTTTACTCCCCAATCTGACCCTGGGAATTCCTGTCTGGTACCTCGACCCTCCAGCTGCTACCCCACCTGGTCACCCCAAACCATACCTTGATTTAACACCGGTTCAACCAGTTCCCCTAGCTTCTTCTGTCATTACAGTGCCACCCGCACCTCAATATGACCCTTCTCCTATTGTGTCCGCTATGGGAAAGAAAGGCAAAGCTTGAAATGGGGCATCCAAGGATAAGGCCACCCCGATTGACCCTGCCCCTCCTCCGCCCACAAAGCCTTGTGCCTTGTGTGATGTCATCGGTCATGCCACCCATACTTGCCTCGAGTTTCCTCGTATTAAACCCATGGTTAAAGTCACGTTCCCTGAGTCTACGGTCCCTGAACCCTCTATTGCTTCCTCGTCCACACCCAAGAACCCAAAGAATCTTCGCACCAACAAACCCTGTGCTTTGTGTGGTTTCCATGGCCATTATTCTCACCATTGTCCTCACCTAACACACTACCGCGCCTCTTTAGAGGTCATTCGCGAGTATGAGGTTGAAAAAAATCAATCCGCCTCTCCCATCCTCGCACAGTATGCGTCAGGTCAGCTTGAGGACCCCCCTGCTACCATTGAAATTGCTCCCCTTGATGTTGAGATGATGGAACCTGCCACCCCCATTCTCTACCTATCATCATCCGTGAGATCCTCAGAGTACATTCCCTCTGAATCCCCTCCTTCTATTTTGCTCGATCCCCTCTCAGCGACATTCTTGGGCTCCACATCGTTTGACCATCTTTTTACCTGTTCTTTTGTCATCTCCCATGATGATTCATATGTGAGCCTCTCCCCCCAAACTGATGATTTAGGTAGCTTTTCAGCGTCATGTGGGTTCCCTAACCTTTTTCTTCCCATCCCTAACTGGGATAATACCATTCGTATCTATGATGTCCTCCGCAGCCTGAGCACCAGCTGTCCCTCCTGTAGCTCTCATACACCACCCTCTCATCAGTTTATGAGTTATAGCCATCCTCTCCAGACTACTTCCTCCCATCGTTGTCATTTGATTTCTACTCTCCACTCACGATGCCATATTTTTTCTTCCTCCTCTCATTTATTGTCTTCCGACAGTCTTCCGTAGGACCTTCCATCCACACCTTATATCGGCTACGCCGATGGTGCAAGTTGCTATTCCTGGATTCTAGCCTCGGTAGCTTGGGCCATATTTACCCCCTTTCACACCGTTGTTCTTTCCCATGGGATCTGGATTGGTGCTGCCACCAATAATTAGGCCGAATATGATGCAGTGCGTGGTCTCTTAGCTTATGCCCTTTCTCATCGTATCCTCCATCTGCATGTCCGTTTAGATTCCCTACTTCTTGTCCTGCAACTCAATGGTGTTTATCGTGTGGATAATTCTATACTTTTTAGATGATATTTACGAGTGAAAATTTTGATACGTGAATTTAGAGTCATTACTTTAAGTCATGTACGTAGAGAACAAAATCACTACGTAGATAGCATTTCAAATTGCGTTCTAGATTGGCATTTATAACACGCATTTCCCATAAGACAATAACATTCAAAATCATAAAAACAATGCATATCCATAATATGTGTCGTAAAAAATGTTTTTAGCGTCCATCTACTTGGCTACATATCACATGCCCATAGCATGTTACAAAGAACAAAACTCAAAACTAAGGGGCACCACTTGCCCCTACATACATACTAGGGGGCACCACCTGGCCCACATCTAATCACTATTTGGAGGATCCCGAGCCAATGGCTCTGCCCCCACAGCTCTTAGATCATGCACAGTCTGACCAGCCATCGCCATGCACTGCATGATCCCTCGCCATTCCGAGGGCAGCCCAATACATAGCTCTATGTACTGGTCGTCTAAGTCTTGTCAACCCCTCTCCGACACACCGGTCAACAACCCTTCACATATACGATCGATGTCCTCCAAGAGGGTGGCCATGTCCTCATTTTATGCCGTTCTCGATCCACTAGCACCTGTAGGTCCTGATACTGAAGGTCGTCCCATATATCCGGCCGGTTTTACCGGAGCTATATCTGCATACCAAAAGTGTAAGAATCAGTACTATATATACTATTTCCAAACTTTACAATGCACATAAGAGGTTAGCCACTTGTCACTTACCATTGGACCCCCATACTCGACCAGGCGAAAGTGGCAGGTCCGGATCACCCCAATAACTCATCCCACTATAGGGATAGTCGTCTATGTACAACGGCATCTGATCCCAATGGGCAAAGAACTCTAGTCGGAACACCCGTCCGACTGCCCCTCCTCCTCCTCTACTCAGTAGTGGCCCCCACTGATGCATCCTGTGTTCTCTCGAACCCCCATCTAAAAGTTTTACATGAGGTCATAAGGTCGGGATCTTCTAAAAAAAGAAGGAGCACAATACGGTCCCATACACGCAATCATGGTTCACTTGTTTCTTGCAAAGCGACAGCTGTCGTTTCAATGACACCAACATCATCTGGGCCCACCCATAGTAGGTCCCACTCAACACACTCTCCACAATCATCATCTACCCTCTAGTGATGTGATGGAGGGTCTAGCTACCCAGGATCTGCAACACTACTACCACAACTGCACGGGTCTCTAACCTCTCTAGATCCCCAATCGGTATCTGAGTCCCTTTGACTCGGAGGCCTGGTCGACATTGTCACTCTACAAAAACCATGATGTGACGCCCCTACGATAACACTAGCTGTGTGTTTCCCACCATCCCTAATGGTGGGAGACCAATCAGGAAATACAGATCCTGGACTGTCAACTCGATCCTGTGCCCTTGCACTATAAAGACCTCATGGTCTGGATCCCAATAACTTACAATCCGAGCCAATAAGGGCTCCCCATCTCTCATCAGAGGGTTCTCCACAAATTTCAGAACCCCAAACATGGCCAATGCCTGACAGACACCCTGATCCTCTTGGATTTCCGACCGTAATGTACCCAGGTCTCTCTCTCTCCACTTGATCCGTATGTCTGCCATATCTGTACAAAAACATCATCTTTGTCAATATACAGACCAAAATTTTTTATTCAATTACACAAAACCTGACTCTCAATCGAAAACAGCACTGAAATCACCTCCATCTGACAGGTCACAATTTTTGGCCAAATCCTGGGACAGGTCGCACTTTTTTGGCCAAAACCTGCTTCCCAGGTCGCAGTTTTTGGCCCAAATAGTGCAACCCAGCCATGAAGATGAAGGAGGGTCTGTTCCTGAGATTTGGGACCCTAATCTAAACTTTCAATCCATCAAAAAGAAAGAGTAGGATTATGCCTCTTACCTGCAACTGACGGATCTCGATTCCAACGGTCGGTTTGTCCGCTACAATCGCCGCAAGATTTAGGGCCTTCTCCCCTCTCCACATTCACCACAGCTACACAAGAAAATGAATGCATTTGAAGGGAAAATTCCTTATTAGAATAGAAACCCATAATTTTTCTTTCGCCCGACCAAACCATAGCCCTGTTTGACAAATCGTCTGCACCATTGGAAAGCTCTCACCGAGCACTCAATTGGGCATCTGTTAGTTTTTCATGACTCGATACTTCACTAGGACCCCTTTTTTCCATGAAGAGTCTATTCACCTCTACTCTAAATCAAATTTCCTCACTTACAATACTTCTACTTGGGGCACCACTTTGCCTACTTACTTATCCTTTTTTGTGTCGATTTTCGTCATGAGATACCCCCTTGTACTCGTGTTTTTATGGTCCCCCATTGGACCTTTACTGTGTGGTAGCACCACCGAGTTGCCCTTTTTTAGAGCATCCGAGTTGAGTCATCATCACATTCATGGAGTCTATCCTGACTCCCTTTGTATCCTACCTTAGTCCTCCATCCTTCATTGCTTAGTCCCTCTTTCGTGTCACACATTATGGCCTTCAGCCCCACTGTCCCCTATCCCTCATGATATTGTGTCAGTCGCTGCCAGGTCATCCATGCCCTTTATGCTCTAACAAGGGAAGTTGTCCATTCACTACTCAGTCTTCCCCCATTCCATCATCATCATTAGTGTCAGTCTATCCATCACTTTACTATTTTCTCTCGTGCCTTAGTTGAGGATCCCTTATTGCCTCACCTATGGCGGACCTCCTTCTATCGACATCAGCTCACTCATTCCAGAAGACAGGTCTAGAGAGCAGTGTACCTTGGTTCCAAATTCCACACTTGTTCGCATGATCGAGATCCGTATACTTCACGGTCTAGCGATACAGCAGCAGATATTGGTGATTCCCAGGTGTGTGTGATATTTCTACACCCTCATGAGAGGGTAGCCCTGCAGGTAGCCCCCCACATGCCCGGATGACCTCTTCATTCCAGCCTTTGATGCAGCTCCCTATATTTGATGATGTCGGCCTTCGCCACTTGTAGTTCCTTTTTTATTTGCATGTTTCAGTCAGATTTTGTGATCCCTTCCCCATTTATAGGGGGGCATTTGGGTTATATTTGTATCTCATGTACTTAGATATTATTGTATAAGTCCTGGATGTTATCCCAGGAACAAGGTGTATGTGGGATTCATCATTCTATCTTTTATCTAGCTCGTTTTTATGCTAGCATGTACTTTATAGTTTGGTTCCTTGTTTACTGGATGCACTATTCTTTTGTACTTTGTCTCGGCGGGCATAGGTATGCCTCCCCCACTGCCTTTAGCACAGATATCATCTCATAAAAGAGACTTGTTGCACCTGTAAGTCTCGTCTCCTTAGGGTCTAGTCCATTAGCACATTAGACTACCTTACATTTCTCTCTCTGACTTCCCTCTTGATGTTTGGTGATTGAGTTCTTACAACATACTTCGGTCATAGGATTTGCTCCTAACACTCGTACGCTGGGGGGAAATCTGTTACACCATTTTTTGGTCATCTAACCTATTGTCATTAGATGAACCCAAGTACACCATGTAATACCAATTTTACCCTAAGTAAAATCGCTTTCACTATGTGAAATAACTTAGTAAAACACATTTATTAAGTTATTTATGGTCTAAACAGGAAACCCCAAAAAGAAATAATAAACAAATCTATATTTTTTTATATTTCCTCAAGGAATAATTAGTTAAACATCAATTCAATTATTTTTCTTGGTCATATTTAACCCAAAACAAGGAAATCAATTAAATAAATCCTTATTCATTTGACTATTTCCCAGGAATAAGATATTTAATCCTTATTTAAATAATATTCCTAGTTAAATTTGACTAAATCATTTATAAATAATTAAATAAATCATTATTTATTTAATTATATTTCCACCATTTCCTTAATATAATAAATAAATCATTTATTTATTTATTATTTATAAATAAATGATTTGACCCAAGTCAAAAATCCTTTTCCCTCCAATAAATATAATAAAATATTCCTAAAAGGTGGTTCTAGAATTTGGTTAATAATATTTTATTCATGCACCAAGTTCTAGAGTACCCTAATATTTTGTTATAAATAGAAGAGTTTTCCCATTCATTTGTCACCTTTCATTTCCTACTAGATCACTCTAGATCTATGCTCTTGGTCTGACTTTGAGCCATTATCATTGTCAAATTTTCTATCATTCCACTTTGTGAGCTCCCTTTGAGTTCTATGTTTTTCTAGGTTTTCTACACCAACAAGAGAGAGAAATTTTAGATCTGAAGTGTTGAGGACTTTCAAGAACCCATCCCATTGAGGAGGATTGCAAACACCTTTCTTGTTTTCCTCTCAGGTGCCCTTTAATATAAAAAATTATTTCAAAAACATTGTTCTTGTCTTGTCTATTGGATGCATGGATAAAAATTTTATTTTCACTGCTTAATGTCTTTTTATGCATAGATCTGGATTTGTGCAGCTTTGTCTTGATCAACTAACTGCAGATTTGAAGATATTGGCAGCCATAATTGATGTTAGGGCTATTTGTTATGCGTATCTAAAGTGGTATTTTTCCAACAAAAGATTCACACTAACATGGGTCTTACATTACTTGTCGAGTTTCATTCATCTCTCCCTGAGCTCCATTAGCTTTCCTCTTCCCCCAACTAATTCCCAAGTCCCTCAAATTATAACAGGAAATAATAAGAATAAACAAGAAGAAAACAAAACAACAAATGAACACCACAAACAAAGTGGCATGGCCATGCACCAGACATAAAAAAACTTCAAATCAAGCACAAAAAAATCACAAAGCACCAAAACTTTCAACATACACCATGACTCAATCCCCATGTGTTCCCAATGCTTCCAAGGGAAATAAAAACTTGAGACTTCTTTAATATTTCATGGAAGTCTCTTTTCCCATGCAATACCCTACATCATAGTGTCATAAACACACATTTGTTAGTCTGTAAATAAGCATAACAATATATTGGCTACCTTACCTTATTGTGTCAAGAATTCTTCCTTGTAACTGAACACGTATATATATCATCTCTCAAGGGACTCCAATTCCTTGAAAAATCCATTGAAAATAAGTTATTATGCTTGTCAAATACATGTTCATGAATATAACACATATCCACATAATGTCAGACAAAAATCAAGGTTAAGAATACTTCATGTATTCATGCAAGCACTCATTCTTTTGGAATTGTGGTTTCTAAACATAGCCAAAGGAGTTATCGCCCAATTCCTTTCTTTCAACTTTTTCCTTCTTTTAATCGAGTCTTATTATGCGTTGTCACATCACTAAGATATTAGTTATCTAAAGAAATCAATTGTTATCTTGTCATGCTAATACCAAGCATGTTTCCTTGCAACTTTTCACACATGACAGTCACATGTTCCAAGGATCAATACATTGTGTCTATTAATTTGAAATAGCCTTTACCAAGAGTAACAACCATGTCATAATATAGTCATAGTCATTGGTAATAATACTACAACTAGCACCCACTTTCACTCAATTCCATATCATCTATCTCAACACATATTGTGTTAGTACAATCATCTTAAAATAAGATCATTCATTCGTGTACTCTTATAGACACATGCTGATATCATGCAATTAATCAAACATTCAAACAACTTATAAACATACCATGTTAGATAAACCAAATAGAAAACATAATAAAACTCTCATACCTCAATGTATCCCTCAGGAGGCTATCACATCTGCACAAGTCAGTCTCGATTAGTATGACACAATACCACAAATTTATCAACTTGTACCTTAATATCATACGCATAACCATATGCATAGGCCCATAAAAATTAACATGATTCATATAACATCAATATCTTAACTGTGGTTAAGTCCCTATATTACTAGTATAGTCCCTTATTTTTGTTAGTGTAACCCCCTTATTATTATTGTTGTACCCCTATAACTCCCATTTTGTTATTATTGTGCCCTCACATTATTATTTTTAGGTCGGCTAGGATTATATTGTGGCCCTACTAGGATTACATTGTGGCCTCGTGGACTCCTATATATAGAAAGGAGGTTTTGTCATTTGTATCATCCAAGAATTTTTCATCCATGTAATATATTGGAGGTTGCCCCCTTGAAGTGGCTTATTTCTAAGGCGTTGATATCTCTTTTCTTCTATTTTTGGAGCAGGTTTCACAACATTTGGTATCAGAGCTTTGGATTCTAGGGTTTCGTTGCTCCAAACAGGTCATTGTGGTATTTTCACTATAACGTTTTTTATATGAAGGTTCAGAAGCTGAAAGTTTTAGAGCGTGAAGCTAAAATATTGAGGAACATTGTCGTAAAATTTTCAAGGCTTTTTTCGCAATATTTTTGAAGATACAATCTGTGGAAGTTAGGTCTTTTTGCAGGCTCCTGAATTTAACTTAAACAGGTCATCACAGAATTTTCCCTATAACTATTTTTCTACAAGGGTTCAGAAGCTGAAATTTTCATAAAGCGAAGCCAAAATCCCGAGGAACGTCGTGGAAAATTTTTAGAGATTTATTCGGATTATTTTGGGAGGTAGGATCTATGGACGTTAGGGCTTTTTCAAGCTCCTGATTTCTGTCTCAAAGAGGTGATCGTGGGAAAATATTCATAAATCTCTCCCTGAGCATCAGATTGGAAGTATGTAAAGAGTGACCACAAGTAATCAAAATTTAGTTTCTTGTCTATCAATTTCAGAGCCAAAGGAGCAAACAGTGACACGTGGCAAGTCGTACAAGTTTGCTCTACTGAACCAATCCATAATTAGGTCATTGTGGGAGATTGGACATAACATTGCCTTGAAGAATCCAAATCAGGGCAGACCTGTGGAATTCGAAAGAGTATTCAAAGGGATACTGTAGGGCCAAAATTTAGATATTGAAGATCGAAAATCACAGAGATAATTTAGTTTCAATATCGATCTCCTCAAAAGCAAGAAAAAAGTGTGTATTATTTTCTGAAGTGCATAAGTTTTGTTTGAATAATCAATTTGAATTGATTCCAAAGGCATACTGTAGAATATATATCACTATTGGGTTCTAAAATGCCCCCTAAAAATAATTCAACACCCATTAAGCCTTCAAAAAGCTCTACTATGGCTCATGAAGATGAAGAAATGCAACATGACATATCAAAATTACAAGAGAAAATGCACCAAATTCCTCTCTCGCAAAGAGAAACAAAAAATGAAATGGATGTTTTGAAGAAAAATGTGGAAACTAAGATGGATGGTTTGAAGAAAGGTATGGAAGCTACGATGGATGGTTTGAAGAATGGTATGGAATAAAAAATGAAAGGTTTGAAGCATGTTATGGAAGAAAAAATGGAAGGTTTGAAGGAAGCTTTGTCAAAGTTGATACAAGAAATGATTCCTAATGGCTAAAAGATAGTAGATGAAACTCATGATGAGAACAAAACAAATGTTAATCGTGATTTCATAAACTCTAATTTTGGATTGAAGAACCACCATATTCCAAATATGGATATGAGGAAATTTGATGGAAATGATCCCGTAACATGGATACTACAGATGGAGAAATATTTTGATCTCAATAATGTGTAAAACACACAAAAGGTACGCATTGCAACTTTACATTTAGAAAAAAATACATTTGTATGGTATCGATGGCTTTTCTCCCGTAAACAAATTGTCACTTGGTCAATTTTTACAGAGGAAATGATAGCACATTATGACGATACAAATAGCAACACCTTCTTTAGCCAATTGATAAATCTCAAACAAAAGGGTTTTGTGGTGGAGCACATTAAGGACTTCCAAAAATTGAATATAAGCGTAACTGATATTCCAGAGGAACACAAGATTGATGTCTTCATAGGGACTTTAAAGGATAACATCCAACATGAAGTTTGCGTTCGGGAACCTGATTCATTGGAGAAGGAATTCAGGCTGGCAGGAAAAATTGAATGTAAAATTATGGCGACAAGGAAGCCTACCACTCACATCTATAAATATGGAAGTGTTGCTACTCCTAGACTTCCAAAACCTACAAGGTTGACACCATAGAAATTGGAAGAAAAAAGAGCAAAAGGGATTTGCTACAGTTGTGATAGCAAATACACTAAAGGTCATAAGTGTGCTGAGAAGAAATTATTTTACATAGATTGTGAAGAGGAGGAAGAAAATGAACAAGAAACTTTAAAAGAAGAGGATATACACCAGGAAGAAACCCTAGAAGAAGAATAAATGAGTCCGACCATATCATGTAATGCATTGGTAGGAATTACCACTCCTCAAACTCTCAAAATAGAAGGACATATCAAGAATAAAAAGGTAATAGTTTTGATTGATTCGGGTAGTCCCCATAATTTTATCCATTGTAAGGTAGCCAATTAATTGAATTGTTTCCTATACCCAGCACCAGAATGTCAAGTGATGGTTGCAAATGGAGGAAATATAAATTGCTTAGGAAAATGCCATAATATCAAGCTATCCATGGGGGAATATGTATTGAATAGTTGAATGCTTTCCATCCCAATTGGAGGTGTTGATGTTGTACTAGGAGTACAATGGTTACAAACTTTGGGTAAAATAGCTTTTAATTTTCAAATTTTGTTGAAAAATTTTTTAGAAGGAAAGGAAATCGAATTACGGGGTATCGCAGGGAAGCTAGGAAAGATAATAAGCTCTAATTTCATGACAAAGCTTCTAAATAAAGAACAACGAGGTGTAACTACACAATTATGCTCACTAGAAGTTCCAACATCAAAATCATCTATTTCTCCAGATATTGAAAAAGTCTTGGACAATCATTCCAAGGTGTTTGATACTCCTAAAGGAATCCCACCTATTCATGATAATGATCATTCTATTCATTTGATTCCAGGAAGTGTTCCTCCAAACATCAAGCCTTACATATATCCTTATGTCTAAAAGAGTGAAATTGAACGTATGATTGCAAAAATGTTAGAGGTTGGTATAATTCAACCTAGTCAAAGTTCTTTCTCTACCCCAGTAGTATTGGTACACAAGAAAGGTGGATCATGCCACATGTGTCCAGATTATAGGGAGCTCAATAAGCTCACTATTAAAGATAAATTTCCCATTCCTATGATTGATGAATTATTGGATGAATTACATGGAGAAATTTATTTTCCCAATTTGAATCTTCATTTATAATATCATCAATTATAATGAAGACTGAAGATATTCCAAAAACAACATTTCGAGCTCATGAGGGTCATTATGAATTTTTGTTCATGCCTTTTGGCCTTACCAATGCACCTTCTACATTTCAAGGGTTGATGAATTCCATTTTCAAACCCTTCCTTAGAGAATTTTTCTAGTATATTTTGATGATATAATAATATACAACAGGTCTTGGAAGGATCATGTTCAACATGTTGATAGGGTGCTCAAACTATTGGAGGAGAAACAATTATATGCAAAAACATCCAAATGTTTATTTGGAGTAAAAGAGGTGGGATATCTAGGTCATATTATATCTCACAAGGGTGTTAAGGTAGACCCTAACAAAATTAAATCCATTAAGGAATGGAAAGTCCCCACAACCATAAATCAGTTGTGCAGATTTCTTGTGTTACCAGGGTATTATCACAAGTTTGTTAAGAATTATGGGAGAATAACAACACCTCTAGCAACATTATTAAAGAAATATTCATTTTCATGGACTCCTGAAGCAACTAAGGCCTTTGAACATATTAAAGAGGCAATGTGCCTAGCACCAGTCTTAGCTATGCCAGACTTCAAAAAAACCTTTATTATGGAATGTGATGCCTTAGGAAATGGAATTGGTGTTGTTTTAATGCAAGAAGGAAGATCCATTTATTTTGAAAGTCGTTCAATCAAAGGAAAGTATTTACAAAAGGCTATTTATGAGAAGGAAATGTTGTAAATACTACATGCACTAAAGAAATGGAGACCTTACCTAATGAGAAGACACTTCAAGGTAACAACTGATCATGATAGTCTTCAACGCCTTTTGGAACAAAGACTATCTTCAGAAGAGCAGAAAAAATGGGCCACAAAGATGTTGGGTTATGACTCTGAAATCATCTACAAAAAAGGGAAGCTAAATGTTGCTGCAGATGCACTCTCAAGAAATGATGAAGAGGTGGAAGCATTGCTTTGTGCCATTTCTATTATGCAACCAGATTGGATAACCAAAGTAAGGGATGAATGGAAGAAGGACGAAGAAGTGTGGGCACTCATTCAAAATTTGCAGCAAGACCCTAGTACATCTTATACATTTAGTTGAAAAATGATTCCTTATAGTACAATGATCGCTTATATATTTGCAATAATTCCCAACTAAAACAAAATATGATTTTGGAATTGCACACTTCTCCTTTAGGAGGACACTCAGGATTTTTAAAAACTTACCACAGGGTGAAGAAAGAATTTTTTTGGGATGACCTTAAATATGATATTCAAAATTTTGTGGCGTAATGTTTGGTTTGCCAACAAAATAAATTTGAGACAATTAAGACCCCGGGTCTTCTACAACCTTTATCCATTCCAAGTCAACATTGGGAGGATATTTCAATGGATTTTATCACAGGTTTACCTAAGTCTGAAGGAAGGAGTTTCATCATGGTGGTAGTTGATAGAATTACCAAGTATGCACACTTTTGTGCATTATCTCATCCATTTAAAGCAAGTACAGTTGCTACGGAATTTATGGAAACAATTCAAAAGCTACATGGAAACCCGAAGATTATTATAAGTGACAGAGATCCCATTTTTACAAGAAATTTTTAGACATAATTATTTTCTTGTTTGGGTACTCAACTAGCTCATAGCTCATCTTATCATCCTCAATCCGATGGTCAAACAAAGATAGTGAATAAATGTTTGGAAGGATATCTTCGTTGTTTTGTATTTGATAAGAAAGAACAATGGGTCAAGTGGTTACCTCTCACTGAATGGTGGAATAACACTTCCTTCCATACTGCTAAAAAATGACCCCATTTATGGCACTTTATGGATATCATCCACTATCCATCACATCTTCTTTAAGGGAAAATTCTAGGGTTCAAGTAGTGGAGGATCACATTGAGCATCAAAAAGAAGTTCTCCAACTCTTAAAAGATAACCTAAATTTGGCACAAAATCGAATGAAACAACAGGAAGATCAACATTACAGTGAGAGAAGTTTTGACGTGAGAGACTAGGTATTTTTACGGCTACAACCATACAAACAAATTTCCCTCAAGCAAGATACGAAGGATAATAAATTATTGCCAAATAACTATGGTCCTTACAAGGTGTTGCAAAAGATTGGTACAATGGAATACAAATTGGAGCTTCCGGCTTCTTCGCGAGTGCATCTAGTTTTTCATGTTTCATGCTTAAAAAAGGTTATAGGGGACAAACTTCTAGTTCAAACAATATTTCCAAAACTTGATGAAGAAGGAAAAACCATATTGGAACCTGAAGCAGTCACGAAAACAATAACTCAACAACTACGAAATTGATCAATTTTAGAGTATCTCATCAAATGGAAGAACTTATCCACTGAATATTCTACATGGGAGGATGAGAATTTTATACAAAATCACCCGGAGCTACTCAAGAGTTGAGGACAACCCTTTTTTGAAGGAGAGGAGCATGTTAGGTCCCTATATTACTAGTATAGTCCCTTATTGTTGTTAGTGTAACCCGCTTATTGTTATTGTTGTACCCCTGTAACCCCCATATTGTTATTATTGTGCCCTTACATTATTATTTTTAGGTCGACTAGGATTACATTGTGGCCCCATGGACTCCTATATATAGAAAGGAGGTTTTTTCATTTGTATCATCCAAGAATTGTTCATTCACACAATGTATTGGAGGTTTCCCCCTCGAAGTGGTTTATTTCGAAGGCGTCAATATCTATTTTCTTCTATTTTTGGAGTTGGTTTCAAAACAACTGTAATGACCATAATCATCATGTGTATGACCGCAATTCATATAACAACAAGTTACTACCATACATGACTATCTTACGCATTTGCATATGATCGTTCTGATCAACTAACATGTATCATGCATATAACCACAACAATAATAAAATGACAAGCATGTATATAACCAAAAGTCATATAAAAACCACTAAATTTCATACCTGTATGCCAAACATACAAACCTATATGATGATATACTTCTTACCCCAAGGTCCAGTGTTGTAACCTCTCTTTGATAATATTCATCTCAGGCTCCATCTACACTAACATATCAACATCATAACATACCAACAACATCATTATCATTCTAACTACATAATTACCAGCAATATGCATGTATGACCGACTATGCATGCATAACCATATACATTTATCCCATTACAGTCCAAGTGTTTAAACATGGGAGCTCTAATACCAATATGTAACACCCCTCCCCCATTTATCGGATTTTACAAGCCCTCCAGGTAAATATGAAATGGAGTTACAATATGACATGAAACAACCTCCTAGCTCTAGTTATAGAAGTGGGCCTACGATTGAGACTTACTTACCACAAACTGACATCTTAAAGGTGCTACATATCACCTAGGAGTTGAAGAAACAACCCAGGTGGTCAATCCCTAAGTGAGAACTTTGTTTCAATGACATATACTCGCAACCGCTCCCTTGAAACTACATACATGTAGTTGAATGCCTCTAACTGCACTCATAAGCCTTACTCCATGTGTTTGTGACCTAAATTTCACAATTTAGTGTCTACGGTCCCAAGATCTTAACCACAATTCGAGGCCAACTTCCAGACTCCTGCCCAAAACTTCCTGAGACTTATCAGAATGATAAATGACATAAGGATGATGCTAAACTGTTAGGATATTCCGACGCATAGGAAATAGTTGAGTATAACTTGGTATAGAGTAGATTTAGGTAAAGTTTGTTTCTTTACTATGTACATTTGTAAGTTATAATCTGACGGTCACGATATGTAGTGATCTGACAGTTCACTCTCTCCTTGGTATTACCGACACTTGATATGTGGCTTAACACCCCATTGGTCCATGATCTCTATTTAAAGAGAATGGAGGGTTATTTTTCCAGTAACTATTTTATGAGAGAAGCTTATGTAAATTTTATTTCTTTATATTAATAAATTTCTTGAAGTGGCCATGTTGGCTTAGGCCGTGGACTATTTCCCTCTTGGAGGGTTTTAACAATGTCAAATACTATTTTACTTATCTGTGATTTGTTTGTGAGCGATGAAATTTGGTGTTTGATCTAAGGAACTTACCCTATAAATTCCTACATGGTATCAGAGCTATTTTGAGGGCTGCATCTGTTGTTGACCCAAATCTGAAGCTGGTTTGACAGCATGCAACTATCATTTTCCAGATCTACTATTTTTTACCACTTTCAGGCCAGGAGAATTTCTCTATTTTTTTTGGAGTGTCTGTTACAGTGAGGAACCCCTTTCGTTTCATGCGAAAAGGTTTCTGGTTGCCCAAGTTATGTCATTGTAGATCTGGAGGTATAAAGTATCCTTTTTGCAATTATATTTACTAATCCCTCTGTTTATTTCAGTTTATAGTTGTTTTTTATTGCCAAATCTATACCCTCTTCTCTGTGTATGCTCTTTGCTCTATGCTATGTGCGATTTCAGGGAATCATAAAAGAAAGAAAAATAGATATTTGTCGGTAATATTAACATGAAATCTAATGTTGTGTCATAAGGCTTATTTTATTTATGTGAAATTTTGTGTATTTTTTTGCAGGGAAAGGCACGCACATCGAAGAGGAAAAAAAACCTTCCTCCTTTCAAACAATTACAAAATCATTTTACTATCTCACTTCATGTAAAGTTACTTTATGAGAATAGAGGTCTTGTGTTCAAGTCTCTTTCTCAAGCTTCTTTTTCTAAAAAGCTTTTTGTTAAGTTACTTTTTCTTAAAAATCCTTTTGGCAAGTTTCCAGTTAAAAAAACAAAATTATTTAAAAATCACATGTAAAAGTCACATTGTAAAAGTGACTCTCACTTATTTATAAAAGTGGGTCACATAAATTATTTTTTCTAAAGTGGGTTTATTGTATTAAGTTTGGAAAAAGGGGGGGGGGGAGGGGGGGCAGGGCGGGCGGGTTGATTTTTTTTTTAAATTACAATTTCATCTTCAACTTTCAACCTGTTAGTGTCGGTATCTTCATCCCTCCGTCAGTAATCAAAATTCTCTTGTTGCATTGCATATTAGGTGTCTCACTTAGTCAGCTGCATTCCATTAGGAGCATGGATCATCTGACGGTAGTGGCTTTTTATACATTTTCCCTAATGTCCTTTACCTGCTGGCCCATTTTTATTCATCAAGGTCATCTGCACTCACTTTTTGTCCTTAAATTTGTAAGAGTCATTTCTAGGGTTTTTAGTCCCATTAAGTCTAGGGTTTCATCAATAAGGTATTCAAAACACCCAATAATGGTCAGCAGGTGCATGAGGAGTTTGAATAAAGTTCCAATGCTAAATAAATTTCATCATCATATGCCTAGAAATGTATTTTTCCTCAAAACTCTGTTTTGAAGAAAAAATAGAGTATTTTATCTTTTCATGTATAAATTTGATGTAATTTCAATTTTTCTCATGTGTAAACAATTCCAATGGAAACCCTAGTCACCTTGTCAAACTTCAGCAACCCTGCAAGGAAAACAAAAAGCAAGTCATTCAGTTAATCAGAGGCAAAATGAAGCAAAATGCCTAAAATAGAGTTTAAAAAAAAGTGTCAAAGGTAAACATTACAAAAGTGGGTTTTTGGAGTGGAAAATTAAAGCCTTTGGTATATAAGTCATTTTCCATGTTCAAAGGGCTCATTTGCATCCAAAATAGCAAGAGAGATTGGGAGCCAAGCTTGTGGTCACAAAATCGCAGCCAATAGTTTCAGTCTCAGGGGCGCGGCGCATTGGCTGAGGGGCGTGGCGCATAGAGCCAACGCAACGCATTGGGTCGGACTCCACACTGCAATAAATACACCAGCGCGATGCACATAACTTGCGCGGCACATTGGGTTTGTGGTGCAGCGCGTAGAGCTGCTAGTTATTTTAACCACGATTTCATTCAAAACTTCAAATTTGCTCGGTTTCTTCCGGTCCAAGTAAGTCAAACAATTCTGCCAATGCCAATGAGCGTGTGTTTTATGATGTTTATGAGGATTTAATAAAAAAAATTCAAACCCTATTTCCTTGCTCAAGAAATGATTGCTTAGGTTTTGTAAACTCGTTTTTGTAGTCATCACTCCCTCATCCTTTAGTCCTTCACTATTTTTCTAGTTTCATCAAACCATTTCCCTATTCCCCATATCCCTAAATTCATCTACCCCTATCCCATATTCCCATTATCCCAAATCCTAGCTACAAAAATTCCCAAACCCCAAATACTATCCCAAAGCCTAGAGACTGTCCCTAAAAGCCTTCAATTCCCCAAATTCCAATTGACAATATTCCCAACATTCCCCTTACCCTTCCCTTCATACTCCCTCACACATTTTCATAAACTTGGCAGCAAAAAACAAAAGGCACCTAAAACTCTTCATACTCATCTAAGACAACACAAACTTTGGCAAACATGGAGTCATATTCCTCTTATGACAGAGATGAAGAAACATACAGTGACTCTCAAACCGAATTGCATGCACCAAGGTGACCTCACAAGAGTGGTAAACATGTACGGGAAGAGCCTACTTCACTAGCTGAACTGCAGGCCTGCCCCCTTGCTATCACATGTTTTCAACAACAGTCTTGTTATCACTTTTGTGAGATGGTTGCTAGAGTCCAGTACCATCATGAGTTGGCCAAATTTTTTGTGCTTCATTTACATAATGGCCAAGTCACTCTTGCAGGTGTGACATTCACCTTGACAGCTGAGTCTATCTCTCTAGCAACTGGTATTCCAAATGTCGGAGAGAAATGGAAAAAAATGCAGCAAGTTGACAGGGAACACTATGAGCCATACATCAAGCCTGGTTTTTTGAGAAAACTCAGCAGAGTTTTTCCTTTTTGGTACCTGAAGGATTCATACGCTCCTTTGATGAAACTCATTATCAAATATTTCAGCTATGAGGGACGATTTTCTCGCTTATATGCCTATCACATCAGATTGCTGATGCACTTTACCAGGGTGAGAATGATGAATCTCCCCTATTTCATGTGCCGAAATATTGAGAAGATGACCACCCTAGTGCAAAACAAAAATTTTGAGCAGCAGTATAACAATATCTATCATTTTTCACTCATCAAAATTGTGGTTATGCATCAGCTTGGTTTGTAGGATATTTCATGGGAGGATTTCATTTCTGTTGAGATTCACAACTCCTTAGGAACCTTCGGAATCTTTCCATGAGATAGGTGAACCTTCACATCAGCATGAGGGTCATGAGACACAGACTGCTAGTGTGCTGGTGTTTGTCACCTATCAAAAGGGCACTAGAAGGTTGTTTGCAGCAGCCAAGCGAGTATTAACTACACCCGAGGTGGAAGGGGTCTCGCTTCCTCCATCAGTAGTGCAGGTACAGGACAAGGGAAAGAGTTCAATACATGATGAGGGGCCTTCAGGAGAATAGGAGACAGATTTCATTCTCATTCAGGATGATGACACTGATTTGGGCCCACAAAGCTCAAAGTTCGGGGAGATCATTCAGGAGCAGAAGGCGGAGATAAGTACTTTTTCCCTCAAACTAGAAAGAGCCCAGTGGATAATCAAATACCTTGAGCAGAGAAACAAATATCTAGGGGATCAGCAAACCATCTTAGAGCTGCAAAACATACGTGAGAATTGGCAAGTTGCCAAAAGGAGCAAAATCGAGATGACATCACTTGAGCAAGAGATTGAGGCTGATCGTGAAACTTTGCTTGAAAGGGTAAATATTCATTTGAAAAAGTTGTTGGAGAAAGCCAAAAAAGAAAATAACATGTTGAGGCACATGGCCAATCATTATTGGGCGAGAAACCATGTTTGCAAAGCAAGGATCAAAATCTTGATGGCCAAGTTGAAGAAGGCTTCAAAGTGTCGGAAAAGGCATGATAGAATTCAGATCTTGGCCAAGGCTTCCTTGGCCCAGCATAGCACATAATGGAGGACACTCACCCCAAATTTCAAAAAATTTGGGACACTTTTTTCATTTTTGAAAGTTTTGGCCTAAAAACAGACTTTTCTGCTCTATGTGTCGCGCCACTTGGCGCGCGCTTTTGATAGGGGACTCATTTTGATGCAAACTCTAAATTTTTGGATTTTTCATGGAAAAATATGCATACCTACCTATGGCCAAGAAATTCTGACAGTTTTTGGGCTTCCAAAAGGGTCAAAAACACCCCAAAAATGACCGTTCTGCCCCTTTTTTGACACACATGAAGCAGTGTTGAGAGAAATCAGTTTTGGAGGGGCAAATGAAGACCAAATTCAGAAATTCCACTTGTGTTGGAAAGTAGACAGGCAGAACTTTCCAAAAATCCCACTTGGAGAAAATTTTGACACCGGGAAGGCCTCCAAAGTCAGCTTCAAACTGGCGCGGTGCATAGAGAAATCAGGCGCGGCGCATTGGAGGATTTTGCTCATTTTTTACTCAGTAACTCTGTTTTTCACCTAGTTTTTGACAGTTTGAATTTCTTACTTCTAGATTTCAAACTCATTATGTAATTTGATGTAATTTGATGGATCTTGATGTAATTTTGTTAAATTTTCACTCATAGAAGTAGATTCATCCATCAAAAGGTTAATTGCAACTGAATGAATGAGTTTCCTTGTTTATAGAGGCAAGGTGTTCCACTGCCTACTTTCTAGTTCTCAGTTTAGATTTTGTTGGAGCAGCTCCTAAACTCATGAGCTCGACCTCTAGAAGCTAGGATGAGTGGTTGTTTGTCTATATCTTGTGGTTTTTCAGTCATTGGCATGGTTGGACTTTTGGGAATTCTTTTAGCATCATTGTACATTCATCTCTGCAGTTTGGCAAAGGAATAGACCAGGGTTTGCAGCACTCTTTGGGATTCATGTGGCATTATGATTTGATAGTGTGTTTCTATCTATAAATTTAAGTCTTCTGGTGTTTTATGTATACCATTTTCTCTCTTATTTATTCTTAACTTAAACAAACAAGGATAAAGGTAGAATTCATTAAAATTTGCAGTGCTCTACCTAGGGTTTGTTTAATTTTCTATGTTTTCAGCTTTTTGGAGAGGATACTTGAAGGTTTCTTTCCCTCTTCAACTCTTCACCTTTCTCAACTCTCCATTTCATTCAAATTGAAAGTGTCAAAACAATTTCCTACCTTTCCCCATTCACATCTCTGCGAAACTGGGCCTCATTCCCTAGACCCAAAATCTGCATTTCCCTTTAATCCAACAAAACACCCTTAAAATAAAATAAAACTCTTTTGCATATATACCTAGCCTAAAATTAGCCTTCATTCAAGTCATCTCAAGCCCCACTGATCATTTTTTGCTAAGATTGACAAGGAGAGAGCCCTCTCCCGATCTGGTAGGGCTAGCTACCAGGTTAAGCATGGTTTGATGTTACCCTAGATTCTTCTTTTCTTAGCCTGAGGTAGATTTAGGCCCTAACATAGTGGTGACCATACTGGGGACACAATATTGTTTGTTTGTTAGTTTTATTCATTTTATAAACTATAGACAGAGCCTGAAGTTAGCCAGGTAGCCTTTGAAACGCTCTTGCTTTGCATTAGCGAAAGTAGATGAATGCTACTTCAGTCAATCTCTGGTCTAGTCTTATAAACATAACATCTAACTTGAAAATTTCCCCAGTACATTAGAAAATTCTATACTTTTGGGTGATGATTTTAGAATCTAATAGTCTGAACAAGTTGCTTTTGTCCATTTGGTTTTTAGAAATAATTCAACACACTGGCTTCCAGATGACACACCAGGGAAAATCCGGATCTCGATCCACCTCCTATGTATGAAGATCCAAATCTTATTCTGAGAATCCTTTGTCGAGAAAGTCCTGTGATTCCTTTGTTCAAATCTCATTCATGTCCTGCTGTTTTTGAGTATCTTGAAGATCTTGAGTTTGACAAACAATTTGATTTGTCATTGTTTGAAACCAAGTCTGAAAGTGTTGTTAGTTTTACTGTCCTAAACCTAGAGTTTGTCAAAGATATTGAAATTGAAAAGGCCAATAGATCAATTGACAGTTATATCCTAAATCTTCAGAATTCCATTGTGGCAAAAAACATTCCCGAATTCATAGAGTCTACATCTGCAACTCTTGGGTCATCCACAATTGCATCTAGTTCAAAAATTCCTACCAAGCCTCCTTTCATTCCCACCATTCCCGTGCAGCCTTCTATCTCTGATCCAAAATCTAAAGTTGTGTCACCTCCATCCACACCACATACACCTCATACATCAATTTCTCTGACTCCTCCTATATCCCCAAGACCGGTTGTAAATCCACCTAGAGCAATGGCTGCCCGATTTGAACCCCTTGTGTTGCCTCAAAATTTGGATAACATGCCCGCTGACTATCAAAGCAAAATTCCATTGTTTGATGGCACTCCTCAAAGTGTTACTGCTCAGCAACATGTGGATAGGATGGAAAATTTCTTTGACCTTCATGAGATTGATGCAGAAAATGTGACAATGAGACTGTTTTCACAAACCTTTGGAGGTGAAGTAAGGAAGTGGTTCAGAGCTTTGCCGGTTGGAAGTATTACTGCATTGCCTAATCTTCAGAGACAATTCTTCGATCCATGGGAAATGAAGAAAAATCCTCTTCAGATTCTTTCTGAATATGAGAATATCAAGCAAAACATTGGTGAGTCTGTTCAAGATTATTGTATTAGATTCAATTCTGTTTACAACGCAATTCCTGCTGATATAAAGCCACCTATGGGGTTGGATTTGATTAAGTTTCCAGATGGCTTCGATCCTAACATGGCCTATCAATTAATAGAAAGAGATCCAGCCACTTTGGAAGACATGCAGAAAATTGCAGTCAGCGTTGAAGCAAATCTGCTTGCTAAGAGAGCTAGAACAAGAGATGAAAATAAGGTAACAGTAAAGGAAGAGGTTTCCACTTCAAATCAAGTGCTCCGAAAGATGGAACAGATGTTTGACAGATTGACGATTGACAAGTCTGAACTACAAGTCAGAAATCCTAATTTTTGTGGTCATCAGCAACCACAATTTAGAATCAAGAAAAGTGAGCAACAAGTACAAGACCAAGTAGTACAACAGCAAGTGAAGATAGCCTTACAGCAGAATTTTGTACATGGTCCGGAATAAGATGACGAGGATAATATAATTGGAGAAGAGAATCATTTCTTTACACCTGATGATATGCCAATTTTTATTACTGAAGATGAAGAGTATTCTGAGAACTCAGCTGTACAAAGGGACAAGAATTTCATCTTGGCGAATGAAACAGTTCTTGAAGAAGAGTCTGATGAATATCAGAGGGGGTACATGAATTCTTTGACCGCCCAGCAGTGACAATATTCACTCAGAAGTAGAGATGTACCCAATAATCCAATTCAAAAAAGGAAGGAAGCGACAGAACCAAAGAATGATCCACTCGTTGTGCAGAAAAAGGGGAAAGAGACAGCGGATCCCACCACAAGCAAATCACCATCAGCAAATGAAATATCCAATCAGCCAAATATATCAAAGGATAAAACTGAAAAGAAGGATGTCCCAGCTAAAGAGGTAGAGAAAACTGTTGTTTTAAACTTAGAAAATGAAATTTCTGAGTTAAAAGTATCCATTCCTTTGACTGAATTGATGAAGAATAGCAGCTATAAGGGTCAGGTGTCTAAGATTTTGAGTTTAGATCCATTATCTGATATGGTAAACGTGGAAGATGATCAACCTGAGTTGATTTTTGGTCCTGCATTGGATGGTGAGTCTCAAGATAGTGATGTACCTTATTTTTACATCAGCCTTAGGTTGCACGACTATGTGTTACACAATGCTATGTTTGATTCCAGAGCCTCTCATAATATCATGCCTAAGGCAATAATGGAAAAATTGGGATTGGATATCACCAGAAAGTATCATGACCTTTACTCTTTCGATTCTAGTAGAGTAAGATGCATTGGTCTTATCAAAGATTTGGTGGTCAGTTTGGATCAGATTCCAACTAAAAATGTTTTGATTTATGTGGTTGTGGCGGATATTCCTCCTATATTTGGCATGCTTCTTTCCAGATTTTGGGGAGCGAAACTTAAAGGGAAATTGCAGCTTGATTTATCCTATGCTAATATTCCCGTGTTCGGTCAGATGAGGAAATTATATTGGGAGAAAAAGATGAAGTATATGATTACTAGCAAGGAGAAACTAGTAAATCATCCAATCAACTATGTACATACTGATTTAGAATCATTTGTTTCATACTCAGATAGATTTAATGATGTAAATAGCCAATTAATTAAAGTAGAAGACATTCCAGAAATCACTGAAAATTTTAGAGAGGTCTTAAAGAAAGAGAGACAGAGACTTGATAGTACCGATGAGCAATCAACCTCCCGATAGTAGCAAAATGTTGATGGACAGCAAGGAGAAGTAAAAGAGCAAACATAATTTCAACATTTGGAAGAGGAAGAAGCTGGTCTGTGGACCATGGATTTTTATGGCGTGGTAGGAAGGGATGGTGCTGGAATTGGCATTTGGATACGCAGCCCTGTTTCCTCCCAAAACAAAGTGCCAAGTAATGTAAGGGTTTGTTCTTATAAATTGGCTTTTGATTGCTCAAATAATGAGGCTAAATATGAAGCTTTAATTGCTGGTTTGAAAATTCTTAGAAAGTTAAATGCCAAAAGAATTGCAGTGTATGGTGACTCTGAGTTAGTTATCAAGCAAGTGAAAGGTGAATACCAAGCTAAGCATCTTCGAATGCGAGCCTACCGCAATGCAGTACTATATATCTTGAGATTGTTTTCAGATTATACTTTGACATGTGTCCCTCATATTCAGAATGGCATTGCAGATGCACTTGCAACAGCAACAAGTAATTTTAAAATTTCGATGAATTCAAGCAACAAATTTGAAATTCATGTGAAGCATCGTCCGACTGTCCCTGAAAATCAAAGGTATTAGAAAGTGCTTCAAGATGATAAAGAGATCGATGAATTTCTGCAAAATGAAGGAAAATTCAAAGACACTTCTATTGATGGCGAGGCAGAGATAGAAGTCAATCAGTTGGAAGTTTTGCAACTCAAGGACAATGTCATTCCTAAAGGTCTAATACCTTTAGAGGAGCTTTTCGACCAAGATGATGTAGCTTGAAAACCGAGCTTGCTGCTAACCGAGAAAGGAGTTGAGGATGTGAACATTGGATTAGCAGAAAATCCTAAAATGGTGAAATTGTCTAAGGCATTGCCCCCATAGGTAAAAGAAAAGTATATCAGTTTATTATCTTCTTTCGCTGATGTATTTGCTTGGGAATATTCATATTTGAAGACATATGATACAAACATAATTCAGCATACCATTCCGATCAAGCCAAATCAAAATCCCTTTCGACAGAAGCTAAGAAGAATAAATCCAAAGCTACTGCCCTCAATAGAGAAGGAAGTGAATCGGTTGTAAAAAGCTGGTATCATCGTCCCCATAAGATTTTCAGATTGGATTTCTAATTTGGTGCCCGTGCGCAAGAAAACAGGTGAGATTCTCTTATGTATTGATTTTAGGAATCTGAATAAAGTATGTTTGAAAAATAACTATCCATTGCCCAAAATGGATCACATACTTCAGCGAGTAGTTGGAGCATCCCGCATGTCGCTGCTCGATGGGTATTCCGGTTATAACCAAATTCTGGTCCATAAGGATGATAGAGATAAAACAGCGTTCACCACTCCGTGGGGAACATTTCATTATGCTAAAATGCCTTTTGGATTGAAGAATGCTGGTGCGACGTTTCAACGAGCAATGGATATGGCATTTTCAAATGAAAAAGATGTCTTTCTAGTTGTTTATCTTGATGACTTGACAGTTTTTTCTAATTCAGATGAAGTGCATCTTTGTCATTTGAAGATTGTATTTCAGCGGTGTAGAAAATATGGTGTATCTCTCAATCCAAAGAAGAGTCTGTTTGCCATGGATGAAGGCAAGCTTCTTGGTCATATTATATCAAAAGATGGCATCCGCATCAATCCTACCCAAGTGGAAGCCATTCAGCAAATTGATCTTCCTCGAAATAAAAAGGAGATCCAATCATTCAACGGTAAGATGAATTTCTTACGTTGCTTTGTGCCCAATCTTGCATAAAATTTAAGGGAAATCACAAACATGCTCAAGAAAGATAGTGTAGTGAAGTGGACTGAGGAAGCAATAAAGTCTTTCAATTTGGTGAAATTGGCCCTTTCTTCAGCTCCGGTTTTGATCGGCCTGGACTATACTCAGGATTTCATTTTGTTTTCATTTGCCTCAGATCATACTATGGTAGTAGTCTTAATGCAGAAAAGAGACCAGCTTGAGAAACCAATAGCATTTTTCAGCAGAACCATAAGAGATGCATCTTTAAAGTATAATATTATTGAAAAGCAATCTCTTGCCTTGGTAAAAGAATTGAAATATTTTCGAGTTTATATTCTGCATTCTCACATCCTTGCTTATGTTCCTAATGTTGTTGTTAAAGAAGTCTTAGTGCAAACAGATCCAGAAGGGAGACGAGGCAAATGGATTGCAGCCTTGTTGGAATATGACGTGGAGATCAAACCTACAAAGCTCATCAAAGGACAGGGGCTGGATAAACTAATGGCTGAGTCAAATTTTCATGCCTTGGACATTAATCTCATTGCTGCTATGTCCAAGGAAAATGAATAAATTTCGCTTGCTTAGGTATCAAAAATTTTTGTTCTTTCTCCGTGGTATTCAGACATTGTTTATGTACTCCAAAATCTGTCACCACCGCCAGGAATGGCTAAAAACAAAAGTAGGACACTGAAATTGAAGGCTACCAAGTTTTGTATCATGAATAATGTGCTCTATTGGAAAGATCCTGGTGGTGTCTTGCTCAATTGTTTGGTTGAAGAAGAGGCAAAACAGGTTATGGAAGACTTTCATAAGGGAGACTGCGGAGGTCATCTTTTCTGGAAGACTAACGCCCAAAAAAATTTTTGAGAGCAGGATATTATTGGCCAACTCTCTTTGCTGATGTGTACCAAATTGTTAAAAGTTTTCAAGAATGTCATATTTTTCAAGGAAGGAGAAAATTGTAGCCTTTACCTCTCAAGCCCATTGAAGTAAGTGCTCCATTTCAGCAGTGGGGTTTGAACTTCATTGGCGAAATCCATCCTACTTCTTTGGCGCAGCATAAATGGATCCTTACAGTGATGGACTATTTTACTAGGATTGAGGTGATTCCCACTAGGCAGGCCACAGATTTGTTAATCATTTCATTTCTTGAAAACAATATTTTGTCTCGTTTTGGCTGTCCAAATAAGTTGATCACTGATAATGCAGCAGCCTTTAAATCTAAAAGAATGATTGAATTTTTTGATAAGTATCAAATCACTTTGGGGCACTCAACCGCATATCATCCATAAGGCAACGGATTGGACGAGTCCTCAAATAAATCCTTGGTTAATATTATCAAAAAGATGCTGTAAATGAACAAGAAAAGTTGGCACAAGAAACTGGTTAATTCACTTTGGGCAGATAGAGTAAGTCAAAATAAATCTATAGACATGTCCCCTTTTGAGCTCGTGTATGGGGTTGACACTGTATTCCCGACCTCTCTCGCAGTTCCAGTGGTTAAAATTCTGTAGGAAGCTGGCAGCGAAGATGATCATTTGCAACGAAGAATTAATCAAATGATCCATTTACAGTAGACTAGAGAGGAGGTTTTTCAGAACACTTTCAAGCTACAAGAGAGAATCAAGAAGATATATGATCGAAAGGAAAAGGCGGACAAGTTTCAAATAGAGGAAGTGGTGCTAAAGTGGGACACGAGAAACGAAGATAAAGGTAAGCATGGAAAGTTTGAAAATATTTGGAAAGGACCTTTCAGAATTGCTGCATATCGAGGCCAAAATGCTTTCATTTTGAAAGAAATGAATGAAGAAGATTGTCCCGGTGGGCCGGTCAATGGTCGGCTACTCAAACGGTACTATTTCTGAAATTTTTTCTATTGTCATATGTATCACTATACATACTGGTTTGTTTAAATTTCATTGCAAGTGGGTGCTGTCATCATTCTTTCAGTTTGGGACCCGAAGTGAAGGCTATAAAACTGAGGGTTGTTTTCAGTTTTGGTTTAGTTTGTTTGAGTCAGGTCTTTCAGTCGATTTAAGTCTTGAAATTGAGTCGATTTTGAGTCAGATTTCAGTCCTGAAATTGAGTCAAGAGTTTTGTTTTGGTTTTTCGAAGTTATTGACTCCATAGCCCAATGGACGAAGGCACTGCCTACTTTCCCATAGAGCTGTATTTCTTGGCACCTCCAAGGAGCTACCATCCCCATTGGAGCCAATGTTAGTGTCGGTATCTCCATCCCTCCGTCAGTGATCAAAATTCTCTTGTTGCATTGCATATTAGGTGTCTCACTCAGTCAGCTGCATTCCATTAGGAGCATGGATCATCTGAAAGTAGTGGCTTTTTATACATTTTCCCTCATGTCCTTTACCTGCTGACCCATTTTCATTCATCAATATCATCTGCACTCACTTTTTGTCCTTAAATTTTTAAGAGTCATTTCTATGGTTTTCAGTCCCAGTAGGTATAGGGCTTCATCAATAAGGTCTCAAAAATGCCCAATAATGGTCAGCAGGCGCATGAGGAGTTTGAATAAAGTTCCAATGCTAAATAAATTTCATCATCATATGCCTAGAAATGTATTTTTCCTCAAAACCCTGTTTTGAAGAAAAAATAGAGTATTCTATCTTTTTATGTATAAATTTGATGTAATTTCAAGTTTTCTCATGTGTAAACAATTCCAATGGCAACCCTGGTCACCTTGTCAAACTTCAGCAACCCTTCAAGGAAAACAAAAAGCAAGTCATTCAGTTAATCAGAGGCAAAATGAAGCAAAATGCCTAAAACAGAGATTAAAAAAAAGTGTCAAAGGTAAACATTACAAAAGTGGGTTTTTCGAGTGGAAAATTAAAGCCTTTGGTATATAAGTCATTTTCCATGTTCAAAGGGCTCATTTGCATCCAAAAGAGCAAGAGAGATTGGGAGCCAAGCTCGTGGTCACAAAATCGCAGCCAATAGTTTTAGTCTCAGGGGCACGGTGCATAGAGCCCGTGTGACGCATTGGGTCAGACTCCACAGTGCAAGAAATACACCAGCGTGACGCACATAACCGACATGGCGCATTGGGTTTGTGGCGCAGCGCGTAGAGATGCTAGTTATTTAAACAACGATTTCATTCAAAACTTCAAATTTTCTCGGTTTCCTCCGGTCCAAGTAAGTCAAACAATTCTGCCAATGCCAATGAGCGTGTGTTTTATGATGTTTATGAGGAATTAATAAAAAAAAATCAAACACTATTTCCTTGCTCAAGAAATGATTGCTTAGGGTTTGTAAACTCATTTTTGTGGTCATCACTCCCTCATCCTTTAGTCCTTCACTATTTTTCTAGTTTCATCAAACCATTTCCCTATTCCCCATATCCCTAAATTCATCTACCCCTATCCCATATTCCCATTATCCCAAATCCTAGCTACAAAAATTCCCAAACCCCAATTACTATCCCAAAGCCTAGAGACTATCCCTAAAACCCTTCAATTCCCCAAATTCCAATTAACAATATTCCCAACATTCCCCTTACCCTCCCCTTCATAGTCCCTCACACATTTTCATAAACTTGGCAGCAAAAAACCAAAGGCACCTAAAACTCTTCATACTCATCTAAGACAACACAAACTTTGGAAAACATGGAGTCATATTCCTCTTATGATAGAGATGAAGAAACACACAGTGACTCTCAAACAGAATTGCATGCACCAAGGAGACCTCACAAGAGTGGTAAAAATGTACGGGAAGAGCCTACTTCATTTGTTGAACTGCAGGCCTGCCCCCTTACTATCACATGTTTTCAACAGCAGTCTTGTTATCACTTTTGTGAGATGGTTGCTAGAGTCTAGTACCATCATGAGTTGGCCAAATTTTTTGTGCTTCATTTACATAATGGCCAAGTCACTCTTGCAGGTGTGACATTCACCTTGACAGCTGAGTCTAGCTCTCTAGCAACTGGTATTCCAAATGTCGGAGAGCAATGGAACAAAAGGTAGCAAGTTGATAGGGAACACTATGAGCCATACATCAAGCCTGGTTTTTTGAGACAGCTCAGTAGATTTTTTCCTTTTCGGTACCTGAACGATTCATACACTCCTTTGATGAAACTCATTATCAAATATTTCAGCTGTGAGGGCCGGTTTTCTCGCTTATATGCCTATCACATCAGATTGCTGATGCGCTTTACCAAGGTGAGAATGATGAATCTCCCCTATTTCATGTGCCGAAATATTGAGAAGATGACCACCCTAGTGCAAAAGAAAACTTCTGAGCAGCAGTATAACACTATCTATCATTTTGCACTGAACAAAATTGTGGTTATGCATCAGCTTGGTTTGCAGGATATTTCATGGGAGGATTTCATTTCTCATGAGTTCTTCACAACTCCTTAGGAACCTCCGGAAGATTTCCATGAGATAGGTGAACCTTCACATCAGCATGAGGGTCATGAGACACAGACTGCTAGTGTGCCGGTGTCTGTCACCTATCAAAAGGGCACTAGAAGGTTGTTTGCAGCAGCCAAGCGAGTATTATCTCCACCCGGGTTGGAAGGTGTCTCGCTTCCTCCATTAGTAATGTAGGTACAGGACAAGGGAAGGAGGTCAATACATGATGAAGGGCCTTCAGGAGAATAGGAAACAGATTTCATTCTCATTCAGGATGATGACACTGATTTGGGCCCACAAAGCTCAAAGTTCAGAGAGATCATTCAAGAGCAGAAGACAGAGATAAGTACTTTGTCCCTCAAACTAGAAAGATCCCAGTGGATAATAAAATACCTTTAGCAGAGAAACAAATAGCTATAGGATCAACAAACCATCTTAGAGCTACAAAACATACGTGAGAACCGGCAAGCTGCCAAAAGGAGCAAAATCGAGATGACATCACTTGAGAAAGAGATTGAGGCTGATCGTGTAACTTGGCTTGAAAGGGTAAATACTCATTTGTAAAATCTGTTGGAGAAAGCCAAAAAATAAAAGAACATGTTGAGGCACATGGCCAATCATTATTGGGCGAGAAACCATGTTTGCAAAGCAAGGATCAAAATCTTGAAGGCCAAGTTGAGGAAGGCCTCAAAGCGTCGGAAAAGGCATGATAGACTTCAGATCTTGGACAAGGATTCCTTGGCCTAGCATAGCACATAATGGAAGACACTCAGCCCAAATTTCAAAAAATTTGGGACACTTTTTGCATTTTTGAAAATTTTGGCCTAAAAACAGACTTTTCTGCTCTATGCGTCGCGCCACTTGGCGCGCGCTTTTGATAGGGGACTCCTTTTGATGAAAAATCTACATTTTTTTATTTTTCATGGAAAAATATGCATGCCTACCTATGGCCAAGAAATTTTGACAGTTTTTGGGCTTCCAGAAGGGTCAAAAACACCCCAAAAATGACCTTTCTGCCCCTTTTTTGACACACAGGAAGCAGTGTTGGGCAAAATCAGTTTTGGAGGGGCAAATGAATACCAAATTTAGAAATTCCACTTGTGTTGGAAATTATACAGGAATACCTTTCCAACAAGCCCACTTTTAGCAAATTGGGACACCGGGAAGGCCTCCAAAATCAGCTGCAAACTGGCGTGGCGCATAGAGAAATCAGGTGCGGCGCATTGGGGGATTTTGCTCATTTTTGACTCATTACCTCTTTTTTTCACCTCTTTTTTGACAGTTTGACTTTCTTAATTCTAAATTTCAAAATAATGATGTAATTTGATGTAATTTGATGGATCTTGATGTAATTTTGTTAAATTTTCACTCATAGAAGTAGATTCATCCATCAAAAGGTGAATTGCAACTGAATGAATTAGTTTCCTAGTTTATAGAGGCAAGCTGTTCCACTACCTACTTTCTAGTTCTCAGTTTAGAATTTTTTGGAGAAGATCCTAAACTCCTGAGCTCGACCTCTAGAAGCTAGGATGAGTGGTTTTTTTTCTATATCTTGTGGTTTTTCAGTCATTAGCATGGTCGGACTTTTGGTAATGCTTTGAGCATCATTGTACATTAATCTCTGCAGTTTGGCAAAGGAATAGACCAGGGTTTGTAACACTGCTTGGGATTCATGTGGCATTATGCTTTGATAGTTTGTTTCTCTCTTTAAATGTAATTCTACTGGTGTTTTATGTATACCATTTCCTCTCTTATTTCTTCTTAACTTAAACAAACAAGGATAAAGATAGAATTCATTAAAATTTGCAGTGCTCTACCTAGGGTTTGTTTAATTTTCTATGTTTTTAGCTGTTTGGAGAGGATCCTTGAAGGTTTCTTGCCCTCTTCAACTCTTCACCTTTCTCAACTCTCCATTTCCTTCAAATTGAAAGTCTCAAAACAATTTCCTACCTTGCCCCATTCAGATCTCTATGAAACTGGGCCTCATTCCCGATACCCAAAATCTGCCTTTCCCTTTAATCCAACAAAACACCCTTAAAATCAAATCAAACTCTTTTGCATATATACCTAGCCTAAAATCATCCTTCATTCAAGTCATCTCAAGCCTCACTGATCATTTTTTGCTGAGATTGACAAGGAGAGAGCCCTCTCCCGATCTGGTAGGGCTAGCTACCAGGTTAAGCATGGTTTGATGTTACCCTAGATTCTGCCTTTCTCAGCCTGAGGTAGATTTAGGCCCTAACGCAACCTCTCACATAACTATTCGGCATCTACTACATCATTTTTCAGATGTTTTCAGAGCCCTTTTTTTAAACCGACCTAATTTTTCAAGATCTTTCCATTGCAGCAGTTGGTTTCAGCCTTTTTAGCTTCAGATTTTAAAGGAATGGAAAGAGAATTCCCAATTATTCTTAACAACAATAATTATTTCCAATGGTTATCCTACATGGTAGACTTAATTAGACCTAAAGAGATTTATAGAATAGCCATAGGACAAGAAACTAAACCTATCGATGGAGATAAAGCTGCTAAATGGGAAAATAAACAAGATCAAGCACGAGGATTGATAGGAATGCCCATTGCTCAAGATCTTAGATTTAAAATCCAAGAAATTGACACCCTTGATGTAGCTATGAAAAAGCTAAATACTTTTTTTGACATTCAAAATGAAATCAGATCCCACCAGATTGAAAATGAGTTTCTTACTTTGGACCCCAATAATTTCTCCTCTATTGAATATTTTTTTCCCAATTCAAGACCCTTAGACTTCTTTTAGAAGGTTGTAAGGTTAAAAAGGAAGATGATAGCCTTATCTATTCCATTATTTCTAAGATTGGCCCTGCATACTCTATATTTGTTTCCACCTTCCATTTCACTAGAGAAGCCCTCATTTCTCAAGGAATAGCCTATGATTCCACCTCTTTTGATGCCTTTTGTGATTCTTTGATAAGTGAACAGGAAAAAATCTAAGACCTTGGTATTATCAATATTGGAAACTCTTCTAAGAAAGCCTTAGCAGGCCAACAAAAACTATGTCAAAATAATCCTAAGAAGCAGCATCCTAAAAATAATGGTCCTAAACCAAAAAACGGTATTAAGCAATTTCAGCCGAAAACTGAAAAAGAAACTCAACAAATTGATAAGGCAAATAAAAACAAAGGAATGGAAACATATAGAAATTCCAAATTTTTTAATCTTGATGGCCATGTAGAGTCAAAAAATTTTAAAAATATGGAAGCCTTGGAAGCAGCAATGAAGAAGCACAACATCAATTTGGAGAAATCTTCAACTTTATCTTCTGGAATGGAAATTTCTGCTTGTGATTGTCAAGCATAAATATCTAGTTATTCATTGAATGTATCTTCTTATTCTCATTCTCATGAGTGTCTCTTTGATTCTGGAGCCTCTTACCACATGGCCAAAAATAAAGCCATGTTTTCTTCTTTAAATGATTGTAAAACCAAAAACATTTATGTTGGTGATGATATATCTCTTAGTGTTTTAGGTTCTGGAACCATTCATCCAGATAATGGTCAATTTAATGATGTATTATGTGTTCCTACCTTGTCCTAAAAACTTCTATCTATTTATCAGATAACTTATTCAGGTGAAGGAAAAACAGTAGAATTATCGCCTCATGATGTTGTAAATAAGGATCTCAAATATCCTAGACATATTTTAGCTACTTGCATTGTTGATGATTCCACAAGGTTGTATAAATTTGACAAATTTGGTTCATCATGTCTTCCCTCCATTTTTGTTGCTCATAATGATGAAGTGAGCAAAATTTGGCATGATAGACTTGGGCACTTAAACTATCTCTCTATTCAAACTCTATGTAAATAAAATATGGTGACAAGTCTTCCTATGGTATCTTGCCAAGATGGTGTTTTTTCCATTTGCATACTTGAAAAACATCATCGAGACAGTTTTTCCAAATGTGCCTCTTGGCACGGTTCAACCCCTTTGCATATTGTGCATAGTGATTTATGTGGTCCACTTCCAATTGTTTCTTTATCTAGTTGCAAGTACTTCTTAAATTTCATTGATGGTTTTTCCAGACACACTTGGGTATACTTCTTAAAACTCAAGAGTGAATTTTTTAACATGTTCTTGGCCTTTAAAGCCTATGTTGAGAAACAATATGGAAATCAAATTCTTAAGTTAAGATCAGACAATGGAGGATAATATGTTAACAAAAAAATTATCAAATTTTGCAATGAGCATGGCATTCAATTGCAACATATTGTTCCATATACTCAACAATAAAATGGTGTAGCTGAAAGGAAAAATCACACCTTAAAATAAATGGCTAATTGTATGCTTCAATCTAAAGGAATTAGTCTTAATTATTGGGCAGAAGAAATTAACTGTGCAAATTACATACTAAATCGTACACTCACTAAGGTTTTAAGGAATATAACTCTAGAAGAAGCCCGGAGCTCAATCAAACCAGATGTAAGTCACTTTCATGTTTTTGGAAGTGAAGCTTGGGCCCATATTCCAAATGTGAAACATAAAACCTTAGAACCTAAGAGTGAAAAATGCATTTTTGTTGGATATTCTGAAAATTTCAGAGGATATAAAATTCTTCAACCAAAATTCAAATATTTAATCATTAGAAGAGATGTAAAATTTGATGAAAATATATTGGCCTACGAGCCTAGTTTGGCAGGTGTGCCACCTTTGGCCTACGATCCTGATTCAACATATGTGCCATCTCTCTCTATCTATTCTATTTTTGACAACATTCCTTCTAGTTCGAATGATGACAAAAATTATGACAATCCTCCTCCACCACCTTAAGATCTTCCTTCAACTCCACAGCTTCCAATGTGGGTCCGCTCTACTCGTGATGCAATAGGTTCTCTTGCAGGTGACCCTGTAGATCAATGTCATACACGTTCTCAGTTTGAAAGAGCCTCTTCCTTATTAGCTGAAGATCTAGAAAATCCTGATCCATACACCTTTGAAGAAGCTTCAAGTCATCCAGATTGGGATTAAGCTATGAATGAAGAATATCATTCCTTATTGGCAAATGATACTTGGGATCTTGTTCCTCTTCCAAAGGGAAGAAAACTTGTCAGATGCAAATGGGTTTACAAAAAAAACTTTGGACCAGATGGAAAAGTGGATAAACATAAAGCTCGTCTTGTTTCTAAAATATTTTAACAAGTTGAGGGCATTGAATGTACTAAAACCTTCTCCCCTATTTCCAAATTGAATTCTATCCACCTTTTTCTTTCCCTTGCTGCCTCCTTTAAATGGGAAGTCCATCATATGGATGTTAAATCTACCTTCTTAGATGGGGATTTGAATATACATGGAACAACCCCCTGGCTTTATCCAAGATAAACCTAGCCTTATTTGTCACCTTAGGAAGTCTCTTTATGTTATCAAACAAGCCCCTTGGGCTTGGTATGCCAAAATGGATAGATTTCTCTTAGATTATGGCTTCTCTAGATGTCATTCAGACAACACTGTCTACACCAAGAAAGTGAGTAAGTCCTTAATAGTCCTTTTTTTTTATGTTGATGATCTTATCCTTACTGGTAGTGATCCCCACCATATAAACCATGTGAATTATAGCCTCAAAAATAAGTTTGAAATGACAAAATTAGGTCACTCGCATTATTTCCTTAGTCTTCAAGTCTTGCAATCCAAAGGAGGTATTACCCTTTCGCGGTCCAAGTATGCCTGTGATATTCTACACCACTTTCACATGGAAGAATCTAAGCTATCCCCTTCTCTCTTTCAGTATGGACTCAAGATTTCAGTCACTTGTACTTCTCCTAAAGTTGATGCTACCTTATATTGTCAAGTTGTTGGTGAACTTATGTATCTAACCCATACTCGTCCTGACCTTTCCTTTGTCGTTGGTCTTGTTGCTCGGTTTATGCACCAACCTCATGAAATTCACTGGAAATAAGGTAAGAGAATACTTTGTTATATTTGAGGTAAATTTCAGTTTGGGATTCATTACAGTGAAGGAGCATCTCCATTGTTGATTGGTTTCATCGATTCTGATTGGGCTGGTGACCTTGATGATTGAAAGTCTATTGTAGTTTATGTATTCACTATTGGTTCAGGACCTATTACATGCTCTTGTAAGAAACAAGGTGCCATCTCTCTTTATTTAGTAGAAGAAAATTATCATGGTACAATTGAAGCCAGAAAGGAAGCCATGTGGCTGCGTCAGATCCTGACCGAATTCTGACTTCATCAACAGCATCCAAGTACACTTTGGTGTGATAATCAGAGTGTCATTCAGCTATGCAAATATTCAGTTCAGCATCAGTGTATGAAGCACATTGAGATTCACATACACTTCATCAGAAAGCTCATTCATGATCATGTTCTTGAAGTGTAGTATTGTTTAACCAATGATAAAGTTGTAGATATCTTTACAAAGGCTCTCACAGAAGAGAAGTTTACCAAACTTCTATCTTTGCTTGGAGTTCAGGAAATTTATCATTAAGGGGGGATAGGCTCTAATGCCTCCTTCCTTCTCCTATTGTGTCATCTTTGTAAATCCATCAATCCTATCTCAAGTTGTTCTTAAGGGTGGATGTTAGGATATTTCGACACATAGGAAATAGTCTTCTATTGTGTCACCTTTGTAAATCCTTCAATCCTATACCAAGTTGTTCTTAAGGGGGGATGTTAGGATATTTTGACACATAGGAAATAGTTAATATAACTTGGTATGGTGTATAGTTTGGTAAAGTGTGTTTCTTAAATTTGTACATTTGTAACTTATAATTTGACATTCACGATACGTAGTGATCTGACGGTTCACTCTCTCCTCAGTATTACCAACACTTGATCTGTGGCTTAACACCCAATTGGTCCATGGTCTCTATTTAAAGAGTATGGAGGGTCATTTTTCCGCTAACCATTTTATGAGAGAAGCTTATGTAAATTTTCTTTCTTTATATTAATAAATTGCCTGAAGTGGTCACATTAGCTAAGGTCGTTTATTGTTTCCCTGTTTGAGGGTTTTAACCACATCAAATATTGGTGTACTGATATGTGATATGTTTGTGAGCGGTGACCTTTGGTGTTTGATCTAAGGAACTTACCCTGTAAATTCCTACATAAACATACAAAAATTTAACAATAACTTGACCTAACCAGGCCTAGCCATGAGAATCATTTCGTTGAGCATATAATGAACATGTGAGCTACATGTCATGAATGTGTATCTGATCACAGGAGTCTAAAACTTATCTGAGAATCACCAAGAAGGTCTAATTCCCTCTCATAATAGCTTCAATAACACTTGTTATCCCATGCATTCATTAACCATCATATACTTATCAAATCCTAAACAAATCCATAACTAGAGCACATTATATATACATGCTTATAACGAACATAAAACCAAATTATTAAACATGACATAACAATGAAATCACCATAATAACAAGTAAAAGTGCTCGGAGAATAAAATAGGAAAATAAATCTTATTAACTGATGCAAAATCCAACCAAGTCAGGGACTTCCACCTACCACCCGAACATATATTTGGTTGAGCCAAATATTTCTTTCATCCAATCACCCGTGTTCCATATTCCATGCATGAATTTGAGATATCAAGACACAAACAACCAGAGCTTCTTGGAGGTTAAACCAACTCCACCCTCAAGCTACCATGATCTCCCCAAAGCTGGTCAAGATATCATGAAACCAAAACAAGTTGTGATGCCTTAGAGTTTATTCACCATTACCTTGAGTAATTTTCCTATCTTCGCCCACTTGTTAATGGATTCCCAGATATTAAACCACCTACACCCCCAACCCTTGGGAATTTTCCTGATACCACCTCATCCGATTCCAAAACCTTTCGTTAATCCAAATAACAATAAGAAAATAATCCCATCACACCATGACTATCTAGGAAATGGAAAGGAAAGGTTGAAACCCCTGTCAAAACCATGCAAAACCCATGCCAATGACAAAAATTGAACCAAATAAAAAAATACATGTACCATGCATTCACACCTCAACTAGTAAATCACACATGCAACCTATTACCTACAAAATATTCTTGTTGAAGTTGTTGATCCAGCATTCTCCTTGCTTTCCTTATGTGTCCTCTTCCTTCCTTTTCTTTCCTTGTCTTTCCTTTTCTTGCTTGCTTTCTCTTCTTGGTGCCTTCTCTCGCTCTTAAACTAATTCCAAATACAAACTGAAAAAAGGCTCCAAATTGATCCTTTGATGCATTTTTATTATCGATGCCTCTAATTTCTTCATTTTCCTTCATTTTTCCTTCAATTTTCCTTTCATGCAAAGATGTGACCCTTCATCTCCATTTTCTCCTATTTTTCTTTATTTTTATAAATAAAATGCCAAATATTGCTTCTCTACCTCTGTCAATGCCTTTGTCAATTTCCTTGGCCATAAGTAAACTGAAAGTGACACCCACTAGGATTTTTTTCCCAACATTCATCTTGGAATACGTGTCTCGTGAGCTTTATCTTATTTTTCCTTTATTATAATTTATTACATGAAATTTTAACTCGAGGTTGTTACAAATACCTCCATTCTGCAAGAAGATATTAACACTCATAAATTTAGTCATAAATTTGATTTGGATACTTGTCATCTTATATCATATATTTCTTATGACCCTTTGTCCCTTAATCTGCCAAATCAATCTCTTCCAAATCCAAGTAGTGAACAAGTACAAGGTAGTCATGTTCCGTAGGCAGAGGAGCAGGAAGGTGAAGATTCTTTCAATCTTTCTTCTCTTTTTCAAAGTCGTTAGTATGAAGATGGTGTTTCTTCATTATTGATTGATATTTAATCTGGTAGTCAATCAAATGAAATCGATCTTCCTAATCACTCTGAAGTCTTTGGAAACCAATATTCTGATGATGATGAATCTGTTGACGTATATGATGATGGAAGCCCAAGTACACTAATTTATCTTTCAATTTCAAGAAGTTTTTTTTTTCCGAAAGATTTAGATCTTAAATATGATTCGATGAAAGAATATTCTCTTATGAACACTTCTTCGCCTTTACCTCCCTATTCCTTATTCTCTATGTTTTGTAATGCATCAAATTTCGATGAATATACTATGTTATCTCTGAATTCATAGTTTAATGAGTTGAATCTCGAATGACACGAGACTATGAGATTATCCACGATGAAGAAGAAAGCTATTAAAATCATTAAGCATCCATCCCAGTCCTTACATTCTTATGTTTTGCATGAAGTTAACCCTTCAAATGAGGTCTCTCATGAGTTTTATCTGATTCATACATCTCTAAATTTTTTATTAGAAGAATATTATGACTTGAGTAATTTTTTTGTTTATGTTGTAAAATTTGATCAATCCAATGAGGTAGATGGATTCCATCCAAATAATTGTGATATTTCCAATTTAACTCATATTAGCTATCCACATCCAATTTACGATATGGATCAGTTCTCAAAATGTGGTTATTTATCTTTTCAAAGTTCTCGAAATTTTCAGGAATTCAAGGAACTTCAAATCTCATTGATGGTTAATTAAAGTTCTTGCAATCCTGGTAAGATCCCTGAGCTGCGTCAGATATGGATTTCCTCGTAAAATTCCTTACTTCGTATCATTTCATTGGATGAAAACTCGATGGATTTTGGTATTTTTGGTTATAATTTTTCTATAATTCATTATCGAGTTTCTAATTAGATAGATGATTTTATAGTTCAATTTGGGCATCATCCCCCATGACTTGGTCAAACTAGACATCATCCCCAGGACCAATGAAATATGGTCTATCATCCCCTCATATTTCAGTTGCTACATATCCTAAGAGAAGAACATTTCATTCATGGCTTCTATTGTGAGATTTCCAAGGTTTGAAGTATATGTTATATTATTGGTATGTCAAAATTCTCAATTTTTACCCCCTTCCTATTACAAAATTATAATCATTAACCTTTATTTTATCTCCATAAACCTCATCATTCCTGCACTAGTCCAAGATTACTATCTATAACTACACAAACTTTATATTTCATGTTTAAGGTTTATTTGGTGCTTAATTAATAATTTTAAATAGATTTCGTGCCTTTAATATTTATCATAACTTATATTTACTTTCCTAAAGTATTTGATAAGCTAAAGTATTAATAATTGTATTAGCTTGATCTAGTGCAGGTAGATTCGTGCACCGACGACAACTATCTATTCTGTGATCTCTGCAACAACTCGATCACTTCGCATGGGCATATTGGCCCACGATGCCCAATTTAGTTGTGGTCATCCGAAGTTGAACTCAAGTGAGGGACATCTAGGATGTGATCGAGGATAAGGTCTACGGCCAACGATTAGTTCTCATCCTATTATAGTTGTTGGCTTAATCTTGTAATTTTGTTTGTTATTTTGTTCAGCCGAAAGGCTCGATTTGGAGCAACCGTGTAATTTTCAATTATGGCCATAGGCCGAAGGGATGTATAAAGTATAGCTCTTAGGTAGAACTATTTTAGTGATTGCAAGTGCAACTGTAATTTCGGTTTATTTGTAATCTCGTTGTCGCCCTCGTTTTGGGCTGGACTTGAACTTAAAATGTATATTTGTTGATTGAAGTTAATACAAGGACCCTTGTCATGATTTTCTCACTCTGCGTTTAATATTTCATTGATGCATTGCTAAAGTGTTGAAGAGTTTCATTTCCTAAAACGGGAAATGAGCTAGTTGGCTAGGAACCAGGCAACCGAGCTCGTTTACCCTCATGTTTTCGTTATCTTAAAGGTGTGAGTTGACTTTGTTTATTTGCATAAGCATGGTTTTAATCTTAATTTCATTTTTTTATTAAGAATTTTGGTTTACTTCATTGAACAATGAAAGCGTGAACGAATCTGTTGTGTGGAAGTCAAATTGAATTTATTCATTTCCTGCAGTTTATTTTCTGGTTTGTTTTCACTTGGATCATGCAAAGATATCATTCCCGCACCAGTGCATGTAGGATCATGCACTCTGGTTTGCTAGTTTATTTATAGCAAGTGTTTTATTCTTTTTCCTTCATACTATTTAATCTATTTCTGCAAGTAAGCGTTTACTATCAGAAGGAGCATTTATAATATTAAAATTTTAACTCCTGAAGATTAAGAATGACTTTTTGAAATGTAAAATAACGTTCTTGCAATATGTTAATTCGTATCTGCATCTCATGATTTGAGGAGAAGGATTAAAAGTAATTTGTAATATTATAAGTGAACCTTTTTGAGTTAGGTATGGTCGCATGCAAAACCCCTTTGACTAAGGAAGGTCCGGTTTAACTCTTGAATATTGTCTTCCTCTCAAAGTTTATTTCTATTACAAGGTTCAGTTTATTGAAGCATTATTTTTCATGTGTAAGTCATTTCGGAATTCTGGTCGCATTTGCAATTATTTTTATAGTTAACGCACCTTTTGTTTTTGTGAAAGTAAATTGGAAAACCTGGTGTAGGAAGCTCTGTTCAGGCACAAGAACAAGTGTCTTGTTACAATAACAGAGCGCTCCAAGCCTTGAGGCTTAGAAACCCTACATGAAGACATAAGTCTTCAGTATAAGTGTAAAATATACTTCTCACATAAATTTATGTACATGTACTAGTGCAAGCGCATTGCAGGAGTACAGGAATGACTGCTTAGTGTGAGAAGGAAAAACATTTATAAGGTAGATATTTTCAAGGGTCCACTTGATAAACTACCATCACCTAGAACGAGGATAAACATAGAATTCTAATTCAACAATTAAGATTATCTACAACAGTGTGAAATTTCCTTTATTTTATTTCTTCAGAATGTATTCTTTTACATTCCAGCACTAGAATTTCTTTGGTGTCAATTTCCTTTGAGATCGTTTTCTATTTGATTCTGCAATATTTCAATTGAGAAGTAGAAATAGAAATAGGAAAATTTAATACCACTTATGGCATTACATGTGCTTCGTCTCTAAGTTTACAAAACCCCTAGGTTGAAAATTAAGTGTTGAAGGCGTTTGCTTAAGTGAAATTCCTGCACCCAAAATTTTGGCATCGTTGCCAGGGAGGCGATTTTAATTGGTAAGAATTTTCCATTTTCTACAATAGGGGTAAGTTTGCTATTATTTTTTCAACAGTGTTCTTGGATTGATTGAAATAATTTTTAGGTGTTAAGTTACTTTTTCATTGCCGCATTTTATTAAAATTTTTATTTATCATTTTTTTAAATGAATTCCTAAAAGAGGTAGGGGTCCAAATCCCACTAAGGGCCTAGGAAATACTGTTAAATATGAAAACAATTCTTATATTGGGCCTTCTTTTGCAGGAAGGAACTCCAAACAAACTCGGACTCATCACCTAGGAACTGTCCACTTGGATTCTGGAAACAGTAGTCGAGGAGTGACATAGCCCTCAAAGGGGACGAAGGAGACTATTAGACCCCAGAGTTGGCCTTCCCAGCCTGTTGAGATTAGTTCGATTGGAGGAAAAACAATGGAAGATCATGAGGACCATGCTGAGGGTTTGCCAAAAATGAGGTAAATGAGGAGCAATCCACTTTTGGATTCCCAATTGTGGATCCAGATGTAACTGTCCAAATGAATAATATACCACCATCAACTCTTCCTCATTTCTATGGTAAGGTATATGAAGATTCAAACTCTTTCCTATTCAAGTTTGATATTTTGTGTAGGAGCTATGATTATTCATCTGATGCTCAGAAATTAAAGTTGTTTCCCGCAACTCTCAAGGATGCAGCATTATGGTGGTTCATGGGACTAGGGGGGAACACTATAGCTTCTTGGGAACATACTACGATAGTGTTCTTGTCAAAATATCAGGAATATTGTAAAACTAGAGATATTCAAGATGAAATCTTTACTATTGTGCAAAATGATGATGAGACTCTAGAGGACTACTGTTACACCAATTTTTGGTCATCTAACCTGTTACTATTAGATGGACCAAAGTACACCATGTAAGACCAATTTTACCCTAGTAAAATTTCTTTCACTATGAAAAATAACTTAGTAATCCATAGTTTATTAAATTTTTTATGGTCTAAACAGGAAACCCCATGAGGAATAGTTGAATAAATCCTTATTTGTTTGACTTTCCTCAAGGGATAATTAATTAAACCACCGTTTAATTAATATTCCTGATCATATTTAATTGAAAACAGGAAAATTAATTAGATAAATAATTATTTATCATATTATTTTCTAGGAATAAATATTTAAAACATTATGTAAATAATATTCCTTTTTAAATTTGACTAAATCATTTATAAATAATTGAATAAATAATTATTTATTTAATTATTACTCAACCATATTCTTAAAATAATAAATAAATAATTTATTTATTTATTATTTACAAATAAAGGGATTTGACCAAATTCAAAAAAAATTTCCCTCTAAAAAAAAATAATAAAATATTCCATAAATGTTGGATCTACATTTGGTTAATAATATTTTAATTATGCACCAATATGTAGACTAACTCAATATCTTGTTATAAATAGAAGGGGTTTTTCCATTATTCACTACCTTTTGTTGCCTAAAGATCGCTTTGCACCTATACTTTTGGTCTGACATTGATCCTCCATCATTGTCATATTTTTCTACCTTTTTTTCTTGTGAGCTCCCCTTGAGTTCCATTTTTGTCTGGGTTTTCTGTATCATCAAGAGAGAGATATCTTAGATCTAAAGCATTGAGGACATAAAAGAACCCATCCCATTGAGGGGGACTGGTAACATCTTTCTATGTTCCCTTCCCAGGTTTCATAATACAAATATTCTTTAAAAACATTCTTGTCTTGTTCATTGAAGGCATGGAGCAACTCTTGCTTTTATTTGTTGTTTAATGTCTTTAACTGCATAGATCTAGAATTTTGTAGCATTTATTCTAATCACTAACTACATATATAAGGAAATTGACAGCCATCTTTGATGTTATGGTTGTTTTTTATGCACAACTAAAGTGAATTTTTTGCATACACTTGCGATTAGAATTCACACTAACAATTGGCGACTCCATAAGGGTTTATAATTATGACCACTGTCATTTTTCAGATCCCTGCATGATCAGATGCTTCAACCCCTAGGGTATTTATTCAACTTCTTATTTTTTTTCATTTATTGATGTTGTTTTTAACCTTTAAAACCATAAAACAGTAAAAATTCTTACTTTCGTGTATTTTTGGGCCTATTCCACAAGTAACAGGTATCAGTCACAACAGAGATGGAAAATTTTTCAGAAACCTACTCCCAAGACAACCATAAGTGTAGGCCACATTTTTTGGGCCAAAACCTACAACCTCAACCTTGACGACACAGAAAACAGCCTGAAGCCTGCAACCTCAGCTGGAAACAAATCAGAACTTGCGACCTGTACTTTTTGTGGGTGTTTTTCGATGATTTTTTTGTGATTTTTGTGTGATTAGAATTCACACTAACAACTACTTAGAGATATTCCTTTATATCCTTCAAAGGTCAAAGTAAAAATTTGATCTAAGTACCATTAAGACCTTATTCTTACGTGGACTTACTGATGATGTTAGGAATAATTTGAATTTGTTAGGACAAGAGGATATTGCCCATAAATCTTTTGATCAAATATGTGACTTGTGTAGGAAATTCTCCAGGAACCAATATAGATCTGGTAAAGGAATTTGAAACAGAAATGAGAAAACTGGATCTATTTATGCTATGATTGTTGGATTGGAGAAAAAAATGGACAATATGAAAATTGAAATAATGAATACTGTTAGAAAAAAAATAGACCCTTTGAAATTTCAACAAAAACTTGTAGAAGAGTAAGTGCCATTGTCAATTTTTGGTCCAAAATGTAGGAAAAAGTATCTTTTAAGAGAGTGTCCCCTTGATGTTAAAGGAGCTAATAATGTGAAATTTGTGGAGAGAACCATGCCACAGGAAAAATGTCCCTCCATACCTAGGGTGAAAGCTGTATTTGAAGGAGGTAAACCTGAGGCCAAATCATTGCATGCTATGGGAGCACGAAGGAACTAGCCTCAGGTAAGTGCATGTATGGCACCTGAACTTCCACCACATTTTTTTGGTTATAATGCAGAATCATACTCCTATCCTAACACTAGTCACTCTCAACATTGGCAGCATGGGAACCAATAGCATTATGGACAACCCTCCCAATCTTGGAAAAAAGGATGAAGAGGGCCAAACCATTCACAAAATTCCTATCCTGCACCTATGTAGTCATACCCACCTACATATGCACCTTACCTAATACCACCATCATTACCTCAGTTGATTCAACCATTGCCACCATTTCCTTTACCTACACCATTTCAACCTCCTCAACTACCTACCCAACCCATACCAAATCCAAATAGCAAAGAGTTACAAATGATCCATTCTGTGAACCCGATTTTTCCATCTAAATACTAGTCTATGCCAGTTGGATTCAATGATCTCCAATTGAGATTGGGGAAGATACTAACCTCAGAAAAGAATAATCAACCCATGTTGATTATTGAAGAGAAAGGTGAAGAGGAAAATCCTAACCATTCTATGAAAGGTGTCACCATTCAGCCTATCCCCATACCTTTAGAAACTTTTCCATCTTCTTCCAACCGGCCTCCCTACCCATAGAGGCTATTTGTGGAGAGGAATGACCGCATTCCCGAGTCTACATTAGCTTCTAAGCTTAGGAACCTTTTCATAAAGGTACCTTTGCTCCAAGCTATCAAAGAGATCCCCATTTGTAAAAAAATCATTAGGGAACTATGCCTCAAGAAGCTAGGAAGGAGAGGATTGGAGCCTCAAACCATTCAATTTGTTGGTAGAGCAGCTGAGTTAATGCCTGGGTGTATCCATATGGAGAAATATACTAACCCCGAAAACCATGTTGTCTCTGATCAGATAGGTGATATCCTTATCTCTAATGTACTTATAGACTTGGGGGCAGGAATTAATTTTATGACCAAGAAAACCATGGATCATCTTGGACTGGTCCATATTCCTCTTACTCCCACTGTGCTTGAATTGGTAGATATATCTAATATCAAGCCGGAAGGGGTGTTGTATGATGTGGTTGTTTCATTAGATTCTTGGGAATTTCCCACAGACTTCATTGTGCTTCAGCTAAAGAATCTTGTGGGAGGACATCCCTTGATCTTGGGACAACCATGGCTTGCTACGCCTGATGCTTATATTGGATGTCATTCTGGTGACATGTATATTTCCCATGGAGATTCTAGGAATAAGGTCACCTTGTATCCACCTGCTTGATCCATTCAAGAGCTCTAAGACACTTTGTGGTTAGACTACAGTAGTGATGAGGAGACTCAATCTGTTCATGATACAGCAATATGTTGATTCCTCATGGGAGGGTGAGATTCAAGACTTCCTGAACAATCTAGACACCATGCCCAATTTTGAGTCATTAAGTCAAATTTTTAGTCTACATTTTCAGGAAATTCATGACTCTCTACCTCCCTCACCACCATATTTAGAAACACCTCTGTGTACTCGAGCCTAATACCACTCTTGTTGAGATTAGTCTGGGAAAATCCTTGCATATTAGTTTAGACTTGGATTCATCCCAGTAATAGCAACTTGTGAATTTGTTGTGAAACCATCTTGATGCCTTTGCATGGGGCTACGAAGATATGAAAGGCATCCCTCCTAAAATTTGTACCCACCATATCTATATTCAGGATGGAACCCGATCTGTCTGACAACCCCAAAGGCGTATGAGCCCAGCCCTAAGAGATTTTGTAAAGGAAGAATTGCAAATCTCTTGGATGTTGATTTTATCTATCCTATTTCTAATAGCCAATGGGTCTCTCTATTTTTATTGGTCCCTAAAAAATATGAGAGATGGAGCATTTGCATTAACTACAGAGAATTGAACAAATCCACTCTTAAGGATTACTTCCCCCTTCCTTTAATTAATCAGGTACTCAATACCCTTGCTGGTAAGAAGTACTTTTCTTTTCTAGATGGCTTTAGTGGTTATAACCAGATACAGATTGCACCCGAGGATCAAGACAAAACCACCTTTACATGCCCATGGGGTAGATTTTCTTACCGAGTTCTTCCCTTTGGGATATGCAATGCCCCAACTACCTTTCAAAGGGTAGTCTTAACCATTTATCCTAACCTTGAGTGTGTGGAAATCTATATTGATGACTTTTTTGTGTTTGGTGATTCATTTCTAGAAAAGGTGCTTCATCATTTCCAAGAAGCTCATCTTGCTTTGAGTGAAAAAAATTGTAGATTAATGTCCAAGGCAAGGGTGGTTCTTGGCCATCTTATTTCTGACAAAGGTATCCAATTGACCCTGTAAAGATAGAAATTATTGTGAGTCTTCCTGTACCCAAAAAGAAAAGGGAAGTGAGAGGTTTTCTAGGACATATGGGCTATTATAGGAGATTCATTGAGAATTTATTTAGGATAGCTACTCCCCTTTTCCAAGTTTTAGCTAAGGATAGTGATTTTTCTTGGTCCACAACTTGCCAATAGTCCTTTGAGAAATTGAAGGAAAAACTAGTTCAGGCACTAGTTTTGAGAGGACCAAATTGGTCCTTTCCATTTCATATTTCCTTTTATGCCTCAGATACTAATATTGGCACAAATTTAGGATAGGAAGAAGATAAAAAAATCCTATGCTATCTACTTCATCAGTAAAAACTTGTCACCCACTGAATTAAACTACACAGTTACTGAGAAAATTTTTTTTATGTAATTTTTTCTATTAATAAATCCAGACACTACATTATAGGGTATGAAGTCTTTGTGCATACTAATCATTCCGCAACAAAATATTTGATGAGTAAACCATTAACTAGCGGTAGAGTGACTAGGTGGTTATTATTGTTGTAGGAATTCAACATTTCTATTGTCGATAGACCAGGAAAATCTAATGTGGTAGCAGATTTAATTTCAATATTAAATAATCCTGGTGAAGCAATTCCTGTTAATGATGATTTTACTGACGAGCACCTTTTTTCTGTGTCGACATGATCCTTGTGGTTTGCTAACATAGCTAACTATTTAGTCACTAGAAAAAAACCACCTCACTTATCCGCTCGTGAAAAGCGGAATATTATACATAAAAGTGTTGCATATTCTTGGGTTCAAGGAGACTTTTTTTACACTGGAACATATCTTATTATCCGTATACATGTAAGAGAGGAATAAGTGTTTGATATCTTAAAATATTCCCATGATGAACCTTGCGGAGGTCACTTTTCTGATAATCGGACTGCATATAAAGTTTTACGAGATGGCTATTTTTGGCCCTCCTTGTCTAAGGATGCCAAACAATATGTCAAGTGATGTGATAGCTATCAGCGAGTGGGCGAACCTAATCAAACCAATGAAATGCCTTTATGTCCTTAGGTTTTTTTTTTTTTGCTAAATTACGCTATTTCTATTATGAACATAAAATTACAAAAATGCCACGGCTCAGCTGAGGAATCCTGAGGCCGGGCTTGAGTGCTACTATCAGACTAGATATAGAACTGCCCATAAACGGGAAACCAGTTCGTTTGTAAGTAGTTACACCGCCCAATAACTGGGAAACCAGCGAAGAGTTAACTGTTCTGTGCATATGAAAGCTGTAAAGATACAAAAGATACATGCAGCTATATCTGCTATGAGCAGTCATTGAAACACCTGAAACTAGAAAAACTTTTAAAGCAGAGTTCATACTGGAAATTTGTCATGGAGGAGAGAGAGCATTTAATCTGAAGCAGAGTGCTCCTCCACAATTCTGCAGCCATACTGGTTGTCCTGGTCCCCTTCATCAGTCTTGTTCTCTTCGTCTTCTGTCAGGCCTGCGTCCATCTGCAAATTGAAATGTCCCGAGGAGGAAGGGATGGGGACAGTAGGCGCGCAGGAGGAAGGGATGAAAGGAGCAGGGTTAGGGCCAGGAGGGGGAACAAAGGCAGGAGCTGAAGGAGTCTGCAAGAGACTGGGGTGAGAGGCAGGAGGGAAGGGGAGTTCCTCGCTCACCATAACAGTAAGGAATACATAGAAAGGGTGGTCAAAAGCACGATCGAAACGCAACTCAGTGTGTTGCGTGGACTGTCTGAGGAACCTACCGCTCGGAGAAGGAGAGGAGGCGGCGACGAAGGGCTGGGGCGGGAACAAAGGAGGAGCAAGGGGCGGAGGGGCAGAACGAGGAGGCGCCATGTCATGGAAGTCAGGGCGAGGACCAGGAGGGTCCGAAGATAAAAGAGCAGGACGCCTAGCAGAAGGCTCCAGAGGTCGGTCTACATTGGGGCTGAGGGGAGGGCGCTCGCCCATGGATCTTCCCCGAGAAGCCCCCTTCCTACAAGCCATTCGCTGCCTCAATCTGGGCATGGTGAAAACCTCGGAAGAGTTCGCCCAGCCTCTGGAGGGAGCAGCAGTTATAACAGAAGAATTATCAAACGAAACCGGAAAAACTTGAGAATTAAAATGAATCGGGCAGAAGTTACTGTGGGAGTAATGGAAGCCTGGAGCGATTTCCAAACAGCTATGCAGCGCACACCATCGACCTGTATTTTTTCTCTCTCCGCCTGTAGCAGAACCTCCCGGGAAGAGCGAGTTCAAAGGCGACAGAGGGCGGTGGCCATCGATGGAGCAATCGGGAGAATTTGATCGTTTATGCGCCATTTGAAGATGAGTGCACTGACCAATGCACAGGAGATGGCGGCGAACAGGTATGAATGCACAGCGCAGATGGGCAATAAACATAGCATTTAAGTTGCCATGGGGGGCCATGTGGCCACCCCAAGTGGGTTGCGTTGGGATCATAACCGGGCCTGTTGGCCCCTTCTCGCTTCTAATCATCCGCATCCGGAGAGGGTTGATCCGTTTGCACCAAACTGATGCAGTTTTGAATTGAGTTTCTGTCATTGATGATCTGGATAGTGCCGTGCTTGAGAGTGTCCAGAAAATCAACTCCTAGATTAGCAAGGAAATCCGCAACCTTGTTGCCATCACGCTTGGTATGGGTGAAGGATATTGCCTGATTGTCCTGTATCCACTTGCTGATCTTGTCGATTCTGGATGCTAGACGCCAACTGGTAACAACCTTGGTCAAGCTGGAGCCTTGGAGCAACTTATTTGCCATGCTGATCAGAATTTGAGAATCACCTTCCACAATGATGGGCAAGAGGTTGTAGACGCGAGCTAAGATGAGCCCTTGCCAAAGACCTTCCAGCTCAGCAGAGTTGTTGGTGTCCCAACCGATGGATCCATAATAAATAGCCTTGATGTCGCCTTGGGAGTTTCTGAAGATACCACCAAATCCCGCAGGACCAGGATTCCCTTTGGAAGCTCCGTCAAAGTTTAGTTTACAAATCCCTGGAGGAGGAGGAGTCCAGGCAAGAGGATCTGGAGGGTTCTGCTTGTTGATTTTGGGAACAGTGGAGATGTTAAATTGCCAATTATGCCATATGCTGAGCTCATTAGGGAGGTTTGGAAGGTCCTCTGCTTTCCAAGTTTGAAGAGAGAGAGACTCTTGGAGATTGCTGTGGAAATTGCGCCAGAGGATCTCTAAAGGAGTAGTTTGGTGCTTGAAGATTCTTTTGTTTCTTTCTTTCCAGAGCGACCAAAATAAGAGACCAGGAATGATTTGCCAAAGAGAGTTAAGAATGGAGCTATTGTAAGGGCGGTTGGGCCAATGTCGAAGAATGCTCGTGATGATTCCTTGGGGTTTGCTTTGCTGACTTCGGAAGCAGATTTTGTTCCAGAGCTGGTCGGCTAACTGACAGGTCAGCATGAGGTGCTGAATGGTTTCATTTTTCTGCTGACAGTTTGGACATTGAGAAGGACCACAAAAACCACGTTTGAGAATATTGTCCCAAGTAAGTACTTTGTTATGACTGAGGAGCCAAAGAAAAGTAGAAACTTTAGGCCAAGTCCCTTTAGCCCAGACAAATTGCCAGAGTTTGTCTTTAGGGAGAGGGATCGAGTGCATTAAGCTGTAGGCTTCTTTAGTGGTGAATATGCCTTTTGTTGTGTATCCCCAGCGGAGGATATCAGGATCTGTCGAAATGCGGATTTTGCAATGATGAAGTTCAGCTTGAATCTCTTCCCAGTAGCTGCTTGGAGTGGTAGGGTGGAGCAGAGACGGGTGTTTCCACAGCCGGTAGTCAGTGTTGGAGTTGGAAAGCCAGCATTGGCCTACTTTCAAATTTTCAGGCCCATTATATCTCTCAGCATTAGGCAGATTTAGTAAATCAGTGAGCTTTGGCTTCTGTTGCCACGAGTCCACCCATAATCGGGCATTTTGCCCATTCTGGATTTCCCAAAAACTGTGTTGTTGTATAAGAGCATGGTGTTGCTTTGCAGCGTTCCAGATGAGAGATCCAGCCATCGTTGGTTTGAGTCTAATGAGGTCATCCGGTGGTCTGTTGTTTGCATATTTAGCAGCCCATAACTTAGCCCAAGGAGTGTGAGGGCTCGTAAGCCAATTCCACCAGAGTCTAGCCCCCATGACTTCATTGCTGTGAAGGGGGTTTCTGAGACCGAGCCCACCTGCTTCTTTGGGAGTACATATAGTGTTCCAGTTGATGAGCGCCCATTTCCGAGAATGAGTGGTGGAACCCCAAAGGAAGCGGCGTTGAAGGTTCCTGATGTGATTGAGCACCCATTTAGGAGCTGCGAGCACAGAGAAGAGGTAAAGAGGCATAGATTGCAGAACGGCTTTGATGAGGACCAGTCTGCTGGCCAGATTCAGAGCTCGGAAAGTCCAGGAGGAAAGGCGAGATTCAAGTTTATCAAGGAGAGCGTTCCAGGATGAGTGCTTAAGGGCAGAGTCAATGAGAGGAGCGCCAAGATATTTGGCTGGGAGGCGAGCAAGCGTGAAACCAAGGATACGGGCGATGCTGGCTTGAATTAAAGGAGGGGTGTTGAAGAAGAACAGTTGGGACTTGGAGACATTGACCATCATGCCAGAAGCCAAAGAGAAGAGGTGCAGAATACGCTTGAAAGACCTAGCTTCCTGAGCTGAAGGGAAACCAAAGAGCATGGTGTCATCAACAAATTGCTGGTGAGTGGTAGCTGGCGAGCCGTGAAGGGAGATGCCACGGAGATGCCCTTCATGGACAGCATGCTGAATGAGTCTGCTGAGGCCTTCAGACATAAGAACAAATATGAAGGGGGATAGGGGGTCTCCCTGCCGGATGCCACGGGAGGAGATGAAAGGGGTGGAGGGGGAGCCATTTATCAAGATAGAATAGAGAGGGGTAGTGATGAGACTCATTATCCAACGGATCCACATGTGGTCAAAGCCAAAAGCTTTAAGAATGTTCTGAATATAGCGCCAGCATAGTTTATCAAAAGCCTTAGAGAGATCGATTTTGAGAAGCATACCTGATTTTTTAGAGCTTTTGAGGGAGTGTATTACTTCGTGAGTCATGATGATTCCATCCATGATTTTGCGTCCTTCCACATAGCCCGTTTGTTCTGGTGATATGAGGAGCGGCAGAAGTGGCTTTAATCTGTTGGCAACGACTTTGGAGATGATCTTGTAGATCACATTGCAGAGGGCGATGGGACGGAACTTTTCAGGAGTACTAGGCTGCTCTTCTTTAGGCACCAGAGCTATGAAGGTGGCGTTTAAAGAGGGGAGGAGCCAGTGTGTTTGCCTTGATTCTTCTACCAGCTCCCAGACTTCATTTTTAATGAGCTCCCAAAAGTGATGGAAGAAGTTTGCAGTGAACCCATCAGGCCCTGGCGCTTTCCCATTTTTAGTTTGTGCCATTGCTGTTTCAACTTCCTGGAAAGAGACCGGGCGTAGAAGCATTTTGTTGTGTTCATCTGATATGAGTTTAGGAATGAGTTGAGATATTGTATCAATGGCTGGCTGTCTATCAAGATTGTTATCCTCTTGAAGTGTAGCTTTGAAATGGTCCCGGAGAACTTGTTCAATGTCCTCGTGTTGCTCTACTTGCTCTCCATGTTGGTTATTGATATGGTGAATGCGATTCTGCATGCGCCTCTGGATTGTGGATCGATGGAAGAAACGGGTGTTCCTTTCCCCTTCCCTTAACCAATTGATTCGGGATTTTTGTCTCCATAAGATTTCTTCTTGTCTTTGCCTCTCTTCAAGTTGCGTCTGGATCCTTTGTTCTTGGGTAGTAGTGTCCTCTGATCTGCCTTCTTCAATGATTTTTTGCTGGAGCTCCGCCATTTGTCTTTCGAGGGCTTTGATCTCCTGAAAGATGTTGCCAAAGACTGTGATGTTCCAGTTCTTGATAGACGCCTTAAGATGTTTGAGCTTTTGCTGAAATTGGTACATACGTGAGCCTTGAGGTGGAGGGAAGTTGTGCCAAGCCGATGTGACCATTTCTTTGAAAGAGGGATGAGAAAGCCAGAAAGCTTCAAATTTGAATGGCTTTTTAAGCTGAGGTCCAAAGTTGTGCCAGAGAAGAGCAATGGGCCAATGGTCCGAACCTGTGAGAGGAAGAATGGATGCTTCTAGATCACCTCCCATATGTATAGCATTGTCTGAAATGAGGAATCGATCTAGCTTTGAGGCAACATAATGAGCTCCTGATATTTTATTATTCCAGGTGAACGTTCCATTAGAGAAAGGGAGATCTATCAGCCAGTTGTTGTTTATGAAGTCCTTGAAGTGAACACTTTCCGGATCTGGTCTGGTTCTTCCACCTGTTTGTTCTTCCATGTTGGTTATCATGTTGAAATCCCCTGCTGCTATCCATAAAGGATGAGTTCTGTGAGAATTTAGCATTTCCATTGTGTTCAATAGGTCAATCTTGCTGGTGAGATCTTGCGGGAAGTATACATTTGAGAGATGCCCGTATATACTTGTGCCAATGGGATGAAAGATAGCTTGAATGATGTTGTGAGCCGCATGCATATTAGATAAGACAATGGACTGAGTGTCCCAAGCTATAGCAAGCCCTCCGGAGTAGCCTGAGGCATCTACTGCTACAGAACTGCAATTAGGCCAGACTTTTGAGAGGAGAGTGCCTAAAACTTCACTATTACACTTGGTCTCTTGAAGAAAGAGAATGTTTGGTTTTTCACTTTGTATCATGTTTTTTATCATTTTGTGCTTGCCAGGGCTGTTTAGCCCTCTGATATTCCATGATATCAGCTTCATGAGGAACTATTTGGAAGGGGTGGGAAGAACCTCGTTAGCTTGGGGTATCTTCCAGAGTTTACGAGCATTTCCCCAATGGATATTGTGCGCTGCCAATCTAGCTTTCTGCCTCTTTTTTTGGATTCTTTGGCTACTTTAAGACTATCCCAGTGGCTGCCTGACTGTATTCCAAGTTTTGCCTGCTGTTGTGCTTTGGAAAGGACCTTTGCCAGAGTTTCTATCTGATGAGGTTTGATTTTGTCAAATTCTTGGCGCTTGCATGCGTCCTCCAGTCCAATAATGTCAAGATCCCCAAGCTCAAGGTTCTCCGCGTCTTCTTCCATGGGATTAGGAGTGTCGCGAGTGGCATTTTCCTTTCCAGATTTGAGCGTTGCAGATTTGGGATCGTCCAGATCCATGGTATCTGTATGCCAAGTTAAGAGCTTGGTTTCAATGGAGGGAGTGGAAGAGGGTTTTGTGGAGGTTGCAGGGGCGGTTTTTTCTGATTGAGGGGATGAAGGGTTCGCATGACCAGAAGGAGGGGTGGAGATGGGGGGGATTTGTTGAGAGATGGAAGGCGTGTGGCTTGAGTTTGGCGGGGTAACCGTATCAGATAAAATGACAAAGCTGTTGCTAGTAGAAGGAACATTGGGAGTAGGAGAAGGTTTCTTACCCGCCGTCGAGGCTTTCTTGTTGTGTCGTCTGCGTGATGGGACTTTGGTGAAACCATCTGCTTCAGCTTGAGTATCAGCTCCTGTGTTCTGAGAGGAGACATTGAGTGGACAGTCTCTGAAGAGATGTCCATGGGCATGGCAACGGCGACATCTGAATGGGACATGCTCATAGTCCAGTGGTTGGATCCACTCATAATCATCATGATAAATGCTGATTGCATCCGGAAGGGCTTTGTCCAAGTGCATATAGACACAGATTCGCGCGTAAGAAGTGTAGCGGCGTAGCTTTGTCTCCTCTGCAATTTTGATAAACTGCCCTAAGCCCTTTCCTATCTCCTGTAGCGTGTCTTCATCCCAATACTCAAGCGGTAGCGAGTACAATCGTATCCAGACGGGAGCCCAGTTGAAGTTTTCCTTATCTGGGTTGAATCGTTCCACCCAGTTTCTGAGATACAGTCCGGCCGAGTTGAAGAAATATGGCCCTTCATCCATGACTTTGTTGCGATCTTCGAGGCAGATGAAGATCGCCGTGAAGAATCCTTTCGGGCCGAGCTGGAGAGTTACGTGTCCTTTGGGCTTCCATTTGGAAGCGATCCAGCCTTGTAGTGCTTTTTCTGTGGGCCAGAAGCCAATAAATTTGCCGATGAGGGCATGATCCCTCATGTACTGGATACGTGCATTGATGCGGTGGCTGGGCAGATCAATCTTAGGCCTTTCTGGCGCGATAGGTTTGCAGGTGGAAGAAGAGGGGGCCCCTTTGTCCTGTTGCGCCTGCGCAGAAGTCGCAGAGGGTTTTGTCGTATTCTGTTGCTTGTGGGCGCCATCATTGTCTTGGACAGGAATGGCGTGAGCGGTATCGTTGTTTGCAAGGGGGGTCGGGACGTCCCCCCCCGGGCTTGTTGCCATTGCGTTGAACCCAAGCCCGTGAGCCTGGAGGGGAGGAGCCGCGCGTGATCAGTCGGCTAGGGTTTCTGCAGACTTCAGCGCGTAGGGTTTCTCCGTCATCAAAGCGTTTTTTGTTTCTTTATGTCCTTAGGTTATGATTAAGCCTTTTTAAAAATGGGCCATTGATTTTGTAGGACCAATAAATCAAACATCATGAAATAAAAAGCTATTTTGGTTTGTACATATTTCGTTACAAAATGGGTAGAAGCTAAAGGTGTTTCTTTTGCTACTAAAAAAGTTGTTGTTGATTTTCTCTTTACTAAAATCTTTACTAGATTTGGTGTGCCTAGAGATATTGTTTCTGAAAATGGTCCACAATTTATTTCTAATCTGGTACAGGGAGTGATGGAGCAGTACAAAATCTTGCATAGGAAATCCACACCGTATCACTCGCAAGAAAATTGTTAGGTGGAGTCCACAAACAAGGTGATTGAGTCCATCCTTACAAAAAGAGTAAATATCCATAAAAAGGATACAACTAACAAATTACTGAAAGCCTTGTGGGCATACTGAACCACTTGGAGGAACAACACGGGACACACACCATATGAGCTGGAATACAGGAAAAAAGTCCTTTTTCCGATAGAGTTCCAAATCAAAACTTTCAGGACTCCAGTCCAATTAGGATTAGATCTTTCTGAAGCACAACATCAATTTCTTCTAAATTTGAATGAGTTCGAGGAATTTCAAAGGGACGTTGTTCAAAAAAACATATTAGTTCAACAACAGTGCAAAAAGTGGCATGATAAGTCCATCTGAAAGAAGTAGTTCCAACGAGGTGATTGGGTACACCTTTACAATTCTAGATTTAAATATTTTAAAGGGAAATTCCATACATGCTATATGGGGACTTATGAGGTAGTCGAAGTGTTTGATAACGAAGTGGGGAAATTAAAACTATTGATGGGTGGAATTTCGTGTTCCTGATGAATGGGCATAGATTAAAGGTGTATTTTTAGCCCCTTACTAAAGGAGATTTTATGCAGCAAGTCTAACAACAATCTGGAAAGGAGATGGTACGTGGGAACATTGACCCATTGAAGGTCTGATTCTTTCTTTTCCTCATATAATAAAATTATTAAAAAAATGACAATATATATATATATATAAGAAAAAAAATATTTCCTGTAATTATGAAAATCAGTTGACTAACATGATTGCAGGAGGATCAACCTGAAAACCAGCATGCTGGCAGGGAGATCAAAATTTCAATAAAAAGGGAATATTGTTTGATTTTTGGATATGTTGACTATCACCAAGAAGAAGTAGGTACAGATGGTAACCAAGCCCTTACCAAATTTGGGATAGCTAGCATGGAAATTTTTATCCAAACAATGCTCAATTCCCGTTGCATTTAATTTTTTCGGTTGAAGGTAAAATTATGCCTTTCTTCTATTTCTCATTTCATAATTCCTACTATGAATTACCCTCCTCTTTCTTCTAAGAAACTATCCCTACCTGATTTTGTAATTCCTACTATGAATTACCCTCCTCTTTCTTCTAAGAAACTATCCCTCTTTTCCCCTTGAATTTCTTTCCACATCCTGTTTTCGTTTACCCCCCTTGGTAGTATTATTATTGAAATCCCTGCTATAATATTCCTTCCCATTTTGGAAATTACCCATTTTCCCACTTATTTTTTCCCTCATGGATCGATTGTAGGATCTGATGCAGTCATATCAGGAGGCATGCTCGTCAAACACCAAATAATGGCAAATAAAAATTCTCTTATATATTCAGGAATTTTTTTTTTTTAGTCCAGCCAAAGAACTATGTTCTATCAGAAATTTTTGTATCCCCTCTTTCTTTGATGGCATGCCTACTTACTTTATCAACCTTTTCCACTTTCCTGTGCATATAAATGCATCCTAAATTTTCACCCAAATAAAACTCAAACAACCCAGGAAATTCACAACATTCTTTTCCTGAGCTGGCAATTTAAACAAATAATCTGCACCTTTAATATCTCAAATCTGAGATTTTAGATATCGAATCAAATTTCTCTTGTATATAAAAACACCTGCCCTCAATTTAGTGCTCAGTGCCATTTCCAATCCAATACAATTCTCATGTGGACCTCGTTCCTCACCTTATACTCTATGGTTGTAAACCAAATACCCCATACATATATAATAGATCTACATATACCATTTAACCCAACGTTCACCTTGCACTTACGGTCCACCAAGCCTTCGCCTTCAACTATGGAAATCAAAATCTATATATATTGGCCTTGGATTAAACCCCCAACTTATAAGTCTCCTTAATACCAAATGTTATCAAAACATTAACTTTAGACCAAAGCACTTTAACATGAAGTGTGAACTTCGATTCTCATCACATGTATTAACGTATAGTCTTTCCAAGGTTCGACCTTGGGTAGGCACCAAATCAACTTTGGACGACCCTCCAAACCACCAGAAATAAAACTTATTAATTTTATCGGCCCAACACATATATCAGTTCTTGAAATTTAATTATACCATTCAACTTTATAAGCCTCGACTATGATTAACCCCGAACCTTATATAATATCACTCAGGCCCACATATCGGTCAATTAACAAAAAATTGTCAATTAAATTGACGTCCGCCATACATTGCCTTATTGCTCATGCAACTTCACAACGCGACCACCGTTGATCATTGATGCCGCTTGATCGAACGAGGATAGCGAATATCGCGTTTTTTTTCCCTCCGGATCTTAACACCTAAAAAAAACGCGACGTGAGTGGTAATTGGAAACTGCCTTACTCCACGTGTCAAGCAAAGGCATAGATCACATTTTTTTGAGCGATTTCTCTTACTAATTTTCAAAAACATGAGACTGCTGGTACTGTGGGATGAACCTGCGTTTACTGTTCACACAACTCACGTTTCTGTCTACTCAAGGTTCTGCTCCAACTCACTTCTGCTTTCAATACAAATTTGTGGCTTTCTAATTTGATTCAATAAAACTATTCCACCATTATAATTACAACGGAATCACCATAGACTATTCGAAACCCCATCCATAATAATCAAACAATGACATCCTTCTACCCCTATCGGCATTTAGTTAAGGAACGGAGTTCCCTTGTTGCAATTCTATGGTTCTATCCCAGCCAAACTTCACTGTGTCTTAATTCTTCGTGTGGATGCCCATATCGACCATTAATTCTAGAATGGCTATAAATCAGGTGTCAAGCTCCCAAATAATTCTCAGATCACCGATTTAAATATTGTTGTGTCATCGATCTTAGCCAAGGATCGATGACTAAACCTTATCTATATTCACCAAATCTTCTCGACTATGGATGCAAGCCTTTATTGCATTCAAAATTAAAACCCCATGATTAACATTAACAATTCCCATTTATCAACATCGAATTTCCAATCACATACAGAAAATGCCCAAATTTCAAAGTTTTATTCAAACAGTTAATCATGCTGGTTCTAATACAACTTCTTACTGAAATTCAAAGATCGTTCACACAGAATTAAGTCAATCAAAGCACATGTACTTAAAACAATTCCTTCATTCATCTGTATAAAGAAACTACTTACAAAATTTCTTTCTTAGCGAGGTCTTCTATTTGATGGCCCCTCTATCTCCTACTCCGCCTCTCCGGCTCTCTAGCCTATGCAGCTCTATGCAGGTCTATGCAGCTCTCTCTATTATGCCTTTTAGGATTATTTTTATACAAAAACTACTAAAGAATCGATTCAGATTCTCCAGTGACTCAACAAGACTCTTGAACTCCTACAGTTCTAAATTTATCCTAACTCCTATAAATGTTGAAACTGACTATCTCTTCATATTCCAACTAACCAACCTCTCCTATCCTCAAATCATTCGAGGACAGTTACAATTCCCTCTACATTTTATTAAAATCACTAAAACATTAAAATTTACATAGGAAATTGAAAACATAAACCCCCCTATGTCTATTTATATATAAATTCTTGTCTTGAGCCTAATGCCCCTACATCAGACTCCCCAGGTTAAAATGATTCATGATCTCCTGATCATGTGCTTCCATATTTGTCTTCCTGGATCCCACACTTTATTCTGTAGCTGATCATCTGTTGCAACATTCTTCTGCTATACTTCTCCAGGCTTCCATATCTTATTCTGTTTCTTTCCACTTGTTATTCTTCAACAGACTATGACTGTCTTCTTCTCAGACGCTCTGAGCATCAGCTTTCTCATAAATTCAATTTCTTTGTCTAACATGTCTTTTGACTGTTGGATACTACTCCATCTTGATTGTTGAACTTCTACTTCTGCTTCTTCTTGCTGAGTTCTTAATTGTTGAACTCTCACTGTTGCTTTTTCTTGCTGAGCCCTAGCTTGCTCAGTCCTTGCTTCTTCAGCTATATCTGTATCTCTTCTTACTACCATGCTTACTTGACTCTTACTCCTTCTTGTAGCCATCCTATCATCCATACCCTCTTGTCCTCTGAAACAGTAAAACTCTTCCTGATTGTCACTCATGACAATTTCTTCATTCTCAGACTTCAGCAATTCTTTGGACAGGTATTTAAATTTCCAGTCACTAACATCACCTCTTTTCTTCTTCTGGACTAAACATCCCTTATTCCTTCCTTCAGTACCTGCAATCATAAGAAAAACATCAAAATTATGAAATATTTGTGTCTCTTCCTCCTCTTCTGGAAACACTTCAATTTGTTGCTCCAACATTCCTTCCAGCAACATTCTAATCTATTGCTCTGCCAATTCATTCTTTTCTCCAAATGTTTTCAGCAAACATTTCAGCCATCTCTCTTGTATACCCATATCATCAGTATGCTGCAAAATGATTTTAGCATGTTCTTCTTCTTCTTCCTTGACAATATTTAGTAATTGTCTTCCATCTTCCTCTTGATTGATTCTAGCAATCGAATCAAGTTCTTCAAGCATTGCATTTTCATCTCCTATCAGAGTAAAACTCTGATTCTCTACTACTGTAGCAACCCCAAAAGTATGCCTTATAGCTTTCTCTTGGCTATTCAGAAAAATCAACTCCTTCTTGTCATCATCACTAACAACAAGTCCCTTCACATGAGGCATAATAGCCTCACCTTCCCCCTTCTGCAACAATTCATCATCCTTCAAAACAACCCCAAAAGATGGATTGTTTTCTGCCATACCTGTCAACACAGCCAAATTGTCAAAATTTAAATCACAAGACTCCATGGTCTTAATTGATGATCCAGTCACCAATTCTCCTTTTTGCAATTCTAAGTCTTTCCCAAGGCTCAGAAAATCTTACCTGTCTTCGTTCCCTTGCATCTCCACATTCTGGAACCCCCAATTTTGAAATTGAGGTCCTCTCTCTTGTATTGAATCCTGTTGATTCAGCATACTCTCCAGCAACTCAATTTCTCCATTCCATGGACTAAAATCTTCCACGGAATTATCCTCCTCCTTTAATTGACTTCCCAATGGTGTCAATTTTCCTTCAGCATCAACAAAATCTACATTCACAAAACATTTATTAAAACAAAAATCATGAGGCCTCAGTGCCTTCTTCTCCTCAGCCAACATTTCAGTATGTTGTCCCAAATTTCTTTTCTTCTCTATCATCATATCAGTATGGTGGTTTATATCCTTCAAACAATCCTTGAGACTGTCAGTTAGTCTCTCTTCTGCATCATCCTCTTCAAGGATGTTTCTCTGCTCTAGTTCATAAAAATGAACTTTCTCATCCTCAATCACCTTTGCCTTTACAATATGAACACCTTTCCCTTGTGTTTCTATCCTCTGCTTCAGAACACCTAACCCATGACACCATCCTATCACCTCATTTTAGAAAACACTCATACAACCTTCACTATCCTCCTTTCTATCATAAGTCAAGTTTCTTGTTGTCACTATCTTCTCATCTTTCATCAGAATAGAACTCTGATTTTCCATCTCTGCAATAACTTCAATTTTCAGTCCATCACCTTCCATTTGGTCATTTAATAAAAGAAATTTTCCATTATCAACATTAATAACAAATTGGTCATCATCAGGCATAACTGTCTAATGCAGGAAAACCCTGCAAAACCCAGAATCTCTCCAAACTATGCATATAAAAATGCATCTCCAAATCTTTGCCCAAATAAGACTCAGTCTGGAAATTTCACACTCTTTCATTTTGCGGAAGCTCCTTTAAATTATCATTTCACTATGGTTATAAAACCATACAACCAATCCTCATATGTGGAAGATCTACTCTATTTACAACTTATGGCTCATGCCAAACCCACTTTATTATTTGTTGATTTAACATTCAACCCTTATATCTTAATCGAACCCAAAATTCAACTCTTCCATGCGGAAACTCTCCAAATATATATAGTTCAACACATACGCAAGGCTTCCAAATAACTCTCATATTCAAGGTTTTAAAATCTTCATCTACAAAAGTTTCTACCTTTTACAAGGAAGGGTAATAATCATAGGTCGAATTTACTTCATTATGAGTCTGTTGTTCAAACTTCATATAACGGATATTTCTATCTCAACTTGGAATTAAACTCCGAGTATAAACTCATATTTCTAACCTTCATTTCTCAAATGACGATAGATATAACACCCTTGACATTGTATTAAAACCCATGTCAATGTTCCAATTCAAAGAATCGAACTTATTTGATTTAATGTTAATGAGATTTTATGTGCTTTAATTAAAAAATGCCAACGCTCACAGCCATAGTTCACTTTGATTAAAAATCAAAGTCCTACATAAACGAAATCTGGCCCAACAATTACTTACCTCCCATCCAATCAAATGAACGCAATTCATAATGCGCCTTCTCCTGCTTCCAGACATCGACTTCCCAAACGCTGTTCAACATCTCTGCACTAAAGATTGTAATCGCCTTCAATTTCATCCGTATTCAAAATGAATTCCAGTCAACAACCTCCTCCAACGTTGTGAATTCTTCAACAACACCACAACAATTTCTTTGCCTCCTTCAGATTTATTCAGCGTTTTGTAACTCCATCCTTGACTGTTTCAGACACACGAACAGGCAATGTTGCTATCATTATACACACGTTTCTTTCAACATTCAAACAACATTAAAATACTTCTGCTCCCATTACAACTCGCTCTTGAACCCAGTCTTCACGCTGTTAAAAATCTTTGCCGCCCTCAATTGCTTACTATGCACCTTTCACACTGCAGATCGATTCTCCAGTCGATTGATACCAATTTGCACCTTCGACTTATAATGTCGACTGCATTTCATGAAGCCCCAAGACTTCCAGCACCCTTTTGGTGCTATCTATAGTGGTAACTGTTTGTAGACTGATATGAAAATATCAATTTGAATTTGAACTTCGATTCAATCCACTTCCTCACTACAGCAACCCCTCAACACTGCATAAACTTTCATAAAAAGGGTCACGCATTTTATAAATAGATAATAAAATCTCAGACGTTCTCCATAACCAATATCTATGGATCAAATCTACAATTAACCCCTCACAACACGATTTCCAAACTTTAACTCTGCCTCTAACACAACGATTCGTTCAGATCTTTACTTAAAGAAATTTCGCCATCCATAACAATACAGATTTAATTCAATTCAATGCATAGATCGATTTGAACTGAGTCTTCCATAACAATGCAGATTTTAATTCAATTCAATGCATAGATCGATTTTAACTGAAATCGACTTTTCTCCTCATATCCTTATTTCACAGAAATCCAAACATTCTTTAACCCGAGTTTAACAAAAAAAAACATATATAATACACACAGAAATTCCAAAACAAACTCCTCATCGTATAATCAAATACAATCAATTACAAAACCCTTTGTACATGGCCAGATTTTCAAATCTTTGGCCCTTTTTTACAAAAGCTCGGAGGCTGACAACCTCTTTCTCTATTCTGCACTCTAATCTCACCTGATCTATTTGGCCTTTGAGGCATATTAATTTATACAAATTGAATTGAACCAATTTTGGTTCACATCCCTTTATTAACTCAACAAATCCTCAAATATCTCAACAAATCCTACAATCTAGATTCTTATCCCTAAAACCTTGAAACTAAATCTAATTTAGGCTTCATAATTATCTCTTAGATATCTCTCATCTAATTTATCTCATGTTTTCCAGTTGTTTGGAAACATTTACAAATTCTCACATATAATTAATTAAAAACATAATTTAATCACTCAAAAATAATATTAATATTTACATGAAATTAATATTTCCTCACAAACATAAGACCCCCTAGTTTAAAAAAAATACAAAGTATTTTCGAGTCTAATGCTCCTGCATCAGACTCCCAAGGCTGAAAATGATCATGATCTCTTGATCATGCGTTTAAGTCTTTGTCCGCCTGGATCCCACACTTTGTTTTGTAACTCATCATCTATATCTGTTGTCTGCTGCTTTTCTCCAGGTCTGCATATCTTATGCTACCTTGCTCCACTCGCTACACTTTCACAATCTGTCTCCGTCTTCATTTTGCTGCTGCTTCTCTTCCTCGCTGATGTCTTCATCTGAGACACTTTCAACATGATTCTTCTTATTAATTCAATTTCTTGGTCCAATAAATCTCCAGGCTGCTGATTTCTTGTTGTCTATTGAGCCCTTACTCGCTCAATTCTTACTTCTATGCTTGCTTCTGTTCTTACTGCCACCCTATCATCCATGCCCTCTTGTCTTCTGAAACATAAAACTTCTTCTCTGCTTTTTCCTATCAGCAACTTACTGGATTGGTACATTGTGTACTCTCTTCTTCTATCTTCATCTCTCTGCATCTGTAATTCCCAATTCTAAAATTGAGATTCCTCCTGCACTGAATCTGAACTATTTAGCATCAATTCCAGCAACATAACTTCCTCATCCCATGGATTAGAAATTTCCACAGAATTTTCTTCTTCCTTCATTTGACTGCTCAACCGAGTCAAATGTTCTTCAACACCTGCAACAATACCTTCATTCACAAAACACTTGTTAAAACAAAAATCATAAGGCATCAGTGCCTTGTCCTCCTTTGCCAGCACTTCAGTATGTTGCCCTGAATTTTCCATCTCAATCAGCACATTAGCATGCTGATCCGAACTTTCCAAAGAATCCTCTGAAGAATTCTCAAGACTATCAAATAGTCTTTCTATCACACCATCTGTCTCCATGATGTATTTCTCCTCTCGTTCACTGTACTGAACTTTGCCTTCTGTTGCAATCTCCTTGTCATACTCTGAATTTACCAAAAAATATTCCAAAAATGCAATTTCTCTGTGGCATTGCTGAAGCATTTCACCATCACTTACAGTCCCTGCATTCATACACAACTTGTCAGTTTGAAAGCTACAAGTTTCAACAGTCTCAACTGTTGCTTCACTTATCAGTGCTTCAGACTAATCCACTTTTTCTGCATCCACAAGAAATTCCTCCTGTGCTGTAACAGCTTCAAGTACAAAAGCATCACTACTTTCTTCTTCAGAGTATTTATCTCCTGAAAGATTCTTTTTCACACTTGTGACAGCTTCACAAGATTGCGCATCCTCTTCAGTAAAACCTATAATCACATCACAATTGTCAGCTATAAAAATACATGGTTCTACATTATCCAGCTGATCTGGATCTGCCCAATAGTTAAGGAAATCATCAATGATCTCCTGCTTTGTTTCATCAGTGGAAACCTCCACTTTCAACTCAGCTGCTCTGAGTTGTGTACACCCCAACTGTACATCCATCATTTGCACGAGCTCCCTCAGCTCTTCTGTTAACTGCATTTTTATTTGTTGATCTCTTTTCTGTTGTAGCCTCTGCCACTTCACTCTCTTCCTCATGAGCCAACCCACTCTCTGGTCCTTCATATTTTCCTGTAACAATTTCATCAATAACTCAAGATGAACTACTATCTCAGCTTTCTCTCTCTCATACTTTGCATCAGCCAACTGCTTCCATATGCCATTTGCCTTGGCATCTTTCTCCCTCTTTCTACTGTGGCCTCTTTCTGAACCTCTGCTCTCTCCTTTATGACTTTCAGTAGTCATCTTTTTCTCCATGAGTTCCTCACCCATGAGTTGCACCAAGCCTCTACAATAGTAAACTCTCCTGCTCCCACTCTCTCTTAGAATCCTTTGTTGGACTCCTCCATCACTGCTCACCAGCTGTGATCTGCTTCTTTCTACCGAGACTTTCTTCAATATCCATGCAAAAAATTTGGTCAAGCATAACTTTCAAACTAGAGTTCAATAATAATGATCATTAAATCACCTCCAAGATCCTGTTGATCTTGACTTATCTTTCACCCGCACTGCATCTCTGTGCTGCCATCTTCATCAGTTTCAAAATCTGATATTCATCACATGAAATTAACTCAATTAAAAAAAAAAACTTGAACCCTCATACAGAGCTATTCCACCGCTGATACCAAAATGATGCAGGAAAACCCTGCAAAACCCAGAATCTCTCCAAACTATGCATATAAAAATGCATCTCCAAATCTTTTCCCAAATAAGACTTAGTCTGGCAATTTCACACTCTTTCATTTTGCGGAAGCTCCTTTAAATTATCATTTCACTATGGTTATAAAAACATACAACCAATCCTCATATGCGGAAGCTCTACTCTATTTACAACTTATGGCTCATGCCAAACCCACTTTATTATTTGTTGATTTAACATTCAACCCTTATATCTTAATCGAACACAAAATTCAACTCTTCCATGTGGAAACTCTCCAAATATATATATTTCAACACATACGCAAGGCTTCCAAATAACTCTCATATTCAAGGTTTTAAAATCTTCATCTACAGAAGTTTCTGCCTTTTACAAGGAAGGGTAATAATCATAGGTCGAATTTACTTCATTATGAGTCTGTTGTTCAAATTTCATATAACGGATATTTATATCTCAACTTGGAATTAAACTCCGAGTATAAACTCATATTTATAACCTTCATTTCTCAAATGACAATAGATATAACACCCTTGACATTGTATTAAAACCCATGTGAATGTTCCAATTCAAAGAATCAAACTTGTTTGATTTAATGTTAATGAGATTTTATGTGCTTTAATTAAAAAAATGCCAGCGCTCACAACCATAGTTCACTTTGATTAAAAATCAAAGTCCGACATAAACGAAATCTGGCCCAACAATTACTTACCTCCCATCCAATCGAATGAATGCAATTCATAACTCGCCTTCTCCTACTTCCATACATCGACTTCCCAAACGCTGTTCAACATCTCTGCACTAAAGATTGTAATCGCCTTCAATTTCATCCATATTCAAAATGAATTCTAGTCAGCAACCTCCTCCAGCACTGCAAATTCTACAACAACACCACAACAATTTCTTTGCCTCCTTCAGATTTATTCAGCGTTTTGTAACTCCATCCTTGACTGTTTCAGACACACGAACAGGCAACGTTTCTATCATTATACACGCATTTCTTTCAACATTCAAACAACATTAAAATACTTCTGCTCCCATTACAACTTGCTCTTGAACCCAGTCTTCACGCTGTTAAAAATCTTTGCCGCCCTCAATTGCTTACTATGCACCTTTCACACTGTAGATCGATTCTCCAGTCGATTGATACCAATCTGCACCTTCGACTTATAATGTCGACTGCTTTTCATGAAGCCCCAAGACTTCCAGCACCCTTTCGGTGCTATCTATAGTGGTAACTGTTTGTAGACCGATATGAAAATATCAATTTGAATTTGAACTTCGATTGAATCCACTTCCTCACTACAGCAACCCCTCAACACTGCATAAACTTTCATAAAAAGGGTCACGCATTTTATAAACTGATAATAAAATCTAAGGCATTCTCCATAACCAATATCTGTGGATCAAATCTGCAATTAACCCCTCACAACACGATTTCCAAACTTTAACTCTGCCTCTAACACAACGATTCATTCAGATATTTACTTAAAGAAATTGCGCCATCCATAACAATGCAGATTTAATTCAATTCGATGCATAGATCGATTTGAACTGCGTCTTCCATAACATTGCAGATTTTAATTCAATTCAATGCATAGATCGATTTTAACTGAAATCGAATTTCCTCCTCATATGCTTATTTCACAGAAATCCAAACATTCTTTAACCCGAGTTTAACCAAAAAAAACATATATAATACACACAAAAATTCCAAAACAAACTTCTCATCGTATAATCAAATACAACCAATTACAAAACCCTTTGTACATGGCCATATTTTCAAATCTTTGGCCCCTTTTTACAAAAGCCCGGAGGCTTACAACCTCTTTCTCTATTCTGCACTCTAATCTCACCTGATCTATTTTACCTTTGAGGCATATTAATTTATACAAATTGAATTGAACCAATTTTGGTTCACATCCCTTTATTAACTCAAAAAATCCTCAAATATCTCAACAAATCCTACAATCTAGATTCTTATCCCTAAAACCTTGAAACTAAATCTAATTTAGGCTTCATAATTATCTCTTAGATATCTCTCATCTAATTTCTCTCATGTTTTCTAGTTGTTTGGAAACATTTACAAATTCTCACATATAATTAATTAAAAACATAATTTAATCACTCAAAAATAATATTAATATTTACATGAAATTAATATTTCCTCACAAACATAAGACCCCCTAGTTTAAAAAAAATACAAAGTATTTTCGAGTCCAATGCTCCTGCATCAGACTCCTAAGGTTGAAAATGATCATGATCTCCTGATCATGCGTTTAAGTCTTTGTCTGCCTGGATCCCACACTTTATTCTGTAACTCATCATCTATATCTGTTGTCTGTTGCTTTTCTCCAGGTCTCTATATATTATGCTGCCTTGCTCCACTCGCTACACTTTCACAATCTGTCTCCGTCTTCATTTTGTTGCTGCTTCTCTTCCTCGCTGATGTCTTCCTCTGAGACACTTTCAACATGATTCGACTGATCAATTCAATTTCTCGGTCCAATAAATCTCCAAGCTGTTGATTTCTTGCTGTCTGATGATCCCTTACTCGCTCAGTTCTAACTTCTATGCTTGTTTTCGTTCTTACCTCCACCTTATCATCCATGCCCTCTTGTCTTCTGAAACATAAAAATTCTTCTCTGCTTTTTCCTATCAGCAACTTACTAGACTGGTACATTATGTACTCTCTTCTTCTATCTTCATCTCTCTGCATCTGTAATTCCCAATTCTGAAATTGAGATTCCTCCTGCACTGAATCTGGACTATTCAGCATCAATTCCAGCAACATAACTTCCTCATCCCATGGATTAGAAATTTCTACAGAATTTTCTTCTTCCTTCATTTGACTGCTCAACCGAGTCTAATGTTCTTCAACACCTACAACAATACCTGCATTCACAAAACACTTGTTAAAACAAAAATCATAAGGCATCAGTGCCTTGTCCTCCTTTGCCAACACTTCAGTATGCTGCCCTGAATTTTCCATCTCAATCAGCACATTAGCATGCTGATCCGAACTTTCCAAAGAATCCTCTGAAGAATTCTCAAGACTATCAACTAATCTTTCTCTCACACCATCTGTCTCCATGATGTATTTCTCCTCTCGTTCACTATACTGAACTCTGCCTTCTATTTCAATCTCCTTGTCATACTCTGAATTTGCCAACAAATATTCCAACAATGAAATTTCTCTGTGGCATTGCTGAAGCATTTCACCATCACTTATAGTCCCTGTATTGATACACAACTTGTCAGTTTGAAAGCTACAAGTTTCAACAGTCTCAACTGTTGCTTCACTTATCAGTGCTTCAGACTGATCCACTTTTTCTGCATCCACAAGAACTTCCTCCTGTGCTGTAACAGATTCAAGTACAAAAGCATCACTACTTTCTTATTCAGAGTATTTATCTCCTGAAAGATTCTTTTTCACACTTGTGACAGCTTCACAAGATTGTGCATCCTCTTCAGTAAAACCTGTAATCACATCACAATTTTCAGCTATAAAAATACACGTTTCTACATTATCCAGCTGATCTGGATCTTCCCAATAGTTCAGGAAATCATCAATGATCTCCTCCTCTGTTTCATCAGTGGAAACCTCCACTTTCAACTTAGCTGCTCTGAGTTTGTGTACACCCCAACTGTACATCCATCATCTGCACGAGCTCCCTCAGCTCTTCTGTTAACTGCATGTTTATCTGTTGATCTCTTTTCTATTGTAGCCTCTGCCACTTCACTCTCTTCCTCATGATCCAACCCACTCTCTGGTCCTTCATATTTTCCTGTAACAATTTCATCAATAACTCAAGAAGAACTGTTATCTCAGCTTTCTCTCTCTCATACTTTTCATCATCCAACTACTTCCATATGCCATTTTCCTTGGCATCTTTCTCGCTCTTTCTACTATGGCCTCTTTCTGAACCTCTACTCTCTCCTTTATGACTTTCAGTAGTCATATTTTTCGCCATGAGTTCCTCACCCATGAGTTTCACCAAGCCTCTGCAACAGTAAACTCTCCTGCTGCCACTCTCTCTTAGAATCCTTTGTTGGACTCCTCCATCACTGCTCACCAGCTGTGATTTGCTTCTTTCTGCCGAGACTTTCTTCAATATCCCTGCAACCAATTTCCTCAAGCATAGCTTTCAAACCAGAGTTCAATAATAATGATCATTAACTCACCTCCAAGATCCTGTTTATCTTGAATTATCTTTCACCCGCACTGCATCTCTGTGCTTCCATCTTCATTAGTTTCAAAATCTAATATTCATCACATGCAATTAACTCAATTTAAAAAAAAACTTGAACCCTCACACAATTCTATTCCACCTCTGATACCAAAATGATGCAGGAAAACCCTGCAAAACCTAGAATCTCTCCAAACTATGCATCTAAAAATGCATCTCCAAATCTTTGCCCAAATAAGACTCAGTCTGGCAATTTCACACTCTTTCATTTTGCGGAAGCTCCTTTAAATTATCATTTCACTATGGTTATAAAACCATACAACCAATCCTCATATGCGGAAGCTCTACTCTATTTACAACTTATGGCTCATGCCAAACCCACTTTATTATTTGTTGATTTAACATTCAACCGTTATATCTTAATCGAACACAAAATTCAACTCTTCCATGTGGAAACTCTCCAAATATATATAGTTCAACACATACGCAAGGCTTCCAAATAACTCTCATATTCAAGGTTTTAAAATCTTCATCTACATAAGTTTCTGCCTTTTACAAGGAAGGGTAATAATCATAGGTCGAATTTACTTCATTATGAGTCTGTTGTTCAAATTTCATATAACGGATATTTATATCTCAACTTGGAATTAAACTCTGAGTATAAACTCATATTTCTAACCTTCATTTCTCAAATGACAACAGATATAACACCCTTGACATTGTATTAAAACCCATGTGAATGTTCCAATTCAAAGAATGGAACTTGTTTGATTTAATGTTAATGAGATTTTATATGCTTTAATTAAAAAAATGCCAGCGCTCACAACCATAGTTCACTTTGATTAAAAATCAAAGTCCGACATAAACGAAATCTGGCCCAACAATTACTTACCTCCCATCCAATCGAATGAATGTAATTCATAACACGCCTTCTCCTGCTTCCAGACATCGACTTCCCAAACGCTGTTCAACATCTCTGCACTAAAGATTGTAATCGCCTTCAATTTCATCCATATTCAAAATGAATTCCAGTTAGCAACCTCCTCCAGCGCTGCAAATTCTACAACAACACCACAATAATTTCTTTGCCTCCTTCAGATTTATTCAGCGTTTTGTAACTCCATCCTTGACTGTTTCAGACACATGAACAGGCAACGTTGCTATCATTATACACGTGTTTCTTTCAACATTAAAATACTTCTGCTCCCATTACATCTCACTCTTGAACCCAATCTTCACGCTGTTAAAAATCTTTGCTACCCTCAATTGCTTACTATGCACCTTTCACACTGCAGATCGATTCTCCAGTTGATTGATACCAATCTGCACCTTCGACTTATAATGTCGACTGCTTTTCATGAAGCCCCAAGACTTCTAGCACCCTTTCGGCGCTATCTATAGTGGTAACTATTTGTAGACCGATATGAAAATATCAATTTGAATTTGAACTTCGATTGAATCCACTTCCTCACTACAGCAACCCCTCAACACTACATAAACTTTCATAAAAAGGGTCACGCATTTTATAAACAGATAATAAAATCTAAGGCGTTCTCCATAACCAATATCTGTGGATCAAATCTGCAATTAACCCCTCACAACACGATTTCCAAACTTTAACTCTACCTCTAACACAACGATTCATTCAGATCTTTACTTAAAGAAATTGTGCCATCCATAACAATGCAGATTTAATTCAATTCAATGCATAGATCGATTTGAACTGCGTCTTCCATAACATTGCAGATTTTAATTCAATTCAATGCATAGATCGATTTTAACTGAAATCGACTTTTCTCCTCATATGCTTATTTCACAGAAATCCAAACATTCTTTAACGCGATTTTAACCAAAAAAACATATATAATACACACAAAAATTCCAAAACAAACTCCTCATCGTATAATCAAATACAATCAATTACAAAACCCTTTGTACATGGCCAGATTTTCAAATCTTTGGCCCCTTTTTACAAAAGCCCGGAGGCTTACAACCTCTTTCTCTATTCTGCACTGTAATCTCACCTGATCTATTTTGTGTTTGAGGAATATTAATTTATACAAATTGAATTGAACCAATTTTGGTTCACATCCCTTTATTAACTCAACAAATCCTCAAATATCTCAACAAATCCTACAATCTAGATTCTTATCCCTAAAACCTTGAAACTAAATCTAATTTAGGCTTCATAATTATCTCTTAGATATCTCTCATCTAATTTCTCTCGTGTTTTCCAGTTTTTTGGAAACATTTACAAATTCTCACATATAATTAATTAAAAACATAATTTAATCACTCAAAAATAATATTAATATTTACATGAAATTAATATTTCCTCACAAACATAAGACCCCCTAGTTTAAATAAAATACAAAGTATTTTCGAGTCTAATGCTCCTGCATCATTGTCTTGTCCTCATTGAAGCAGTCTCTTTTATAAAACAAGGAATTTATGAATTCCTTTTGCTGCAGTAACTCAATCTGATCTTCATTTGAAAGGTAGTCATCATCATGCTTTTCTTGGTAATAGTCAACTCCATTTATCATAGCTTCATCATATGAACTGTTTTCTTCAATACCTGCATTCACACACAACTTGTCAGTTGTAAAACCATAAGACCCCATGGTCTCATTTGATGATTTGATCATCAAATCTTCCTGTTGTTCCAAGTCTTCTACGCACTTCAGAGATTCTTCAATGGTCTTCTCTTCAACCTCTTCAAGCTATCCAACTTCCAGCTTTAGGCCATCATCATAAGTTAAATCTCCTCTGCTTCCAATATGTTGGAAAGCAGAACCTTTCTCCCACTGTGCATAGACATTTTCAAAACATCTAGCTGCTCCATTTTCTTCCTTAGTGACAACATTAGTAGTTTGTTCACCTCTACATGTTTTCCCTGCAAACATACAAATTTGTCAAATGTAAGGCCATTTGACCCCTTGGCCCCACTTGAAGTTTCAGTCTTCAAGTCCTTCTCCAAATACTCAATAATTCTGAGTACTTTCTCTTCCGGTTGAGCATTTATCATTTTCTTTCTCTTCCTCTGTAACCTATGCCACTTTACCTTCTTCTTCATGAGACAACCAACTCTCTAGTTTTCCTCTACCATCCTCTCCAGTTCATAAAGCTGCTTACTGATCTCAGCTATCTCTTTCCAATATTCTTCATCAGTGAGTCTCTTCCTCATGCCATTTGCTTTGGCATCTTCCCTCACTCTTCTATTATGGCCTCTCTCAGAACCTCTTCAATCTCTGCTATGGCTATCAGTAGCCATTTTCTCCTCCTTGAGTTCTTCACTCACAAGCTGCACTAAGCCTCTGCAACAACAAGCTCTCTTGCTACAACTTACCTCACCAATCCTTTCCTCCGGATCCGGCTTTTGGAAAGTACTGGTCCCCTATGTGTTGGAACCTTCTGAGCACTCTCTTCTGCTCTCTCTAAGCTTTACTCTACAACTTTTCAAGAACGCCTATGTTCTTCTTTCCTCCAACCTCAGTTGGGAATCCTCCAGGTTCTGCCACACTTCTTCTTCACTCAGAATCCCTTATTGGACTCTTCTATCACTTCTCTCAAAGTTGTGATCTGCTTCTTGCTGAGATTCCTTCCTCAATTTCTTGCACTCTGCATTCTGCAAACAATACCTTCAAACCAGAGTCAAATAAGTCTCATCAACTCACCTCCCAAGATCCTTGAATGATCTTGCTTCTTCTTTCACCTGCACTGCATCTCTATCTGCTGCAATATTCAAATATTTTGTCTTCACTTCAGATTCTGTAAATCTGAAAACCTTCACTACATACTTCTTCAAATCTCTGTAAATTCTGTTAAATAGATTTAAACATCAACTTTCTTCACTATCAGTACATGTGCATTTCAAAAATTAATTTTGAAAGAGCTATTTCAATTTTTCTTTGATACCACTATGATGGCATGCCTACTTACTTTATCCACCTTTACCACATTCCTGTGCATATAAATGCATCCTAAATTTCACCCAAATAATACTCAAACAACCTGGGCAATTAACAACATTCTTTTCCCTGAGTTGGAAATTTAAACAAATAATTTGGACCTTTAATATCTCAAATCTAATATTTGAGATATTGAATCAAATTTGTCTTGTATATAAAAACACCTGCCCTGAATTTAGTGCTCAGTGAAATTACCAATCCAATACAATTCTCATGTGGACCTTGTTCCTCGTCTTATACTCTATGGTTGTAAACCAAATACCCCATACATATATAATAGATCTACATATACCATTTAACCCAACGTTCACCTTGCACTTACAGTCCACCAAGTCTTCACCTTCAACTATGGAAATGCAAATCTATATATATATATATTGGCCTTGGATTAAACCCCCAACTTATAAGTATCCTTAATACCAAATGTTAACAAAACATTAACTTTAGACCAAAGCACTTTAACGTGAAGTGTGAACTTCGGTTCTCATCACATGTATTAACGTATAGTATTTCTAAGGTTCGACCTTGGATAGGCACCAACTCAACTTTGGATGACCCTCCAAACCACTAGCAATCAAACTTATTAATTGTATCGGCCCAACACATATATCAGTTCTTGAAATTTAATTATACCATTCAACTTTATAAGCCTCGACTGTGATTAACCCTGAACCTTATGTAATATCACTCAGGCCCACATATCGGTCAATTAACAAACAATTGTCAACTCAATTGACACCCACCATACCTTGCCTTATCGTTCATGCAACTTCACAACATGACCACCTTTGATCATTGATGCCGCTCGATGGAACGAGGATCGCGAATATCGCATTTTTTTCCCTCCGAATCTTAACACCTAAAAAAACGTGACGTGAGTGGTAATTGGAAACCGCATTACTCCACGTGTCAAGCAAAGGCATAGATCACATTTTTTTTAGCAATTTCTCTTACCAATTTTCAACAACGTGAGACCACTGGTATTGTGGGATGAACCTATGTTTACTTTTCACACAACTCAGGGTTCCGTATACTCAAGGTTCCACTCCAACTCACTTCCGCTTTCAATACAAATTTGTGGCTTTCTAGTGTGATTCAATGAAACTATTCCATTATTATAATTACAATGGAATCACCATAGACTATTCGAAACCCCATCCATAAGAATAAAACAGTGACATCCTTCAACCCCTATCGACATTCAGTTAAGGAATGAACTTCCCTTGTTGCAATTATATGGTTCTATGATCACATTAACTCAATGTGATCCCAGCCAGTCTTCACTGTGTCTTAATTCTTCACGTGGATGCCCAGATTGACCATTAATTCTAGAATGGCTCTAAATCAGGTGTCAAGCTCCCAAATCATTCTCAAATCATCGATTTAAATGTTGTTGTGTCATCGATCTTAGCCAAGGATCGATGACTGAACCTTATCTATATTCACCAAATATTCTCGACTGTGGATGCAAGCCCTTATTGCATTCAAAATTAAAACCCCATGATTAACATTAACAATCCCATTTATCAACATCGAATTCCCAATCACATACAGAAAATACCCAACTTTCAAATTTTTATTCACACAGTTAATCACGCTGGTTCTAATACAAATTCTTATTGAAATTCAAAGATCATTCACACAGAATTAAGTCAATCAAAGCACATGTACTTAAAACAATTCCTTCATTCATCTATATAAAGAAACTACTTACAAACTTTTTGTCTTGGCGAGGTCTTCTATTCGATGGCCCCTCTATCTCCTACTCTGCCTCTCCAGCTCTCTAGCCTATGCAGCTCTATTCAGGTCTATGCAGCTCTCTCTATTATGCCTTTTAGGCTTATTTTTATACAAAAAATACTAAATAATCGATTCAAATTCTCCAGTGACTCAACAAGACTCTTGAACTCCTACAGTTCTAAATTTAGCCTAACTCCTATAATTTCTGAAACTGACTATCTCTTCATATTCCAAATAACCAACCTCTCCTGTCCTCTAATCATTCGAGGGAAGTTACAATTCCCTCTACATTTTATTAAAATCACTCAAACATGAAAATTTACATAGGAAATTAAAAACATAAACCCCCCTATGTCTATTTATATACAAAGTCTTTTCTTGAGCCTAATGCCCCTGCATCATTCTTCGATGCTACAAAAATTCCTAGTGTAGGAACGTGCATGATTAGTGCAGGCAGGTTCAGTGCAAGCACATTGCAGTGCAAGTCGGATCAGTGCAAGAACGTTGTAGTGCAAGCATGTGCACGACTATGAAAACACAGTGTAAAATTTTTTAACAGAGTATAGGAGAGTTTGATGCAAAATGCTTATTCGAAATTCAATTTTCATTTCTGTAGATGAATTATTACCACAATGATAGATCATAACATTACATTATTTAAATTTTGGTTAACACTTTGCTTGATCATTTACTGACTTAGGGAGAAATTATTTAAGTGCAAGATATTTTAGGTTCTGAGGTCTAATATTTTTAATGAGTATCGAAGTACATATTATGTGAATTATGAGGCAAAGTGTGGGATAGTATGAATATACCCAAAACCCCATACTTACCTCCTTTTGAAAAGGTCCTCCATCACTTGTTCATAATAACCTTACCTCATAATCTGGTCATCCATGACCATTACACCACTGTCGTAACAACCTCTGCCTCCTCCAATTATCATTACCTCCCTGTAGCGGATTGATAAGTGCGTGCATCCACCAAAAGTGACGATTTTAATGATTTAACGTGATTGGATGGATCAGACCAAAAATATCATGGATGAATGGATCTCCGTCATAAAATTCTCGGCAACCCTTTGGCATTTCTTAGTGTGAAATTTTTCTAAGGCCATAACAGATAATTGAAGTGGAATCAAACAAAGATGGCACCTGTGATAAATGAACCATCATCCATGACGAAGATAGAATAGACCACAGAATATCGAAATATTCTTGCACTATTGCAAGAATCTGGATTTCTGGCATTTTTGCCAAAATTTGATGGGTTCGATATGGTCGTGGCTTTGGAATTTGCAAATAAAATTGAGGGAGGCTGAGCTAATTTAGGCTCATTATATTTCTAGTTCACAAAATAATATATAGCGTGAGCTACAGACTTGTAATCCACAGGTGAAAAATGGTTTAAAAATTAGAGGATCGAAAAGAAGAGATGGCATCGAATCGTAGTCGACTGAAAGCTCAATGTAGACTAGAAGAAAGGGATTCCATACAGTGCCATGATTGGAAAACTACAATACCTCTTGTATATATTACAGAAGTTCCTGACCTGTGAAGGACATTATTTATTAACGTTCGTGTACCATATCTGGTTATTCCTGCATTTTGAATCAGGGAAACACATCAATTTCCCTTATTAACTTCTTCTAAGTTTAGAGAAAATGGTGAGGGAGTTCATAAATGGGATGGCTAGGAGGTTCTCTCAGGTATCATTTTATACTTTTTTGGACTTGAGTGACAAATTTACGAAAAATGACTCATGGAGTTTTCTTTTTTTCTCTCTTTCAAACTCTCTAAATATGAAAAAGGATCGGGTTGTCATTGTCATTAGGCTCGTTAAAACATAAAATAGCAATGGGCTTGTTGATCATGGAAAGAATTGAGTTTAATTTATCCCTAGTCTAGTTAAATTATTAAATAGCGATGCATTATCCCGAAGGGTTGAATTATAGATCGAGAATATGTTATCCTCCTCAATCTTGTTAAAAAATAAAGAGGTATTGGTCGACAAATGACCGGGGAAATTTTAGGAAAGTGAACATAACACTTTATGGTAGTAGTTCGCTCTTGAACATGAAACTTTCACTCCATCATTGTGACTTTTGGGTTGGGTAATCTTCTTAATGGTTCATTCATACCTATGGTTCATCATACCTTCACTTCGATTTTGGGTCAATGTTGCCAACTCATCTCAATGTCGTCGATATGTTCAAAAGAAGTCATCTAGTGAATACTCATCCTTCCACAATACTCATAAACCTTCATTTTCATGATAGTCATCCTTGAACATTGTTATATCAAGTCACATTTTGTCTCTGAAATCCATAACTCTCGTTTCATGATAAATTTTCTTCCTGTCAACATCAGCTCATCATCCAAGAATTTTACTTAGAAACATCATCTTCTAGTACACTGAGGCTTGTTACATCATCGAAAAATTTCTCACTTCTGGACCTTTGACCAAAATATTTTGTTTTTTGTTCGACATCAAATCATCTATTCATGCCTTGAAAACTATACTGTAGTACCTTTAGAGAAATTAACATCAATGGTGGTTCTCTCGCATTTATTAACAGCTCACATCATTGGCTGGTAATCAAATGATTTCTTACCATGTTCGACTACAAATCATATATTCACATGGCTAGACTTGTACCTGAACGATTGAGTGAACAAGATAAGAAGAAACCGGATCTATTTTCATCCATCTGGGCTGCAATTTCAGGATTGTTGTACACATCATATGTATGATGACTTTACATATAGATCATCATCCAAACATGGGCCTATAACTATAGGCATGTTTGTATTGGGACATTCCAATGTAGATGAATTTCTGAACTATATACATTCTATTAGATAGTTTATGTGCTGAGCATGGGAATTCCTCCCTCAGCAATTCACGATCAAGATGAAAATAACATGATGTAATGTATTGTAAGATTGATGGAGGTCACCGTCCAATTCAACTCTGGCTCATCACATCGTAAAGCATCTCATCCAAATACTATTATTATTTTGACTTCATGCTTTAGGGGGCAGCTATTATAGGTAAATTTGGGCATCATCCCCCATGACCTGGTCAAACTAGACATCATCCCCAAGACCAATGAAATAGGGTCTATCATCCCCTCATAATTCAATTCTTACATGCCCTAAGAGAAGAAAATTTCTTTCATGGCTTATATTGTGAGATTTCCAAGGTTTGAAGTATATGTTATATCAGTTATTGAATCACCAACGCAGTCTCTAAAGGGACTAACTTCATTGCCATGCCAAATCTTCCATTCAAGGGTGCACTGCAATGCACTTCCCGACACTCAAGGGTGTGTTGGTCACCTGGGAGCATAATTCTCATTGTTCTGGGAATTTCCACATGGCCAACGACTTCTAGAAGAGTCCATATGTGTCAAACTTCGAATCCAAGTGTCCATATAGCACCTCTGAACTTGGGAACATGTCTTTCCTATTATTAGAAATTCATTCATTAAGAAGCTACCATCAATTTCCCTATAAATTTATTACTCATCCTAGTGCTATGGAAGGAAGAAATTTGGTAAAGTTATGTTGTTGGATTCTCATTTGATAAGAGAGTGAAAGTATTGATATGCTACTAGTATGATGTTGAATGTGATGAGGCTGGAACGAAGCTGGAGCAAGTGGACAAAAAATTGGTCCATTGGTTGTAACCTTCCCCTTCTACTCTTTAATAAGTTTTTCATTTTCCCATACATATATCTCTATTTCTTGTAAAATGTATTCTTGAATTATGTACTATGTATTTCATATCTAATCGATTTAATTGAGTAAGATAAGTAGATATCTTTATATTGCATGTTGTTTTTTTTTCTCTGTTTGTGTTTCCAAGAATCAATCTGGCTATTTCAGTTGGATTGAAAGAAATGACAACAACGAAAAAAGGAGAAGGAGAAGCGATTAAATCACAAGTTGGCTCCTTTATCATTCTGTATATCTGCCTATTTTATAGAAAGTGATAGTAATTATTTCCTATGTTGTTCCAAGTGACTAGCACCACGGTTTTAATTAAACCACCTGCGGGAGAAATTTTGGGGAAAAAATGGAGGGAAGCGGAGCTCTGGTTATCGGTGGCTACCCTAAGGCTCTTTGTTCTGGTTATTCGGCTTCTGTGGAGGCGGCACATCCTGGACGGGTTCCTATGGTGCCGAGACACATTACCCCGCTGCCTGGTTGGGGTTTGGTTACATGCCTGACTATCCCTCGCTCTGAGATAGTTATCACTTCTGTTTTCGGACCCTCAGGTCACGGTACTTGCTACGCGAAGGACCTGCATTCTGGACGTACCTGGGTGGAAAATAAAAGGATTCGCTCTTCGACATGTGGTTGCATAAGTGTTATTGGTTTTTCTAGACCAAACTTTCTGTCGACGGCTTGCTGCTGGAGGCAGCATACAAACCGACCATCAGACCACCTGCGTCCGATTTCCTGTATTGGACATCGCTACCATTCTGATAGCGCACTTGCCATGAGTGTTGAATCTAGTTATCAAACACAGGTTAACGCACTTGCCATGAATGATGAACCAAAGGGAAAATGGAGCAGCCGGTTTATCAGCAATATCGACCTTTAGGAAGGCTCAGATCCATATCAAATCTTCATTAAGCCTCCCATAGGAAATAGTTTTATTATATGGATTCAAAAAATAGACTCAATTTTATCTTTGAAGGAAGAAATCCATTTTGTTGTAGGTTACCCATTTCATCTTCAGTCATTGATTTTTGGGGGGAAAGCATTAGCTGATCCTAGCACTCTTAAAGAATATGCCATTTTTTTTGGATCTTCTATTTATCTCAACCTAAGACTGCGGGGAGGAAATTTGGGCCAAAACAAAGCACATTGAACCTCCCTGGGTGCAAGTGAATCCAAAACAGTAAACTCAAAAGGTCCCACATACAGAAATGTCTTATAGGGGAAAAAAAAAAAAACAAATACAACATTTGATGCCCCTGCAGAAAGCTTCTCCAAGCCATACATTGTGGAACAACAAGACAGTGTGCCTGAAATAAATATAGACAGTCTAGATATTGATGTGCATAGAAATGCCTATGAATCCCAAGGAATAATAGGCAGATTCAACTGCTTCTGGCCCAAACCAATGGAGTTGTTCCATTGGATTTTTACAAACTAGACCATGGAATGTGAAATCCACCTATGTTATAAGGGGTTCTTTGTGGAGTACTAAAAAGGTATGCTTTTGATGATTATTTCAGTGGCTTTTTAGTAGAATTTGTAAACCTTTTTGCATCATGAATTTGGAAAATAATAAGGAACTCTAACAAAACATGTGAGAATTGATATGCAAGACTTAACCGCTGATAATGGTTATTTTCTGTGCAGGAAAAGGAGAAAACGAGGAGTTGCCGTTCCAAAGGAAAGGACAAAGTCGAGATAACTGTTGTCTCTCTGAAGGAGAACCGAATGCAAACAAGGCTAAACAGATCAAAGCAAATCAGCCCGGAAAAGGAGGAGAAGACACCATCTCGGCGCAAAAGAAAAGAAAAGACGAAGGATTAACAGTTTGGCGAATCCCTCAGGATCTTTGATCCTGAGGGATCGCTGCTTTATTTATCTTGTTACTTGGACATCTCCGCCGTCACCTTTATATAAAGGGACAGCACAGCTAGCTTAAAGATAATAAGGAGAAGACTTTTTTATGTAATTTTCTGTTAAACATCAGCTCTGATTATTGAGTCTCGTTGAGAATTGGTTCATTGTACTTTTGTCCGATGCATTAATATAAGCTTGGTGATTCTGTCATCTCTGCGTCTGGATTAACTTAAGGCGGTGTATCCTTGGAGGCTAAGGGCCCGGCCCCGGAGGACACTTGCTTCTGTATCACTACGATTCGATTTCTGCGTGGTTTGTTTATCGTTGTTATTTGGTAATCTGATATGCTTTATAAGTTGATACTACATGCTCTGTTAAGATTAAATCATTGAGTTTTTTACAGATAGAATCGTGTATTGACTCTGCATCAAGTTATTAATCCTTTCAGAGTTCATTGCATGTTATTAGTCTTAACCGAATATTCTTACTGTTCTGTTACAGAGCTTTTATATTGAACATTCGTGTCATAGATTCGTTTGAGGTAGTGTTCTTCATAATTGTTGGATTCAGAAATAATGTTGTTCTATTTGGAAGCACAGTCGTATTCCTGTTGATTAAGGTTGATCAGATTATTATTCCAGCGTGTTGTGTGCGTATATGATTTATTAGTACTGTTCTATAATTTATCAATAGTTAATGCTGTTTCATTAGTGTGTTTTGCTTGATTTGCCTTAAGAGTGAAAGATTGTTATTTGATTGCGAAGAGTGCATTTGGGTTAGTAGATTAAGACTCGCGAGATTTAGTTGTTCGATTGCTATTCCATTTTAGAATTACTATTCCATTCCAGATTTGTTGTTCAATTCTTTATTTGCTGTTCCATTTTGCTATCTGTAGTTCCATTTACTCGCATTTGTTGTTTTGGTGTGAGAGACGATCTAAGGCTGTAGTGAGCTTTGGCATTCACTGTCTAGCTCCCAGACCCGTGGTCTATGCTCTAATTTCCTTTCCATTAGTTTCCAAAGGGATGGGTTATCGCTGCCGAACCCTTGACTGATAAGCTGCCTAGTTTTCTGAATGTGTGATTTATTCTTTTGAAGTAATTTAGTTACAGACAAGCATCCGTTTACTCTTGTATTTCTTAAACACTGTACTACTAGCATTACTCTGACAAGTGATAGCCTCAGACTGAGACACTCTTTGGAATAACAAAACGTTCCCGGATTGACATATTAATGTGAGGTAATTAGAGGTGAAAGAGACCCTTTTTATAGCTCTACATTTTGGCGCCGTTGCCGGGGAAAGAGTGTAGCCATTTGTCTTTTTTCAGAGTAGTGTACGAACCTGCTAGGGAGGAGTTGGATCTTAAAAACGGAAGGTAAGAACCTACGTGCGGAGCATGTAAAAGCCCTGCTCCACTGTCCGCTTTCCTAACAGATTTGTTTTCTTGCTTTGTTTGAATAGAATTTGGTAGTTCATTTGAGTGCATGACTAAGCAGAAAATACCAGAAAAAAATATCAAACCCCCATCCAAGCCTGAAAAAGCTAAGGGGCCGGTGACCCTTGGCCGAACGACCTTCATAGACGAAATCTATAAGAAAATAGAATCTCAGCCATCAGTAGGCCCCAGGAAAAACATTTCTAAACAGCCTACTAGTTCCCTTCAGGCCACAGGATCACCATCTGTAGCCTTTGCTGAGGTGCATAGTCAAACTGAAGAGCAGGACTTTCAAGAAATCGAAAATTCTACTCCAGAACTATTGCAGGAAGGGAATTCCATCAACATTTGTGAAGGAGAAGGAGAAACAGGGGAAACCAAGGAACCAAAATCTCCTATTGGAACAAATCAGCCATTAGATAGCCCAGATAAGGGGAGTGCTGCGAAAATCATTGTTGAAGGAATCCAATCTCCTCAGACATCTGGTATTCTCATTATTCCAGATAAAGGAAGTGCTATTAAAACTATCCCTGTCAAAACCATTCCCTCTCAACCTAGGAATACTCTCCTAGATATCCCAGAAGGTTATTGGCATATATTCGATCCCATGGCTCAGAACCAGCCAAATGCTCAAACCTCTACATTACAATATTCTATAGTGGATTCTGCAGCAAATGCACCCATGAAAGCTATCCCTCTTCAACATATCCCTACATTTCACGGTCTCACATCAGAAGATCCGGATGCATTTTTATTCGAATTCGATGTGTTATGCAGGGGGTATGATTACACCACCGACCCCCAGAAATTGAAATTATTCCCCTCTACATTAAAAGGGGCTGCTTTAAGATGGTTTATGGGATTAGGTGGCGGGGTTATAAACAATTGGGATCAAATGAAAGAATCCTTCTTAAAAAAATATCAGGATTATTGTAGGTCTAGAGAATTAAAAGACGGAATATTCCAAATGACAGCCAGACCGAATGAAACATTGGAGGAGTATGTGGAACGTTTTCAGTACAATCTACAAAGATCTCCTTATGCATCGCTACCTTTACCTGATAATGTGTTAAAAACTGCATTAATAAGGGGCATGAAGGAACAATGGATTGAAACATTAAACATCATGGGAAAAGGGGATATTTATCAAGAGAATTTTGCTGACATCATTGATTTATGTATCGGGAGTTCGAGAGGCAGCACAAGAATAAAACCGACAGAATATGATCGGTTTGCAAGAGATAACAAAGTATCAACAGAAGGAGTAACACGTGCAGAAATTGGAAATTTATTAGAAAATTTTAAAACTGATATTCTGGGGACACTAACTACACAACTTGATATTGTGCGGGCTAAACAGAAGCAGATGGAGGCAGAACAGAATTTGGCGATCTTCTGCCCCCGATGCAGAAAAAAACATAGCCACAAGGAATGTCCACTGGATAAAGTCCAAACGTGCGCCATCTGTACAAAAGATCACCTTACGGAGAGCTGCCCCTCACTTCCTGGATTGAAAGTGGTATATAAGGAAGCAGAAGAAGAACCAGAATCGGTGAACTCGATCAACCAGCGTCGCCAGTGGCAGCCGAGACAATCTGGTATGTTTCCGGACTCAACCTCTTTTTTTCAACCCCCACAGTATAATGCTCAACAATATGGTATGTGGCAAAATCAATCTCAACCCCCATTTTCAAACTGGTCACCACAATCGTTTCCTTCTTCAAATCCATGGCTGAATCAAACAAGCCAATCCGGTTGGCCGAATTTCCCTTACACTCCACCATATTGGCGAAATGGCCCATATCCTTCACAATGGACTCCCCCTACTTCACAAAGTTCACCCTGGCAGACAAGCTGGCAAAGACCGATGTACCAGTCAGCTGGAACTATTCCGCTCCCTCAACCTACTCTGCCAGCCTTACAACAAAATCCCCAGTCTAACCTGAGACCGCAACTCCCAGCCCAACCCGATCCCAATCCAAATAACAGACAGGTCCAATCTATCCAAATCATAGAATCACCAGAAATAGGACCCGACCTGAGGGAGTGCAATGATCTTCAGTTAAGATCTGGACGCATAATTGAAAATGAGGGAGATAAAACAGTTCATATTGAAGATCAGTTACCAAGAGAACATCAGTTGCAACAAGAGGATGTAAATAAGCAGCAGACTCATAATCAAGCAACCACATCCTCTCCTCCGTTCCCAGAACGATTAGTCATACCTCGACCCATACAATATCCTGACTTTGACATTCTGGGAGAATTACAAAATCTGTATATAAAAATCCCATTCCTCCAAGCCATTCAAGACATTCCTATATACGCAAAAACTATCAAAGAGTTGTGCATAAAGAAACCAAGGAGGAATATAACAAATAATCCAAGAGTCCAAGTAGTCGGTACTTTATCTGACCTATTATCTGGGAGAGAAACACCCATTAAATATGAAGACCCGGGGAATCCAATTATAACTGTTCAAATTTATGGTCAGACCCTGTCTAATGCCTTAGTTGATCTAGGAGCTGCAATTAATATTTTAACAACCACTACTTGCCAAAAGCTCGGCATTACATCTGTAGAACCCACCTCTACTTTGTTAGAATTGGCTGACCGATCTGTGGTTAGACCAGAGGGTACTCTACATGATGTCATGGTCTCTGTAGAATCCTGGGAGTATCCAACCGATTTCCTGATAATTAATCCAAAAACCCGACTTGATGGACACCAGCTAATTTTAGGTAGACCTTGGCTCGCTACTGTCGATGCCTACATTGGCTGTCGGCAGGGAAATATGACCATAACCAGAGGACCGAATAGCAAGAATTTAGTTCTATATCCTCCAGCGCAGCCAAGTGTCACAATAATCAAAACTAATAAGCACCCTATATCATACCTTACTGATAACATCAGATCTCCATTAACTATACAAGAGGCACTTGATTTTAAAGACCAAACAGAAGATGATGCCATTAATAATTTCATTAGTCAAACTGAACCTCGCACACAGTGTCACATGATAGAAGTAGCATTTGATAATGAATTAGAGGAAGATCCTCTGAAAGATACGCATGACCAAACGATACCTGTTACTTCTGTTGCAAATAGTAAAACTGTGGAAATTGCACCGGGAAAAAATTTAAACATCAATGCTAATCTCACACCTGAACAAGAAACTAAGCTCATCCATTTGTTAACGAAATATCAAGAAGCATTTGCATGGGATTACCCTGACATGAAAGGAATTGATCCCCAGTTATGTACACACCACATTTATACAGAAAAAGACGCCAGACCTGTTCGTCAGCCGCAAAGGAGACTTAATCCTCATCTAAAGGATGTGGTAAAAGCTGAACTTCAGAAACTTTTAGATGTCAATTTTATCTATCCTATTTCTGATAGTAAATGGGTCTCTCAGCTTGTGGTGGTACCAAAAAAGAATGGAAAATGGAGAATCTGTGTGGATTATAGGGAACTAAATAAGGCAACACAGAAAGATCATTTTCCTCTCCCATTCATAGACCAAGTATTAGATACTTTAGCAGGAAAGAAATTCTTTTCTTTCCTGGATGGCTTCAGTGGATACAATCAGATTCAGATTGCCCCCGAAGACCGGGATAAAACTACTTTTACTTGTCCTTGGGGAACATTTTCCTATCGAGTTCTACCTTTTGGCCTATGTAATGCTCCTGCCACATTCCAAAGGGCTATCCTTAGCATTTTTGCAGATTTAATAAATGATGGACTTGAAGTTTACATGGATGACTTTACACCATCTGGAGATGATTTTGATCCAGCACTAGATACCCTAGAAAAAGTCCTACAGCGCTGCACTACTACCAGGCTTTGCTTAAGCCACGAAAAATGTTTCATGATGATGACTGAAGGACTTATCCTAGGACATTATGTTTCAGCAGCCGGCATTCAGGTAGACCCGGCCAAAATCCAAATACTTTTGCTCATTCCCACTCCTACTACTCAAGCAGAGGTACGTAGCTTTCTTGGATTTTCTGCTTATTATAGACGATTTATAGAACATTATTCGCACATTGCTGCTCCTTTATATGCACTAACTGGTAACGTTGATTTTCTTTGGACAGAAAAATGTGACCGTGCTTTCGAGGATTTAAAGAAGCTCGTATCCACAGCCTCAGTCCTTCGAGGACCAAACTGGGACCTACCGTTCCAGATATCATCTGATGCCTCAGATACAGCCATTGGCACAGTCCTTGGGCAGGAAGAGGATAAAAAACCATATGCTATCTATTACATCAACAAAAATTTATCCCCTGCTGAATTAAATTACACTGTTACTGAAAAAGAATTCCTAGTTGTAATACATGCTGTCAATAAATTTAGACATTATATTACAGGCTATCCGGTTATCTTGTATACAGACCATTCTGCCATAAAATATTTAGCAAATAAGCCTGTCACAAATGCCAGAGTAACTAGATGGTTGATTTTATTGCAGGAATTCGATATCACAATCAAGGATCGGCCTGGCAAAGAAAACCCTGTAGTCGATTTTCTTTCGAGAATACCAAAACCAATCGATGCAGCAGCAGTTGAAGATCAATTTCCGGATGAACACCTGTTTGCTGTTGCCGTTCAAACACCCTGGTATGCTGATGTTTCCAATTACCTCGCAGTAGGTAAACTACCAAAACACTTAACCCCTAATGAGCGCAAGCATATTGTTCAGAAGAGTGCTCGATTCTCGTGGATTGGGAGCTATTTGTTTCACATAGGGGCAGACATGCATATCAGGAGATGTGTTCGAGAAGATGAAATCTTTGACATCCTAAAAGCCTGTCACGATGGACCGTGTGGTGGACACTTCGCTGACCGTAGAACTGGACATAAAGTATTGCAGACAGGATATTACTGGCCTACGATTTTCAAAGATGCAAAGAAATTTGTCCAAGCCTGTGACAGCTGCCAGCGAGCAGGACGACCTGGTCAAGTTGATGAGATGCCTCTGAAACCACAGTTAGTCATCGAACCATTCGAGCGATGGGCTCTTGATTTCGTTGGACCCATCAACCCCTCATCAAATCAGAAAACATATATCTTAGTGGCAACAGAATATGTCACCAAATGGGTTGAGGCAGAAGCATTGCCAAGAGCCACAGAGGACTCTGTCATACAGTTCCTGTTCCATCTATTTGTACGTTATGGCCTTCCCAGGGAAATAATTACAGATGGAGGACCACAATTTGTTGGGCATAAATTAGCTGCAACACTCAACAATTATCACGTCCAGCATAAAATCACTACTCCATATCACCCATAGGCGAATGGGCAGGTAGAAAGTAGCAATAAGATAATAGAATCAATCCTAATGAAGACCATTGCGTCACATAGGCGTGATTGGGCTACCCGACTACCTGAAGCACTCTGGGCCTATAGAACCACATGGAGGAGCACCACCGGTTACTCACCTTATCAATTAGTGTTTGGAAAACAACCCATTTTTCCCATAGAATTCGAAATCCAAACATTGCGGACAGCACAGGAAGTTGGCCTAGATCTAAGCGAGGCACAAATCAATCGACTATAGCAGATCAATGAATTAGACGAAATTAGGCTCTCTGCACTACAAAATACAGCATTGATTCAACAGCGGCGAGCTAAATGGCATGATGCGCTCATCAAGAACAAAGTCTTCCACGAGGGAGACTGGGCTCTGTTATACGATTCTCGGTTTCAGGACTTCCCTGGAAAACTTCAGACTCGATGGTTGGGACCATACGAAATCCAGAAGGTGCATGACAACGGAACCCTTACTCTAATTACCATGGACGGTTCTGGATATGCATTCAAAGTAAATGGCCACCGAGTTCGTCTCTATCGCAAACCACTCACTCGGGAATCCTTCTGCCAGCAGCTACGCCGAGACACTGATATGGAGATTTTAGGAGAGGAAGAGAAATATTCCTCACCTATAATTCATTAAGGAATTCATTTATTTTTACAATTTGTACATAAGTTCTTGTTTTTGAGTCGTTCTTGTACATATTTTTGAACTAAATGTTTTCTTGTCATTTTTTGCTGTTCTTTTTCTTTCTCAAAATTTCGATTTTTTTGCCGTTCTGTTTCTAAAAAAAAAATGGCATTTGCGTGTTTTTTTATGCTGTTGGCTTTGCTTGTTTTGCTGTTCCTTTTCTAAAGGAACAGCATTCTGGATTTTTGCTGTTCCTTTTCCAAAGGAACGGCATTTTTGCGTCTTTTGCTGTTCCTTTTCCAAAGGAACAGCATTTTTGGTTACTACTGTTCCTTTTTTTTTCAAAAAAAAACAGCATTCTTTTGTTGCTGTTGTTCCTTTTTCAAAGGAACGGCATTTGCATTTTTGCAGTCTATCGTCCTTCGTTGTTTCTTTTTCAAAAGGAACACCACTAGCATACTTTTGCTCTCCTTGTGAAATAGCTTATTCCTTTTGCTGATCTAAATTGAGGACGCTTCTTGCCCGTCTTCTTCCAAGTCTTTAAGATACAGCTATGTACTTGTGCAATGAATATAAAATCACAACATACCGAAATCCGCAAACCATAAATCATTATATTTATAAGGCTCTGCATTAGTAAGAGGCCAAAAGGAAGGACATACTTATTTCTTATCTTTTGTTGTCATTGTTTTACTAATTTTTCCCTGATTGGTTATCTTTATCATGCTGATCCCTTTAACCCTCTTTGATTATTTTTTAGGAATAAGAGAAAAGGGCTTATATCTTCCTATTGAGATGATAAGACTTCTTCCACCATTCCTACTCTTAAGGAGTGTTGAACCACCCTTTGTGTATAAATAAAGTACTCTATGAAAAAGAAAAAATATCTGAACATGATATGTGAGATGTCAAATGCAGGATAGGGGGTCTCATCAAGAGCCATCCTACCATGATCATGAGGATGGAAGTGAAGTGGCATTCCCATTATGGCCACCACACCAGGGATATGGTCCAAAAGGTATATCAAATAAACGAACCTTGGAACAGGAGGTCTCATCACGAGCCGGCCTGCCCACGTTTCGCTCATTCCTCGTGAATGGCATTATGGTTAACTGGTCACCAAGCCAGCATAATGGTCTACATTTTGACATAATAACATTCCTAAGTATACACACAGGATCATGGTTCCAAGGGTGAAAAAACAACTCTGCCAAGGTTATGGACACCTGTTGGCAGCAGAGCACTGTTAATGGTATTGAAGTCACCTTGGTTACACCAATGGGTAAGATACTAATGCTCTTTTGTTTCTTATATCCTAGGAACTAATCATATATTATTTCCCGATTTATACATCGCATGAACATTTATCATCACCAATCATGGCAAAGGAAGTGACCATGACCACTTGAGATTTGGCAAGTACGATAGATGTCCTACCCACCAGCCTCATATCATAACACAAAAGCCTCTTACGTAATACGCGATCAACTCTCCGCCTCGATTTCGGTAATTCGTTGTCCTTCTAAACATGGCATAATTCCATATGTTGTTCCTTTCTGACTCGGTTGCAGATCGGGTGCTGCTCCTTTATTTGTTGGCTGGGACACCCTATCACATTGCGGGGGGGGGGAGGTTAACCTCATTATTCCCTGAATTACGTGTCAGCTCACCATTCGGGAAAGATAGTGTACGACGGTTTGGCATGGTTTAACGGCATGGCATTTCTATTTTTACACAAGTTGTTGTTCATAATCCATTTCCGTTGCATTGTTGCATACTCTGTGTTTTTTTTCGAAATCTTGCGATTATCACCCTCTCTGTGTTTCAAACAGCACAAGTAGTTGTTGTTCCATTGAGAATCCACAGTGAAACCATGGGAGGAAGGGAAATTCGAAGCGAACCTCAGAAGTTGACAATCTTCGCTGCTGCCCGGGAGATCCTGGAAAGAGCAGGATGGTTGAATTATCTCAGTCGCCTGCAGGAGTCTAATGAAACAGTAGCGATGGAAACTTTGCAGAACCTGCAGGATGATCACTCCATAGTAAGGGGGAAGCGGATAGCGGTCACCGACGATATAATTGCAGAAGTTTCGGGACTACCAGCCACCGGACCAGTATGGACATTAAAGAAGGAAAGATTACAGAAGATCATGGAAATTTTCCAGGACGAAGGTCAGAGCTTGACAATTAAAGGGAAGGGCACTCTGCCAGCAACGCTAGGAGAACCCTGGACGGAATTAGCAAGGATAGTGCAGAACTAAATCACCTGCGAGGGGAGGAAAGACGTGGTAAGACCACAACATCTTAAACTCTTAGTTGTTTTAAAGCAGAAATGCTCTGTAAATCTACCTGCACTTCTGAATTCATTACTGCATGATGCTGCACGAAGCATAAAAAAGGCACAGCATGTAGAGTCAGTCGTTAGTCACCATGGGTTAATACGATTAGTAGTTAGTCATAGTCTCACCCAGCAGCAGAGCAGCTGGGAAGAGCTGATTGTAATGATTAAGGGGGGATTGACAGCACCATCCCCAAAACGTAAACATTCTACAAGCACACCAGAACGTCCGACAAAACGTAGAGAATTAGTAAAACAAAAACATGTTGCTAGTGCATCAGAACGACCAGAGATACACCAGGAATCGGCAAAGCGCAAGCATGCCATCGATCCACCCGAACAGCCAGAGAAGCCCAGAAAATCAGCCCGGTTAGCTTGGATGCGAGGAAGGCTAGAGAAGCCCAGAAAATCAGCCCGGTTACCTAGGATGCGAGGAAGGCTAGAGAAGCCCAGAAAATCAGCCCGGTTAGCTCGGATGCGAGGAAGGCTGGAAAAGCTCCAGGAAAGCACCAGCCAACCAGTGGTAATTGAGGACGAGCAATCCGAAGAGGAAAATGAGGAAGCAGCCGAGCATTCGGAAACAGAAATAGAAGCAGAAGCTGAACAGGAGGAGGAAATGGGACAGCGGGGAGGTAGCCCACTACAAGACCCAGTGGGAGAAGATGAATTGGCCGCAGTCTTGGCCAATATAAGTAAGTATGGCCAACCTTCTAGTCCAGTAGACCTCCACGACAAACCCCAAGAAGAAAACACATCTGAAAAATCACATGCAGTAGAGGCAGAAAAAGGAAATCTGCCTGTTCATGATGAAGAGGAGATAAGAGATACTGAACGGGAACAATCTGTTCCCAAGACACCAGAGGAAATTTCGGAGGGAGTAGGAGCAGAAAAAGCAGTTGCCCAGGAAGAGACAGAACCAGTCAAGGTTCCTACCCCAGAACAGCCAGAGCAGAACCGCGAGGAAGCACCCCAAGAGAAAGATCCAGAAACTAGTCATGGTCCAAACCGCAGCAGACAGCCTGCTGTTCCTTCTAATGAAACGCTGGAAATTAAGAAATTGCGAATGGAACGACAGAAATTATTGAATACAATAACCCAGCTCAGACAACAAATTAGAATTCTGAAAGCAAACCAGAGGGTAAGAAAGACCGGAGGGAAGAAAAAGAGGGCCAACAATCGCCCTGCTGTTCAAAACCCTACTGAAAATCCAGCTGCAGTTCCAAATGATGTTGAGGAACAGCAACAGACTGATATTCGCGTTAAAATAGAAAGGGATGATATAAGGACCAGTGACAAGAAAATCAAAACAGAGGCACCACCCTCAGGGGTAATAAGGGTTCTGAACTCCAAACAGCATAATAAGAAAGTTCAGGTAAAACTCTCGGCCTCCACTGACCTATGGAAAAAAGATCCGAAGACAAAAACCTTGCATAAGATGATGAAGCAAGCCCAGCAAGAAGCCGAACAACTTAGAGAGCAAACGGTCCCCCGAGAAAAATATGAAGAGTTACAGCAGCAACTAAGGGACGTCAATCAATCCAAAAGCCAGGCCTTTGAAGGGTGGCAAAAGGAACAAGAGGAAGTTGCACAGGTAACCCGTAGACTAGATACTGTTATCAAGCAGATGAATACCTTGTGTTCTTTATACAATGATGTTTTAGCATGTAGGGCCCCTGCTAAAAAATATGCTCTGTTTTTATTAGAACGGTATTTACAATTAAAAATAAAAGCTGTTAAAGCAGGCACCCCTATACAAATCAACACTGTCAATGACTTTATAGACTGCTGTAAACATTATGGAGTGAAGGTCCAGAGATTGTTGTGTGAACTTTATTTGCATGACCTTGTGCTAGATCAGGAGACTGAGTTGAACCCTGGCCCTTTTGTTGGAGACATCCAATTACAAGCATTCATTTCATTCGGGGTTAATCAGATTAAGTGGCTCAAAGCCTATAATACTTTCCAGAGGCGGGAAAATGGCCTAGATTTACAGGTAAGGGTTGAGCCTAGGAACCCAGTGCAGTTGTGGAAAGCACATAGAAACCTCATGAGGACTCCGGGTGTCATTGAAACGTTAGGACCCATGCATGAGGCACTCATTCGACAGAGTTTAGAATATTTTCTTTCCATCAAAGACCTCGCCATTGATGCAGCCAAATTTCGGTACCAAATCTCTAATCCAAACATCCAGCTCAGGGAACCATTTAAGTATGAGAATTTTGAATTAGCTGCCAACCGTTTGAACCTCTATGGCGAGAGCATTTTGAAAGCAGGGCCATCCTGGTTAGGATATAGATTTCGCAATCCAATTATTTGGCACCCTGCACCCGAATATCAAGCCCTGTATGAGATGCCTGAGGGACAAACATGTCAGTTCTTTGACTATCTAGTCACTCATCATGGCTGTAGGCCTCCGCATGAGATTCCTTCTCCAACCTATTCTCTCATTGCCTTGCATGTCAACTACAATGTTTTCATGAGGACATGAAACAAGGTAAGCAGGGGGTGTGTGGAGTACTAAAAAGGTATGCTTTTGATGATCATTTCAGTGGCTTTTTAGTAGAATTTGTAAACCTTTTTGCATCATGAATTTGGAAAATAATAAAGAATTATAACAAAACATGTGAGAGTTGATATGCAAGACTTAACCACTGATGATTGTTATTTTTCTGTGCAGGAAAAGGTGAAAACGAGGAGTTTCCGTTCCAAAGGAAAGGACAAAGACGAGATAACTGTTGTCCCTTTGAAGGGGAACCGAATGCAAACAAGGCTAAGCAGATCAAAGCAAATCGGCCCGGAAAAGAAGGAGAAGACACCAGCTCGGCGGAGAAGAAAAGAAAAGATGAAGGATTAACAGTTTGGCGAATCCCTCAGGATCTTTGATCCTGAGGGATCGCTGCTTTATTTATCTTGTTACTTGGACATCTCCGACGTCACCTTTATATAAAGGGATAGCACTGTTAGCTTAGGGGAGATACTTTTTATGTAATTTTCTGTTAAAAATCAACTCTGATCATTGAGTCTCGTTGAGAACTGGTTCATTGTACTTTTGTCCGATGCATTAATATAAGCTTGGTGATTATCTCATTTCTGCGTCTGGATTAACTTAAGGCGGTGTACCCTTGGAGGCTAAGGGCCCGGCCCCGGAGGACACTTGCTTCTGTATCACTACGATTTGATTTCTGCGTGGTTTGTTTATCATTGTTATTTGGTAATCTGATATGCTTTATAAGTTGCTATTACATGCTCTGTTAGATTAAATCATTAAGGTTTTTATAGATAGAATTGTGTATTGACTCTGCATTATGTTATTGATCCTTTCAGAGTTCATTGCATGTTATTAGTCTTAACCGAATATTCTTACTGTTCTGTTACAGAGCTTTTATATTGAACATTCGTGTCATAGATTCGTTTGAGGTAGTGTTCTTCATAATTGTTGGATTCAGAAATAATGCTGTTCTATTTGGAAGCACAGTCGTATTCCTGTTGATTAAGGTTGATCAGATTATTATTCCAGCGTGTTGTGTGCGTATATGATTTATTAGTGTTGTTCTATAATTTATCAATAGTTAATGCTGTTCCATTAGTGTGTTTTGCTTGATTTGCCTTAAGAGTGAAAGATTGTTATTTGATTGCGAAGAGTGCATTTGAGTTAATAGATTAAGTTTGGTTACGACTCGCGAGACTTAGTTGTTCGATTGCTGTTCCATTTTAGAATTACTGTTCCATTCCAGATTTGCTGTTCAATTCTTTATTTGCTGTTCCGTTTTGCTATCTGTAGTTCCATTTACTAGCATTTGTTGTTTTGGTGTGAGAGACGATCTAAGGCTGTAGTGAGCTTTGGAATTCACTGTCTAGCTCCCAGACCCGTGATCTATGCTCTAATTTCCTTTCCATCAGTTTCCAAAGGGATGGGTTATGTTCTTAGAACCTTAATTTGCGATGGCACTAGTTTTCTGAATGTGTGATTTATTCATGAAGTAGTTTAGTTACGTTGACATCTGAATTTTACTCTTGTATTTCTTAAACACTGTACTACTAGCATTACTCTGACAAGTGATAGCCTCAGACTGAGACACTCTTTGGAATAACAAAACGTTCCCGGATTGACATATTAATGTGAGGTAATTAGAGGTGAAAGAGACCCTTTTTATAGCTCTACATTCTTCATTGTCAAGTTTTCATAAACTGAGGACAGAGATACCATACTTAGCGAGGGACCATGGTTCTGGGGCTCCAGTGGACTCTTCATCACACCATGGTTCCCTAATTTTGATTCCAACACTATGGGGGTGACCAGAATGTCGGTCTAGGTTAGGCTCTACAATCTCCCGCTACATTTTTGGAATTAAAATGTTCTTGGCTGCATTGGAAACACCCTCGGTGGATATATTAAAATAGATACTCAACGCCTGGAGGAGCACATTTTCACCTTCACACAGATCTGTGTGGAAGTAGACTTGAGAAAAGGACTCCCAGAGTGCATTATGCTGAATCATAAACAACAAATATAGACACAACATTTACATTATGAGAACATAGCTTTTAGATGCCGGATATGCAAGAACACAAGACACCTGCAAAACTCATGCCCGGAAGCCACAAGAGATAACAGAAAAAATAATAAATCAGGAAAAGCTACCAAAGGTTGGCAATTTCCTTCTGAAGGGCTAGAACAATAGGAAGAGGAGGAAGAACCCATACCACATGAGAATAAACAAATAGACACCTCCTTGGGCTCACAAGAAAAGGAAATGCAAGATCCTCTCGACACCACCACAAAGACTCAGCAGGATATGGTACCTGGAGCACCAGACAATGGGGGGAATAAGAGAACACATATTTCAGACACATCAGACTCTGATAAGGAAAATGGATCACAAGCAGAAGAAAATCAGCTCGTCCTTATCGCGACCACGCCAACACAAGGTGCTTGGCGTAAGGTTGAAAAGAAGAAAGGGAGAAAATCCTAATTATACTTCCTTTGTAATTTTATTGCGGCAACTTGACTGTCTTTTGACAATTACCAACTCATGTAACATGTAATTTTGTTTTTCATAAATAAAATTATGAATTTTTCCTTTGTGAAAAAAGTGACTAGCACCACACTTAGGGAATTTGGTTTATCGGTAGATCACAATTCCACATAAAAAAATGGCGACTTTGGTGGGGAATATCCTATCATTCCTGCTATTTTTTCCTCTGTTTATCCTCATCAGTAGCATCTACTTTCAGTTATTAGAAATTTGAATGAAAAAAATTCATTAGAAGTGTGCTTTATTGCTTGGTTTCTCAATCCTTGTTGCGCCCAACGCATTGTTGGTCAAGGCATAGTGCACTACAATGCACTGTCTCCCACTCAGGGGTGCTCTACAATACACTATCTCCCCTTAGAGACTGCGTTGGCCCCTCAACCAACCAAATTCCATCTAAATTTTTCATTTCTATCATTCTCATCCACTTTTTTTATGTATTCTCAGATGCCTAATACCACTTAGAGACCAGTAAAATTTCCTAAATCTTTCTCCTTTGAAAAGTAAATTTATTCAATGTCTCTTTAGTGCTTTTCTTTATCATTGGAAAATCAAATTCAAAGTATTTCATTTATGCATTAGATTAATTTGTTTTCAAAAAGGAATTTTTTTTCATTCCTAGTCTCTTGTAGGAAATTGTAGTTCCATTATTCATTTTCCTAAAAGAGAAATTGTTGTTTCATTCCTCGTTTCTCAAAGAAGAAAACACTTGTTTTATTTATTTATGCATATAGTTTCCTTTCTTGCATTCACATTAAGGGCACTGAAAAGAAAAAAATGCATGTGCATATAGTGAATTAAGTGTGTTGCATAGGAAAAAGTTAGGAAATTTTCATTTTAGTTTGTGCTCTTTGTTGTTTTCTCAAAAATTTATTGCTCTTTCCCTTAGTAGCTAGGATTTTCATTGAAAAATCTAAATTGAAAGTTTTCTTATAATCTAGTTTGAATTTTTAGGAATTTACTTCACATCACATGGTGAACCTCAAAGACAAACTTTTAAACAAGATAAACATAAAATTTACATCAATTTACCTAAGAAAGCATAGGAACATTAACGATAACATTTAGAAGTTCTAGGCTAGAGACGTGTTCCAATGTCGTTAAACATATTAGTTGTAGCTAACTTGTCTGTGATACATTCCGAGTGTGATACCTCACTCCACGTATGTATGTATATTGGAGCTCGTCCATGTACCTTAGGGTATATTTGGGAGGAAAAATTTAGGTTGCTATCCATCCATAGGTAACTAAGTCAGCCGCCTTGTAACTTGTGATACACCGCACACAACATTCAGGGAGATTGCTTGCCCATACTTCATCGTTCACCAGGAGGTATTCTACAGTTTACAATTACTTAGTAAAATTTTTTACTATAATTACCCTTTTATTTTGTTTATTTGTTTCTGTTATAAAATAAATCACTCATCATGGAAGAAGAACATCCATTTCCCCATCATTCGCATAGAATAGCACTTAAATCACCTTTACCACCGGAAGCCATTTCTGGTCGGCGAAGGTGACATCGTTCTACTGAAACTAGTACTATCAGTACCACTGGTGTGACATCATCCTCACATATACCAGAGTCATATTGAGTTGTTTCTACAAATCCTAGTTCATCCACTGTTGTCAAGATAGAGACCTCACAACTAGTTGTGGTCACGATCCATCCAATCAGTGAGACCCTTACCACTTGAACCTGACATTTTTCAATTGGAAGTTGATCTAGCTCCTGTCGTTCTTTTACCAGAACATCTAGGTTCTGAAGTCGAACAACTAGAAGTTGTTCCTGTATTGATCGCCCCACAATATATTGTAGCCATTGAGTCTCCCATATCGCGTAGTCAACCACCTGCAATATACTTTGGGCCTGATGACGAAATCGTTCTACCTGATTTGATTTCGATTGAATAAATACCACAAGACGAAATGCCTTTGACTCCAACCCATTTTGGATTAGAGATTTATCTTTACAAGACTTTTCCTCAATCACCTCATACTGCTTTCTTTGATCTTGTGTCTATTTGAGTTCCCGTATATCTTGTAGGGTATACATTGAGTCGTATGACCATGGCTGAGACAACATCTTTGGTTGTACCATCTATTCCAGTTACAACAACACCTGCTCTTGCTACCCCATCGATGTTCACCACATCACCAGATTCACATTTATATGGTTGTCCTTTCGTCCCACCTGGTTACCAATCCTTATTTGAAACCTTCTCTGGTGCATCCTAAAACCCATGGACATCACCAATGTCATCATCTAGTATTTTATCCAGTATATCTCTAATTAGTAATAAACAACTTGATCATTTATATACATCTTTAGTGCAATATCAAGCTGGTCCATCTGGGTATATTCCATCTAGTACAATTTCAACTGGACTCCCGCCATTTGGAGAACAATATATTCCATCTTATTATACTCCTCATGTTGTGGGGCAACCTATGGTCAACCATTTTGATATTACTTCGTCGTTATATGGTCATCCTAATGTCGGAATGATTGTTTGTCAGTGGCAGCCCACTCTACCCATCCAACCACAAATGGTTGTGCAATCATATCAACTGGTTCAATTTGTTGCACCCACATCTAATCCACTTGTTAATACATCCTTACCCCTATTACAAGCTCACAATGTTGTACCTCAACCGTCTAAGGTGGGTCCTTCCATCCAATGCCCTCAATTATTGGGCCCTTAGACTCTAACTCCTTTGGCTAGTTTAAAACAACCTCATGTATCTAGAATTATTTATTCACAAGTTGGATTACCATATTATGGGATGTTTAAACCACAATAGGGTTTTACCTACTCACAACCAAATCCAATTTATTCTAGTTTGGGATATAATCTTGGTGGAAAGACACCTTGGCATCCATAAACACAAATGAAAAAACCCTCATTTCAACATGTAGCTTATACAGGTTTTGGTCAACAGAATCCTCAAGTGTTTTATTATCAAACCAACCCCTATCTGGGTTACCAGTAACAAATTCCTTATGTTGGTTCTCAAAGGCATGCTTCCCAAGAAATTCCATCATACCCTAGCTATGCTCAACCCGAATTAAATCGACAGTTTCCCTTTTTTGCAGGTTTGGAATTACCTGATTTAAACCAGCTTAAAATGATCTAATCAACTATTCTCCTTGGTGGACAATGATACCACATAAATTACCCTCGGATATTCCTAATCTCAATGGAAACCCTAGGAAGACTTGTCAACGCATGTTATGATTTATCATTTGTGATGTTCATCCAAATCTTTAATTGGTGACTCCGTTCGACTACATCGTCTCCAACGTACGCTTACTAGTCTAGTCGCAAAGTGGTACATTGAGTTACCGCGAGCTTCATTTGATAATTTCACTGCCTTAGCTACTACCTTTTTTACCCACTTCTAGTTACCCTTGCATAATATGTAATAAGGAGCACCTTTTTTGAGACTTTCCTCACTGCGTCGAAGTCTCAAAATTGATTAAGACCTCACATGCATCTGCTGTGTTGACATATCCATTTCCAAATCCAGACACAAATTTGGTTACTACGAATCCAGCTTCTAGTTCCCAAGTTCTTATGTTATCTGTCACGAAGCCAAAAAATAATTTTTTGGTGTCAACGCATAATAAATATTACGGTAGTCAGGCTACTGATTAACCTACTACCTTTACCATGAATCCGTCTACGAAATCTATTTCGCCAACTACTATTCCCGAGTTAACAATAAAGCCACCGAAGGGAGTCATCCATAAATTGACATTCAATCCTCGAGCCCGAGCTGCTAAAAATTATAATACAATTGAATATTTATCTCAATCCCCTTCAAATTTTTCGATGCTTGAGGTACTTCAAAATTGTCCCTCCCATAAATAGGCTTTGTTGTAAGCAATTTGTGGAATTGATCTGACAGATTCAAATCTTGTAGTCTTTAATCATATGGGCTATGTGCCAGAATTAGAATAAGAATTGGCAGTCTCCATTCAAGTAAATGTTCTCAATAACCTCGTTCATCACACTATTATTGTTGAGAAACATCTACCTGCATTATGTCTCTAAACTGCTGAAAGCCACTTGGCTCGCCACGCTTATCTCAATCACCTACGATGTTGAAAGCTTTTGATGGTCGTACATATAAGCCTTGTAGTATCATCAATAACCTGCATGTTGAACTAGGGGGAAAAAAAATGAAGTTTCAAGTTAAGGTTTTTGACGGACCCCTTGATTACAACATTTTACTTGGAAGGCCATGAGTATATGCTATTACTGCGATCGTCTCTACATATTTTATAATGATCGCCTTTCCACATAAAGTTGTTATCACAGTCATTAATCAACTCTCCTTCTTTGCCTCAAATTCCCAGTAACTCTAATTGTTTCGTTAGTTCACGCACCCAAACTATAACTTCAAAGCATTGGTGTAGGACTCTTAAAGGTTTCTTCCCTAATGGGAACCTTTGCATTACTGCCGCCTGCAACGTCAGTAGAAATTGCAAACATAGAGACCTGCTACATGATATCTTCCACTCCATCTGGCCTAAGGAATATTATGGGTGATTCTAAAGTTTTTACGTTGGATGAATTTCTACTGCCTAGACAAATTGATTTGGCATAGCAATCAATCTACATGGCTTAGGTGGAAAATCTAAAATCATCGTCATCGATCATTTGGGTCGATCGTTCACTAGATTTTGGTACTCAATCTGATCCTTTTTCATCCACTTTTTGGACTGATGAGATCATTATGGAATCCATGATGCCAGAAGGAGAACCATGTGAAGACCATCATCATAATTCCCATATTCAATATTATGGATAATATAATCTTATTGAACTATATCACCAATCAATCAAAACATTCTTTTTGAATTCTGTAATGTTCCTTTTTCAGAAACATTGTCAATCGACAAAAAAATCTATTCCATAGATAGACTGAAGGGGAATTTACTGGATTTGTCACCTTCATAAAGAAGGATGAGCTTCAGAGGCTTCCTGGCCCACTATCAGACTCTGTCTATAAAGTGTTGTCAAGGGACAATATTCCCAAGAGAGAATACAAGATTGGGAATCTTTCAAGATAACCCAAAAATGCGGCTACAGCAATATAAAGACATAAACTAGAAACAACAGTGAATAAACATTATGCAAAAATGTATGAAAACCCTTGATCCATTTTATTATGAATATCAGCAGAAAATGATACAATAAACATCAAAATGACAAGGCAAGAAGCCTTCCATGAAAACATATGCCAAAATACAAGTGCTGCTCCATAGCAGAATGCCCATGAATAGGGACTGTGCAGTCATAGAAGGGAGACTACTAAAATGAGTGCAAAAAATCATATTATCTACATATGCATGGCTCATACGTCATTGGGAGAGAAGATCTAATCTCCTAATCACTACCTCAAGTCAATCCTAGAAGGATTGGCTGGAATATGAAAAACTGCAAAAATGCCGGAGTTGCTGGGTAGCTGCAGCAACTCAATACATGGAATGGATTGGAGAAGGAAGAATGGTTGAAGCTGATGAAGAGCCCTTCTCCATTGGAAATCTGAAGTTCAAGGCTTATCCTTACACCAAAAATCTCACCCTCTGAATGTCTACAACACTCTCACTGCAAATGTGCTCCAACTAGAACACAGTCTATGAGCGGGTTTGTGCTGTAACTGATGGTGGTGGTTGGCCTTCAACCAAATATGGTGGAATAAGCTCTGTAACTATCCTCACTAACCTCCCAGAAGTAGAGAACCTCCCTCCTCTGAAAGATCAGCTCAAAATGGTGTTGTAGGAAACCTCCAGCAACATCCCGTAGCACTGCACAATAATATGCTATAGACACTGCGTTGATGAAGTAGGCTGATGCTATGGCCTGAATGCCAGAATATGAAGGATGATTGCAATCCTTCATGATCTCCTCATGAAGGATAGGAAATTCTAAACAGGACTCCCTCGTGCCCTAAGGCACTGCAGCTCTGCTGAACAATAAGAGGCAACAATTTGTCTGAATAGACAAATAATCAAATGATCCCAGATTATCTAAATAGGCTGCCTTGCTCATCTTTTAAACACAACAAAGTCTCCATATTCCTTCCTCTAGAAGTTTCCTTCCCCATGGAATATTACTCCACTAAAACTGCGTTGTCCCACTTAGTGCTTTCCAACTCATGCCAACACAGTTTGACTTGGTCAATTAGGCCTTGTCCATTTGCATTTTAACCCCTTTCACACATGAGGGTGTGAAATCCAGCTCCATGATGATCCCTTTTCACATTGTAAGGGATTTTATTCCTGTTTATCACATGAATGGGTCACTTTACCCACTTTTATTCAACAAAATGAAAATATGCAACTATAATGTTCCATTTTAGCTTGAGGCTAAAATTGGGAACATTACAGTCCTCCCCTCCCACATGTTTCTTGTCCTCAAGCAACTGCATAGAGAGAACATAATTCCTCCTCCTTATTCTCTTGTGGCCTCCTCATCCATGGTCTCACCACTACTCAAATATGTTGCAATAAATCTGCCCTCCAATGCTCTCTCCTAAGTATGCAAACTGAAAATGATGCTCCTCATGGAAAGATAGAAGGTGTAGTGGAATCCTTCCCACTAGAATGTGGCCTCCTTAAGGTAGGAGTGATGATATGCATGGGATAATTCTACTCCCAATGATGATCCTCTCATCCATGCTATCATCAAAATAAAAACCTCAACCCCCGATTTCTGCAATGTGTTGGGGCTGAATGGAGAGTGTGCTTTTGCTTCTCAGGATGGTCCTCTCTCCATTTGAATTGTTCATGGGGCTACCTCTATCCTTGGCCTGAAATAGTATGGCCTCCAAGAATGGCCCAAGCTACCCCATCAAGAAAATCAGCCATGAAATGCCTCTGCAAATTCTCCAAGTGGTCCTTCCCACAAGAAGGTACAAGTAGTAATGTGGCAATCATGGTTTGCCCATGGTATCTCCTGCAACATAAAACATTTATAATGAGGAGAATATTTCTCCCAATGGGTTGTACATACAATTCTCTCCAAATAATTCTCCTCAATAGATATACAATATTAGAAATATATAAGGAGAAATATACAATAGAAACAAGTCGTCAAATGATAACCAGAGAGTGGTTCCAAATCCTACTCATGGAACCTGCGTAGTGCCTCCTTGGCCTACCTCAAAATCAAAAGTAACAAGTGTTGTACTAGCCACTTGTTTTCTGCCACAACATCTCTGCATAAGATGAAACATGAAATCATAATTTGGTGCCAATGGTGCACACCAAGATGCATGTGGCTTCCCCCACAACCACTATAAGAATGGCCAATCCCACTGCTGCAATTGGATTCAAGTGCATCCTCATGAAAAATTCAAGATGGAAAAATCCTCCTTGATACATCATGCTCCTCAATCAATGAAAAGAAGTACAATACAAAACATGAAATTATACCTCCTCCATCATGCACTAGAGCTCTTGAGCTGAAATGTCTCATCTGAATGCTCTCCCTCTCCTCCAATGAGTAAGGGAATGGCTGTGCCAACCTATCCAAAAAAACATCCGAGCTATACATCTAAACATATGCTAATGTAGATCATGCTGAATTCCCTCCCAAATGAACACTTCTAGCAAGGCAAAGTATGCATCCAAACGCATAGCTAGGAAGTCATCATAAGCTGCATGCAATAGTGTCTCCTTCGGACTAGAAGCCCTAGTCAAGAAGAGTCTGCCATGATGATAGATTATCATATCATCCATTAAGTATTTTCCATCTCCATCAAGGCCATCCAAAAATCATGCATGCACCAAGACCTTGGGGAATACTCAACCAAAGTTGAGTCCTCCGTTCTGGATCAATCCTCCACATAGACAGTGCTGTTGTTCTGCAATATAGTGCTCCATCACACTACTGCCTACTACCTTGACATCACCTCATGCCAAAGTCATCCTCCAAGTTGTTGCCATGCCATCATGCAGCTACTCATGCTCAAATAGAAATTATGCTCTCTGAAAATGAGCCTCCCATGAGAGACTATCACCTCCAAAGAATCTCTCGATCCTGGGAAATCTAAGCATGAGTGGCCTCCATCTACTCCAATGCATGAAAGAGTCCTTCCTCAAGGAAGTATCATCTCTCTCACCAAATCTATGGAGCAGCCATCCTGCATCATGAAGATGCTATCCTCCATCTCTGCAACAACTATATCAGTGCAGTATAACTGATGAGAGTGGGTGATGATGAAAATGAGGGAGTGTCTCCCTCCTCCTTGAGTCTATCCCTAAACTCTCTGTGCTATGCTGAACTCTCCCAAGGTTTCCACCCTCTTGTAATCAAGGTGTGAGGCCCCAAAATGTGGAGCATCCAACCTCCTCTGCTGATCTAGTGGTCTCCTTGGTGTAATGTCTCCATGTAGTGAGACACCATCATCAAGAGATGACTGAATGTATGAATGGAGGAAACCCTCCATGCTTCCATTGTGAAATCCAATCATCATCTTAGGTTCATCAAACTCATATAATAGACAGGGTGTGTGCTCCTCATCACATGATGCTGATCATCATCCCTATCTCCTCCTTCTATCTCCATAGCTCTACACCATACTAACAATAGCACATGTGTATCATGAGTTGTGCCTTGATCTCTACATGGGAGATCCTGGGGAATTTCTTGAAAAAACACAAGAATCCCTCTATGTGGATCAAGAGCTCCTCTTTCCTCTACATGAGGCACTGGATCAACTCTAGCTATACCAGCACAATTGCCCTCCTCCTCATCAATATGTAGGGGAAACTTCTCCAAAATCTGATCTCCCTTTGAAAAAGAGACCTCCATGCTCTCTTGTGCAAGAATATGAGATGAGAATATGAAGATTTCAGCCTTCTCATCAATGTTCTGAAGTGGAATTGAGTTTATGTTTCCTCCCTTTACATGCAAAGTTTTGTTTTGTTTCTCCACATGTGTTTCATATTTTCTCCCACCAAATATTTCCATCATTACTTCAATGAATCTAAAATAGGAAGAAGTATTTGTATTCTTTTAAATAACGTGACTCTAATATCCACCATGCATAGGTCTTACCTCTAAAGTGCAACACTGCAAATATGATAACATCTCCTTGGAAAATTGTGTTGGTGCAACATGGTCTTCAACTCCTCTACCCATGCTTTGGTTGAACATGTAGGTGAAACTACGAAAGTAGATAGAAAAAATCTATCTTGTTGTTGGCTCCCCTTCACATTAGACTTGCATAATTCCATGAAAGTGAGATGATCTCTGAATGCTAGAGTTTGAGACTCATACTCTTTCAGAAAATCTCCAAGAGTTTTCCTCTTGATCACCTCTACTTCTTTTCCCATCTCTTTCATGAAAAAACTGCACATGTGACTGCATTGTGCATCAAAGGATGTGACTGCATGCTCACATTCCTCATCAGAAACCCTAGAGTTTTCTTTTGTTTCAAACCCTTGTGGAGATTCTTCAAATCTCTCCCTTCTCTTTTGCTTGTGGCTCCCATGAAAGCCCTAGGTAGATTTTCGGGAAAAGATTGGCTAGCTCATCTCCTTTCTTATTCTCCACAAAGTGGATTCTTCCTCTTCGTCTTAGATGGCATATTCACTGAAGATCCACAAGCTGAGCCAATATTATGCTTTGATACCACTGTAATGTTCCTTTTTCAGAAACATTGTCAATCGACAAGAAAATCTATTCCAGAGATAGACTGAAGGGGAATTTACTGGATTTTTCACCTCCATATAGAAGGATCAGCTCTAGAGGCTTCCTGGCACACTATCAAACTCTTTCTATAAAGTGTTGTCAAGGGACAATATTCCCAAGAGGGAAATACAACAAGACTGGGAATCTTTCAAGATAACCCAAAAATGTAGCTATAGTAATATAAAGTCATAAACTGGAAATAGCAGTGAATAGACATTATTCCAAAATGAATGAAACCCTTGAGCCATTTTATTATGAAATAACAGCAGCAAAATGATACAATGAACATCAAAGAACAAGGCAAGAAGCCTTCCATGAAAACATATGCCATAATACAAAATGCTGCTCCATAGCGGGATACCCATGAATAGGGACTGCGCAGTCACATGAGGGAGACTGCTACACTGAGTGTAAAACATCATAGGATCTGCATAGATTTGGCTCATACATCTTTAGGAGAGCTGATCTCACCTCCCAATCACTACCTCAAGTCAATCCTGGAAGGATAAGCTGAAAAATGCAAAACTGCAAAATTTCGGAGTTACTGGGTAGTAGCAGCAACTCAATACATGGAATGGAATGGAGAAGGCTGAGTGGATGAAGCTGATGAAGAGCCCTTCTCATTTGGAAATCTGAATTGCAAGGCTAATCCTTACACCAAATATCTCACCCTCTGAAATGTCTGCAACACCCTCACTACAAATGTGCTCCAACTAGAACGTAATATATGAGAGGGTCTGCATTGTAACTGATGGAAGTGGTTGGCCTCCTGCCAATGATGGTGGAATAAGCTCTGGAACCATCCTCACTAACTTCCTGGAAGTAGATAACCTCCCTCCTCTGAAAGATCAACTTGAAATGGTGTTGTAGGAAACCTCCCAGCAACACCCTCCAACACTGCAGAATAATATGCTACAGATACTGCGCTGATGGAGTAGGCTGATGCTATGGCCTGACTGCTGGAATACAGAGGATGAGTGCAATCCTTCATGAGCTCCTCAAGAAGGAGAGAAATTCCTAAACAGGACTCCTTCGTGCCCGAAGGCACTGCAACTCTGCTAAACAACAAGAGGCAACAATTTGTCTGAATAGACAAATAATCAAATGATCCCAGATTATCTCAATGGGCTGCCTTGCTCCTCTTTTAAACACAACGAAGTCTCCATCTTCCTTCCTCTATAATTTTCCTTCCCCATGGAATATTCCTCCACTAAAACTGTGCTTTCCCACTTAGTGCTTTCCAACTCATACCAATGCAGTTTGACTTGGTCAATTAGGCCTTGTCCATTTGCATTTTAATCCCTTTCACACATGAGGGTGTGAAATCCAGCTCCATGATGATCCCTTTTCACATTGTAAGGGATTTTATTCCTGTTTATTACATGAATGGGTCACTTTACCCACTTTTATTCAACAAAATGAAAATATGCAACTATAATGTTCCATTTTAGCTTGAGGCTAAAATTGGGAACATTACAAATTATTTGCTTCTCTGAGACCTTCCCTCTGATAGTAATGCTATTACATCAGAACCATAAATTCCTGATGAGTCTTTGTTTTTTATCGAATCATCTGATCCATGGTATGGGGATTTTATCATTTATTTCTAGGCCCATACTTTTCGGCTCGATACCTCTCGCTCTAAAAAGCGATGTATTCGATACTAAGCCAAATATTATTTGATTGTCAGCGATAGACTTTATTTTTGTGGTGTCGATATGATTTTAAGGAGCTGCCTCACTCATGAGGAGGCTGAAAAGGTCTTAAATGATTTTCATGCTGAGGCTTGTGGTGGAGAATTTTCTGGATATGCTACCACGCAGAAGATACTCTACACCGGTTACTTTTGGCCTACCATATTTCACGACTCCATCCTCGCGGTCAGAAGTTGTCATGTGTGCCATATTTTTTATCGTAAGTTCCACAAACTGCTAGCACCAATGCATCTTGTTACTGTTGTGTGACCATTTTCAAAATGGGGCAATGAATTCATGACCTGCATCCCCCGTTCGTCCGGGGGGCATGGTTATATTATTGTCATAGTAGACTACTTTACAAAGTGGGTTGAAGTGATGCCTACATTCAATAACACAGGCGAAAGAACTGCATTATTCTTTTTCAATCATGTCATCTCACAGTTTGGTGTTCCACGGGTTATAATTACAGATCATGGTAATAATCTTCGCAATCACATGATGGATGAGTTGACTACCAAATTAGGATTGTCGCATGATAGTTCTACTCCTTATTATCCACAATCGAATGGAAAATTTGAGGCTATTAACAAGATTCTAAAATGAATGCTTCAAAGAATGATAGGATTTCATAAACGAAATTGGCATTTGATCTTGTACTCAGATTTGTGGGCATACCGAACCTCGGTGAGAAACGAAACTGGATTTACCCCCTTTCAATTGGTGTATGGTCTAGAAGCTATCTTACCTATCCAATGTGAAATATCATCGTTAAAACTCGCAGTTGACTTGTTACCTGACACCTCTTCTGAAGAAGCACGTCTTTTTAACCTCAACCATCTTGATGAAACATGTCGTGAAGCCGCAATGGCCAATGAATCGCATAAGAGACGTATAAAGTCACAATACGACAAGCATGTCCAGCCTCACATCTTCTCAGAGGGTGACCTGGTATTACTTTATGATTAGGAAGCTGATGTAATAGGTATATGAAAATTTGATCCGTTATGGCATGGCCCCTATATTTTCAAAATAGTTATTGCTAAGGGCACCTATGAGTTTGTAGATTATGATGGAATTCCATTGGCACAGCCTTGAAATGGGTTGTATCTGAAAATTCACTATGCTTAAACATGAGCGTAGTAAACTGTTGTATTATATTGTATATATGTTATTGATTTTTATTTACTCTCTTAGTTTGTTTTTCTATGTTTTTCTTGAAGTTAGTAATCTGATTTACATTTCATTGCAGATGTTTGACTCTTTGGAACCATTCGTTGGGTATGCTGATGGTGCTAGTCATAGTACGTAGAATTTATCCTTTGTAGTGTGGGTCATTTTCCCTTCAAACAACAAGTTACTGAGTTTTCAAGGGATTTGTATCAGTCGATCTACAAATAATATCGCTAAGTATATCGTGTTGATCGAACTCTCTAATGCCATTTCATTTGGCATTAATTGCATCATCATTAGGTTAGACTCACAACTTGTGGTGCTGCAACTTACTATTGTTTATACTGTCAGAAATCCAACACTACATCGTATGTTCCTAAGAGTTTGACTTTTGGAGAGACATTTTGATTTCATTCAATATCAACACATTTCCAGAAACTTGAACAAATTAACTAATTTCTTAGCGAATTATGTTATAGACAAACATTTGCAACACATGTAAAGACATATTTTCAATACACATCACATAATTGAATAGGATTGTGAAATAAACATAGGAAAACACTGAAAACAAATAGATAGATAGTTATAGGTTTTTGCAAAATTTATGCCCAAGGCACATTGGTCATCTGACCTCAAAATTTATGAAAAATGTTATAGTAAACTAGTGATGCTCGTGATAAAAATCTATTGATCTAGCTATCCTACACAATAACTGCATCCAACAGTCAGGAACACCAATAGTATGGCACTGCAGTCTCATGGGTAACTCTTTGATCTAGCAATTTGGAATATAGAGAGTCAATCCCTCTATGTGTTTTTGTAGCTCAGCAAGAGTCTCGATCATATCCAAATCCCAAAGGACTACTCTCCTGACAGCCCTCTCTACTGGCTCGTCTGCTCTCTGCTTTGGCTAACCCACTAGTCGAACTCGACCTACATCTGCATACATCAAAACTTTAGTTTATTCTTGGAAAAAATAAAAATAAAAAAACATGTGTAAACCTTAAGAAAATAAAAATGAAAACATGGTCAAAACATTCTTACCAATTGCACCCCAATGAGCGATTTCTGGTAGAACCAAGTCTGGACCTCCTCGGAAGTCTATGCCTACATATGCATAATCATCAATGGCGACCATCTATCGTATGAACAAGACAAAGAATGCAGTCGAGAATAGGATGGTTGATTGACGACCATGTCTAGTCATCAGTTCTACCCAGCTCTACATCCTTGGATCTTTGGGGTCAGATATTCCTAGTGTAACATGTTAGCGCTGCATCAATGGAATCTTATCTAAGGTGAAAGAGATTAGGATCGAGCCATAGTTGAAATTATTCTTCCTCCCTAACTTTTCCTTGGTCAGTTTTTCTTTCATCTGAAAGAGGACAACTTCAGCCCAGTTAAATATTGTTGGTTCCAAGCACTCCAGTGCATACTGCATGTATGATATTTTTTCCCCATGTAGTGTGCGGTACCAACAAGCTTTGCGATAGTGAATAGGACGGTCCTCAAAGGAAAGTCACATACATCGCGGATGTTTATTTTTCCATCCTTACTAGGTTCAGTCCCTAGATTGCAATATTGCAATATATAATCTCTCACTGACTCTCCTCCAAGAGCAGAATTTGAAAGAGAAATGGGTGGACCTCTCCTTGATAATCCTGTGAGAAAATAAATTTCTTCCACTAATATTGGGACTACTTTGTCCCCAATGTGAAAATAATGTATCGCTAGATCCCATGAATGAACAAGGAACTCCAATAGTTCCCTTTGTTTCCTCATACCCGACAGTATGAAGTACTTTAGAAACCCGCAATCTCTGAGGGATCTTACCATACCTGAATCATTTAGGGAAATCATTTTATGTTCTTCATGTTCTCTTTCCCTCCATGAAATCATCATTTTGGCCTGATAAATACGTCAAAAAAAATCATAAGACTCATTAGAATCCTTTTCATGCAAAAAACTAGGGAAAATGTGCGCACACAGCAAGAAACAAAATGGAAATTGCACCCAACACACCCAAGTTCAAGGGATAGTGCGTTGCATATGCACCTGACCTTCAATTCTAGTGCACTGCAATGCACCTTTCAAAATTCAAGGGTGTGTTTCCTTCTGAGCTAATAATATTTACCCTAAGGGGCTCAAAACCCTAAAAATTTGCAATGAAATGAAACATAAATGCTACTGAAGGAAAGAGAAGGTTCATAGCTCCAACCTGGATCAAATGGTGAGGAAAATCGTCCACAGAATCTGTCACAATCAACTACTGAAGTTCGAGGGCCAAAACTAGTTCAGAGCTCCAAATTTCAAATGGTAAAAATGAATGGTAAAAACTCTTTTAATTAGTCATTTGATTATTTCAAAGCATATTTAATTCTGTGACTATGGTTTTTATTCATTTTTTCTATGAAACATGTATTTTCAATATATTTGATGGTGTTATGAACAGGTTTTATAGATGGTACAACATATTAGTCATGCACACTTATTCAAGAATGATTTGACCACAAAGCATACTTTTATCCTTATTTTTCAAGCTTTGATAAAAATGAAAAAGGACTTGAAGCACACTTTTATCTCTTTTTCGAGCTTTGATAACGGTTAAAAAGGAACCCCTGCAGTCTTATTCTAGCTCTTTCTAGACTCTGATAATATGAAAATATTGCCAAGCACTTGTGTTTTCAAGGTTGTAAAATTAAATGAAACTGTTAGCCCCCTATAAATTTTTTGACAAGCAAGCAGGGGGCTAAATTGTTTTTTGGAGCCTTCAAGGAATGCATTTTTCCTTAAAAACACATCATCCTTAGAAGCCTCCTCTTACCCTCTGCCCTTCGGTAAAATTCCACTACTGTCTCTAAGTCAAAAAGCCTCACTGATTGTAAAAAAATTTGTTCAAGGAGGCCTTCATTTGTCCTTGTACCCCTGCAGAATGTCACAATTTAACCCTTTTTCCCCTTTGACAAAGTCCTCCTTTTTTACCCCAGAAATCCCTCCCATTTCCCCTTTAAATCCTACACACACCCCTTGTTTGGTCTAATTCCCCCATTTTTACTCTATCTTTACCCCCTTTATGGCCTCAAAATTACATTAAAATGGGCCAAAAAACCCACATTCTACACATTTCAGCTTTAGCCCCTTTCGGCTCAGCCCCATAAACTGTTTCCTCACGTGACCTGGGTGCTAGAACCAAGCGCTAGCTCGGAAAGCGCTTATTGCATTTGGATATTGGGAGCGCTATCAACCGTCGATCTGTATAGATCGAACGGTATTCGCAAACTCCATAGCATCCGTGGCCCCTCCCATTCACCCTTCCGATCGCATATCCACCGTTGATCTGATCCGCAGATCGACGGTCCATTTTTCACCCGCCCCGGTGGTCCCTGCACCAAAGCACCGTTCAAAACCGTTGGTTTCCATCGCACCGCTTTTGGAGGGCGGGCTATATTTTTCGTTTTGGAGCGATGCCATTCACCGCATGATGCATGGCTCCGCACACTATTGAAAAACTGCCCCCCATCACGCATTAACGTTCGACCATGGACCCGACGCGATATGCGCATGCACTGTCCAATCTAAATTTGTCCATCCAACGGTGCTCGTGCCACGAAGATGCTCGGGAGTTAATCCAATGCAAAGGGACCCCTGGCCCACCATCCGTCACCCTCCGACGCGTTCTCAACCGTTGATCTCCTCCTGAGATCGGACAGTCCGGATTAAATGCATGCCCTGCCATTGACCGGGTCTCGCCACATCACCATTCCACGTGTGTTCACATATTTTCGTCGTATTTTCATCTGACACCTTTGTATTTCAAAGGTCAAAATGTCGAATGTCCACATTCAAATTTTGCTGCACTCTGCCAACTTTCATCAATCCATTTCTCCACTGTTCGCTACATTTTCCACCATCATCCTGCACTGTTCCACCATTTCACCAGGCTGTGCTACCGTTCTCATTGTTCCCATTGCATCCACCCTCCCCATGCATGGTTTTCTTGACGGGTTTGTGTGTTTTGTAGGGTACTGGCGTTGAACAACCGCCATGATTCACAGTCACTATTACAGTGGAAAAAAACGCAGGGAAGACCATGTGCAGAGATCAAAATTATGAAGGAAGGCCTAGGAAGGTGTTATGACATGAATTTCATTAAAGGAGCAGGGCAAAACTCTGTAAAAACTTCCCGGATCCATTAAATCGCAGATTTCGCAGACAGAGACAAGAATGGGGTAGAAAAAGAGTATCAGTGAAAGATTAGAGAATTTAAGACCGGTAATCGAAGCTTTTTGAAGCCCGGAGTCAGTAATTTAAGGCAGGGTACTAGATCGAAGACCCCATGAATCACATAGAAGATCCAATGCACAGAAAATCATATCATCAGGGTGTCTATATCAGCAGAATGTCTCCTCCCATGAAAGGACGAAGAGCCCATACGGTTTTAATGCTTTTTCGTGTCCCTGAGGAAATTTCCGCCCTGATAACAGTCCTATGATATCAGAAGCATTTGTTACACGGTATGGTAGGCCCCATAATCATTGTTCTACTTTTATTTAATTCACCAGAGTACCACAAGTATTGTAGAGGTGCTACAACAAATACATCGAAGACATACCTAGAGTAAATTGCAGCCTGACGAAGACCACTCTTTCATCCAAAGAGTACCAGAGATAAATGCCTAGAATCAAAATAGAATGGGGCCTCAGCCCTCTTCCTCTTCTAATTTTTAATGCTGCATTTAGTTTTCATCTAACCCTCTGTCTCTCATTCAGCTATAAAATTCATGAAGAAACTCATTGTAAGGGTTGTTGATCGGCTATTTGTGAATTGCAAGTTGTTTCTCTTGAGACATGTTCTCTGTGTAAAGTTGTAAGATTGGCTGAGGAAGATGTTTTTAGATTGAATATCAAGCTATTGGTAATGTTGTACTCGACTAGTGTTGCTCTTTTATATGACAAGCACTTTTATTTGGATCCTGATTTAAAGCAGTGGTGATGTTTTTATGTCTCTGTCTATGTTTTACTTTTTAGTTCATTACATTTTATTTCTTCTGGCACGCATCAGAAATCTGGCATAGGATTTACCCTTGTCAGGTACCCTATGTTTCTGCTCTCCCTGCCTTCAATGTTTTCTGCTGCATGTGTTATCTGAGGATTGATTTCAAGCTAATTTAACCAGTGTAGTGGTCAAATATACTGCTAGCTAATGTATGAATTAATGAATCAGTTCTTAGATGTGCTTGGTAGGTTTTAATTGAATGAATTGGGATACTGGGAGTCTAGAACTCTATCTCTGTCTCACTAGGATCCTTTTCAATTAATTGAATCTTTCTAAGTTCCCTTGAGCTGGAGGCCGAAGCATTGAGAGTTCAAAGTCTCTCTTTGATCTCAGTTTTTCACCTTTGTGTCCAAATCTTTAATGTTTCCTTGTATGAAGAGTTAACCTTTTAGGTTCTGTATCACAAGTTGTCCAATGGCATGTCCTGTCCATGGATCTAATTCCTGAAAGGTCACCTTGTAGGTTTCCTTGCTTTCACCTTCTCTCTTACCATTTCATGCCACACTATCATCTTTAAGATCTAATGCTTTAAATGACTAGCCCAACTGAAAGCCTGCACATTGAATAGCAAGTAAACCCTTTCCTGACTCCATTTCCCAATGGTCTTGATGTTCTCTAAATCATCCCTCCTTTTCCTAAAATCCTCTTTTCTCATCCTTTTCTTATATTGAACCCTTCTTTCCTGATTCCCAACAACCAAACAAAAATCAAACAAACAAACCCCTTGCCTATAACTAGCCTAATATCTTAACACGGAGTTTCAAAGACATATGCCTTTGCCCATCATAGAGAGATCCCTCTCTGGACCCAGGAGGGTTAGATCCTGAGGTCTGAAAGTGGTTTGATGTTGTCTCATCTTTTGGTCTTGTCAATCTGGCCAAAACATGGGAACCCCAACATAATGGCGACTCCGCTAGGGAAATCTGAGAGTCTATAGCTGATAACATTTGTCTATCTCCCATTGTCGTCACCAACATAATGGCGACTCAACTGGGGAAGTTCTTAGTATTTTCCATCTTACTATATCCCAAGAGCCTCAGAAACCTACAATCTCTGGTTAGGTTGGCAATTAAACACTCCTATTCGCAAATCAACCTCTATACCACTTGGTGTGTTTTCTCCCACACTCTTAGACAGAGTTTGGAAAGGGCCAGACAACCTCCGGATCTCATCCTCTTTCAGAGGTGAAATATTTGGTAAATTCCCTCCCAGTCCATCTCTAGTTAGAGTTTGATGTGTTTTAAGGATTCCCCTAAAAAGGACATTACAAAAACACTGTAGTGGACAGTATACCCTCTTGAAACATCCTAAACCTTCCACCTGGTGACTCCATAGCTCCTAAATGATTAAAAGACTCCACTGGTGATCAGTAGGCCTGCTGATTATCTTGGTTCACATAAGACTCCACTGTGAGACCAGAGCCATTTACAACATCAGCCACAAGAGAAGTAACAAGTAGGGTTAAGCTGCTTTGTTGGAAAGCAGCATTTTGGCTTCAAGAACCATTCACACAAGAGCTTATCCTAACCCAAACCCACTTGAAATAGTTGAAAACCCTGAGAGAATCATCCAGAGATCTCCTACACCTAAAATACCAACTATTTCCAGCCACATCTGTAGAGCTAACTCTACACCAGAAGACTTTACAGCTCTATCAGACCCACTTTCTGACCTAGAATCTCAAAACAGTATACCTAGAACTAGGTCATTCAGTGTCTTAGACCAGCCATACCTTGAGCTTCCTGGTTCACCACCTCAAAGTGGTAAACACATTAGGGATAGACAGACCCCTCCATCTACACCTCCTGATATTCACTTCATTCAAAACTTAGGGCTCTGCCACCCTAAATCTGCTCAGCAGACTTCTACTGGTCCTAGTATCCTTTCCATCCACATACCAGCTGCTCAAGATAACCCTTTACCTCACCTAAGCATCATCATGGCAGCCTAGTATGCACCTCTAGTTTTACCCCAGCCTCTAGTTCCCCTACCCAATGATTACCAATCAAAGATCCCACACTTCATTGCAAAAGAGGCTACCATAGCTCAGCGGCATGTGGACAGGATGGAAGATTCTTTTGATTACATGGAGATAGATGATGATACAGTCAAAATGAGAATCTTTTCCCAGAGCTTAGGAGGTGATGTGAAGAAATGGTTTAAAGGCCTACCTCCTAATAGTATCCAAGACCTTCCTGCTTTATATCAGATTTTCGTAAAGAAATGAGAAGTTAAGGCAAACCCTCTCAAAATCTTAGCAGAATACAAAAACCTTAAAATAAATGTAGGAGAGAGTGTCCATGACTACTCTACAAGGTTTAACAGCGTTTATAACGCTCTTCCTCCACATATGAAACCTCCTCAAGGTATGGCTCTAGTGAAATATCCTGAAGGCTTTGATGCTGACATGGCCTACCAGCTTAGGGAGAGGGATTAAAACACACTGGAAGATATGCAAAGGGGGGCAGTAAGTGTAGAGGCTAACCTGATTGAGAAAAAATCAAGATTGAGAGCTGAGAAGAGGGTAACATATAGAGATGAAAATGTAGCTTCCACATCTGATCCCAATTATGACCGCCTATCTAAAAACATGGAAAAGCTACAGAAAATGATGGAAACAATGGTTGTCACAGTTAGTAACCAAAACAGAAATCAAAATCATAACCAGAACTAGAAATTTAGAAGAAACAACACCACTCCCAACAGACAAAAAGAATCAGATCAACAAGTTATTCCCCCATTTCAAGAGAACTTTCTTGATGAAGATGAGGGAATCATAGAAGAGTCTAAGGGAACCACAATAAACAGGTTTGAAATAGAAAACTCAATCCACAACTGTTCCACAGAGGAAGATCAACCCTCACCCTCATACTGGGATGAGGAAAGATTAGAATCTGAGGATTACAGACTTGGATTTGAAAATGCCATCATGTAGGTTAGAGAACAGTATGAACTTAGAAGAAAAAAGAGCCTAGACACTTCCAAACCAAAATATTCTGAGGTTACCATCAAGAAAAGGCCTGAGAAAACTTCTAAAGTAACTGCTGAAAGTAACAAATCAGCAACTGAGAGTTCTAGGGAGAACAAAGAAAAAGACAACCAAAACGCTGATAAACAAAGTCAACCAACTAGCAGCACTAGCACTGTAGTTAGTGCTCCTGATAAAACAGTTCCTAATCCTGTACATAGTGAGAATCAGCCCATTGATTCAGCCACTAAGGTGGTGGCTAACAAAATAGAGTTTAACATTCCAAAGAGTCAGTCCACTTTCAATCTGGAGAGTGAGATTGCAAAAATCAAGATCTTTGTCCCACTCTCTGAGCTGGCCACTCAGGATGTATATAAAGGCCAAATTTTGAAAGCTTTAAATCTAGGGGAAAACAGTGACAATGTCAATCTGAGTGATGATCATCCAGCCCTTCTGTTTGGTCCAAAGATAGAAGGGAAGTTTCAGGAAGGGGTAGTACCCCCTTTTTATCTTAGTCTCAACATCCATGATAAGATCCTTCACAATGCAATGCATGACTCTGGGGCATCACACAACCTAATGCCTAAGGTATTTATGGAAAATTTAGGCCTAGAGATAACTCGTCCCTATAATGACCTCTATTCATTTGACTCTAGCAGAGTAAAGTGTCTTGGCCTGATTAAGGATTTGTGTGTGAACTTAACCCAAATTCCAGCCAAATGTATGGTCATGGATGTTGTAGTGGCAGATGTGCAACCTAAGTATGGTATGCTATTATCAAGGTCATGGGGGGCCAAGCTGCAAGGTACAATGCAGATGGATGGGGCATATGCCACAATCCCTGTCTTCAGCCAGCTTAGGAGAATGTATAGAGAGGCACAAATGAAATTCCTAGTCAGCAGCCCCGAAAAGCCTGAAAATTCACCTTTATACTCTGTACACATAGATCTAGACTCCTTTATATTTTGTAATGATGAATCCTTAGAGGGGCCAGAATTAAAAAACAGAGATACAAAAAATGAAGAAGAGCCCATAGACTTTAACATAATGGCTACTCTAGACTCGGAAGAAAACGTTGTAGAAACCTATGGGAAGTGCACCAAAAACGAAACTCAGAGTGAAAAATAAATAGAATGCAGTCATCTAATGAGTCACTCTTCACAAGCTCAAATGCCACACCTAGAATGAAACGATGTTAGGCCCAAGAGCGAACCTTTATGGGAAATGAATTTCGATGGGTCATGCACCAAGATAAATGCGGGAGCAGGAGTGTGGGTACATAACACAGAGAGTAACTACGCAAAGATCCATGCATGTAACCTGCATTTCAAATGTACAAACAATATTGCAGAGTATGAGGCTCTTATCCTAGGCTTGAATCTGTTGAAAAAATTAGGAGCCCGTAGGATAGCTGTGCATGGAGACTCTGAGTTGATTATAAAACAAGTGAATGGTGAATACACAGCGAAACACCCTAGGTTGAGAGCGTACAGGAATGACACTATGCATTTATTGAAAACCTTTGTAGAATATGAACTGGTGTTTTTTCCCAGGAGTCAAAATGTAATTGTCAATGGATTAGCTTGTATAGCTAGTTCGTATCAAAAACCTCCCAGCGATCAACAAATCATCATTCAAACGAAGTTTAGACCTGCAGTACCTGATAATGAGAAATATTGGCAGGTCTTTGAGGGTGATAAACAGATCGAGGATTTCCTGATAGGCAGGAACGAGTCTGAATTTTCTGATTCAGACTCTAAATCTGACGATAGCTTCCTAAGTGAAGAGCCCTCAGATGATGAAGAACCACCCTGTAACATAGAAATAAACACTTTAAACGAACTGATTGGAAATCCAAACGAAGAATGTGAAAACACAGATAGTGAAGAAGTAGAGGTGTTGCAGGCCAAAGATAAGAACATACCCAGGGGGCTGGCACCTTTAGAGGACCTTTTTGACTTTGATGATGTAGCAAAAAGGCCCACTATAGAACACTCAGATTCTGAGGTTGAGGAATGCAACATAGGCACTGAAGATAAACCCAAGATGATTAAATTAGCTAAGTCCCTGCCCGCAGACATGAAAAATAAATACCTTGACCTATTCAAATAATTCATTAATGTGTTTGCCTAGGGCTATGAAGACTTAAAGGCCTATGACACAAACATCATACAGCACAAAATACCTTTGAAAGAGAACCAAAAACCTTTCAGAGAGAAACTTCACAGAATAAACCCAAAACAATTTCCTGCAGTGGAAAAGGAAATAAAGAAGATGTATGAGGCGGGCATAATAGCTCCTGTGAGGTTTTATGATTAGGTCTCAAACCTTGTTGCTGTGAGAAAGAAAACAGGGCAGATCATATTGTGCATAGATTTTAGGAACCTTAATAGGGCCTCACTCAAGGACAATTACCCTTTGCCAAAAATGGAACACATTCTTCAGAGGGTAGTAGGCTCAAAAAGGATCTCCCTGTTAGATGGTTTTTCAAGTTACAACCAAGTTTTAGTAATCCCAGAAGACCAACTCAAGACAACTTTTACCACTCCATGGGGCACCTTTATGTATGTAAAAATGCCCTTTGGACTGATGAACGTTGGTGCCACCTTCCAACGAGCGATGGACATAGCCTTTTCAGATGAAATAGGGCACTTCCTTGTCATCTATCTGGATTACATTACAGTCTATTCCAAGACTGATGAAGAAAACCTAAGACATCTGAGGAGAGTGTTTGAAAAATGTAGAAGGTTTGGTCTGTCATTGAATCCTAAAAAGATTTTATTTGGGCTTCAAGAAGGTAAGATTCTCGGCCACATTATATCTGAGAAGGGGATTAGGATAGACCCACAGAGAGTTGAGGGAATACTAAAAATCACACACTCGAGAAACATTAAAGAGTTACAGTCCTTCATTGGGAAAATCAACTTCCTAAGGAGGTTTATTCCCAACTTAGCGGAACACCTCAGGAATATGACCAACATGCTGAAGAAAGGTGTAGGGTTAAGTGGACGTTGAGGCTAAGAAATATTTTGATTCAGTTAAACTTGCACTCACCCAGGCTCCTGTCCTAATCAACCGAGATTTATCAAAGGATTTCCTGATGTTTTCATTTGCCTCCGAACATACAATGGCTGTAGTTTTACTGCAGAGAAACCCAGAGGGAATGGAACAACCCATTTCTTTCTTCAGTAAAGCTCTGAGGGATGCACCCTTGAAATACAACATAATGGAAAAACAGGCCTATGCCTTGGTTAAGGCCTTGAAAGACTTCAGGGTGTACATATTGCATTCCCACACCACAGCCTATGTGCCAAACATAGTGGTTAAAGACATTTTTTCCCAAGACCCGGATGGGAAGAGAGGAAAATGGATTGTTGTGATCTTAGAGTATGAACTTGAGATAAAACCCACAAAACTGATCAAAGTTCAGGGCCTAGCTCAACTAATGGCTTAATCAAATTTACAAGCCCTTGACATAAACATGGTGGATGCCTTGGATGAGCAAGAAGGATTGCTTGATCCCACTGTCGAGGAGAAGTTTCAGAACTCTCCTTGGTATTCTGACATTTTCTATGTGCTCACAAACCTCAATGCCCCCCCTAAACTATCAAAGACCAAGGCCAGATTCCTAAAGCTAAAAGCCAGAAACTATTGCATTCTAAATGAATGTTTATACTGGAAAAATAAAAATGGCCTATTGCTCAAATGTTTGCCTGAAACTGAAGCTGAGAGGATTAAACAGGAATTCCATGCAGGAGAGTGTGGAGGCCACCTGAATTGGAAAGCTACTGCTAACAAAATACTCAGAGCTGGATATTATTGGCCTACACTCTTCAATGACATCCATAAGATGATAATTTCCTGCCACAAATGCCAGATTTTCGAAGGAAAAAGAAAGCTCCTCCCCCTACCTTTACAACCCATCACTGTTGAGGGTCCCTTTATGCAATGGAGCCTAGATTTCATAGGAGAAATACACCCTGTTTCTTTTTCACAACACAAGTGGATCTTAATAGCCACGTACTACTTCACTAAGTGGATAGAGGCCATACCTTCTAGGAATGCCACAAATTCTGTCATCATTAGGGTCCTAGAAGACCACATCCTCTCTCAGTTTGGCTATCCAAGGAAAATAATTACTGATGATGCTACTTCTTTTGGATCCAAGAAAATGGTTGATTTTTGTCACAGGTATCAAATAGCACTCGGTCATTCAACTGCTTATTACCCACAAGGTAATGGGTTAGCTAAATCATCAAACAAGAGCCTGGTGACCATCATCAAAAAGCTGCTAGAAGAAAACAAGAAGTCCTGGCACAAAAAGTTAGTACATGCTTTGTGGGTTGACAGGCTTACAAAAACTAAATCCATTGGCATGTCACCATATCAGCTTGTCTATGGAACAAAAGCAGTGTTTCCTACCAGCCTTGGGGTACCAGTGATTAAACTTGTCCAAGAAATTAAAACAGAAGAAGACAGTATGGTGAGGAGGATAAACCAAACAATTCATCTCTAGCAAAAAAGGGAAGAGGTCTATAACAGAGCCATGAAAGTCCAGGAAAATATAAAGAAGTTGTTCGACAAGAGAACCAAAGCTTCTGACTTCAAAATTGGAGATAAAGTTCTGAAGTGGGACTTAAGGAGAGAAGACAAAGGAAAGCATGGCAATTTTGACAGTTTGTGGCAGGGTCCATACATCATCCAGGCCATTGTGGGTCCAAATGCCTTTTTTCTACAAGAACTAGATGGTACAGAGCTGTTTGGGGTCCTATCAATGGCAGGATGCTCAAACACTACTTCTGCTGATTTCCAATTTCTAGTTTCCTTTTCCATTGTAAATACCATTGTTGTGTTTGTTTTCAAGAAAAAAGAGAAAATGTTCCACAAAATAGAGAGAAAGGAGAGGTTCAAATATTCTCAAAACATTAACCTCTGAGATGCAAAGTTTGGCTCTAACATGATCAAAACCTGAGCCAGCCAAGAAGAAAAGGATCAGCTCTAACATACCCAAAACTAGAGCTGAAATGAAGAAGAGAAAGTGACTCTAACAAACTCAAAACTTGAGTCACAAAGAAAAGAAGGATGCTTCAAAACTTCAGATTTCAAGCCTTCAAGATTTTTTTTTCAGTTTTCCGCAAGTTTTTGTCCATGTGAAAATGTCTTTATGCCTTGGAACTGAAACAAACTAGACTGTCTAATCCTAGTTTGATTGTTTTTAAATTTCTGTTGTAGATGTAGAGAAGAAATCTGCTAGACAGTTTAATCCTAGCAGGTGTTAGATTAGGTAGAGAAACATATGAGGCCAACAGTTTAATCTAGTCTCATGGAGAAATAAGGGTAGAAATAGAATAGTTTTATTTTCTTGTTTGTAAAAAATAAATGATGTAAAGGGTCTGCTAGTCCAAATGCACCCTGGAAGAAAAAATGTTAGGACTATAGTCTGGGTAGGTAGATTGTGTGGGATTGTTTCTGCTGATCTATCATGTTCGTGGCAGCTGAAAATCAAAGAAGGAAGATGGCTCAAAGATCACGCATTTGGCATACCTCAAAGATCATCTCTGAATTCTTGACTCCTTCAAGAAGAAGCCATCCCCATGTGGAGCCACTGTTAGCCCCCTATAAATTTCTTGACAAGCAAGCAGGGGGCTAAATTGTTTTTTGGAGCCTTCAAGGAATGCATTTCTCCATAAAAACACATCATCCTTGGAAGCCTCCTCTTACCCTCTGCCCTTTGGTAAAATTCCACTGCTATCTCTAAGTCAAAAAGCCTCACTGATTGTAAAAAAATTTGTTCAAGGAGGCCTTCATTTGTCCTTGTACCCCTGCAGAATGTCCCATTTTAACTCTTTTTCCCCTTTGACAAAGTCCCCTTTTTTTACCCCAGAAATCCCTCCCATTTCCCCTTTAAATCCTACACACACCCCTTGTTTGGTCTAATTCCCCCATTTTTCCTCTATCGTTACCCCTTTTTGGCCTCAAAATTACATTAAAATGGGCCAAAAAACCCACTTTCTACACATTTCAGGTTTAGCCCCTTTCGACTCAGCCCCATAAACCGTTTCCTCACATGACCCGGGCGCTAGAACCAAGCGCTAGCTCGGAAAGCGCTTATTGCATTTGGATATCGGGAGCGCTATCAACCGTCGATCTGTACAGATCGGACGGTCTTCGCAAACTCCATAGCGTCTGTGGGTCCCCCCATTCACCCTTCCAATCACATATCCATCGTCGATCTGATCCGCAGATCGACGGTCCATTTTTCACTCGCCCTGGTGGTCCCCGCGCCAAAGCACCATTCAAAACCGCTAGTTTCCATCACACCACTTTTGGAGGGCAGGCTATAATTTTCATTTCAGAGTGATGCCATTCACCACATGACGTGTGGCTCTGCGCACTATTGAAAAACCACCCCCATCGCGCATTAACGTTCAACCGTGGACTCGGCGCGATATGCGCGTGAAGCGTTCGATCTGAAACTATCCATCCAACGGTGCTCACGCCACGAAGATGCTCGGGAGTTAATCCAAGGCAAAGGGACCCCTAGCCCACCATCTGTCACCCTCCAACGTGTTCTCAACCATTGATCTCCTCCTGAGATCGGACGATCCAGATTAAATGCATGCCCCGCCATTGACCGGGTCCCGCCACATCACCATTCCACGTGTGTTCATATATTTTCGTCACATTTTCGTCCGGCACATTTTTATTTCAAAGGTCAAAATGTCGAATGTCTGCATTCAAATTTTGCTGCACTCTGCCAACTTTCATCAGTACATTTCTCCACTGTTCGCTGCATTTTCCACCATCATCCTGCACTGTTCCACCATTTCACCAGGCTGTGTTGCCGTTGTCATTATTCCCATTGCATCCACCCTCCCCATGCATGGTTTTCTTGACGGGTTTGTGTGTTTTTCAGGGTACCGGCGTTAAACGACCGCCATGATTCACAGTCACTGTTACAATGGCAAAAAACGCAGGGAAGACCATGTGCAGAGATTGAAATTATGAAGGAAGGCCTAGGAAGGTGTTATGACATGACTTTCATTAAAGGAGCAGGGTAAAACTCTGTAAAACCTTCCTGGAGCCATTAAAGCACAAATTTTGCAGACAGAGACAGGAATGGGGCAGAAAAATAGTATCAGTGAAAGATCAAAGAATTTAAGACCGGTAATCGAAGATTTTTGAAGCCCGGAGTCAGTAATTTAAGGCAGGGTACCATATCGAAGACCCCGTGAATCACTCAGAAGATCCAATGCACAGAAAATCATATCATCAGGGTGTCTATATTAGCAGAATGTCTCCTCCCATGAAAGGACGAAGAGCCCATACGGTTTTAATGCTTTTTCATGTCCCTGAGGAAATTTCCACCCTAACAACAGTCCTATGATATCAGAAGCATTTTTTACACGGTATGGCAGGCCCTAGAATCATTGTTCTACTTTTATTTAATTCACCAGAGTACCACAAGTATTGTAGATGTGCTACAGCGAGTACATCCAAGACATACCTAGAGTAAATTGCAGCCTGACGAAGACCACTCTTTCATCCAAAGAGTACCAGAGATAAATGCCCAGAATCAAAATAGAATGGGGCCTCGACCCTCTTCCTCTTCTAAGTTTTAATGCTGCATTTATTTTTCATCTACCCCCTCTGTCTCTCATATAGCTATAAAATTCATGAAGAAACTCATTGTAAGGGTTGTTGATCGGCTATCTGTGAATTGCAAGATGTTTCTCTTGAGACATGTTCTCTGTGTAAAGTTGTAAGATAGGCTGAGGGAGATTTTTTCAGACTGAATATCAAGCTATTAGTATTGTTGTACTCGACTGGTGTTGCTCTTTAATATGACAAGCACTTTTCTTTGGATCCTGATTTAAAGCAGTGGTGATGTTTTTCTGTCTCTATCTATGTTTCCTTTTTAGTTCATTAAATTTCATTTCTTCTGGCACGCATCAGAAATCTGGCATAGGATCTACCCTTGTTAGGTACCCTATGTTTCTGCTCTCCCTGCCTTCAATTTTTTATGCTATATGTGAAATCTGAGGATTGATTTCAAGCTAATTTAAATAGTGTAGTGGTCAGATATAATGTTAGCTGATGTATGAATTAATGAATCAGTTCTTAGATGTGCTTGGTAGGTTTTAATTGAATGAATTGGGATACTGGGAGTCTATAACTCTGTCTCTGTCTCACTAGGATCCTTTTCAGTTAATTGAATCTTTCTAAGTTCCCTTGAGCTGGAGGCCGAAGCATTTAGAGTTCAAAGTCTCTCTCTGATCTCAGCTTTTCACCTTTGTATCCAAATCTTTAATGTTTCCTTGTCTGAAGAGTTAACCTTTTAGGTTCTGGATCACAAGTTGTCCAATGGCATGTCTTGTCCCTAGATCTGATTCCTGAAAGGTCACCTTGGAGGTTTCCTTCCTTTCACCTTCTCTCTTACCATTTCATGCCACACTATCATCTTTAAGATCCAATGCTTTAGATGACTAGCCCAACTGAAAGCCTGGACATTGAATAGCAAGTAAACCATTTCCTGACTCCATTGCCCAATGGTCTTGATGTTCTCTGAATCATCCCTCCTTTTCCTAAAATCCTCTTTGCTCATCCTTATCTTATATTGAACCCTTCTTTCCTGATTCCCAACAACCAAACAAAAATCAAACAAATAAACCCCTTGCCTATAACTAGCCTAATATCTTAACACAGAGCTTCAAAGATATATACCTTTGCCCATCACAGAGAGATCCCTCTCTGGACCCAGGAGGGCTAGATCCTAAGGTCTGAAAGTGGTTTGATGTTGTCTCATCTTTTGGTCTTGCCAATCTGGCCAAAACATGGGAACCCCAACAGAAACGACATCTACTCAGTATAATTTTAACCCTTTTCTAGGCTGAGATAGATTATTTAAGAAAAAGGAAAACCTTAGTCAAACATGGCTAGGAGGTTTTCTCAAGTATCATTTTATACTTTTTTGGACCTGAGCGACAAATTTACGAAAAAGGACTCATGGATTTTTCTTTTTTCCTCTTTTTCAAACTCTCTAAATATGAAAAAAGATCGAGTTTTCAAGTCTATCATTAGGCTCATTAAAACATAAAATGGTGACGGGCTTGTCGATCATGGCAAGAATCGAGTTTCATTTATCACTAGACTCATTAATTATTAAATAGCGATGCATTTTCCCGAAGGGTTTAATTATAGATCAAGCATATGTTATCCTCCTCAAGCTTGTTAAAAAATAAAGAGGTATTGGTCGACAAATGATCGGGGAAAATTTGGGAAAGCGAATAGAACACTTTATGGTAGCAAGTCGCTCTTGAACATGACACTTTCACTCCATCATTGTGACTTTTGGGTTGGGTAATATTCTTAACGATTCATTCATAACTATGGTCCATCATACCTTCACTTCAGTTTTGGGTCAATGTTGCCAACTCATCTTAGTGTCCCAATATGTTCAAGAGAATTCATTCAGTGAATACTCATCCTTTTGCAGTACTCATAAACCTTCATTTTAATGACAGTCATCCCTGAACATTTCTATATCAAGTCACATTTTGTCTCCAAAATCAGTAACTCTCGTTTCCCGATAAAATTTCTTCCTGAAAACATCAACTCATCATCCAGGAAGTTTACTTAGAAACATCATCTTCTAGTACCCTAATTCTTGTTACATCATTGACAAGTTTCTCGTTTTGGGACCTTTAACCAAAATATTTTTTTTTCGTTCCATATCAAATCATCTATCCATGCCTTGCAAACTGTATTGTTGTACCTTGAGAGCCATTAACATCAATGGTGGTTCTCTCGTGTTTGTTAAAAGCTCACATCATTGGCTGGTAATCAAATGATGTCTTACCATGTTCGACTACAAATCATATATTCACATGGCTAGACTTGTACCTGAATGATCAAGTGAACGAGATAAGAAGACCCCAAATCTATTTTCATCCATCTGAGCTGCGATTTTAGGATTGTTGTACACATCGTCTATACAATGAATTTACATACATTAGGGGAATTTTGAGGTATAAAATAGGCCTCCTAAGGAAATTATAAAATAATAGTGGAAATAGTAAAATACAACCTGATTACATCATCAAATTTTAGAGGGAAAAAATAAAAACTACTTTTTCAACTCGTATTTTGAACTTATCTCCCTAATGTTTTACTCAAATTTCAAGCAGGAATACTCATTGGATGCAAAAATTTAATTTCCCATCCAAGGATTACCCATATTTCATACTTTTGATGGACCCTTCTACACGAAAAATGATAAATACATGAAAAAACGTGATTGCAATCACGTTTTTTCATGTATTTATCATTTTTCGTGTAGAAGGGTCCATCAAAAGTATGCAACATGGGTACTCCTAGGATGAGGAATTAAATTTTTCATCCAATGAGTACTCCTGCTTGACATTTGATTAATCCCTTAGGGAGATAAGTGTAAAATACAAGTTGAAAAAGTAGTTTTATAATTTTATAATCTTTTTACATTTTTACTCCAAAAATGGTGAATCATCCCCCATGGTTGACATCATGATATTGAATCATACTGGTCTCATAAAGTTTATTTTTGTTGTACATTTTAATAGGAGGCCCATTTTAGACCTCAAAAATCCCCTAATGCAGATCACCATCCGAACATGGGCCTATATCTATAGCATGTTTTTATTGGGAAATATTCCAAGGTGGACGACTTTCTGAACTATGTACATGTTATTATTTAGTTTATGTGCTAAGCATGGGAATGATTCCCTCAGAAATTTGTGATCAAGATGAAAATATCATGATGTAATGTATTGTAAGATTGATGCAGGTCGCCGTCCACTTCAGTTTCTAATCATCGCATCGTAAAGCTTCTCATCGAAATACTATTATTATTTCAACTTCATGCTTTAGGGGCAGATGTTATAGGTCAATTTGGGCATCATCCCCCATGACTAGGTAAAACTAAACATCATCCCCAAGACCAATTAAATAGGGTCTATCATCCCCTCATATTTCAATTACTACATGCCCTAAGAGAAGAAAATTTCATTCATGGCTTCTATTGTGAGAATTACAAGGTTTGAAGGATATGTTATATCACTTATTGACTCACCAACACAGTCTCTAATGGGACTAACTGCATTTCAGTTCCAAATCATCCATTCAAGGGTGCACTGCAATGCACTTCTCAACACTCAAGGGTGTGTTGGTCACCTGGGAGTGGAATTCTCATTTTTCCGAGAATCTCCACATGGCCAACACCTTCTAGAAGAGTCCATATGTGTCAAACTTTGAATCCAAGTGTCCATCTAAAACCTCTGAATTTGGGAACAAGTCTTGCCTATTATTAGAAATTCATTCATTGATAAACTACCATCAGTTTCACTATAAATTGAGAACTCATCCTAGTTCTAGGGAAGGAAGAAATTTGGTAAAGTTATTTTGTTGAATTCTCATTTGATAAGAGAGTGAAAGTATTGATATGTTGTTGGTATGATGTTGGTTGTGATGAGGCTGGAATGAAGCTAGAGAAGGTTGACAAAAAATCGGTCCATTGGTTGTAACCTTCCCTTTCTACTCTTTAATAAAGATTGTTTTTCATTTTCCCATTCATATGTCTCTATTTCTTGTGCAATGTATTCATGAATGATGTATGTATTTCATATCTAATTGATTTAATTGAGTAATATAAGTAGATATCTGTATATTTCATGTTGTTTGATGTTCTATGTTTATGTTTGCAAGTATCAATCTGGCCATTTGAGTTAGATTGAAAGTGACGGAAAAAATGACAGAAGGAGAGGGAGAAGCAATTGAATCACAATTAGTCTCCTTTACCATTTTGTATATCTTCTTGTTTTAGAGAAACTTATAGTAATTCTTTCCTCTGTTGTTCTAAGTGACTATCACCACACTTAGGGAATTTTGTTTATCCGTATATCACAATTCTGCATAATAGAGGACACTATCGTAATGAATTCATCTTCATATATACCTCTTGTATCTAACTTGGGATTGGAATGTATCTCTTTCATGGACGGAAAAAATTGTGAAGTTGATCAATTTAAATATTATCTTTGGCTGAAGAATTCATATATGTTGAGGGTTATCGTGAACAGTCAGCTCCTAATCTTCATTTTGAATTTCATTAAGAAAATCATTCTTTTTTCTAGCCCAATCAATCCTTTTGAGAAGCATTCATTGTTTGAATAATTTAGTAGATCAAAAAACCCATGCTAATATGGAAACTAGGTTTGATTTGACATATCCTTCTAACCTTTTGTCATCATGTTCTTTTAATCGATTTTCCTGATTTGTAAGGCCAAAAATTGCTTTTAATTCTACAAGCTTTCATATTACAGGTCCAATATGGAACTAGATACAAAGGGAACCAATCGAGAATCTAGAATCCCATATGTCGATTCATCAATCGGGTCTTAACACTCATCCTAACAACTATCATTCAATGAATCATTTTCTCATTAGTAAACCTGATGATAATTATTCTACATCGGTTGATCCTATTGATTCTCCTTATAATTTGAGTTCACTAACTGAAAGTTAATTCTCTCAAGAATTCCAAGGGTTTCAAAAGGATTGTTTTGAATTTCATGAAAAAAATTATGATTGGATGGAAACATCTTACTTAGCAAGCCCTTATGCTAAAAATAAGTTCCGATATTTTTGGATGTTTTCTAAGAAGGACAACATAGATGAAATTACATTCAAAATAAGTTGTGAAGGTTCATTTGATTGTTGTTATAATAAAAAAGGTAAGGTTTCCATATGGTTAAGGTTAGTCGTTATGACACATCTTTATACTTTTCAACAAGACCTTCAATATTTTGTGCAAGCTATTCATGTTCTTATCTTCTTTTTTGCACATCATCATATATCAGTTTCAATTGTTCGTATCTTTTTGTTTGTAGGTCGGGAAACGTTATGGTGGTTACATTGTAAATATCATTACACTTCACCCTAACATTCTAGTTGGTTAGGTTAGGAATATGTCTAACTATATTCTAGTTTGTTTTTTCATGCTCATCCTACGTTTTCTCTCCATTTGGTCTTTTCTTTTGTTTTTTTTCTATCTGCGTGTTGTTTTATGTTCAACATCCTTTTTCTTCCCTTTTGGTCTTGTTTCTTTTTTTTTACTTTTCTTTTTCTTTTGTGTTTTTCTTTGCATGAAGGATGCTCTTGGTTGGCTCAAAAGATGACGTGGAAAAAATTGAAAAGGGAAATTGTGAAGATAATAAAAGTTTGGATTACCTATCATCCTCTTCCATATATTGGGTTTACATATCTTTAAAGTCAATTAACTCTTAAAATAAAATACCATTCATTCCAGATAAAAATCTCAGTCGAACTGCGAAGTGTTGGGCAGTATAAATGCAAGATTTACACCAACATTTAAATTGTCAATATGGGTTTGTAGAATTATATGCGTAGCACAATAAATGTCAGAATACAACCTGAGGGATATGTCAAATAAAAATCAAGCTCTTGCAAGAAATTCAAATGGGAATCATTTATGAAAAAATGAAAAAGACTCTTCAAAGAAAAATAAACACACTGGGAATCTACTCCTGGCTCCTCTTCTCGGTTAAGGTCTCCTGCAAAAAGTATTCCTCAATGGTCGAGGGGAGAAGGGAATGTAATTCAAAAAAAGAAATGAAAAACCTCTTGAGTAATTATTGCTATTTTGCAAGCATGGAAAGCATGAAATGAAACTAGGAAGCGTAAAACAATCTTCATTTCAATTAATCTAACAAAAACATTGAATGCTTTCAAGTAAACCTAATTTATATATATGTATACACTACTTCTCTGGGAATTATTCAGTAATCAACTGTAAAGAAAGTGTGCAGTAGGAACGTATAATATGAATAAATTTTCTGCTTCCAAACTCACCTTGCTCTTATAAAATCATTAAGTACAGGAATGTTCTACATTATATGTGTATGGTCTAAAGCAACATTTATTCATGATGAAGGAATATCACTCATAGATTTTTAACCTTAATAATTTTGGGCGCAACTCACTTGCCAAAAAAAAATATATTATAAGCTTTCATTATGATGATCCAGGAATTCGATTGTTAAAGTCTCAATAATGAATATTAATTTATCCAAAATGCGAGGATCAACTTCATATCTAAAATAGGGGTTTCTTGGAAGTCAATGATGTTTCATGATAAGTTAAATTGACCAGAACTCTTAATAAGAAATTTCTTCATTTATCATTATATCCTGAAAGCAACCCCTGTACTCTATCTTTATTATTCTAATCATCATAAAAATACATCCCAAGAACCAATGATATCATTAAACTGAAATGACGAGAGAAATGAAAAGGAAATTGTGGAATGAAGTAAAAAATCGAAGGATCAAAGCATGAAGAAGAATTATGAAATTAAATTGCAAAACTGTGTTAAATCGTGCTCACACCATGTAAAATATAATGCAGAAAAAGAAATACTAAGAGGTATGGGGCAACAGACTGGATTGTGGGCCTAACCACCCATCTCGTTGCCCTTGCAAGAACTAATTCACAATCTCAGAACATTCAGAAGAAACAAAGACACATAATTGAATGCCAATTCAATTCGATGATGAATCCTGTTACATAATCACTGGAAAATGCAGCGCTGGGCTCCAGTGGTCCCCTCTAGGGATCATCCCATTCGGTACGTAGGCTACTCCATTCCCTGCACAGTGAAATCGATCCTCCTCTTTGATGCAGGGATTCTGGGTTAAATCAGAATCCTGGCATATAAACACAGATTTCTTCAACCAGCATGAAAAATTCTCAATAATTCTTCATTAAAATCATAAAATTATTCAGCTCAAAAATGCACATGAAGGAAAAAGAGCCATATAAAAATACTAATAATAAAAACATAAAAACTCTTAGGTCAAGTATTACATTTGGGAAACCTCTTGGCTCTCAGCCCTTCAACCCATCTTCTAATTTTCTACACTCCTCACTTCACACTCTCTCTGTTTTCTCACCCTCATAAGCTACATATTTATACATAAAAATAATTTTTTTCACTCCATAATTTTCTCCTCATAAATCTCAACTTAAAATGTAATTTAGATTAATCCTATTTTGGACCCAACTAAGTCTTGTTTATGGAATTTCTCATCCCTAAATTATCTTCCTAAATCAAATCAACTCATATCCTTATTTATTTAAGGGATATTTACAAAAAATCCTCACATTTATAATTTCTCTCCTAATTTATTAAAATTAAACAATTTAATTAATAAAAAAATTAAAATGTCTCACCCCCCTTATTAAATAATTGAATAATGAAAATTTGGCTTGGATGCTCCTGCATCAGACTCTCCAAGTAGAGAAGTTTTAATAGACTCCTGTCTATGAGGTATGTCACTTTTCTATAACAATGCAATAGCCACAAGTCCTGATGACTTGCTCCCTCTAGGATTCCATACTATGTTCTGTCGCTGGTCCTTCGAAGTATCAACTCAATTAGATAACTCATCTTTCACTCTGTCGATCAGATTCCATCGACTTCTCCAACATTTTCTTTCACCAATTCCTTAGAGTAATTCCTCTTTGTCGAACTCTTTCATCTCCGACTGAGCTGAATTCTCAACTTCCTGCAATAGAAAATAATCAAGAACTCCTTATTGATTACACCATTAGTCTTGGATTGCTTTTATAGCAACAACCCTCTCGTTTGGTACTGTACCTGCATTCACCAACGAACTGTTAGTTTTAAAAAGGTAATACCTGTCGGTCTCTTTTGATGCTTGAGGCATCAATCTCTCGTCATCGACTTTCTGGACTTCAATAGATTATGTTCCAAACTGCTGGATGCTTCCATATTCATCCTATTGATTTACTGTTTCCTTTATGTCCCTACAGATATAACTCCCTCGCTGCTTCTGATATTCCATCTCAATGCCAAATAAATTCTGCTCAATTTCTTTGATTTCGACATCATATCTGTTAATGTCATTTTCTATACCTACAGTTACATCATTATTTGAAAATTTATAACATTCATTCAACTCCATAAATGTTAAAAATATTTCATCTCTATCATGCATAGTAACTGTAATTTCTTCTAGATCATGTTCTGCAAGTTTTTCTTTGCCATCAGGTTCCTTCAGCCACCATTCCAAAAACTTGATTTCCATATGAAATATTTTCAGCACTTCATCACTACCTTCAATCTTCCTCTGGAAATATTCCTGAGTTGTCCTGGTTTCAGCACCATTACATTGTAAACTTTCATCAGCAATTTCATTAAACAAATACATTTGTTTACCTCCTTGGAATTTTTCTTCAACATTTCCATTTTTATCTCGTTCCATAACAGCTTCGACTTGCTGTCTTTCCCCAAACAAGAATTCATCTATGATTTCTTCCTATTGTAACAAATCAATACCTTCCTTCACTGAAAGGAATTCTCTACCAGACTTTACCACAAGAGTTTCATTCTCCTTTGTGACAGTTCCATCAGAATGCTCACCTTCTTTCGCACATCCTACAAACATACATAAACTATGAGAAAAAATGTAAGGCTTCATGGCCTCATCTGCTTCTCTCACCAACACATCTTCAGATGCTTCTGAACTATCCAAATAGTTCATGAGATCTTCCTCACTGATCTCTTCACCCAGAATTTCACCCTGTTCTGGGCCACAAATGGAAACATCCATTTTTAACTCAGCCTCTCTGAGTTCTTCACAACTCAACATCTGCTCAAGCTTCCTCAGCTCTTCCATCAAATATATGTTTACCTGTTTTTCCCTCTTCATGTGTAGCTTCCGCCACTTTACCTTCTTTCTCATGGTCCAACCATGTGTCTGGTTTTTCACATTTTCCTGCAATAACTCCATTAACAATTCAAGGTGAATTATTATCTCAACCTTCTCCCACTCATACTCTTCATCTATCAACTGTTCACATATGCCACTTACCTTGGCATTTTCCTTCTTCTCCCCTCTACTGTAGTCTTCATTAGATCTTCAGAAATGACTATCAACGGTCATCTTCCCATTCTTTGTGAATTGCATCTGTTCATGTGTGGAATTCATTTAATCCACTTCTCAGCAATCCTTCACACCTGCCATTCATCAAAATGCAAGTTCTCCTCCTGCGCTTGGCTTCTCTTGGTTCTCTGTGTTGGAACTAGTCTCTGGTAACCCTCTTGCTTCACTTTGTTGTAAAGAAGACTTTAGCAATGCATGTGTTACAGTAACCAATTCTCTGGGTGTCGGGCTCCGCCAATCATGCACCCAATTACATTTAGACTTTTGACTTATCTTACGACTCTTTGACTTTAGACTTACACCAATTTTTCATCTTGAATAAAAATACTCAATATTAGCTCAAAACTATCCAGACTTTCATTTGACTCTAACACCTGTTTTCACTTCAAGACTCGACCCAAAAATTATGACAATGGATGTTTCAAGTTATACAATCTTCACTTTCTTTCATATTTCATTCTTAATGAAAATCATCAGTTTGTCCTCATCACTTCACATGATGCTGAAGTCTTTAGTCAAAATGCAATTCAAGTTTTCCAAGTTTTATTTTAAGGTGAAAATAAATAAACCATTCAATCTTCAATGTTCAGAATTACCTTCCCGAATTATCATACCTCATGCTCCTGTTAAGGCTATTAATAAACCTTCCTCTCTGCAATCTCAATTTTCTGATTTCCACTCTTATGTGTTGTCTTTGTCACTGTAAACACTCGCATGCCCATAATTTTGTCATCTTATTGCAAACATTTCCCTGCACTTTTATACACCATGCAACATCAATTCATATCTCTTCACCTGTGTACAGAGAACAAGAAAACTCTTTGATGTACAACCCGTACATTTTGTTCATCCTGAATATCACCTCCTTAAATGTCATTAATGATGGTAAAAAAAAGGTTTACAACATCAAGAAATTATATTTTAAATCACCAATCAAAAGAATTCTTCTTTTCCCAACTATAGGCTTTGGTCCAAAATGACTTAACCAAAACTGTGAAGAATCCACATTATGCATAATAGATCATCACACTATGCATAATAAACCTCCTCATATAAACATGCATTTTTTCCTTCATATCACTCAAGATTAGCACATTTTCCCATTCATTTATAACTCCACATTTGCAACATTTCCACACTTTCATAACATTTACAAAAGATCATATTCTCAAGTATGGCAAGGAAATTTAATCATCCACATTTTAAAACACCTCTACTCAATGGATATTGATTCATTAAATGAGCACTTACCTTGAATCTTCTTGTGGTTCAAATGATCCAACCCTTCTCTCACGTATTCTTTTAAGAATACGTTCAAGCCTCTACAGACTTACATTGAATGTGCAAGGTCCATTTTCTCCCCAGCAAATAAATTTCTTTCCAGCAATTTTCTAACATAAATCTTTTCCCAGCAATTAATGTTAGAAACTTTCAAAGTACGCACAATCTCCCCTCTTAGTTTACGCCAAGTTCCTTCATCTCAATCTGAATTACATATCCATTTTATGATTATTAAATAACATAAAATCTCATTTGACTTACCACCTTCATAGTGTGCCCACTGATAGTTCTTGAGTTTCCACACTACAACTCTTTTTCTGAAGTATCAATGCAAAATATTATCAAAATATTTGTAAAGAGAATGGCATAGCTAGAACAAACCTTATCTACGATAGTGATATTACTTCAACGTAGAGGACTTCCCAAGATTTCTTTCATCACAAAAGCCATTTACTCAATCCAATTTTATAATTTTGTTTGAAAGACAATCCAAGCCTTCATAAAGGCTTTTGCCAGAAATTGCATAAGTACTTTGGATATACTAATGACACTGAGGCATAACCATAACCACTATCTCCTTGACCCCCAACAAGTATTTGAATTTACACAACAACTTCTTTCTCTTCAAGAAACACATCTTTGATGGCCTGCTTCACTTCTGCAACTGAAGAGAGAACATTACTCCATATTTGTTCATCAGATTTGCACCTTGATATTCGTGGATGTTGAGATGTCGGACTTGTTGTTGTTGCCACGATTGGCCCGATCTAATCGCTATAACAGTTATGGTAACCAATTGACTCATCGAGCTTTCTCAGATGGTTCTTTCATGGTTGACTATGCAGAAACCTCCTCACATGTATAAAACGTTCTTACACTGCTCATGAGTAACTATACCTTCAAGCTTGTATATCTGAAATCCGTGTAGGATCAAGCAAACATACAAACATACAATGTGTGCACTGAAATAAAACACATATGTAGGGCTCTCTCCAGTTAGAAAATAACATATGAACCGAGAGAAAACATGTTTATGTTCTAACATAAATGGTTTATTAGTAGACAAACCATCGTACCAAGATGCTTCGTACGGTGTGCGATAAAAAAAATTTCATACACTTTGAAAATAATTCATGTAGTGACTATTAGCGTGTCTAATGTCAAAGGGACAGCAACAAAATGTGTTCTCTTGTTAACTTCTGTCCACACTTCAATGACCTTCAGTGATGAAGCTATTTCGCACCAAAACATGAGCCTTCTCTGAAAATAAATTTCACTCGGCCTCTTCTTCACATGGGATCATTCCAACAAGTTCAACAACCCCAATAGTGCCCATATTCAAATGATCTATATAGACCTGATTAGCTATGCAGAAATCTAAAGCTCGATTGCACCAATCATTGTCCCAGGGTTTCAAAACAAGCTCTTGTAATGTCCATGTTTCACCAATGTTCTTTGATCATCATTGTTGATCCAGATCTTACTCGGTGCATTTTCATGTACGCTCCAATGGTAGATCCACACCAGATCTTACCAGATTTGGCTTCCTCATACACTAATATGTCGATAATAAACTATATGTAGCAGATCTGGCCACTTTCACATGCAGATCTATCCACAACAATTCCCATTTTTCCTTACGCATTTCTCCACAACTCCTACGTTCCGCATTTATCATGCTTCTGCGTATTGTCCCCTCACGCCCTGGAATGTTGCATTTTAAATTCTATCAGTCCAACTCTCCTTCCTGGCGAGCGTTGCATTCATGCTAACACATCTTCACATCAAATTTGCAGAGTACAGGGAACCATTTAGTTGCAGACATGTATCCTTGACTCTTATGCCATAGTTAGAGTTGCACACTACCAATCCGGAGTGCCAACACTATTCAACCGGAGTACCGCGTAACTCAACTACTCCAACACATGCGTCCAACCTGCAAGTCCACCACTCAAATATACAACAGAAATATACATATATAAATTTTTAGACTCAATGAGCCACATAATTCAATCAACTCTCTTTCAAGCTCTGATACAAAATGATGCAGGGATTATGGGTTAAATCAGAATCCTAGCATACAAACACAGATTTCTTCAAAACCAGTATGAAAAATTCTCAATAATTCTTCATTAAAATCATAAAAATATTCAACTAAAAAATGTACATGAACGAAAAAGAGCCATATAAAAATACTGATAATCAAAACATAAAAAATCTTAGGCCAAGTATTACATTTGGGCGGCCTCTTGGATCTCAGCCCTTCAACCCATCTTCTAATTTTCTACACTCCTCACTTCACACTCTCTCCGTTTTCTCACCCTCATAAGCTACATATTTATACATAAAAATAATTTGTTTCACTCCATAATTTTCTCCTCATAAATATCAACTTAAAATCTAATTTAGATTAATATTATTTTGGACCCAACTAAGTCTCGTTTATGGAATTTCTCGTCCCTAAATTATCTTCGTAAATCAACTCAACTCATATCCTTATTTATTTAAGGGATATTTACAAAAAATCCTCACATTTATAATTTCTCTCCTAATTTATTAAAATTAAACAATTTAATTAATAAAATAATTAAAATGTCTCACCCCCCTTATTACATAATTGAATAATGAAAATTTGGCTTGGATGCTCCTGCATCACTCTTCAACAAAAAAATGTGATTTACCATATATAATATTGGATCCCCATTCAGTCTGCCGCCGGTAGGCAATATGATGCAGAGTGTTGTCCTTGATGGCAACCTATTTGATGAAGTTGTCCTTGATGGAAACTAACTTGTCCTATTTGTTAATGATGTAAATCTGATGTATCTACAGAGCAGTTCAGATGTAATAGAGAAAAGCAAAGTTGCAGAGAACAAAGGTAAAGACAGGAGCAGCACCTAAACTATCAATTGGCAAAATAGACAGAGAACAAATTGTTGATGGGCCGCAGCCAAATATTGCAGAGGAGAATTAATTTTTGTTATGGGCGAAGTCTTTTTGTGGAAGAAAATTGAATAAAACAACCAAAGACTTTAAATTTCTGAAAAGGGAGGACAAGTGGTCCCCACCACTTTAGCGCAAATCGCAAGATCGCAAGTTTTGTGTTTAAATGTCTTGTTGATGTGGATATTTGCGATATGCGATCATCGCGCCATCGCATGATCGCACCATCGCATATTATAAAGTGTTCCGCCATATGTTTGATCGCCAATTTGCGATGCGATCCCATCGCAAATCGCAAATGTTAACTTTGCGCACTTTTTTTTTTATCGTGCCATTGCATATCGCACATCGCAAATGGCCGACTGCGATGTGGGCTCGAGGTCAAGGATTAAAGTCTAGGTTAAAAATTCATTGAAATTTGATTAAAATTATTGTTACGGGGGCAGTGTAAAGTTTACTTATGGTACCGTGCGCGTATTGGATTGACTATTGACTATATTTGTGCATCCGGGGTCAAAAGTTTTTCATAAGATTATTTGTTTGAAAAGCGTTGATGCGAAGGGTTAACCTTAATCCCAAAGTTAAGCCCAAAAGTATTAAATTAATTATTTAATTACCAAGATCAATAGAATAGGGTGAGTTACTCAAGATATGGAGACCATGTTGGATTATCTATTTAAACCCCGTCCAGGAATACCATTAGCGATTCGTGGTTTTGACCCAAGGTTTTATTAAAAGAGAAAACTATATAAGGTGATGAGAATCATGAAGAAATTTGTGCGTGCGAAAGGGTCGATAATAAATCAATCTCTTTTAGAGATATCTATATGAATAAACTCTAGTATATCTGAATCTATGGTGCACCTGTGAATATGATGATTGATCAAGATCTTTAGATCAGATGATGATTAATTCCTGGTTCAATCATGAAGAACATATAAGGGTTGTGAATGAATACTTCACTCTGAAGTATATCCGTTTGGAATGGGTTACAGATTGCTGAATTAAGGATGCACCTCTGAAGAAAATAAATAAATTTGGTGGCCTGCAAGGTATGTTGTGTGGAAGCTGTTAGCCACCTATAATATTTTGTTATACCAAAAGTTGGCTAAATCTTTTTGGAGCCTCCAAGGAACAATTTTATCACTAAAAATTGTTGGCTCTTGAAGTCTCTCTAAGGCCTCATGCCTCTGTCCAGATCCCATACTGTTGTTTCATACTTCAAAAGCCTCTGAAATCCTATAAAAATCCACAGTTGGATACTTCTGCAAAGGACCTTTTTCCCTTTTTCTTCTTTCCACCACTAACCTCATTTTTTATTCTCCATTTCCCATGAAAACCCCGCAATTTCATGTTTCCCCATTTTCATTTCATTAAAATCCCCTTTATAAGGTTAAAACCCACTATTTTGACCTTATCGGAAGCCTTCATTTCCCTTTGAAAACCATTAAAAAACCATAGAAACGCACATTTTCTATGCGTTGGTCTTAAGCCCCTCAGGCTTAAGACCCCTACCTCTTTTCCTCCATGCGCCCGAGCGCCAGAACCCGTGGCTAAACCTATCGGGCACCCTTTCATTTTTCTCCGCCCAAAACATAATAAACCTTTGAAATCGGGTTTTAATTAAATTCCAAAGTTTTCCGCCCGTGAAAATTATGGAATGATCTCAACCATCGATCTGCTCCTCATATCGGACGGCGCGGAGCACAACTTTCCTTGTGGATCCCGCCATTCCCCGCGCTGTTTTCCAAAACCACGGTTTATTCCGCAAGACTCTTCAGGCAAAGGCTGTTTTGGCCCGAGGCCTAGCGATTCCACACACCGCCTGATGCATGTCCTCCGCCCTGTTTCAAAACTGCCGCATAAATTTAGTCCCTCGCACGTTATCCGTCGGGCCATGACCGCCCAGCGGAATCAATGACAACCATCCGATCTGACCCCTCGCATCTAACGACTAGCATTCGTTGAAGTTTTCCTATCTTTAACCAAGTTGCATATGGTTTAGCCAGGCCCCGGCGCTGCGGAAAATTAATCTCTGCCGTTGATCTCTGCAGATCGATGGCCCACGTTCAGTCCCTTGATTCCGTTGCCCAGTAAAATTATTCACGCCGCTGACTTCTCTCAATCACTCCCGACCGTCGATCATGGTGCGATCAACGGCTCCGATCGCCCCTTTCCTCCGCACACCCTCCAATGCATATTTGCCAAATATAAACGCAGGATTTCATAATTTTGTTTGTATTTTGCAGGTCTAAGGTTCTTTTCGCCATGTCTGAAGAAGATTCGAAGGACGAGGGTGACGACTCTCGTTCTTTCGATTTGTCAAAGGAAATCAACCACAGGATGTTAAATCACGTATCCATTAAGGTTTCATGAGCCGATGATACAACATGCCCCTGTTGAACCTGGAAAGCATCGAAAAAACCCAGAAAAAGAGTATCAGTCGCAGAAATGGACCAGAGCAGTAAATGAATGGACAGATGAGTGGGGATTACGGCTAAGATGGTTATCAAAAGCCTAATCCCCGACTCAAATCACAGTTTAAACAGAAAAACTAAAAGTGTTTTATCAGATGAATGCCTCCACTGCCATATCTGAGATAGATTAATTCCTCAACCACCACAATGCCACCTATTGCCTCAAAACACTCAATCAGGAGCCGAATTTATGGAGCAGGATCAGATATTTTGCCTCGAAACAGCCAAAGAAGTTACTTCTGCCGTGGAAATTATTAACTGATCTCCGCAGAGTAACCCTAATTGTACACAAATCCTCAAAAGGTCAACAAAGCTCCCACTGAGCTAAAAACATAAGTATGAATCAGTTAATACATCGAAACACCTGTACAGTTTCTTCGCTGAGCCCCTCAAAGGCCAAAAGCACATTAATGCCTGTATTAATTGATCTTGAGATCTTTTATCAGATCTCACCTCCTCATTCTTCTATAAATACTTCAGTAGAAGATGAGTGAGGCGTTGGTTGGTTGTTGGTTGTTGTTTGATCACAAGTTGTAACATTGAAACTCTCTGAAATAAATATACAAGTCTGTTGAAGTTGAAAAAAAAATTGAAGTCTTGGATGTCTTGATGATGTTGTTGCATCCCTGTTCCTGAGAAGGCTCTATCACTGGATTCATGAGCTTGGTTGTTGGTGAAGTATTCTAACTGTTTAATGTTTTCTCCTATTTTCATTATGTTTCATAATCTCTTACTACAGTAGGCTGAAAGTTTTAGGCTAAGAAATGACTCCTGGAAGCACCTTAGACTTGTTCACCCTTCACTGTTTTATGTTTTCTTCTGCTGAAGTATTTTAGAGGCTTTAAACCTTCTCTTTAGTCTTCATGCTTGTTTATTTCCTTGATAGCTCAAATAGTTGGTTTCAGCATGATTTATGGTTCTCCCTGCTTGTCTACCATCACTTGAAAGCTATTATTGAAGTCTCCCTTTGAAGTACCATTGTCTTAAGTTAATCAAAGAGGTCGGTTTTGATCTTACCCTTTGCCCCTGCTTGAACAGTTGTTTTGAAGGTCGTTATAGTTGTAAGCATAGATGTTATTTAGGTGTTCCCTCTTCTATAAATGCAACTATCAATGAATCTTTTATGTTTTCTAAGTCCTTTAAAATAAAATCTTTGAGGAAATAGGGAGTTCCCCGAATCTTAGATTTCATTTTAAAAGTTGTCTTGAAGTCATTATTTGCTTAAATAATGTTTGTGGAATTTATGGTTAGCCCTGTCTATCAAATATCTCTTTATTGTTAAGTTATGTTTTCAAGTTCCCTTTGTTGAGAATTAAGTTTCTCTTTCTAAAACATTAATGTCCGTCTCATTCCAAAACAAAGGATCCTGTGGCCAAGTTAGATTTTCCCTTTGATATCCCATATCCCTTGAAAAGTTTGTCATGACCTTATTTTGACTCCATTGCCCAATGAACCAGATATTTCCTCTTTCTGTCTATCTTTCCTAGACCTTTCATATTTTGCTGTATCAAATCAACCCAACCAAACAAACATCTGCATTTAATAACTAGTCTAAAATCCATAACCAAAGCAAACAAGATAAACCTTTGCAAACAAATATTTGAGAGATCCCTCTCTGAGAACAGGAGGACTAGATCCTGGAACTCTAAATATTGGTTATGATGTTGCCTTGTCTTTTGATTTTCCAAACTGTAAAAACACGGGATACCAACATAATGGCGACTCTGCTGGGGAATTTTTGTGTTCATAGTTGCTTGGCTAGCTTTTATAGACTCTTTAGTTTTCCATAAAATCACAGAAACTCAGAAAAACCCAAAAATATTTCAGATTGGTATCAAATAAACATGGTGGTGGAACCATAAAACATTTTACCTCCTTTGGGGCTAAAAATTTTTCCACCTGGCGACTCCACACCCTAAAACTCCAAGAACATTAAATGACTCCACTGGTAGAAGACCCTGAACTGATTGACCAGACACAGTGACCTCTTTCTGGATTTACAAACATGATTCCAAGAATACAACAAAGATATGCCCCAATGAGTAGAGATCATATCCCTGGGTTTCCACATAAGATGCCCCAGGTGAATTAGGATGACAACCTGCCTGTTTTTCAAGGTGAAAAGTTTGATAACCCTTTATTACATCTTATCAAGTTTCACACACATGTATGGAGGTTGAAAGTTGAGTGGCATGAAGAATGCCTAATGAAAATGTTCATGTTAACATTAGAAGGAAAAGCTAGGGATTGGTATGAATGCTTAAGATCTACTAGTTTTTTTTCCTTAAGAGACCTTGAATATGTGTTCTATGAGAACTATAAAGAAAACACTACATCATTATCATTGGGTGCAATATATTATGATCCATCACAAAACATCACCTAACACATTATAGATAATGAGGAAGCTTTGGAAGAAATGCATCCTGGAGATCTTTTAATAGCCATTCATGAGTTTAATCTCCTATTGAAAAATTTTAAGAACATAGATGAATCAGTTGAGGAAGAGATGATCCAAGAAAAAAAGAACCTTCCTCAAGATATCCTTGAAAACTCCAATATTTATTCATCATCCCTTATAGTCGAGGCTCAAGAAGACATCCAGCCTCAAAATCAGTCTTCACAAGAGACAGAGAACTGTTGTACTCCTGTTCAAAGGAACCTAGAAACGTCTTCCCCTTTGACAGAAAAAGAGATAGATTAGATTATAAATAAACATCCGCTCTCTGAAATTTTTTGCGAAACAAACACTCTTGCCCATTCAAATAGAGGAATTTGTTGTACAGACTTAGAAAGTTCTTTTGTAGATCAAAATAAAAAGGGACCTACTGATATCTCAATATATTTAACTGATGAAAATATTTATTCTAATAAATTTTCAAACTTCAATCAGTCTTATGATGATGATGATTTCCAAGTAGAAACCAATCATGCAGGGCAACCAGCATTTGATTGGTGTTATGAGTTTCACCATCATCAGCTTGAAAGACGCAATCATCCTTTTCGATCCATCACTAATGGCTTTCACATAATTTAAAATCAGCAGCCTTTCAACTCAGAAGGTGAAGAGAAGAGCAATAAAGAAATTTTTAAGCAGGAGGAAACCTTTGAAAACACCCCCACTCGAGAATATAATAACCTCTTCACAGAATTCAGCACACTGAATCCAAGCATACCAGGGCCACAAGAGGACAACACTGTCAAATATGATGAGTCCTCCAGTTCAGAAGATGATGAAGATGAAGGAGAAAAACAAATAGAAGACTATCCTGCTCTGGATATATCATCTTCCCAAGAGGAAACTTCTCCCTTCACTGATATTAGTCTGTCATTTAAAGAGCCTGAATTTATATCAGAAGCAAGCATTGATTCAAAGAAAGAATATATTTCACTGTTTGCTATTTTTCAGGTTAAGAATGATGATACTTCCAAGCTACATACTGAAGAGATAGTCCTCAAAGCTGATGTCTTGGAAGTAGATGATCTACCAATTGTGGAGGACCAAAAGGAAGAGAATCTTCATCTTTTCTTTGTTGATCCTATGGAAGAGTGTGTGGAAATCCCGACTGGTTCAAATTATCAAGCATTGATCCTTTGCAAAAGCCAGAGACATGAAAAGTTGTCACCTTCTGTGATAGCCTCGGTTTTGAAGATTAATCTTCAAAATATACTATGGATACCTCTGACAAGCAGCCAGAGTTTCTTCTTCTTCTTGACATTACTCAGCTGGCTGCATTGGCACTTTTGTATCATATGAATATGTAAATACTCCATGTTTAGAATAGGTTAGATAGGAATGTCAATAAAGCTCAGTTCCGAGCATGTAGTTAGTTGATGTTTTCTGCTTTGGAGAAAAAATCAAGGATTCAAAAATACAAAAACAAAGAAAATGAAAAGAGGGCAGAAGGAAAACAAGAAAGGCACAACCCCATGCCAAAAAAGAGAAATAAATCTGAAAGTGTGCAAGCTCAAATGCCACTCCTCAAAACACACTTCTAGTTAGTCAAACTGCCTAATCTTGACTAATTAGCTTTAAATTTTCTGCTGATAGGATAGTGAATTCGATTTGCCAAACTGTTCAATCTTGGCTTATCAGTAGATAGATTAGGATAGAAACTGAAGGTTCAAATAAACTCAAAATCTGAACCAGAACAAAGGCAAAGAAAGAGCTCAAAGAAAAAGAAAAAATAGAGCTATGAAAAAGATGAAGGAAGTGCTCGACTTTCAGATCTTAAGCCTTCCATTTTATTTTTTCCTGCAAAATAATGTCTATGTGCAGCTTGTTTTTATGCCATAGATCACAGCAAGCCAAATAGTTTAATCTTGACTTGGCTGTTTTTAAATTTCTGCTTTAGAATTTAGAGAATGAAGGCATGTTGGACAGTTTAATCCCAACAGACAGTAGAATAGGTAGAGAAATATTTGAGCTCAACTGTTTAATCTGAGTTTAGGGAGAAATAAGGAGTAGCATTAGATTAGTTTTTATGCTTTCAAAAGAATAAAATGTTGTGAATAGAGTTTTCCAATCCAAGTGCACTCTGGTGAAGAAAAAATGTTAGATCAGTAGGATTGGGTAGGTAGAAAGTTGTATTGATGAAGTCCATTTATCTTTCATGACTGATGTTATTTTTCAGAAGCAGAGCAAGAGAAATCTAATGGATAAGGCACCTGGTCAGTATCCCAGAGAGAACAATGGATGAGGCAACTGATCAGCCTCCCAGAAATCAAGTCTGAATTCTTGATGCCTTCAAGAAGGCACCATCCCCAAGTGGAGCCACTGTTAGCCACCTATAATATTTTGTTATACCAAAAGGTGGATAAATCTTTTTGGAGCCTCCAAGGAACAATTTTATCACTAAAAATTGTTGGCTCTTGAAGTCTCTCTAAGGCCTCATGCCTCTGTCCAGATCCCATATTGCTGTTTCATACTTCAAAAGCCTCTGAAATCCTATAAAAATCCACAGTTGGATACTTCTGCAAAGGACCTTTTTCCCTTTCTTTTCTTTACACCACTAACCTCATTTTCTATTCTCCATTTCCCATGAAAACCCCACAATTTCATGTTCCCCCTTTTCATTTCATTAAAATCCCCTTTATAAGGTTAAAACCCACTATTTTGACCTTATCGGAAGCCTTCATTTCCCTTTGAAAACCATTAAAAAACCATAGAAACGCACATTTTCTATGCGTTGGTCTTAAGCCCCTCAGGCTTAAGACCCCTACCTCTTTTCCTCCATGCGCCCGAGCGCTAGAACCTGTGGCTAAACCTATCGGGTGCTTTTTCATTTTTCTCCGCCAAAAACATAATAAACCTTTGAAATCGGATTTTAATTAAATTCCAAAGTTTTCCGCCCGTGAAATTTATGGAATGATCTCAACCGTCGATCTGCTCCTCAGATCGGACGGCGCGGAGCACAACTTACCTTGTGGACCCCGCCATTCCCCGCGCTGTTTTCCAAAACCACGGTTTATTCCGCACCACTCTTCGGGCAAAGGCTATTTTGGCCCGAGGCCCAGCGATTCCACACACTGCCTGATGCATGTCCTTTGCCCTGTTTCAAAACCGCCGCATAAATTCAGTCCCTCGCGCGTTATCCATTGGGCCATGACCGCCCAGTGGAATCAACGGCAGCCATCCGATCTGACCCCTCGCATCTAACGGCTGGCATTCGTTGAAGTTGTCCGATCTTTAACCAAGTTGCATATGGTTTAGCCAGGCCCCGGCGCTGCGGAAAATTAATCTCCGCCGTCGATCTCTGCAGATTGATGGCACACATTTAGTCCCTTGATTCCGTTGCCCAGTAAAATTATTCACGCCGCTGACTTCTCTCAATCACTCCCGACAGTCGATCACGGTGCGATCGACGGCTCCGATCGCCCCTTTCCTCCGCACACCCTCCGATGCAGATTTTCCCATATAAACGCAGGATTTCATAATTTTGTTTGTATTTTGCAAGTCTAAGGTTCTTTTCGCCATGTCTGAAGAAGATTCGAAGGACGAGGGTGACGACTCTCTTTCTTTCGATTTGTCAAAGGAAATCAACCACAGGATATTAAATCACGTATCCATTAAGGTTTCATGAGCCGATGATACAGCATGCCCCTATTGAACCTGGAAAGCATCGAACAAACCCAGAAAAAGAGTATCAGTCGTAGAAATGGACCAGAGCAGTAAATGAATGGACAGATGAGTGGGGATTACGGCTAAGATGGTTATCAAAAGCCTAATCCCCGACTCAAAGCACAATTTAAACATAAAACCTAAAAGTGTTTTATCAGACGAATGCCTCCACCGCCATATCTGAGACAGATTAATTCCTCAACCACCACAGCGCCACCTATTGCCTCAAAACACTCAATCAGGAGCCGAATTTATGGAGCAGGATCAAATATTTTGCCTCGAAACAGCCAAAGAAGTTACTTCTGCCGTGGAAATTATTAACTGATGTCCGCAGAGTAACCCTAATTGTACACAAATCCTCAAAAGGTCAAAAAAGCTCCCACTGAGCTCAAAACATAAGTATGAATCAATTAATACATCGAAACACCTGTACAGTTTCTTCGCTGAGCCCCTCAAAGGCCAAAAGGACATTAATGCCTGTATTAATTGATCTTGAGATCTTTTATCAAATCTCACCTCCTCATTCTTCTATAAATACTTCAGTAGAAGATGAGTGAGGGGTTGGTTGGTTGTTGGTTACTGTTTGATCACAAGTTGTAACATTGAAACTCTCTGAAATAAATATACAAGTCTGTTGAAGTTGAAAAACAAATTGAAGTCTTGGATGTCTTGATGATGCTGTTGCATCCCTGTTCCTGAGAAGGCTCTATCACTGGATTCATGAGCTTGGTTGTTGGTGAAGTATTCTAACTGTTTAATGTTTTATCTTGTTTTCATTATGTTTCATAATCTCTTACTACAGTAGGCTGAAAGTTTTAGGCTAAGAAATGACTCCTGGAAGCACCTTAGACCTGTTCACCCTTCACTGTTTTATGTTTTCTTCTGCTGAAGTATTTTAGAGGCTTTAAACCTTCTCTTTAGTCTTCATGCTTGTTTATTTCCTTGATAGCTCAAATATTTGGTTTCAACATGATTTATGGTTCTCCCCGCTTGTCTGCCATCACTTGAAAGCTGTTATTGAAGTCTCCCTTTGAAGTACCATTGTCTTAAGTTAATCAAAGAGGTCGGTTTTGATCTTACCCTTTGCCCCTGCTTGAACAGTTGTTTTGAAGGTCGTTATAGTTGTAAGCATAGATGTTATTTAGGTGTTCCCTCTTCTATAAATGCAACTATCAGTGAATCTTTTATGTTTTCTAAGTCCTTTAAAATAAAATCTTTGAGGAAATAGGGAGTTCCCCGAATCTTAGATTTCATTTTAAAAGTTGTCTTGAAGTCATTATTTGTTTAAAGAATGTTTGTGGAATTTATGGTTAGCCCTGTCTATCAAATATCTCTTTATTGTTAAGTTATGTTTTCAAGTTCCCTTTGTTGAGAATTAAGTTTCTCTTTCTAAAACATTAATGTCCATCTCATTCCAAAACAAAGGATCTTGTGGCCAAGTTAGATTTTCCCTTTGATATCCCACATCCCTTGAAGAGTTTGTCATGACCTTATTTTGACTCCATTGCCCAATGAACCAGATATTTCCTCTTTCTGTCTATCTTTCCTAGACCTTTCATATTCTGCTGTATCAACTCAACCCAACCAAACAAACATCTGCATTTAATAACTAGTCTAAAATCCATAACCAAAGCAAACAAGATAAACCTTTGCAAACAAATATTTGAGAGATCCCTCTCTGAGAACAGGAGGAATAGATCCTGGAACTCTAAAGATTTGTTCTGATGTTGCCTTGTCTTTTGATTTGCCAAACTGTCAAAACACGGGATACCAACAGAAGCTATTGGATCCAGTTTGACTATTGATGAAACGTGGTCTGCAGTAGTGTTGAGGGTCGAAGCCTTTAGTAAGGGGGTTGTAGCTCCCTTCCAGGAGAGGCTGGTAAACGAGAGAAGGGGGTCATAGTTCCCTTCCAGGAGAGGCTGGTAAACAAGACAAGGTTGTAGCCTTCTGCAGGTGGGTGCTTGCGTGTTGGTATAAGTCTGCACCAGCATATATTGTAAGACGTTTTCTCTATAATAAATATTGAAGACTGAGATTACAGCAATGGTGGTTTTCTCCCGAATTGGGTTTCCACCTTAAATCCTGGTGTTCATATGTGTTTTTTATTTTTTTTCTGTTATTTATGTTCATGCTTAATGCTTATCTGATGCAATGCTCTAAGTAAAGACATAATAAGATATCTGGACATACATGATGGATGCAGTACTGTAACATATGGTTTTAAGAGAAATAAAAGAAAAATTGTTCAGCCCTAAATACTGATTCACCCCCCCTCTCAGTATTTTTCCCAACAATTGGTATCAGAGCAGGTCCTTCTGAAAAAAAAAGCTTAGTCGCTAGAAGGAAGATCAAGCAAGATGAGAAATCAAGATGGAATAGCATCTATCAGGCCTCCGCTCTTTAATGGAAACAATTTAATCTTCTGGAAAACAAGGATGAGATCCTATCTTCAGTCTCTGGGAGCAGAGGTATGGGCAATTGTTGAACAAGGATATCAATATCCAGCTGCAGTACCAACAGATCCAACGGAAAGAAAGAATTATGAAACAAATGCAAAGGTAGTCAATGCTCTATTGGGAAGTCTAACTGAATCAGAATTCGTCAAAGTCATGCAGTTGAATACAACCAAAACAATATGGGACAAAATCATTCTAAGTTATGAAGGTGATGCAAAGGTAAAAAGTGCTAAACTCCAAACTCTCAGAATTCAATATGAGAATCTAAAAATGGATAATGAGGAGAGCATTGCCAATTTCTTTTTACGTCTTGATGATATTTTAAATCGTATGAGAAATTTGGGAGAAACAATAACTGAATCTACCTTGGTTGAGAAAGTCTTAAGATCACTAACAACAAAATTTGAGTCAAAGGTCTCTGCTCTTGAAGAAAAGTAGGATCTTCAAAATCTTACTGTGGTGCAACTTCATGGCATACTAACTGCATATGAAATGAGAAGAGGAGGACCATCAGAATTCAAAGAAGCAGTCTTTAGAACCTCTACAAAAGGGAAGGAAGTACAAAAACCAGAAGGATCAGGATATATCTCAGAAGAAGATGAGATAAACTTTGTAAAGAAACTTCAACTTGGCATAGGACGATTCAGAGGTAAGCTTCCTTTCAAATGTTTTGATTGTGGAAGAGTTGGTCATTATGCTGCTAAGTGTCCTTATAAAGAAACACATAAAAAGGGAAAGGAAGTAGCAAAAAGGAATAAGAATCGTTTCAGCACTAGAAAGAGTTACTATACTCATGAAGATAGTGATGGGTTATCTGATAGTGAGGAAGAATGTGAACAAGATCTTAGACTTCTCATGGCATTCGAAAAAGAATCTAGAGAAGAAAAGGATACCTTTTTGGATGCTCTAGAAGACAGTGATTTTCTTAATGAAAACAATAAACTCAAAATTTGCTTAGAAGAGAGCAAAATAATCATAGAAACTCTGAAAAATCAACTTGAAGATAAAGAGAAACACAATGAGAAATTAGAATGTGAAGTAGTAGATCTAAGAAAAGAACTTGGGAAGGTAAAGACTCTGAATCTTAGATTTGCTAAAGGGTCTGAAACCTTAGATGAGATTATCAAGGTACAACGTTCTCCTCTTATAAAGACAGGTCTTGGATATATCAGAGAATCTTCTCAGGCTTCAGCACCAAATTATCTAAAAGCAGTTACAGCTGGTTTACAACATGCTGCCACTCAGCAAGGGAATAAAGAATCTTTACAGGTAAAGCATGATCATTTCAATTCAAGGAACACTATCAGGAATGTCTTTCAAAGAAACACCAATCAACAGATAAATTTATATAGAAGATCTTATGATCGCAGAAATTTCTTCTTCAATGGACAATGTTTCTCATGTCACAATTTTGGTCATAAAGTTGTTCAATGTGTAGCATATAAAACTATTATGACAAGAGAAGCAAGAAAGAAAAGGATTGATATTGAAGCAAAGAAGAATACTTATAACAACTTTTCTCCTCTTCAAAATGAAGTTGAATGCACTTATTGCAATAACTTTGGCCATGAAGAATCTGAATGCAGGAGCAAAGTTCAACCAAAAGAACATGTTCCTTCAAGCTCCAAAGTATGGAAAAAGAAGGAGTTACAGGTTGAAAATTGTGGCATAGTGTTATTTGCAGAAGATGAAGAAAACCAATGGTACATTGATAGTGGATTCTCAAGACACATGATAGGTGATAAAGACAAACTTCTTGCATATAGTGCTCTAGAAAAGGAGAAGAATGTTACATTTGGAAATGATACTCCTACGGTCATTAAAGGAAAAGGGTCTGTTTTCCTAAAAGATAAGGTGAAAGCTAATGAAGTCATGTATGTGGATGGATTAAAGCATAACTTGTTAAGTGTAAGTCAAATGTGTGATCAAGGAACTGAAGATGTCTTTAGTTCAAAAGAATGTGTGGTACATGATCTTGATACAGGTAAAGCAATTATAAAAGGAAAAAGAACTCCAAACAACCTGTATATATTGAAGAACTCCAAAGAACAATGTTATTTGAGTAAATCTTCAGAAAATTGGCTATGGCATAGAAGGTTGGGGCATCTGAGCTTCTCTCAAATCAACAAATCAAGAAGACTTAAAGTTGTTCGTGATCTTCCCAATATTACTCTACCTGAAAATATCATATGCAAATCTTTCCAATTCGGTAAGCAAACCAGGGTACAATTTAATGCCAAGGAAGGATCATCAAGTAAGCCTCTTGAACTCATTCATACTGACATATGTGGACCTATGAGGAAAAATTCACCCCGTGGTGAAGAATACTATATCTTATTCATTGATGATTTCTCTAGAATGTGTTGGATTGGGCTACTTAAACACAAAGATGAAGCATTTGAGAAATTTCAGATCTTCAAAGCACTAGTTGAGAATGAATTAGAATTAAAAATCAAGTGTCTCAGATTTGATCGAGGAGGAGAATATACATCCAAAGAATTTCTTGAATTCTGTGAACAACGCGGCATAAAAAGACAATTCTCTGTAGCTGGCACTCCACAACAGAATGGTGTTGCAGAAAGAATGAACAGAACAATTCAACAAATGGCTAGACCTATGCTTGATGATTCCGGAACACCTGACACATTTTGGGGAGAAGCAACACATACAGCAGCAAACATTCTCAACAAAGCACATGTTCATGTAAATAGTGATAAAACTCCATATGAACTCTGGTATGGTAATCCTCCCACTATAAAGCATTTTAGAATTTTTGGGAGCAAATGCTTTATCAAGAATAATGATGAAAAACTTGGCAAGTTTGAACCCAGAGCAGATGAGGGAATATTTCTTGGTTACTCCTCTAGGAGTAAGGCATATAAATGTTACAATAAAAGACTTTGAAAGATTGTTGAATGTAATGATGTTGTTATTGATGAGTCTCCTGCAGCCCCAAAAGAAGAAAAGCAAACAACAGATGAAGATGATGAGGACACATATCCTTCTACATCAAACAGTAATGATACAAACAGTGCACCTAGTGAAGAACCTGAAGAGGAGTTGTCTGAAAAGGCTGCATCTAGATATGTTCAAAAGAATCATCCAGAATCTCAAATTTTGGGAGAAAAGAAATCAGGTGTACAAACAAGAAGGAATCTTGTGGGATCTTCTAGCAATCTGGCATTTCTGTCCACTGTTGAACCTCACAGTGTCAGTCAAGCTAGCAAAGATGAATGTTGGATTCAAGCCATGAATGAAGAGCTTGATAAATTGAAAAGAATCACACTTGGGAGTTAGTACCAAGGCCTCATGACAAAAATGTCATTGGAACTAAATGGATATTCAAAAACAAGTTAAATGAGAATGGGGATGTTATAAGAAATAAAGCTAGACTTGTGTGCAAAGGGTATGCTCAACAAGAAGGTATAGACTTTGAAGAAACCTTTGCTCCTGTAGCCAGACTTGAGGCCATAAGAATGTTTCTTGCCTTTTCAAGCTTCCAACAAATCAAAGTCTATCAAATGGATGTTAAATATGCTTTTCTCAATGGTGATCTAGAAGAAGAAGTCTATATAGAACAACCAGAAGGATTCATATTGGGAAATGATGAAAAACTTGTTTGTAGACTTAAAAAGGCTCTATATGGTCTCAAACAAGCTCCAAGGGCATGGTACTATCGTCTTGACAAATATATTCATCAACAAGGATTTTCAAAAGGGTCTGCTGATAGCAACTTATACACAAAAACTGAAAATGAAAAACTATTGATTGTGGTTGTATATGTTGATGATATCATTTTTGGAAGTAATAAAGAGTCTATGAGTCAGAAATTTGCTTCTGATATGCAGCAAGAATTTGAAATGTCTTTGCTTGGGGAACTAACATTATTTCTTGGCTTGCAAGTGCAACAAGCAACAGATGGCATATTCTTATCACAAGCAAAATACCTCAAGAAAATCCTGAAGAAGTATGGCATGAAATACTGCAAACCTGTAAGTACACAAATGATAACCGGATGTAATCTCAGTTCTAATGATGATTCCCCCATGGTGAATCAACCAGAATACAGATCTATGATAGGAAGTCTACTTTATCTCACTGGGACAAGACCAGACATTATGCATGCAGTTGGGATTGTTGGACGATTACAAGCTAATCCAAAAGAGTCTCACCTTCAGGCTGTGAAAAGAATATTCAAATATCTACAAGGAACTCAAGACTTTGGACTATGGTATCCAAAGAATGTTGATCTTACTCTTCATGCATACACTGATGTAGATTGGGCTGGAAATGTTGATGATCGGAAAAGCACTAGTGGTGGTGCATTTTATATGGGGCCTCGGTTAGTATCTTGGTTCATCAAGAAGAAAATCTCTATTGCCTTATCTATAGGAGAAGCAGAATATGTGGTTGTCGCATCATGTTGCACTCAACTTCTCTGGATGATGCAAACCTTACAAGACTTTCAAATCAAATGTTCACCTCCTATCTCCATTATGTGTGACAATACAAGTGCCATCAGTATCTCAAAGAATCCTGTTATGCATTCCAAGACCAAGCACATTCCCATCAAATATCACTTCTTACGTGAACAAGTGCTTGAAAAAAAGGTAAAATTGGAGTATGTTCCCTCCAAAGAACAAGTTGCTGATATATTTACCAAACTTCTACCCAGGGAAGCATTCGAATATCTCAGACAGAAACTGGGAGTAGTCTCTGCCACGCAGAGGATCAGATCTACTTAAATACAGAAGAATAAATTGGTTGTGAGGTGTTGTTAGGCATCTCTAAATGTACAGGCTAAGGGGGAGCATTGGTCATATGAAAAGGATGCATTGTTGGCATTTCTACAGTCATGTTGGTCATATTATGTTTGAAGATGTAGCATGATCTTAGGGGGAGCATGGTAACTTCATTACACATCAGATCTAACCTTGTTTTGCTCCGCCCTTTGCCCTTGATGTCAAAGGGGGAGAGTATCATGGTGTTTGAATAATGGTTATAATCAATTTATCTATCTGATGTGATGATCAAACACCATCATGGTTGCCATCAAGTCCAAAGGGGGAGATTGTAGGCAATATGATGCAGAGTGTTGTCCTTGATGGCAACCTACTTGATGAAGTTGTCCTTGATGGAAACTGACTTGTCCTATTTGTTAATGATGTAAATCTGATGTATCTACAGAGCAGTTCAGATGTAATAGAGAAAAGCAAAGTTGCAGAGAACAAAGGTAAAGACAGGAGCAACACCTAAACTATCAATTGGAAAAATAGACAGAGAACAGATTGTTGATGGGCCACAGCCAAATATTGCAGAGGAGAATTAATTTTTGTTATGGGCGAAGACTTTTTGCGGAATAAAATTGAATAAAACAACCAAAGACTTTAAATTTCTGAAAAGGGAGGACAAGTGGTCCCCACCACTTTAGCGCAAATTGCAAGATCACAAGTTTTGTGTTTAAATGTCTTGTTGATGTGGATATTTGCGATATGCGATCATCACGCCATCGCACGATCTCACCATCGCATATTACAAAGTGTTCCGCCATATTTTTGATCGCCAATTTGCGATGTGATCCCATCGCAAATCGCAAATGTTAACTTTGCGCACTTTTGTTTGATCGTGCCATTGCATATTGCACATCGCAAATGGCCGACTGCGATGTGGGCCCGGGGTCAAGGATTGAAGTCCAGGTTAAAAAATTCATTGAAATTTGATTAAAAGTATTGTTACGGGGGCAGTGTAAAGTTTACTTATGGTACCGTGCGCGTATTGGATTGACTATTGACTATATTTGTGCGTCTAGGGTCAAAAGTTTTTCATAAGATTATTTGTTTGAAAAGCGTTGATGCGAAGGGTTAACCTTAATCCCAAAGTTAAGCCCAAAAGTATTAAATTAATTATTTAATTACCAAGATCAATAGAACAGGGTGAGTTACTCGAGATATGGAGACCCTGCTGGATTATCTATTTTAACCCTGTTCAGGAATACCATTAGCGATTCGTGGTTTTGACCCAAGGTTTTATTAAAAGAGAAAACTATATAAGGTGATGAGAATCATGAAGAAGTGTGTGCGTGCGAAAGGGTCGATAATAAATGAATCTCTTTTAGAGATATCTGTATGAATAAACTCTGATATATCTGAATCTATGGCGCACCTGTGAATATGATGATTGATCAAGATCTTTAGATCAGATGATGATTAGTTCCTGGTTCAATCATGAAGAACGTATAAGGGTTGTGAATGAATACTACACTCTGAAGTATATCTGTTTGGAATGGGTTACAGATTGCTGAATTAAGGATGCACCTCTGAAGAAAATAAATAAATTTGGTGGCATGCAAGGTATGTTGTGTGGAAGCTATTGGATCCAGTTTGAATATTGATGAAACGTGGTCCGCAGTAGTGTTGAGGGTCGAAGCCTTTAGTAAGGGGGTTGTAGCTCCCTTCCAGGAGAAGTGATAGCAGTGAAGTCATAGCTCCCTTCCAGGAGAGGCTGGTAAACGAGAGAACGTTGTAGCCTTCTACAGGTGGGTGCCTGCGTGCTGGTATAAGTCTGCACCAACATATATTGTAAGACGTTTTCTCTATAATAAATATTGAAGATTGAGATTACAACAACGATGGTTTTCTCCCGAATTGGGTTTCCACCTTAAATCCTAGTGTTCATATGTGTTGTTTATGTTTTTTTTGTTAATTTTTTTTCATTCTTAATGCTTATCTGATGCAATGCTCTAAGTAAAGACATAATAAGATATCTGGACATACATGATGGATGCAGTACTGTAACATATGGTTTTAAGAGAAAGAAAAGAAAAATTGTTCAGCCCTAAATACTGATACACCCCCCCTCTCAGTATTTTTCCCAACACCGCCCTCTCTCTAATAGCAACAGTGTTGCCCAATTGCTCAGATCTATTGTTACATAGGAATACAATTTTAGAATGATAGTTTTATCTAGAACCAAAATATGGAAATTCGATTTGGACTAGGCTTAGATTGATGCAGGACACATCAATCTGGAGATAACTACTACAACCAGTGACAATAAGTTGTTGACAACTATATGATTCTAAGAATCATATTACATGAATTCCCTTCTAAAAGAGCTCCCATAAAAAAATTCATGGGATCCCTCCGCATAAAATTCATATATTCGATTGTTCAACAAGAAGGTCAAACATGTTAGTCATTAGGAATTTTCAAGGAGTATAATTGACCACCAACTATGCCTTGCTTCTTTCTATCTTTTCATATTTGAATAGTGGGAATTATAACTACTTCGCCACGGTCTCCAAGTGATTGTGGAATCACATTAACATTTACACTGTAGAACCTAACCCTCAGATAGAATTCCTTTAAAGCCTCCTTTAAAAATATACATCACCTGCACCATGTTTCCATCTGCTCAAGCTTTTAGTGTTTCAACTACAACAACAAGAACTAGCTCTATGGCAGAAGAATTAGAATCATCAAGCACCCCTAGGACACCTGTTAAAATTAGATTAAAGTACTTAGACCAGATGGATGCATCCTTCATATAACATTTGAAGCACCTCATGTTTCTTTCTCATAGGTTTCTCGTTATTACCATTGCACATCTGATGAAGAAGTGTAGAAATACTGGGCTCGATTCTTGCTAAAGCTCTTGTTTAATTTTTCAGGTTACCAATTTTCTCATATATAATATCTGCATCAAATTAGTTTCTCCACTAAACTTATTGTCCAGGATCTCGAGCCATGGATCTAAGTTTGTGAGAACATGGGAATCCAAATTTGGTGTACCAACAGAATTTTCGAAGTCGATCCTTCTATCGAGGCTGGATGGAATTGAATGATCATTCCACATAGTTAATTTCTCTGTTACTACTACCATACTACTCCTAGAATCACTATTTTCACCATAACCATGAGCCTCCTAAAGATTTAAAGAAGATTCATTTTAGTAGAAGTGCTTTGGTGGTTCTTATGAATTTTTTTGGCTAGCAACATGGCTGCTAAATTGCATTGGTTTTTCAACGGAACTCCATTTCCACCCAACATCACTATCAATTGATAAAATTAAGCTTATCCTGGGATTCTGCTATAGTAAGGACCATGGGTAGAATAATTGGTTGTATGCCAACATTACGAAGTGGAAATACTTTGTACCATAACACACAAACATCAAAGTCTTTCCACATTCCTGAAAAAGCTTCCAAAAACTAGGACTTCTACATGCTATCTCTCTCAAGCATATAATGAAGGAAACGAAGAACACATAATCATATGTTCATTTTTCAGCAAGACAGCCCGAAGTATGAAAATCGTGGAGGTAAAAATAGGAACTGCTTGGTACAAGAACTATTGCTATAGGAACTACAAAAATAGGAATTGTTCACCTACCACAACGAGAGCCCACTATTAATGAAATTTTCTTATTAAATACTTTTCAAGATAAAAAAACAAGAAGGGTTCATGAATCAATAATTGTTGCCTCTGAATGCCTCTAGATAATAGTCCAATAGTGTATAAAAGGGATAATAATTATTATAACACCTAATGCAGGCATAGAATTATTCAACAAAAAGCATAAAAATATGGAAAAAATGGAGGCTTAACACTCCCCCACACTGACCTTGTTGCATGTCCTCATGCAAGCCAAACCATAAGGTTATAAAACCATGGAATTAGGCAGGGGTAATGTTTAAAGATCATACTATTATTCTCATTGAAAGTGCTAGCAAAAACATCAGCAAGGAGGTATTAAGATACCTGGTATGTCATCATTTTTAAAGCATTCAATAAGTCTAAAACATCACTATTATCATGCCAAATAAAACCAAGTTGTGGCCCTTATGAAATTATTGAGTGCAGGAATGATAATATTTCAATGTACCAAGATCAAGTACAGGAAAACAATGCTTCATACCAGACATTGTGGAAAAAGAGTATTTCGCATTTATAATAGAACTCACATACATGTTGTCATGTCTCTAATGATTTCTCTATTTGTCATATATTTTTCAGAATTATTTTCTTCTCAGAGTCTTACTAACAAAGAAAAAAATTTTTGTTGAAAATGTGCAATTTCAGGAAGACTACCAAAATATTCCTTCACCTACTATAGCAGTCATGTACCTAGGTCATGTAGTGCTTATTTAGAGGCAACCACCTTCAACACACATTTTTTTTCCATCAACAACTCGTGAGTAATCATCGTTGAGAAATTCATCACTCTAAATACCATGGAAAAAATTGAAGTGAGTTATGATACCAGAGAAGGGAAATAAAAAGAGAATAAGATGACACCTTCTTGGACCAATTACCAACTTCTTTATTGAACACTTTGAATTTTGTTGCCATCTAGATGAAAAAATAAATTTCTTCTTAATCCAGTATGAAGAATTACCTTCACTAAGGGTACCACATCATTTAAATATTCCTAAAATATATAACTCAAAACATCATGCTCAAATCACCTTAAAACCATTGTCCAAGAATTAAATAATGAGTTTTGAGGGAGAAAAAAGAAAGATAACTAAGTAAATCATAGTATGCAATTAAATTTAATCCCACATATATGGCCCTTCTGCCTGCAGGCATTTATAGCCTCGACATGGATGTATTTTGACTCAGTGAAATGCATGTGTCCTAATTACTATATATAGATTCAAAGTTATCTTATCATTTTTTTAAAATTAGGTGAAGGCCACTGTCCTGGTTGGGTAACTAGCTGATGGTAATGCCACACACAAGAAGTAACATGGATGAACATGTTGACTCATCATGAGACCTCCTTTCTTCCATATTTTTAGCTGAAAGCCACTACTCTGGCTTGGTTACCAGTAGCAATAATGTCATGCATGTTAGGTCTTGTGATCATGGTAGGTCGGATCATCACAAGACCTCTTATCCTTCCCTAAATATTTTGTAAAATATGATTATGATTAACTTCAAAGGTTACTTAATAAGTGGGGATATATATCTACTCCTTAAGAGTATTGGATGTCGTGAAAAGTTTTTAATAAATAATCATTACTAACTAGTTCCTCTACCCTAAATATTCATTTAATCAAGATGTCTCAAACAATGACTTGAAAGATTCTTTGAGTTAACAGTGCTAGTGTTCTCATGAATGGCTCATTATGATATTTAAAAGAGTGGTCCCCCATAGGAGGTTTTCCAATGATACCTTCTAAGGGAAACTGAAAATATATAAATTAGATGACAACTCATTAGAATGATTAATCATGGTCACTTTCACAAGATCATGAGCTATTAGAGTGAATTGGACTCAACAATACTTACCACAGATGTGTGCATTAACAACCAATGTGGATTAAAAGTATTTTTAGTGGCTATGCTTTAGAAGTCGAAACCCTAATAACATTGTTGTAACATCTTTATTTAGGGCATTGATTTATTCTTCTACCCTACTCTACCCTAAGAAGCAGAAGACTCCCTTTTAAGTATAGGAGTACTTCCAATGCAACCATGTGTGCAACAAGAGGATAAATATACTCATGATGTTAAATTTTAAAAATCATATTCGAGAAATACTAGAACATGAGGAACCAACTGCATTAACTGATGTGATGCTACAATTTTCTGAATGATAAAGGAGTGGATACTGATAGTCATCTAAAACCAAGATTATGGGATCCATATACTCTTCTTCATTTGATTCATGGGAAACATCTGATGCATCATGAAAATCCTCCAAATTTCTTTGCGTATCCCCTAAAGTGCAAGCTGGATCAAGTAGATGTTCTTTAATCTCTACTTTCGATGGATTCTCCTCATCAAGCATGATCCATATCTTCTCGATTTTTGTAGGAAGATCTTCTGGTTCTTCATGAATATTTTCTTCCAGAGGAGTAGACCTATCTCTTATTGATGCCAAAATCTGTTCTTTCTATGAAGTAGAGACCCAAGCTTCTGCTAAAATTTGAGATAATTATTGGAATATCATCACACTTCCTGGCATTTTCCTGCTAGCTGGAAAGTCTTGTCAACGCCTGGATTGAGAGGTAGGGGTTATTTTAGCACTTGAAAAATAGAAACATACTAACTCAAAATATCAATTGAAGTTAAAAGAACAAACTGAGATTCAATAATCTAAATTGCAGTAAAGAAAGTAACCCAGCATTACACTTTGCAGTAAATAAAATCACACTCAAAAACTCAATTGGAGTAAATCAATCATCACACTTTGCAGTGAAAGAAATCACTTGCAGTAAGGAAAACCTGGCCTGTGAGCTCTATGTCAATATCATCAAGTATGCTTCAGCAATCAAGGGGCATCTTGTTAACTTAAAAATTCAGTTGTGAAGGAAAGGGAAAAGCGTGACAAATCACAAGGTCTTATCCTATAATGCATCCTTGGCAATAGCACCAAAATGTTGGGCGGTATAAATGCAGGATTTACACCAACATTTAAATTGAAAATCCAAGGTGGTAGACTTAGAGGCGTAGCACAATAAAATAAAATAAAATAAATAAATAAATAAATAAAAACCAAGCTCTTGCAAGAAATTCAATGGACATCATTTAGGAAAAAGGAAACAAGACTCTTCAAAGAAAAATAAACACATTAGGAATCTACTTCTGGCTCCTCTTCTGGGTTAACGGACTCCAATAGAAAGTCTTCTTCAATAGTCTAGGGGACAAGGGAATTTAAGTCCCAAAAAGAAATGCAAAACCTCTTAAAGAATTACTGCTATTGTACAAGGATGGAAAGAATGAAATGCAACTAGGAAGCATAAAAAAATCTTCATCTCAATTAATGTAAGGAAACCATTGAATTATATAAAGGAAACCTAATTTATATATATGTATACACTTCTTCTCTGGGAATGATTCGGTAATGAACTGTAAAGAAAGTGTGCATTAGGAACATATAAGATGAATATATTTTCTACTTCCAAACTCACTTTGCTATTATAAAATCATTAAGTACAAGAATGTTATACATTATATGTGTATGGTCTAAAGCAACATTTATTCATGATGAAGGAATATCACTCATAGCTTTTAACCTTAAGAAAAATGGGCGCAACTCACTTGCAAACAAAAAAAATATTATGATCTTTCCTTATGCTGATCCAGAAATTCGATTGTTAAGTCTCAATAATGAATATTAGTTTCTCAAAAATGCGAGGATCAGTTTCATATCTAAGATAGTGGTTTCGTGGTAGTCATTAATGTTGCATGATAAGTTAAATCTAACAAAAATCTTAATAGGAAATTGCTTCCTTTATCATTATATCCCGAAAGTAACCCCTATACTCTATCTTTCTCATTTCAATCATTATAAAAATACATCCCAAGAACCAATGATATCATTAAACTCAAATAACGAGGGCAATGAAAAGGAAATTATGGAATGAAGTCGAAAATCGAATGATCAAAGAATGAATAAGAATTATGAAATGAAATTGCAGAGCTATGTTAAATCATGCTCACACCATGCAAAATATAATGTATAAAAAAAAATCCTAAGAGGTACGGGGAAGCAAACTCACTGGTGGGCCCAACCACCCAGCTCATTTCCATTGCAGCAGCAAATTGATAATCTCAGAACATTCAGAAGAAAAGAAGACACAAAATCGAATGCCAATTCAATTTGATAATGAATCTCATTACATAATCACTGGACAATGCAGCACAGGGCTCTAGTGGTCCCCTCCAAGGATCATCCCACTGGACACACAGTCTCCTCCCTTCCCTGCACAGTGAAATCGATCCTCCTCTTTTACAAAAAAATTGATTTACCATATACATTTTCAGATCCCCATTCAATACGCAACTCTCTCTCTTATAGCAGCAGCGCTACCCAATTTTTTGGATCTACAGTTACATAGGCATATAATTTTAGAATGACAGTTTGATCTAGAACCAAAATAGGGATATTCGATTTGGACTCGGCTCAAATTAACACAGGGCGCATCGATCTGGAGATAACTACCACAACCAGTGCCAATATGTTGTTGACAACTATATGATTCTAAGAATCTCATTACATGAATTCCCTTCTGGAAGTGTTCCCACAGAAAAAATAATGGGATCCCTCCACACAAAATCCATATATTCGATTGTTCAACATGAAGGTCAAACATGTTAGTCATTGGGAATTTTCAAGGAGTATCATCGACTACCAACCATTCCTTGCTTCTTTCTGTCTTTCCATAGTTGAATTGTGGGCATTTTAACTACTTCGGCATGGTCTCGAAGCAATTGTGGAATCACATTGACATTTAAACAGTAGAACCTAACCCTCAGATAGAAATTTTCTACATCCTGCTTTAAAAATATACATCACCTGCACCATGTTTCCATACGCTCAAGCTTTTAGAATTTAAGCTACAACAACAAGAGCTAGCTACAACAACAAGAGCTAGCTCTCTGGTAGAAGAATCAGAATCATCAAACAACACTAGAACACCTGTTAAAATTTGATTGAAGCACTTAGACCAGATGTATGCATCCTTCATCTAACATTTGAAGCGCCTCTCGTTTCTTTCTCACGAATTTCTCATCATTACCATCACACATATGATGAAGAAGTGCAAGAATAGTAGGGCCAAATTCCTATTGAAGCCCTTCTTTAATTTTCAGGTTACCAATTTTCTCATATATAATCTTTGCATCGGATTAGTTTCTCCACTAAACCTGTTATCCATGATCCCCAGCCATTGATCTAAGTTTGTGAGAACATGGGAATCCAAACGTGGGGTACTAACAAAATTTCCTAAGTCAAGCCTTCCATTGAGGCTGGCTGGAATTGAATGATCATTCCATGTAGCTAATTTCTCTGTTAGTACTTCCATACTACTCCTAGAATCCTTACTTTCACCATAAACATGAGCCTCCTCAAGATTTAAAGAAGATTCATTTTAGTAGAAGTTCTTTGGTGGTTCTTCTAAATTTGTTTGGCTAGCAACATGGCCGCTAAATTGCATTTTTTTTTTAACAGAATTCCATTTCCACCCACCATCACTATCAACTAATAAAATAAATATTTTTCGTGGATTCTGCTATAGTAAGGACCATGGGTAGAATAGTTGGTTGTATGCCAACATTACGAAGTGGAAATACTTTGTACCATAATACACGAGCATCAAAGTCTTTCCACGTTCTTAAAAATTCTTTGAGAAACTTGGACTTCTCCATGTTATCTCTCTCAAGCATATAATCAAGTTAACAGAGAACACGTAATCATATGCTCATTTTTCACCAAGAAAGCCTGAATTATGAAAATCGTGGAGGTAAAAATAGGAACTGCTTGGTACAAGAACTACAAAAAGTAGGAATTGTTGACCTGCCACAAAGAGATCCCATTATTAATGAAATTTTCACATTAAATACTTTTCAAGATAACAAAACAAGAAGGGTTCATGAATCAATAATTTTTGCCTTTGAATGTCTCTAGATAATAGTTCAATAGTGTATAAAAGGGATAATAATGATTATAACACTTAGGGTAGACATAGAGTTTTTCAGAAAAATGCATAAAAATATGGAAAAAATGGAGGCTCAATACAAAGCCCATGTCTTTATTAGGATCTTCCATTTTGACTCAACCTTATATGAAATGGTGTTTTGATTTGTCGACTCAATCAAGTAGAGAAGGGAAAGAAGAAAAAATTTAAACGAGCATATTAACTTTGGTTATCTTTCAAATCCCTTAAACAAGGAACCAACCTCTTTTACTCTTAGTAAGTCAAGATCCCACTTTCATCATCAAATAAATAAGTTCATTCGCACATTTTATTAGTAACTAAATAAAGAGGTGAAGAAGAGAAAGGCTCCCTGCGTAAAGAGGTGAAGAAGGAAACTTCATTGGGGTATTGTTCAGGGTCATTGGCATTGAATAAATGATTATGTTCCTTGAGGTGACTCTAACGAGGTATTGTACAGCCTTGCTGATAGTAAAGAAACTCTAGGGAATGTGCTTAAAATATCGGTATACTTATTATCCTTATCCCTTATCAAAATAGTTCCAGTGTGACTAGTATTATGTTGAGGTGTTCGAAGTTGAGAAAGGAATAAGAGGGACTATATATTTAACTAGGATAAGTAGCAAATCCAAGGAAATCCACATGGTGAATCAATACTTCCTGAAAGATTGAGACCTTGCACTTAAAGGTAAAACCTAAATAGAGAAGTTAGAGTTCTACTAGTGTGTTTCCAAGTCACTAGAGAAACCTTGAGGTCTAGAATGGGCCTCCTAAGGAATATGATAAAACAATAGTGAAAATAACAAAATACGATTAGCTTACATAATCAAAATTTAGAGGGAAAAAAGAAAAAACTACTTTTTCAACTCGTGTTTTAAACTTATCTCCCTACAGTCTTACTCAAATTTTGAGTGGGAGCACTAGTTGGATGAATAATTTAATTCCTCATCTAAGGAGCACCCATGTTCCATACTTTCAATGGACCCTGCTACAAGAATAATGAGAAATACATGAAAAATGTGATTTCAATCCAAGGTAAGACCAAGGTCATGGGACATTATAAAGGAAAAATAAGACCAAGGTCATGGGACATGTATTCCAAGCTGAGTGGGGGAGATAAACATTAAAGTGGGCATCACTTATGCTTAATTATTGGTTATGGAAATTGGCATTGGAAGAAGGCAGAAGGAAAAGGGAAATGAATGGAAATTAATTCAAGAAATAAAAGAAAATAGGAGAAGATGAAGATGAAGAGACAAGAACATGCATGCAAGGAAGATGAAGAAAATTGAAGGAAAAACAAAATAAAAGGGAGGGAGAACATTCTATTAATCTCTTAGTTACTCTTTGGATGATACACTCTTAGCTAGTTGTTGGTGTCCTATATTATAGTAGTAAAAAACAAGTTAGTATTTTAAATTTATGTTGGAAAATGTGTAAAGGTTGTTCAATGATATCTTAGAGACCAAGTTATTGGTCTTTGTAAAGAATTTAATATTTTATTATTGATGCAATTATGTTAGATTTTGTCAAAGATAATGTAAATATAGTTATTAATTCCCTAAATATTGAGTTAAGTGAATCTAGAGTCGATGTCTCATCCAAAAATCATGAGTGAGGTCATAGTGAGTCTTGTCTTCTCATCATTGACACAAATTAGTGAGGTCGGGATAGTCAATTTAGGTTTTCAAATCAAATTGTGTTATGACATCATCTCCAGTACAACGGTTATGAGATGTGTTGTACATATTTTAGTTGTTGTGTTTTCATGATTGAAGCTCCAAATCGCAATGATTATTCTTGAAAAGCAGGTTTGGTCACCTTGGGAGTTCAAAAACTTGTTTTAGCATCTAAGATACCAGAGATCCATTCTTTGTTCCATTGAAAGCATTCTAGACATCATTTCAATTCCAATGGGCTATGTATGTAGGGGAGGTGTTGCACTCAGAGACAACCATTGTGCTTTTTCAAGACAATAGGTTATTTCTACTTCCAGGTTCGAATTCCTTATTTTCTTGAATTATTTGACTTGTATTCTATCCAATTTTCCTTTACTTGTGGAATCAAATTCTAAAAATACCTTGCAAACTTCAAACTCTTAGCTCGATGTGTTTCTTTGGTGTGTCTAGAGAATGTGCTGTGCTTCCACACAATCAACACTTTGACCATAAACTTTGTATCTAAATGTTATGTAGTTGATTTTTCTGGTCATGGTAAATGTCCTAATGTGTTTAGGAGCTTTGAAACTCGTTTTAGGCATTGTATTCAATGTAATATGTTTGAGAAAGCCTTAGTCAAAATAGTTTCCTACTTTCTATAGAAGTGGTTCTATATTCGTTGTTGAGCATAAACTGAAATATTTTTGAGGAATCTGGTTCTTAAAGGAAGGAATGACTTGTTTTTTTATCTATATATGATGTAATTTCGATGAAGTAAAGGGTTTGTCAGGGTTAGAGAAAGAAAGCACTGTGCATCGTACATTTTTATTAAAAATTTCAGTAAATGAAGAAGATAAAGGTCTGCTTTGATAGGGATTCATGTGTCAATTTCTAATGGTGATGTGTTGTCCGGTGTATGTGAGTTTTTCATTTGCTACAATCATGTTTTTTTATTATATCTTCATGTTTAGTTAAGAAAGGATTTATTCCAGGATTCACTGTCAAACTGATTTGTTATAGCTTACTGAACACTTAATGTTTTTATTCCTTAATGGAATTTATAATTCATCCTCAAGTTAGATTCTTTAGATGCCATTATTCCAACACTTCTCTACTCGCCATCTCTACAATGAATTTTGATAAAAGCACCAAAAGGATTTCCTACCTTTCCCCTGTGTAAATATTCCTCAGCTTTCATTCTCTCCATGAAAATCACTAACACCATATGAATCCATGCCCAATGAATTTTCCCTCTTCCCTTTCAACAAACTATTAAATCTTATTTTCCCTTTGATCTTAACACCTAGCCTAAAAACCGAAGACAATCAGTCATCTAAGTGATTGAATATTTAGAAATAGAGAGCTCTCTCTAAAGTTTGAAGGGCTAGAGGGCCCTTTTAAAGATGATATCTAGAGGAATTACAAAGTGATAAAATATTGGCACCTTTTTCAGGGAATGAGAGTTGAAAATTCCCTAGAAAAATATATTATTAGAGACAAATCTAGTTGTTGAGGGTGATAGTGAACTAGAAACTAGTAGGCTGAATATTTACCCAACTGTTAGTGATTCTAGAACCAGATACAAACAATTTTATGTAGGAAAATTTGGCTTCAAGAAGAGTACATAGTAGGCATCATCCAAATCCTAATCCACATGAGGTCTTGACTAGTGGAGAGAAGTTATTCAGGAAAAGGAGACCTTCAAAGGGAACAAGTACCAACTTTCTTGAAAGATCAGTATCTCTACCTAAAAGAGTCAAATTAATGGACCATACTTGTTGGGTTGTATTAATCACTATTCAATGACTAAAAAAGTACACATAAATTATCAATCCAGGGAAGTCTTTTATTTCAATGATAGTTGCACCGTCTGTGCCGATACATCCAACCATAAGAAATTCCAAATAAAAGAAATCATTGCTGAAGTAAATTCTGAAAGTAAATCACACATGCAAAAATAAAATGATATACAAGATTGTAATCACACTTCAATTAATCTGTTCTAGTGCACCACACAACAATTATCCCGTTAGTGTCTCTAATATCATGTGTGTAACAACATACAAAATATTGAAATTGTAGCGGATATATTCACAGTTGAAACAACAACAACAACACCTCGACTGATACATAAACCAAAATACAAACACATATACACAAATACTTAATCACTACAATCCCTGCTAATAATGAGGGTCGTTCCTCCCTATCAGGGTGCAGGTAGAGAAAGAACTTAACATAAACTAAATTGAATAATGCATGTAACAACAATAACAAGATAATCTGTATTAATATGAGCAAAATTACAGAGCCAAAATAATGTTGTTCTCTGCTAACCTTTCAACCTCAAGGGCTGAGAACTATATAGTGGTTACATCTTATAAAAACAAGGGATAGATCAGTCATGAGAATCTTATGATTCTCATGCTGATTGAAATAGAATACATATGGTTATAACCACTTCTTAATAAAACTCTAACTAACCGCTCATAGGATGTTATCCAAAAAAATAATGCTTAATAACTTCTACAGCTTTCATGATAAACCACGGCTATAGAAAAACAGCTAGAGGATAGGTCAGCAACAAGAGTTGATGGGATCCAGTCAGCGGTGCAACTGTAATAGCAGTTCACCAGCGGGTCTGTAACAACAACGTGTAACAACATCATGGTGTAAAAATCTCACTGTAACAACACACCCTTAACTTCTCCTATATGCCTTGTGCTCAAGATCTTTTGTGCTACAAATGAAATCTTGAAAGGCAAGACAAAGACCATAAATCTTCTCGAAACATTCATCCTCAATCAGTCACAATAAAAGGCACGATATATCATAATAATTGATGAAATGGTAGAGTAATGAAAATAAGGTGAAATAGCACAAGTTAAGATAGAAAGGTAGGAAAAAGAGGAAAATATAGTCCCATTGGTTATAGTCATGAGGCAAAAATAGGGAAAACAAATGTAGGAAAAGTGTGCAAAAATGGCACCCCACATCTTCCCCCAACTGAAACACTTGCATTTCCTCATGCAAACTCATCTCTCATGGGAATATCTCTGGTGCAAGTTGGTGAGATCATAAGCGTCAGTTGTATCTTCGTCTGCAAACCTGTACCCCTTGATTGGCCATCAGTTGTCGTACCCAGGACTCTGATTCATACTTTCTCAATTTATAATTACTCTGATAATCCTCAATTGGCAGCCATATCAAAGGAAACTTGAATCTTAATCCGAGCCACAAAGCACCAAGGTATTGTACTATCAGTGCATATGCTAGTACATATGTAACAAGCACCATGAAATTCTGGAATGAAAATAGGTCCCCCTTCAGTAGCTCATCACTTCTGGCTTCCGTGCATTTCAAGCACCCAATCAAGGCTCGACTCTTCATCATTGAGAACTGAGTGAGGCAGAAGTTCACAATCCTACTTTTGTAAGTGGAAACTAGTTCCTTTATCCCAGGAGTGCTCAAAATTCTCCTAAATTCTCACCTTAACTCGGCGGCCCATCCTGTTTCTACCCAAACCCGTAATGCCATCTTCTCCTCATTAGCATCCATAGATTTGATGGCCAAATGGCACTCAATATGATTCTTCATGAAGGACACAAAAGCACACAACTGCAAATCCCCCATATAGGATAATATCGTCACAAACATTTTCATACTCACGTTCTCACAAATGATATTGTGTAAGAATAACTCACACATCAGGCTTTGTTCATTAAAATCAGAGGCATAGAAAACATCTAAAAATGTGCGAGTGGAAGAACATAAATAGGGTTTGTCCTCCATAACAACTTTCATCTGGAACAAGAAGTAACATTCCCATAGAATAATCGGATAGGATGGGGAAGACCGCCTACACCCCAGCAAATTGAGGGCGAGATAATGAAGTTTTTTTCTTCTCTATGGTAAGATCCTGAACCTGCTGCTGTAACAACAGCAACTGCTCCTCTTGTTTCTTCAGGGCTTCCTTCTTCTTATAATTCTCCCATCCTTTCTTCAACTCTTCTATCATCCATCGTTCATGTAGGGTGTCTATCTCCCTCCGATGTTCTTTCAGCAAAATTGTCCCCTCCTGAAGGGAGATTGCTTCCTGTTTCCACTTCTGTAATTTGGAAATTAACAATATTTTCTCAAAACTCCATCCCGAGATGGGACCCGTCATTCTTTTGCATTCAATATATAATGGGTGTAACAGCCTCTACTGAATGGGGTTGTTCCACCTCTGTTTTTGTTTCTTGTGTAACAGCAGCTTCCTCAGTGAGTTCTTGTGTATTAGCCCCTTCGTTTCTGCCTAGAGTGGCCTCTGTTTCCATTGTTGTTTCTTCTACAATAGGAGTGCCCTCCACAGGTTCTTGTGTATTGGCCTCTAGGTCAATTATTATAGGGGGCTCTGCTTTAATTGTTGGTTCTTGTGTAACAACAGTATCCTTAGCAGGTTCTTGTGTAACAGCCTCCTCTCGTTCTGTTTTTGTTTCCATTGGGCTGATGTTTTCCCCACATACCTTATATCCTACCATTATTAGTTCTTGAAAACATGTCATGCATACAGACACAAATATTTCCTTCCCCTCAGATAATCTTCACTTTAATTCTTCATTTTCCTTTCTTAGATTTTCGAGTTCTAAAAACAAGACATGAGTTTCATCCTTACCTGATGAGGAGTGTTGCCTTTCTTCTTCTGATACTTCTTCTTCTGTCTGCTTTCTAGCCGTAGGCAAAGGTTCTGTGGGTATGCTAAATTTCACCCTATATTTTAGCCCTCTATCTCCAATTGGTTCATCAGTAGGTTCTTTCCCAATTTTGACTTTCGCAGGCCAAGTCTGGGTTTTCGCTTCTACCTAACTTCCTCCTGAAGTCGTGGTCTGCTTCCCCCAGTTTGTCCTCGGCCTCTTTCACTTGAATTCTTCCCAAGTATTTCCTTGCTGGCCTAGGGCATCCATCACGATCACTTTGATGAGTTTTTGATTGGTCACACATGCTTCCGGGTGTGTTGTTGTCTTTACTATTGCTGCCATATGCTTGATGTTCCCTAATAAGTAGAATGGAAGATTAATCTGTTCTTGGTGCCGAAGGTGATTGAGTAGGGGAAGTGATAGTTAAAAATTATCGTAGATCTTCCCTCACAACTGATATATTTTATTAAACCCAATGTGACATCTTCCCATGGCTGAGGGAGTGACAACCTGTCAATTTCTCTCCCTTTATTATCTAGTTTTTCTTCTCCTTCCAAGAAGTCTTCTTGCAAGGAGGGGTCATTGGTTTTTTCTGTTAAACCACCTTCGTCCATCTACTAGAAATTTAGTTACTCATGCAATTACCTCTTCAGTCACCTCAACTAGCAGGCCCCTAACTCGGGTCTGATTATTGTTCAAATTCTGAGTGAATTCGATTGCCACCGCCTCGTCCGAGCCTTCTAGCTTCCGGAAATACTCAATCCATCCGATGTCTCTGAATATATGGTAGGCTTCTAGACAATTCTGCAAGGTGTCCATAGAATCTGGCTCGTGCCTGACCGCTGCTCCACCCATCCTACTAATATGTCTGAATTTTCTTCCTACTGCTCTGTTAGTCATCAGTAATTTTTGCTGATATCAAAAGATGACTAAATTATGATCCTAGATTTCTAGAAACAAGATTTGAGAAATATTGCGAGTTCTAGAAATCTCACTGCCTTCATTATCCTAAAGGCCTATCTGTTTCACTAAATTTCTTCATCTTTGCCTTCTTAAAAATTTCCCTACTACTCCAAGAAGACTTAATTATTGGGCTTGTTTGCCCCATTTTATCACCTCACTTTCAATCTCATTCATAACTCTCTTCCTCTGAAAAGACCCATTTTTTTCTCTTCCTCAAAACCCTCATAAAATCCCCTCATCCATCATTTCTCCTTTGACATATTAAACAATGTGAAAAACTCCCTTTTTTACATTGTTTAAAGCTAAAATGTATCCTATCAGGTCCTTTAAATTATACATAAAACCCTGTTTTATGTATAAAACCCGCTCCTTGCAAAGGATAGGCCTTAAGCCCTTTTTCCTCTTAAAGCCCCAACCCCCTTGTTACACTAAAATTTGTCACCGTGACATTTAGCTGTCTATATGGGTTCATCATTACCTATATTATGTTCCCTTAGAGGTCCAAAACCATAAAGTTCCTAAATCAAGTCTTGGAATTGGGAAAAAGCTTATTAAAACCCTAAAAAGCCTAACTCCACACTTTTCTTAGTCGATTCCTGCGGTACCGCGGTTTATTGCTATAAAACCTGTGGCACATCCCACACGCTCTACTTACTAAAACTGCGGACCCCCGTAAAAGGTAAAATAAAAGAAAAATTAAGTTCTAGAAGCCCAGCTGGTCGAATATTCTACCAGCTGGAGGCTTCTAGAAGCGCTATCTGGTCGATCTTTGCCCCTTCCATTCATGAACATTTATCCCTTCATAAATGGAGCTATCCCTTGGTTTTTGGAGTTGAAATCCCATTATGAGAGGGCTTTATCCCTTCCTTTTTGGAACTAAAACTACCTCCCTTTTGCTATAAATTGAGACCATGTTTCAGTCTCAAGGGTACGTAGATTGTAGACTATAGATTGATGTACTTACTACTTAGCTTGTAGAAGAGAATTGCTGAAGAAAATATACTCTCCACATTTGGCATCATTGGCATGAGAGAGATCACATACTCATAGCCACAGCCTTATGCTAATTCAGAGAGTTGGAGTCTTGTCAAACTGAGGAAAACGGTTGTTCGGGACCCCTGAAGAACCTATAAAAACATCAAGGCATCAAGGTTGTAAGGTTTCTTCTTTTTATTCAAAGTTAATACAAATGGATTCTATTTTCTCATTGAGTTGTTCATCTATCTTTTTAATAATTTAATTCTTGGATTCCTTGATCACTAAGATAGATTATTGCTTTTGAATTATCATATCTTGCAGATGATTTTTATCTTGTTTGCTTGTCTTTGATTGAATATTTACAGGCTGGATCAATATCTTCTGGAGAAAATAGATTGAAGACCAAGTAAAGAATTGGAATTCAGGTAGGAGCATCTCTCCGTAAGATAATTAATAATTCTTAAGCATAATGATCTAGAGAAAATGGTCTACATTTGTCTGTTTGATTCTAGATATCCTTAGGATACTAGGGAGATAGCTCAAGAGGGATTTGTCCACCTAACAAAATGGCGACTCTACTGAGGAATAAAACTTAGTTTTCCTTTTTATTTTTCAGTTTTATTTTTAAGAGAGTTTTGATTTTGATTAGTCTAAAAGCTGGGTTGGGTAGATAATGTTACACCATTTTTTGGTCATCTAACCTATTATCATTAGATGGACCCAAGTACACCATGTAAGACCAATTTTACCCTAAGTAAAATTGCCTTCACTATGTTAAATAACTTAATAAACCACATTTATTAGGTTGTTAATGGTCTAAATAGGAAACCCGAAAAGGAAATATTAAACAAACCTATATTTGTTTGATTTTCCTCATGGAATAGTTAATTAAACCATAATTTAATTATTATTCCCAGTCATGTTTAACCCAAAAACAAAGAAATTAATTAGATAAACCTTTATTTATCTTATTATTTTCTAGAAATAATTATTTAAATCTTATTTAGATAATATTCCTTGTTAAATATGACCAAATCACCCACAAATAATTAAATAAATCATTATTTATTTGATTATCTTCCAACCACTTCCTTTAAAAGGATAAATAAATCATTTATTTATTTATTTTTGACAAATAAAGGGATTTGACCCAAGTCAAATACTTTTTCCCTCCAACAAATATAATAACATATTCCATAAAAGGTGGATCTAGATTTGGTTAACATTATTTTAATCATGCACCAAGATCTAGAATGACCCAATATTTTGTTATAAATAGGAGGGTTTTTCCCATCATTCTTCACCTTTTGTTGCCTATTAGATCTCTCTGGATCTATACACTTGGTCACATTTTCCATCATTTGCTGTGTGAGCTCCCATTGAGCTCTATTCTTTGCATTGGGTTTTCTACACCAACAAGAGAGAGAAATCTTAGATCTGAAGTGCTGAGGACTTCCAAGAACCTGTCGCACTGAGGAGAATTGGATACACCTTCTTGTTTTCCTCCCAGGTGCCCAATTAATACAAAAATTCTTTCAAAAATTGTTCTTGTCTTGTCTATTGGTATATGGAGCAAACCCTTGTTTTTACTGCTTAATGTCTTTCCATGCATAGATCTGTTTTTTTGTAGCTCTTTTCTTGTTCAACTAACTGTAGATCTGAAGATATTGGCAGCCACTTTTGTTGTTAGGGCTATTAGTTATGCATAGCTAAAGTGGTCCTTTTTCGTACACTTCGACAAAATATTCATACTAACAAATGGCGAATCCTCTTCTGCTTCATTGGGTTCCCATTTTACTTCTGGTTCCCCCCCTGTCACCTTCACTATGTCTGGTCCAGGGCCTAATGCTAGCGGTAATCCCGGCCCTAATGCTGGAACCACTACTAGCAGAACCGCCACAGGAACTACCTCGGCTGCGCCCTTGCTCCCCTTCTTGGCAGGCCTCAGCCTCCCCGATTTGGACCGGTTGATAAACGACCCTATACACCATGACGCTAGTTGGCCTGCTATGCCGACAAAGCTCCCTTCCGACATCCCAAAGTTTGAAGGCCGTGCTGGAGAAGATCCTTCAAATCATGTTTGATCTTTCCACATGTGGTATTCATCTACCTCCATTACCGATGACTCTGTTCGTCTTAGATTGTTCCAACGCACGCTTACAGGCGAAGCTTCTAAGTGGTATGTTGATCAGCCCACTTCCTCCCATACCACCTTTGCAACTCTTGCCTGGGCTTTTTTATCTTACTTCCAGCTTCTGCTTCGTTATGACACTGGTATCGAACTTTTTGACTTCTTTCCGTCAATCATCTGCGACCCGCCTATCCGATCATGTCCAGGAATGGCGGAGAAGAAAGAGCATATGTCAATCTCCTACCTTCGAAGACCGTGTCTACATGGACTGGTTCCTTAGATCTCTCTTGTCCCCTATCGGGAAAGATGTCGCATCACATTTTCCTCAAACCGAAGAAGATGCCCTCCAAATGGTGTTAAAATATGACCTGATCTATGCTCAGACAGGTTATGATCATACTGTCCTACCTGATCTCCCCAGACCCGGTGATGCCCACACACCGGGGGCACCTCATGCCGCTGACAATATCGTTGGATCTATCTCTCATCCATCCGCTCAACCTCTCATGAGCTATGGTTTTCTTGGGGGAGGGGGCACCACTTCCTGCACTTCTCCCCCTCCCGGTAGCATGCATCCAGGATACGGCATGCCTCATCCTTTTTCCCAACCTCCTGCTTACCTCAATGTTGCCCAACCTAACCATTACCCTTATCCGCAGCCTGGTGCGCCAGCTCCTCCAGCATATGCGCTTTCGCCTCCCTTTCCTTCTCAACCCCTGCAACAGCAGTCACCGCCCCCTCAAGAGCAGGTGGATGCACAGCAGGGATTCATGGCTACCCAACCACCTGACGGACAGGTGGCCCCTCAACCTTCCCCTTTTGGTTCCTCCAATTACCATATCCTCATGATGAACTCTGATCCACCTCTAACCGTCGACCTTAACCTTCAAACTCGGTCCCATCAGTACCCCAAGCCTCCCGCTTCGTCTGTCCCCGAGTCACCCTTTGCAGGTTCTCCAGAGCCTCTTTCGATAACCAATGGTCCCTTACATATCCCTCAACCCAAATTTTAGGTTCATACCAAGATTCCTAAAGGACCATTACGCCGAAATGTTGCTTCTGGTCGAGCTGCTCATTCGTATAGCATAGTAGATGATTTGGCGCAATCTCCTGCTGCCATTTCCACATTGGAGCTCCTCCAATCGTGCCCTTCCCAAAAGAAGGCTCTGCTGTCTGCCATGGGCGCTGTAGATCTTGCCGATGACCAAATGATTGTTTTTAATGCCCATTAATCAGAATATCCTCCTCTTCCTGCTTCCGTAGCCTTCCAAATCCCAGTCAAAATCCGGAACGCTAACGTTTCTCGGTGTATAATTGATGAGGGAGCATCCACCTGTGTGATGTCCGCTTCGGTTTGGAAGCAACTCAGATCTCCTGAATTAGCCCCTTCCACGATCACCCTTAGAGCATGGGATGGCCACGCCTCCCAGCCCATTGGCCTCTTCCGTAATTTTCCTATCACCCTTGCCAGTAAGACTGTTTGCATTGACGTCGAAGTCATCGACGCCCCGCTAGACTACAACATTCTATTGGGGTGAAGCTACACCTATGCTATGTCTGCTGTCCCATCTGCGGTTTTCTGCAAGATGTCTTTCCCTCATAATGGAAAGATAGTCACCATTCACCAGTTGACATATCATGAGCCAACATCTCAGACCTCACCTGAGACGACCATCTCTTCTGTAGCCAACAAGCAAACCGTCGATTCCTTGACCAGTGTCTCTCTTGGCGTCTACAAAGACTCCTCTTTGCTCGGAACCTTCCCTGGTCTTCCTCCTCCTCCTATCTATGACCCCAGCTCATCGAATGTTTGCATGATGTAATCGTCTCGGGCTGCTCTCAAGCAACCTGCTTCGGCTAGTCAGCAACCTTGCCCTCCGCAGCCTGCTCCTAGCCCTTCGCCTGCAGTTGGTAGTCATGAGCCTCTTTATCCTCTTGGCATGGTTCCTCCAAGCCTTAGCCATTTAGGAGCCGTCCCACCTGGCCATTACCCCTTTGGTCAGATACCGTTCCTAGCTCCCCCACCAGGAGTGTACACGGTACCGGTCATGGCCACCCTCTCTCTTCCTAACTTGACCCTTGGGATTCCCGTTTGGTACCTTGATCCTCCAGCCCCCACCTTGCCTGGTCAACCCAAACCTTATATTTCTTTCACCCCGATTCAACTGGTCCCCATGCCTTCTCCCGCTGCATCAGTGCCTCAGTCACCTCAACAGGAACCACCTCCTGTTGCGACCGCTTTGGGTAAGAAGGGCAAAGCTCGCAAGGGGGCATCAAAGGACAACGCTGCCCCGACAAACCCTGCTCCTCCTCAGCCTCCAAATCATGCCATCCAGTGTGCTTTGTGTGATGTTCTCGGTCACGCCTCCCATACCTGTCCTGCATTGATTCATCTCAAGCCCATGGTTAATTTCACGATCCCTGAGTCTGCGGTCCCAGAAGCCTCTGTTCCTTCCGCGACCGCGGCCAAGAACCCCAAGACTATTCACACCAACCACCCCCATGCTTTGTGTGATCTCCATGGCCATTACACCCATCTTTGTCCCCGCCTCGAGGACTTCTGCACCTCTATCGCCGCGGTCCACCAATTCGAGGCCAAGCGCAATGAGTCCACCTCTCCCCTATTTGCGCATTCTGCTTCAGCAGAACTCCCATATATGACTGCTCCCATTGACATTCCCCCTCCTGATGTCGAGATGACGGAGCCTTCGTCCAGCATTTTTTACCTATCATCATCCATGAGACCCTCGGGGAACATTCTATCTGAATCCTCCCCTGTTGTTTCGCTTGACCTTGCTTCAGCGATCATCTTGGGCTCAACATCGGTAGATCCTTTATCTACTTACTCTTCGGTCACCCCTTGTGACGATGCGCATGTGAACCTCTCATCTCATGATGATGATTCAGGTCACTTCACCACGTCAGGTGGTCTTTCTTCCACCAGTCACCCCATCTTCTATCGCAATGACGAAATTATGGAAAACATCCCCACCCCTGATGTTATCTATTCCCCCTTACATCGAACCCAGGCGTTCACACCACATCCACCTTGTGGCCATTACATTGAAACCCACTGTTTGGGTAAGGGGGCACCCCCATTTGAGAGACCAAGAGAAGCAATTCCCCACAACTCTCCTAGTGTATCTGGTCGTGTTGACTTTAGTCCCAGTATTCTTCCACATTTAGAAGAACCTCTAGAGTCCCATATCACTTCAGATCACTCTAGGGATGATACCCCTTATCGTTCCCTCATCTAACATCAGCAACCCAGTCTCTTAGACATTATTGTTGACCAACCTATAGCTTTTCTACGAGAGCATCAGTTCATTATCTCCAAATCATTTTTTTGGGATAGTGACACCAGGTATGTCAACTCGGAAACTTAAAGTCCATTTGATCCCTATATGCAGTACCAAAAGAGATTGGCAATCCTCCATTTCCTTTCTCAAACTGCATAACCATAACAAGAAAAAATGGCACACCACATCATTAAAATGTGTTTCGATTCCCCTTTTTCTAAATACATTTTGGCATGACCACACCATGCTCGGGGGCACCCATGCCCCTTAACCATAACCCTCCTCACCCCGTTTTTGGAGAGGAGGTTGTCTTACCGATCGAGTGTGAAATCCCTTCCCTTCATCTGGCTGTTGAACTTCTCCCTGACACACAACCTCTAGAACAACGACTTATCCTGCTTGAGCATGCCTCTGAAGTCCGCGTGTTGCATTGCAAACCATAGAAGCGGCCAAGAAATGCACCAAAGCTCAATATGACCAAAAATTCCAGCCTCGTCCTTTTCACGAAGGCGACCTTGTTCTAGTATATGACCAGGCCCATGATGTCCTTGGTCACGAGAAGTTCGACTCATTATGGCTAGGCCCTTACGTCATCAGTAAGGATCTTGGTAAGGGGGCATACTTTTTAGAGGACTTCGAAGGCAATCCTCTTCCTAATCCTCGCAATGCACTCTATCTTAAGAAATATTACCCTTAGCATTTCCCTTCTGAGATGCGTGTTTTATTTTCTGTTAGATAGCCAGCATCTTTTTTGTACTTTCATCCTTCGTTAGGACCTATTTTGTCCACGAAGGGCCACTTCACCTCCACTTTAAAACGAATTTCCTCACTTACGACACTTGTACTCGGGGCACCACTTCGCCTCCATACTTGTCCATGTTCGTGTCGATTTTCGTCATGAGTTCCCACCTTGTAATCATGTTTTCATGGTCCCCCATTGGGCCTTTACAATGTGGCAGCACCATCGATTTTCCCTTGTTTAGCGCATCCAAGTTGAGTCATCATCGCATTCGTGGAGTCTATCCCAAGTCCCTTTGTACCCCGCCATAGCCCTCCATCCTTCATTGCTTGGTCTCTCTCTTGTGTCGCACATTATGACCTTCAGTCCCACTGTCCCCTATCCCTTATGATATTGCGTCAGTAGCTGCCATGTCATTCATGCCCTTTATGCTCTAACAAGGGAAGTCATCCATTCGCTACTCAGTCCTTTCCATTTCCCTATCATCATTAGTGTCAGTCTGTCCGTCGCTCTACTATTTTCTCTCGTGCCTTAGTTGAGGATTTCTCATTGCCTCACCTGTGGTGGACCTCCTTCTGTCGACATCAGCTCATTCATTCAAGAAGCCAAGTCTAGAGGGCGGTGTACCTTGGTTCCAGCTTCCACTCTGGTTCGATGCCTCGGATGAGGCAAAGGGATCTCTCATTTCCCTTTGACTTGATTTTTTCTCCAGCTCCTTTCAGCATGACCGAGATCCATATACTTGATGTTTCAGTGATACAGCAGCAGCTCTTGATGATTCCAGGGTGTGTGTGAGATGTCTCAACCCTCCTGAGGGGGTGGCCCTGCAAGTAGCCCCCCACATGCCCAGACGATCTCTTCCTTGCAGCCTTCAATGCAGCTCTAGATATTTGATGATGTTGGCCTTAGCCACTTGCAGCGCCTCTTTGATTTGCATGTATCAGTCAGATTTTGTGAGCCCTTCCCCATTTATAGGGGGCATTTGGGTTATATTTATCTCATGTACTCAGATATTATTATACCAGTCCTGGCTGTTATCCCAGGCACAGCATGTATGTGGGATTCCTCATTGTATTTTTCTCTGGCTCATGATTATGCCGGCTGTACTCTATGGTTCGGTCCCTTGTTTACTGGACACACTATTCTTTTGTACTTTGTCTCGGCGGGCATAGGTATGCCTCCCCCGCCACCTTCAGCACAAGTACCCTCTCATAAAAAGAGACTTGTTGCACCTGCGAGTCTCGTCTCCTCAGGGTCTAGTTCTTCAGCACACTATCTACCTTGCATTTCTCTCTCTAACTTCCCTTTTGTTGTCTAGTGATTGAGTTCTTACAACGTACTTCGGTCATACGATTTTCTCCTGACACTCGCACGCTGGGGGGAAATCTGTTACACCATTTTTTGGTCATCTAACCTATTATCATTAGATGGACCCAAGTACACCATGTAAGACCAATTTTACCCTAAGTAAAATTGCCTTCACTATGTTAAATAACTTAATAAACCACATTTATTAAGTTGTTTATGGTCCAAATAGGAAACCCCAAAAGGAAATATTAAAAAAACCTATATTTGTTTGATTTTCCTCATGGAATAATTAATTAAACCATAATTTAATTATTATTCCCAGTCATGTTTAACCCAAAAAAAAAGAAATTAATTAGATAAACCTTTATTTATCTTATTATTTTCTAGGAATAATTATTAAATCTTATTTAGATAATATTCCTTGTTAAATATGACCAAATCACCCACAAATAATTAAATAAATCATTATTTATTTAATTATCTTTCAACCACTTCCTTAAATAATTAAATAAATCATTATTTATTTGATTATCTTCTAACCGCTTCCTTAAAAAGATAAATAAATCATTTATTTATTTATTTTTGACAAGTCAAGGGATTTGACCCAAGTCAAATACCTTTTCCCTCCAACAAATATAATAAAATATTCCATAAAAGGTGGATCTAGATTTGGTTAACATTATTTTAATCATTCACCAAGATCTAGAATGACCCAATATTTTGTTATAAATAGGAGGGTTTTTCCCATCATTCTTCACCTTTTTTTTCCTATTAGATCTCTCTGGATCTATACACTTGGTCACATTTTTCCATCATTTGCTGTGTGAGCTCCCATTGAGCTCTATTCTTTGCATTGGGTTTTCTACACCAACCAGAGAGAGAAATCTTAGATCTGAAGTGCTGAGGACTTCCAAGAACCCATCCCACTAAGGAGAATTGGATACGCCTTCTTGTTTTCCTCCCAGGTGCCCAATTAATAAAAAAATTATCTCAAAAATTGTTCTTGTCTTGTCTATTGGTATATGGAGCAAACCCTTGTTTTTACTGCTTAATGTCTTTCCATGCATAGATCTGGTTTTTTGCAGCTCTTTTCTTGTTCAACTAACTGCAGATCTGAAGATATTGGTAGCCACTTTTGTTGTTAGGGCTATTAGTTATGCGTAGCTAAAGTGGTCCTTTTTCGTACACTTCGACAAAGGATTCATACTAACAGATAACTTACCAGAATCCCTAAAAAGTAAATCCAAATTTTTATTTTTTCTGTACTTTTCCTAGCCTCCACTGTTTTTATTTAAAGACAGTGCAGCAGTCTCCGCCATTTGTAGTTCAGAATAGTGTGGTACCACACTGTTATCCACTAGAACCTGCGGACTTGTGGAAAAATTTAGAAAAAATAAGAATTCTCTTTTTAGGAGACAAATTACCAAATTCTCTGTGTTTCTCCCAACTTGTCTTGACTGTCAAAGTCTTATGTGTGAATTTCTTTCAGCAACTTTTGCATTAGTCTCTATTAATTTAATTGGGTGTTTTGAGTCTCTTTTTTGAAAAACTCTTAATTTGATTTCCTTTTGTCATTACATTGAGGTTTTTCTCAGTCTCTTAACAATTTTGCATCTTTTTTCTTTTGTTTTTGCAAAACAATTTCCCCCTCATTTTCCGCCCCGGGGGGGGGGGGGGGGGTGGGCGGGGCTAAATTGTGTGTGAGTGTTAATTGCCTTTCAGTGTTTTTATTTTTGCCCTTTCTAACTCTCACCCAATTTTATTTACTTACACTTGATTGGTTCTTTAGATTACATTGAAATCATCTTGTGTCTGAGAATTCTCTTGCATAGATCACATTTGCATAATTAGAATTCTCATTTTCAGAATATGAACAAAAAATGTGCATAGATTACATTTGCATACTTTTCAAGTGAATTGTGCATAGATTACAACTACATAGTTTACATTCTGGAAAAATTTATTGTATATTTAGATTAGTTACTTTATTTGAATTTACATGTTTTTATGCTTGTTTTAAAAACATTAAAATAAAAATTTGAATTGATTAGCATTAATTTTTCTTGATGAAATTAGTGCATTAGAAAATTTGTTATATTTTCTCTTATTTATCAATTCTTGCATTGTTGGAAGTGAATGGAACCTCTCTCCTTACTTTAATTAGGATTCATCGAATTGAAAATATTACATTATTATATTCGATTGCATTCAGTTTTGGGTCAGGTCATAACACCATTGGTTTCATATCCATTTACCCTTTGAGTAATAATAGCCCAAATAACACAATGCTTAATAAAATTCATCTAGAAATTTTTACATTTTTAGGGCTCTTTCCACCAATCTAGATTAGGCTATTGATTTGGAATAGGTTGTAGTTAACTTTCCAAAGCAACTAAAAAAACAGTAGCATCTTGCGGTAGGAAAAATTCCAATTGTTGCAATTGTGCTTTGGGAAGCTCTTCTTAAAATAGTCAAGCACGAGATCATGTCAGAACTAGTGAGGTAATCGTATCTATCTCATTGGGAAAGATAGTAGATGTGCACGTATTAAAAATGGTAAACCTCAGATAGACCATTATTGAGGAGCCTGAGGTCACTTTTTGGTAAACCTTAGATTATATCAAGGAGCCTTCAAGGGGATTGAGCTTGTTACTCTGCCCTTGCGTGTATATTGTATAATAGAATATTACCCCAGGTATAATTGTCTCAATTGGTGACATTAGTGGCCATAATCTTTAGGATTTTTCCCAAGTTGATGGTGGAGAGAAGGTCCCACTATACTTGGAGCAGACGTTGACTAGACTCACTTGGAATTTTCGGTGGGTGCACTTCACTTCGAGATGGCATAGTGGAGGTACTTGCACCGGACTCTTTCATTAAGCAGGTTGTCAGGGTAACTGTTCCGACCGCCAGTTTTCCACATTAATTTCTGCAACATTTGATTTCATCACCAACTAGTGTTTTTATTGTGGAAACATACTGTTTGTGTGTGGTTTGACTCCTATATTTGGTAGCGTGTGTTAATTTGTTTGTTTTTACTTTTTAGAGACCTTAGGTGTCAATTGTGAATTTTAATTGTTAGGTGTGAATTGTGAATTGTGAATATTTTTAAATTGTTAATAAAATTCACTGAAGTTGAATATAATGGCAACAGTTCCACCCCTCTTAACAATAATCCTAATACTTTTCCTTGCTTTGGAAATGTTGTTCCTCCTTATATGGCTACATTTTCATTACCTGGATTTACAATAGGTTTATCGATATGGTTATTTTCAACTTCGTTGGCCTCGAATACTCAAATTGTTCCACCTCAACCGGATGCTTCACCTCAATAGAGTTCACCATCTCAACATTAACAACCTCATGTTGACCCTTTAACTTCTTCGCCCAACATGTCTTCCTCCCTTTCTTCCTCTTCACTTGGTAAAAGCATTAACGCTAGTAACCAAGTGGCTAAGAAGAAGAAGAAAGGGAAGAAGAAGAAGAAGCAAGATAAGAAAGAATTCAACCAACCAACCATGGCTATAAGATTTAGTAATGTTGAGGAAACCTCCAACATGCATTGTAAACCCAAATTCCCTTGAAATATTTGTAAGGGTGACCCCTTCCTTATCAATTATCCTGGTATTCCTAAGGTCTTGGAAGCATGGTCAGAAAGATCCCATCAATTTACCATTGATCCATCAACCAGTGATTTTTCAAGTTCCTGAGAAAAAGGGTAAAGTTAGGTTTCCTTGTAGGTTATACAAAGGGAGTCATCAAACTCACATTTTCCCTCACATGGATGAAGCCTAAAAATTGCTAGAAAACCTTACTATTGCACAACAAAAACTTCCAACTGGTTACCATAAACTTTCTCTCAACCCAATATCAACTGACAAAGTGATTGATCTAATTCCAAGTACAGTCAATCCCACTCTTCCATTGGAGAGTGAAACTCATATCACTCAGGTTGATGATCCATTAGTTGATCAATTGGTCGACTTGATTTCACATCTAGTCAATCCCACTCTCCCTATAGAGAGTGAGCTTCATACCGCTCAGTTTCTTCTTGTTACATCAGATTCTTCCACACCAGGGGGAATTTCACCTGTTTCTATAGAGCCCCCTCCAAGTACTGAGGTCTTTTATTTTGATTGCAATAGACTAACAGAACCTCTTCTTCCTTCCTCCATCCCTTTCAAAATCATTGTGAAGGTTTGTGGTAATCATTTTCATCACAAAAATATAGATGAAGGTGCTTCTGTTAGTATTTTATCCTCAACTACTAGGCAAGCTTTGGGTTCCCCTCAGCTTGTGCCTGTTACATAGAATATGTTAGCTTTTAACATAACCTTTAGTGAACCTTCTGGGATCCTTCCTAAGTTTCCTATTATCCTGGAAGGTAAAACTATCTGTATTGATCTTATGGTAGTCTGAGGCCCCTTGGATTTCAATTTTCTCCTTGGGCGAGACTATATCTATGTAATGAAAGCTATCGTATCGACACTCTTTCGTGTGACTTGAAAAAATTTCATTCGCTAGTCTTGATTCGACTACCAATAATCTGACACCCCTAAATGTTTCTTATACAGAAGTGGTATCTACCCCGCCACAGGTTAATTATGTGGCAACCAGTCCCATGTTTTCAGTTACTGATGCAAGCGAGTCTCTCAATGTCTTCTCGAATTCCTTTGACTTAGATCCGGTAATTGACATGGAAAATCCTATGGGATCATTTGAAAAAGATGTTCTTACCCCTATTGAGTCCCTTGACATGTGTTCCTTCCATATAAATGTTCTTCCATCCGATGAAGACCTCTTGGAAGCCATGATGAAGGATTCTTCCTTGACATGTGTTTCTTCCAGTTAGAAGCCATGACAAGTTTCCATGAGGACAATTCTTTTCCTGTGTCAACCTTGTTAAAAAAATGAAACAGGTCACCTTGAGGATAGTTTCTTTTCTTGTGTCAAGCTCATTAAAAAATGAAATAATTTTCCATGAGGATAGTTCCTTTTACTATGTCAACCTCGTTAAAAAATGAATTAGGCGATGAGCATAGTTCTTTTCCTGTGTCAAGCTCATTAAAAAATGAAACAAATCCTCTCCTAATTAAGTTGAGTCTTTGATTAGATCTCGTAAGTGTCAAGTCGAGTCTTTCATATGATCTTGTAAATGAACCTTCATTCCATCCACCTATGAACCAGTAGCCCACTTAGGTGAATGAAATGAAGCTTGGGGGGCATGCGCTCTAGCAAGTTACACTTATGGGGCATTAAAAAACCTATCTTAAGCATAGTTTTCCTATGTTTCAAGCTTGTGTAAAAATGAAACCACTCTAAAGCATGTTTTTTCCTTTGTTTCAAGCTTGTGTAAAAATGAAACAAACCAACTCTCAAGAATAGTTTTCTCTATTTCAAGATTGTGTAAAAATGAAACCACTTTCAAGCATAGTTTTCCTATGTTTCAAGCTTGTGTAAAAATGAAACCTATCTCAAGAAAAGTTTTCTTTGTTTTAAGCTTGTGTAAAAATTAAACCTATCTTGAGTCCATTTCAGTTATTATTTTCAAGACTCGTTAAAATCATGAAAATCCCAAGATTCTTTAGCTATATTTTCATTCTCATAAAGTACATGAAAATGCCGAGTTCTTTCCATCTTTTCTTGCTTGTCAGTTAAATTGAAAGTCTGCCATATGAGTACACTTTTTATCACTTTTTCAAACTCGTTAAAACTTACAAAAAAGCGAAACCAACTGAGTATACTTTTATCACTTTTTCGGGCTCTTGAAAATTATGAAAAATCGAAACCATGGAGTTATCTTTTAAGCCCTTTTCAGACTCTCTAAATATGAAAATATTGCTGAGTACTTGACTATTTGAACTCGTTAAAGGAAATGAACAGTCATCCTTTCAGTATAAGTTTACCCCTTTTTTGGAATGAAATGGAAAATTTACGAAAAAGTTATACGTTGACTAATCATGGTAAGCAGAGTTCTCTCCTATATTATTTTATCCTTTTTCGGGCTTGAGAGACTAAATTTACGAAAAAGTACACCCACGGATTTTTCTTAAGTTTTTCTTCTGACTCCCTAAAATTGAAAAACACCAAGTTTCACCTATACTGGACTCATTAAAATTTAACAATAAAGGACCTGTCGATTACAAACAGGAATGAACCACTCCTTCTTAGGGTTCAATTTGTATACTAAGTTGGACTCATCCGAAGGATGAGCTTACACAACAAGCAAATGTTATCCTCCTCAAGCTTGTCAAAAATAAAGAGGTACATGCCAGAAATGGTGGGGGAAAAAGAGAGAAAATAAATCCAATTGTCATACTTTGTTTTGAAAAGCAGTATACCACTCTTGAACATGACACTTTCTGTTACACTCATACCTGGGTTGGGAAAATCCTTTATCTAAAAGTTAATCAAACCACATTGAAGGTCTCCAGCCGGTTTTTGGGTATTAGCTTTAGGTCAATTGACACCAAACCATCTGCATCGTCGTTATGTGTTCAAGAGATATTTCAAATAAACCAATCATTGTAGACATTTGTCTCCATTCGCGTTGATCATCCCTGAGTCAGTCCTATCTCAGGCAAAGTTTTCTTTGTTTCAAGCTTGTGTAAAAATTAAACCTATCTTGAGTCCATTTCAGTTATTATTTTCAAGACTCGTTAAACTCATGAAAATCTCAAGATTCTTTAGCTATATTTTCATTCTCATAAAGTACATGAAAATGCCAAGTTCTTTCCATCTTTTCCTGCTTGTCAGTTAAATTGAAAGTCTGCCATATGAGTACACTTTTTATCACTTTTTCAAACTCGTTAAAACTTACAAAAAAGCGAAACCAATTGAGTATAATTTTATCACTTTTTTGGGCTCTTGAAAATTACGAAAAATCGAAACCATGGAGTTATCTTTTAAGCCCTTTTCAGACTCTCTAAATATGAAATATTGTCGAGTACTTGACTATTTGAACTCGTTAAAGGAAATGAACAGTCATCCTTTCAGTATAAGTTTACCCCTTTTCCGGAATGAAATGGACAATTTACGAAAAAGTTATACGTTGACTAATCATGGTAAACAGAGTTCTCTCCTATATTATTTTATCCTTTTTCGGGCTTGAGAGACTAAATTTACGAAAAAGTACACCCACGGAGTTTTCTTAAGTTTTTCTTCTGACTCCCTAAAATTGAAAAACACCAAGTTTCACCTATACTGGACTCATTAAAATTTAACAGTAAAGGACCTGTCGATTACAAACAGGAATGAACCACTCCTTCTTAGGGTTCAATTTTTATACTAAGTTGGACTCATCTAAAGGATGAGCTTACACAAAAAGCAAATGTTATCCTCCTCAAGCTTGTCAAAAATAAAGAGGCACATGCCAGAAATGGTGGGGGAAAAAGAGAGAAAATAAATCCAATTGTCATACTTTGTTTTGAAAAGCAGTATACCACTCTTGAACACGACACTTTTTGTTACACTCATACCTGGGTTGGGAAAATCCTTTTTCTAAAAGTTAATCAAACCACATTGAAGGTCTCCAGTCGGTTTTTGGGTATTAGCTTTAGGTCAATTGACACCAAACCATCTGCAGCGTCATTATGTGTTCAAGAGATATTTCAAATAAACCAATCATTGTATACATTTGTCTCCATTCGCGTTGACCATCCCTGATTCAGTCCTTGCTAAAAATTTCTTAAAAAATTGATCTAATGGTTTCATGTCATGGGTTTTCCTGCGATAGGTCGCTTTCTATCGATGACAGCTCATCATCTATGTTATAGGTCAATTTGGGCACTATTCCTATTGACCTAGTTAACTAGGCATCATCTCCAGGACGAATGATCAAGGGTCTATCATTCCCTATCATCTCAGTTTCTATATGCCCTAAGACAGGAAACAACATAAATCAAACAAGACTTTCATCAAGCAAGGTTTTTCCATGGCTTGAATCTTATTATTAAACATGTGTGAGATCACCAATGCAGGCTCTAAGGGGCTTAGTTGTGTTGCATATGCAGGTAGCCACATTCAAGGCTGCTCTGCAAAGTACTTCCAGACATTCAAAGGTGCATTGGTCACATTGGGAGCGAAATTCTCATTGTTCTGGAATCTCTACTTGGCCAGTGTCTTCTAGAAGGGTTCACATGTGTCAAGCTTCGGATCCAAGTGTCCATTTGACATCTACATGAATGGAAACATGTCTTTCTTATTTTTGGAATGTTATTGATTACAAAACAACCTACAGTTCATCTATAAATTGAACACAGATCTAGGTGTTTGGGAGGAAGAATTTAAGTAGGGAAATGCTGGAGAATTTTCAATAGAGAGTTTGACTTGTGGAGTTGCTGCTGGAGAGACTTATCCTGTGATGAGACTTGGGAACTTTGCTGGAAGGTCACTACAAATCAGTCACTAGGTTTTAATCTCTCCTTCTATCATCAGTAAAGAGTACTTCTTGTTTTTCTTTACATGCATCTATGTTAACTTTGATTTTCCATGTTGTAAGATCTTGGTTGATGAATGTAGTTTATACTTAACTAATTTAGCTAAATAACTTGAATAGATATCTATATTATTGCATCTTCTATTGTTTTAGTGTTCTTTCTTGCAGGAAGCATTCAGCTATTTGAAACCGCTTGAATTTGAAGCTCTAGTGGAAGCGACAGAAAGGAGCCATTTGGAAGCGACTGAAACAAGTAAGCATCCAATCCTTTCTATGTATCTGTTCTGAGTTAGGAAAAAGGGTAGTATAGTCTTTCACTTGTTGTTCTAGACTAGACACTGGTCTAGGGAAGCGTAGTTTATCCATAGATTACAATTCTATTCCAACAAACTGGTGACTCCACTGGGGAGAATTTCTCTTGTTTCTTGGTCTTTTAGTCTCTGATATTCTTTCTAAATCCACCCAGTAGCTGTTTTACATAAATATTATACTTTTTCAGAGCTTAATTTGCAAAGTTAGTGAGCTAAACAATAGCTTTTTCTTTGTTTATTGTGCCCAATGCACCCTTGGTCAATGCACAGTGCTTTTCAAAGCACTGTCTCCCTTCTCAGCCTGTGTTGCAGAGCACTGTCTCCATTTGGAGACAACGTTGGCTCCTGAAAGGGACCAAATCCCCTTGATTCTAACTTTGTATTTTGCTTCAGTTTTGTTTGTTGATTTGTTCTGAAAATTTTGATGCTCTATTGACCAGTAACTCTATATATTTCTTCTCCTTTGATTGAAAATTTGTTCAATGCTGTTTTAAAAAAAAAATTCATTATCATTGACAAGTTGATTTCAAATTATTTTTATGGTCGCATAAAGAATCGTTTGCTTTCAAAAATAGGAACTTGTCGTAAAATATTCATTTCCTTGATAGGATAAATTGTTGTTGAAATCCTCACTTTTCCTTCAAAAGAGAAATTGTTGTTTGTATTATTCGTTTCTCGAAAGTAAAAAGAATTTCAATTATTGATCTAGTGCACCTAGTTTTTTTTCTGCATTCATAACATTAAGGAAACAGAAAATAAAAAATTGCATTTGAATGTAGGATTGTGTGTTTTTTGCAAAAGGAACATTAGGAAATCTGCATTTAGTCTGAGATTCATTGATTTGTTTTCTTTCAAATTATTTTCTCTCTTCCCTTAGTAGCTAGGTCTTTCATTGAAAAAGATGAAAGTGAAAGTTTGTTTATCATTCTTAGCTTGCATTTTAGGAATTTCATAGACATCATCGTGGTGAACTTGAAAGGAAAATTGTTAAGCAAGATCAACATAAAATAAATCTCAATTTACTTAACAACGCTTTGGAACATTAACGATAACATTTAAAGGTCTAGGTTAGAGACATGTTCTGGCGTCATAAAACATAGCAGCTGTCAATAACTTGTCTGCGATACATTCCAAGTGTGATACCTCACTCCATGTACGTAAGTATATCATAGCTCGTCCATGTACTCTTGGGTATATCGGGCGGTGTTACAGTACGATAAGTATAAAGGGGTGCTCTCACTGTGCGGTTTCGCATCAAACAACGCTAATATGGACTTGGGCCTCCATGTACCTTCGGGTATATTTGGGAGGACAAATTTTAGGTGTTTTCCATCCATAGTGAGCCGAATTGGCCGCCTTGAAATTGTGATACACCAAACACAACATTCGGGGAGATTACCCCCCCATACTTCTTGGTTCGCCAAGAGGTATTTTGCAGTTCACAGTTTCATGGTAAACCCTTTTGCCTAGCATTACCCTCTTTTTGTTTATTTGTTTTTGAATAAAATAAATCAGTAATCGTGGAAGAACACAATCCTACCCCCTGTCATTCACGTAGATTAGCTTTAAAACCACCTTTACCACCGAAAGCTATTTCTGGTAGGTGAAGGCGATCACGATCTGCTGAATCAAGTACAATTCGTACCTCTAGTGAAACATCATCTTTTAATCCAGAGTTAGCTAAAATTGTTTCCACAGATCCCGGTTTGTCTAATGTTGTCAAAATGGAGTCTTCACAGATACTTGTGGTCATGATCCATTCAATCGTTGAGACCATACCTCTTAGACCTGAATTTGTTCAATGACAAATTGATCCAGATCCTGTCTCTTCTTTGCCAGAAAATTTGAATCCTGAACAGCCAGAAGTTGTTCCTACTTTGGTCACTCCACAAATATCTGTAGCAATTGAAACTCCTATATTTCACATTCAACCGTTTGGAATATATTTTGGTCCTGACGGTGAAGTTCTTCCTCCTGGTTTAATAACGATTGAATAAATCCCACAACCTGGTACACCTTTAAGTCAAACCCACTTTGGGGGAGACCTTTACCTGTACCAGTCTTTTCCTCAATCGTTTCCATCTTCTTTTTTTGATCCTATTGCCGTTCAATCACCCATCAATTTTCAAAGGTATACATTTGGTCAAAAAACCATGTCTGAACCAGCATCTTCAGTTGGGTCTATTGTTCCAATTGTGTCAGCTCCTACCCTCGCTACTCCATTGATGTTCACAACATCACCAGAGTCATATTTTCACGGTGGCCCTTTGGTCCCAATAGGTTACAAATCACTATCTGGCACTTTCTCTGGTGCACCTTCATGTTCATGGTCTTTGAAAATGTCATCATCTATTGTTTTAACTAGTATTCCTATAGTCAATATTGAACGACTTGATTCATTAAATCCATCATCAGGGCAATATCAAGCCGGTAATTATGGGTCAATTACTTTATCAACAGGACTCCTAGCATTTTGTGAACAATAGTTTTCGTCTTATTATCCTCCTTATGTTGCGGGCCAACCTTTGGTTACCCAATATGACAGTAATCAGTCACATTTTGGTCAAACTAATGTTGAAATGAATTTTTGTCAATGGCAGCCCACTCTGCCTATCCAACCACAAACGGTTGTCCAATCGTATCAACCAGTTCAACCTGTTACACCCACTTCAATACCACTTGTTAATACATCTATACCCCTGTTACAACATCAAAATCTTGTACATAAACCTAATCAGGCAAGTTCTTCAACTCAATATCATCAAATTTTGTGTCCACAGACTCAAAATACTTTGGTTAATTTACAACAACATGTACTAGGAATCATTTATTCACAAGCTGGTCCACCATTTTATGGGATGTCACAAACACAATCTGGTTATACATATCAACCGAATCCAACTTACACTAATTTGGGTTATAACATTTGTGGACAAACCCCTTGGCAGCCACAGGCGCAAATTCCTCAAACTTCATATCAACAAGTACCATATCCAGGTTTTGGTTAGCAGAATTCTCAAGTGTTTTCCATGCAAAAAAACCCCTATCTGGGTTACCAGAAACAAATCCCATATTCTAGTGCTGAAATACCTATTTCCCAAGCAATTCCATCTTATCCTGGCTATGCTCAACCTAACCTTAATAGACAATTGCCTTTTTTTGCAACCTTGGAATTACCAGATTTAAATCGATTAACCAATGATCCTATCAATTATGCTCCTTGGTGTCCGGTGATACCACATAGATTACCCTCCGACATTCCTAAATTCAATGGAAGCCATGGAGAAGACCCATCAACTCGTGTTATGACTTACCATTTATGGTGTTCATAAAATTCCATAAATGATTATTCTATTCGATTATGTCTTTTCCAGCGAACGCTCACAGGTCTGGCAGCTAAATGGTACATTGAATTACCTAGAGCTTCATTTGAAAATTTCATTGCCTTAGCTACTGTCTTTTTGACCTATTTCCAGTTACCAATCAGATACAAAACTGGAACGGAACTCTTGACCAACTTCAAACAAAGTAATGCTACTCACATTTCAGATCATATTCATGATTTGCGTCGCCGTCGACGAATGGTTAAGACATTTTTTCCTGATCAGCTTCTTGCTGAATGGTTCATCAAATACCTGTTACCATCTATAATAGAGGATGTGGCTAAAGTTGGCGTCATCACAGAAGAGCAAGTTATCACTCGTGCTCAGTATTTAGACTTGATTCATACTTAGTCTGGCACGCTCTATGAGAAAATACCAAATGCGCCGCGATCTAATTTCAATGTTCCTCCTCAAATAAAAGACTCTCATGCCAGCGACAGTTTGATAGGCACTATAAATACACACAATACTGCTACATCTAATCCTACTCCTACTTCCGAAATCAACGTCGTCTCATTTGAAAAAGGAAAAAGTGATAAGCAACCAGGAAGTAAGAAAAAGGGGAAATCAAAGAAAATCTAAACTTCTAACCTGCAGGAACGATCATATGATCAACTGTTAGGACCACAAAAACCTCGTTATCCATTCATAATCTATAATGAGGAACATTTTGTTAGGGATTGTCCTCACAGTGTTGAAGTCTCAAAAATCATCAAGACTTCTAATGCATCAGCTGTGTTAACGGACTCATTTCCAAATCCAGACACAAATTTGGTTGCTACAGATCCAACTCCTAGTTCCCAAGTGTTAATGTTATCAACTACAAAACCTTCACAAGATATTTTGGTGTCAACGCGGAATAAATACTATGGTAGTCTGGCCACTAGTCAACCTACTACCTCGACAACAAATCCATCTAATGAATCAGTACCATCTCATGTTATTCATGAATTGACGATTAAACCACCGAAGGGAGTAATTCATAAATTTACATATAATCCTCAAGCAAGAGCTACAAAAAATTATAATATAGTTGAAGATTTGGCTCAATCCCCTTCAGCTATGTCTGCTCTTGAGGTATTACAAAATTATCCCTCCCAAAAGCAGGCTTTATTGTTGGCCATTGGTCAAATTGATCCGACTGATTCTAATCTTGTCGTCTTTAATCGTATGGGCTATGTGCCGCAGCTACCAGTAGAATTGGCATTCTCCATCCAAGTGAATGTTTTCAATCACCTTGTTCATCGCACTATTATTGATGAGGGAGCATATACGTGAATTATGTCTCTAAACTGTTTGAAATCACTTGGCTCGCTGCGATTATCGCAATCATCAACGACATTGAAGGATTTTGATGGAAGAAAATATAAACCTTGTGGTATTATTAATAACCTGCAAGTTGAATTAGGGGGAAAAACAGTAAGTATTGATGTTGAGGTTATTGATGGACCCCTTGACTATAATATTTTACTCGAAAGACCATGGGTATATGTGATGACTGCAATTGTTTCTACATATTTTAGAATGGTTGCCTTTCCTCATAAAGGTACTATTACAGTCATTAATCAATTATCCTTTTTTGCCTCTGCTTCGCAGGTAACTGGAAGCGTTCCGTATATCCACTTACCCCAAATAGAAATCTAGAACAATGGTGTAGGACTCTTAAAGGATTCCACTCTTATGGGAACCTTTGCATTACCGCCACCTGCGACGTCGGCAGAAATTGCAAGCATAGAGACCTGCTACATGATCTCTTCCACTCTATTTGGCTTAAGGAAGAGTACGGGTGATTCTAATATTTCTATGTTGGATGATGTTTTACTGCTCAGCCCTATTGAGCTACAATATAAATCAGTCTATTTGGCTTGGGTGGAAAATCTGAAATCAGCGCCGCCGAGTGTTTGGGTTGATCGTTCATTAGATTTTGGTACTCCATCTGATCCATTTTCCTCAAAATTTTTGATAAATGAAAATATTTTGGAAGTTATGATGGCAGAAGGAGAACCATGGGAAGATTATCATCATCGTTCCCATCTTCCAGATTATGAATAAAATCATCTTAGTGAACTATATCACCCATGCATTCAAAATTTATTTTCAAATTCTTTTTCGATTAATGTAATTGAATCTGAGTGAAATTTATCAAATATTGAAGAAATGATTTCTATTGATATTTTTACTAAACCTGGCGTTGTAGAAAATATTCATGTCGGTGTATATTGTTCTCCATCAGAACTTGATTCATATTGCTCTCTTTTTCGTGAATTTCGTGACATATTCGCTTGGTCTTACGAGGAAATTCCAGGCATAGATACTAGTATAGTTGAACACACTATTAATATGTATCCTGATGTCAAACCGGCGTGTCAATGGCTTCATCCTGTTCATCCGAAGAAAGCCACTGCCATCAAAGTAGAAGTTGAAATTTTTTTGCGTGCTGGTTTCATTTACCCTATTCTGCTAACTAAGTGGGTTTCCAATATCGTTCCTGTTATGAAAAAACAAGGAACCATTAGAGTGTGCGTCGATTATCGGGATGTTAATCATGCTTGTCCAAAAGACAACTATCCTACATCCTTTATCGACTAGATTATTGACGATTGTGCTGGATGTGAAATATTTTCTTTCATAGATGGATTTTCCGGCTACAATCAAATCAATATCTGCCCAGATGACCAACATAAGACAACATTCATCTGTCCCTGGGGAACATTCACATATAGGAAACTTTTGTTTGGTTTAAAGAACGCTGGGGCAACTTTTCAGAGAGCAATGGGTTATGCTTTTAATGAAATCAAGAACATTGTTCAACCATATCTAGATGATTTACCAGCGCATTCACGAAAATGGACTGATCACCTGATTCATTTGAGACATTTTCTTATGATTTTGACACTACAAGATACACCTCAATCTTGTACAAATGTGTGTTTTCTGTTGGTTCCGGTTGATTGCTCGGATTCGTAGTCTCAAAAGAAGGAATTCGAATAGACCCACTAAAGGTACAGGCCATTCTTGATTTTCCTGCACCATCAAACTCACTTCAGATACAGAAACTTCAAGGAAAGGCTAACTTCCTGAGAAGGTTCATTCCACACTATGCCAAAATGGCTAAAGGATTTACTCGATTATTGAAAAAGGGGGTTCCCTTCCATTGGGACCAAGTTGCACAAGCTTCTTTTGATGCTGTCAAGGACCATCTTGTCTGAGCATCATTAATGTATCCTCCAAATTATCAAAATGATTTTTTTCTATATATCGTCGCGACTGAAACGACCATCGCTATGGTTTTGGTCCAAGTAGAAGATGGAATTGAACATCCGATCTATTATTTGAGTTTTAATCTCAATGATACGGAAGTTAAGTACTCGTACGTGGAAGAGCTTGCCTTGGCAGCCATTCAAGCTATCCAAAGATTTCGCCATTATATCCTGCTCTGAAAAAAAAACAATAGTTTCGGATTGCAACCCCATGACTTAAATTTTATCACGTCAATTGCCGGGGGGAAAATATTCCAAATGGATCATCATTTTGCAGGAATTTGATTTTGAATTCATCAAATCCAAGTCAAACGTCTTTAGTTTTGGTTGAGCTTCTCTGTGACCTTCCCTGTGATCAACTACGTCGGAACCATATATTTCAGACGAGTCTCTATTTCTGATCGGATCATTTGATCCCTGGTATGGAGATTTTATCATTTATCTCCAAACCCAAACTTTTTGACCTAATACCTCTCACTCTGATCAGTGACGTATTCGATACCAAGCCAAAGGTTATCTGATCGTCGGCGATATACTTTATCGTCGTGGTGTCAATACCCTTTTAAGGAGGTGCCTCACTCATGAGGAGGCCGAAAAAGTGTTAAATGGTTATCATGTTGGGGCTTGTGGTGGACATTTATCAGGATATGCTACCATGCAGAAGATACTCCGCACCGGTTACTTTTGGCCTACTATTTTCTGAGATTGTATCCTCGCAGTCAGAAGTTGTCATGCATGCTATATTTATGACCGTAAAATCTGCAAATCACCAACACCAATGCATCCTGTTGTCTCTGCTGGACCATTTACGAAATGGGTAATCGATTTCAGACAGAAGTCCTTCATTCGGGGGGCATGGTTATATTATTGTCACGGTCAACTATTTTACCAAATGGGCCGAAGCAATGCCTAAATTCAATAACACAGGACAAACAACTACATTGTTTTTCTTCAATCACATCATTGCATGGTTTGGGGTCCCACAGGCTATAGTTACGGATCATGGGAAGCATTTTCGAAACCATATGATGTTTGAATTGACAGCGAAGTTAGGATTGTCACATGATAATTCTACTCCTTATTATCCACAATAAAATAGACAAGTTGAGGCTATTAACAAAATTCTTAAATGAATGCTTCAACGAATGATAGGATTCTGTAAAAGGAACTGGCACTTGATCCTGTACTCCGCCTTGTGGGCGTATCGAACCTCAATGAGAAACGCAACCAGATTTACTCCTTTTCAATTGGTGTATGGTTTGGAAGCTATCTTACCAATCCAATGCGAAATATCATCGTTAAAACTCACGATAGACTTGTTACCTGACACCTTAGAAGAATAAGCGCATCTACTTAACCTCATCCATCTATATGAAATGCATCGTGAAGCCCAATTGGCCAACGAAGCAAATAAGAGACGTATAAAGCCACAATATGACAAAAACGTCCAGCCTCACATCTACTTAGAGGGAAACTTGGTCCTTCTTTACGACCAGGAAGCTGATGTAATAGATACAAGGAAATTCGAGCCATTATGGCATGGCCCCTACATTTTCAAAAGAGTTCTTGCTAAAGGTGCCTATGAGTTAGTTGATTACGATGGGATTCCATTGGCACAACCTAGAAATGGGTTGTATCTTAAACATTACTATGCTTAATCATGAGTGTAGTAATTTTTTGTATTATGTTGTTTATATGTTGTTGATTTGCATTCACTATCTTAATTTTTCTTTTAGAGTTTTCTTGACGTTAGTAATCTGCTTTACATTTCATCGCAGATGTCTGAATCTTCGGAACCATTTATTGGATATGCTGATGGTGCTAGTCGTAGTACGCAAAACTTATCCTCTGCAACATGGGCCATTTTCACTTTGAACGGTGAGTTAGTGAGTTTTCAAGGCATTTGTATTGGTAGATCGACGAATAATATCGCTGAGTATAGCGCGTTTATTGAACTTCTCTCTGATGCCATTTCATTTGGTATTAACTGAATAATCATAAGGTTAGACTCACAACTTGTGGTACTACAACTTACTAGAATTTATACTGTTAGAAATCCAACATTTCTTAGATTGTTCCTAAGAGTTCAAATTTTCGAGAGAAATTTTGATTTCATTCAATATCAACACATTTCCAGAAATCTGAACACTTTAACTAGTTCATTAACTAATCAAGTTTTAGATAGACATTTGTGACATAGGTAAAGAAAAAATTCACATCATTCAATAGGATTGCACATTAAACATAAGAAAAACTCTAAAAACATATAGATAGATGGTTATAGGTTTTTTACAAAAATTTTGCCCAAGACATGTTGGTCATCTGACCTCAAAATGTATGCAAAAAATCACAAGTAAACTACTGGTGCTCATGATATCACGCTATAGATCTAGAAATCCTATGGAGCAACCACATCCAACGGTTAGGAACCCCAATTGAGTTTCACTGTAGTCGCATGGGAAGCTCTTCAATCTGGCAATCCGGAATCCCGAATGTCAACCCCTCTATGTGCTGCCAGAGCTCAACAAGAGTCTCAACCATATCAAGGTCCTGAAGGACTGCTCTCCCGATAACCCTATCTGCTGGCGCATCCGCTTCGCGCTATGGTTCCTCTACTAGTTGAACGCGACCGATATCTGCATTACATTAAAACATTTAGTTTAGTCTTGGAAAGAAATAAAAACACAAAAAAAATTGTATAAACCTTATAAAAATAACAAAACATGGTCAAATCAATCTTATCTATTGCACCCCACTGAGCGCCTTCTGGTAAAACTAGATCTGGATCTCCTCGGAAGTCAACGCCTAAATATGCATACTCATCGATGGCGATGATCTATCACCTGAACCAGGCGAAGAATGTAGTTGAGAACACAACGTTTGATTGGCCTAAATTCTGACCCATAAGTTCTACCCATCTCTGCATTCGAGGATATCTAGGACTGTATATATCCAATGTTACATGTTGTGGCTGCATCATTGGAATCCGTTCCAAAGAAAAAGAGATAAGAATGGACCATAACTGAAATTTTTCTTCCTTGCTCCCTTTTTTTTATTCAGTTGTTTCTTTATCTGAGATAGAACAACTTCAGACCAGTTGAAAACTGTTGGCTCTAAACATTCCAGCGCATACTGCATATACGATTTGTTCACTACATGGAGTGTAACGGTGCCAGCTACTTTAGAAATCGTGAATAGGATGGTCCTAAAAGGCAAATCTCTGACATCACAGATGTTTATTTTTCCATCTTTGCTAGGTTCTGACCCCGGATAGAAATACTGCATAACATAATCCCTCTTTGTTTCTCCTCCAATGGTAGATCCTGTGAGTGAAATGGGCAAACCTCTCCTCGACAAAACTGTGAGAAAATATACATCCTCAACTGTTATAGAAAACACTTTATTTTTTATGTGAAATGCCTCTATCACCGGATCCCATGCTCGAACAAGGAATTCTAGGAGTTCTATTTGTTGCCTCATTCCCGACAGTTTAAAGTACTTAAGCAGCCCACAATCTCTTACAGCTCTTACAGTACCTGGATCATTCAAGGCAATCATATCTTGTTCTTCATGTTCTCTTTCTCTCCATTTAATCATCATTATAATCCGATGGAAACCTAAAAATCAACCGTAATATCCATTAGATACCATTCATTACAAAAAACTAGGCAAATTTTGGACACAACATGAAAACAAAAAACTTCAACTGTGCCCAACGCACTCCCTGGGTTGAGACAGTGCATTGTACATGCAGGTACACTTCACTGTACTTGCTATTCAACATAGGTTTTGACATTCAGGGGTGTGTTGCTCTCATTTTGGGAAAAATTTACCCTAAGGGCCTCAAAACCCTAAAAATTTGCAAGGGATGGTAATTAAATGAATAATGAAAGAAAGAGGAGATTTTTACTACTGACTTGGATCAAACGGCGATGAAATTCGTCCACTGAAATGACCATAATCAACGACTGAAGTTCATGGGCAAAATCAACTTTAGAGCTCCAAAATGCAAGTGGTAACTATGGAATGGTAAAAATGAATAGCGAAACTACTTTATATAGTCATTTAATTACTTGCAAGTTAAAATTATTGCTATGACTATGGTTTTATTATGTTTTTTATCATGAAACAGGTATTTTTAATCCATTTGATGTTGTTCTAAACAAGAAATACAACTGACAAACAGGTTAATCGTGCAAATTTATATCCAGAAAGAATTAACCACAAAGCATGCTTTTTCTCCTTATTTTTCAAGCTTTGATAAAAACGAAAAAGGATTTGAAGTGCACTTTTATATCTTTTTCGAGCTTCGATAACAGTGAAAAAGGAACCCCTGGAGTCTTCTTTCAGCTCTTTTCAAACTCCGATAATGTGAAAATATTTCCGAGCACTTGTCATTTCGAGCTCGTTAAAGTAAATTAATTGATATCTACTCAGTATAAGTTTAACCCTTTTCCGAAATGAGATGGATTATTTACGAAAAATGACTACCTGGGTTAAACATGACCAAAGAGGTTCTTTCAGATATTATTTTACACTTTTTTAGATCTAAGAGATAAATTTACGAAAAAGTACTTTTTGGAGTTCTCTTTCGTCCTCTTTTTCAGACTCTCCAAACATGAAAAAGGACCGGGCTATAACTGTCGTTAAGGTCGTTAAAACATAAAATAGCAATGGGCTTGTCAATCATGGAAAGAATCGAGTTTCATTCATCTCTAGACTCGTTAAATTATTAAATAGTGATACTTTATTCTTTATTCACCTGAAGGGTTGATTTATAGATTAAGAAAATGTTATCCTCCTCAAGCTTGTTAAAAAATAAAGAGGTACTGGTCGACAAATGACCAGGGAAAATTTGGGAAAAGAAAGCAAAGTTTCTTTTTGGTAGCAAGTCGCTCTTGAACATGACACTTCTTTCACTCCATGTCCATGACTATTTAGGTTGGGTAATCATCTTGACGGTTCATTCACACCTATGGTTCATCATACCTTCACTTCATTTTTGGGTCAATGCTGCCAACTCATCACAGTGTCGCCGATATGTTCAAGATAATTCATCCAGTGATTTAGAACTCATCCATATGCAATAATCGTAAACCTTCATTTTCATGACCGTCATCCCTGAAAATTGCTATATCAAGTCATACCCTTGTCTTTGAAATCAATAACTCCAGTTTTGCAATAAGGTGACTTCTTGTCAACTACATATCAATATCCAAGAATTTCACTTAGAAACATTAGATTCCAGTACCATGAGGCTTGTTATAGCATCAACAAGATCCTCGCTTCTGGACCTTTGACAGAAAGATTTTGTTTGTCGTTCAACATCAATTCATCTATTCATGCCTTACGAAATGTACTGCAGTACCTTGAGGGCCATTGACATTAATGGTGGTTCTCTAGCGTTTTTCAACAACTTTCATTATTGGTTGGTAATCAAATGATGTCTCTCGATGTTCGACGACAAATCATATATTCGCATAGCTAGACTTGTACCCGAATGATCAAGTGAATGAGATAAGAAGACCCCAGATCTAGTTTCAGCCATTCAGGCTGTGTTTTCAGGATTTTTGTACACATCATCTGTATGGTGACCTTACATACAGATTGTCATCCAAACATGGGCCTTTATCTGTAGGCGATGTCTGCATCTAGGCAACATTCCAATGTGGATGACTTTCTGAATTATGTACATGTTATTAGGTTTTTTTATGTGCTGACTATGGGAATGCCTACCCTCAACAATTATGATCAATAGAGGATTTATCATGATTTAATGTATTGTAATATTGATGCAGGTGACCGTTCCGCTTTGTTTCCAGGCTCATTACAGTGTAAAGCATCTGAATCAAATGTTCTTATTATTTGGATCTCATGCTTTAGGGGGCAATTGTTATAGGTCAATTTGGGCACCATTCCCAATGACCTGATTAACTGGGCATCATATCCAAGACCGATGATTAAAAGTATATCATTCCCTATCATCTCAGTTTCTATATGCCCTAAGACAGGAAAAAACATAAATCAAACAAGACTTTCATAAAATAAGGTTTTTCCATGGTTTGAAGCTTATTATTAAACATGTGAGAGCTCACAAACGCAAGCTCTAAGGGGCCTAAGTGTGTTGCATATGCAGGTAGCCCCATTCAAGGCTTCTCTACAAAGAACTTCCTGACATTCAAAGGTGCGTTGGTCACATTGGGAGCGAAATTCTCACTGTTTCGGAATCTCCACTTGGCCAGTGTCTTCTAGAAGGGTTCACATGTGTCAAGCTTTGGATCCAAGTGTCCATTTGACATCTACATGAATGGAAATATGTCTTGCCTATTTTTGGAATGTTATTGATTAGAAAACAACCTACAGTTCATCTATAAATTGAAAAAAAATCTAAGTGTTTGGGAGGAAGAATTTGAGTAGGGAAATGCTAGAGAATTTTCAATAGAGAGTTTGATTTGTGGAGCTGCTGCTGGAGAGACTTATGCTGTGATGAGACTTGGGAACTCTGCTGGAAGGTCACTACAAATCAGTCACTAGGTTGTAACCTCTCCTTATATCATCAATAAAGATTACTTCCTATTTTTTCATACATGCATCTATGTTAACTTTGATTTTCCATGTTGTAAGATCTTGGTTGATGAATGTAGTTTATGCTTAACTGATTTAGCTAAATAACTTGAATAGATATCTATATTATTGCATCTTCTGCTGTTTCAGTGTTATTTCTTGCAGGAAGCATTCAACTATTTGAAACCACTTGAATTTGAAGCTGTAGTGGAAGCAACAGAAAGGAGCGATTTGGAAGTGATTGAAACAAGTAAGCATCCAATCCTCTTTGTGTATCTGTTATGAGTTAGGAAAAAGGTTAGTATAGTCTTTCACCTGTTATTATAGACTAGACACTGGTCTAGGGAAGCATAGTTTATTCGTAGATTATAATTCTAGCCCAACAATCTAGAAATTTGATCTAGAATCCTATCAGTACCTTGGGGTCCACATGCCCTAATGGCAGGTTTCTCGCGTTCGACGATGAGTTGCATCATTGACCTTCAATCGAATGATTTCGTGAAATGTTCGACTGCAAATAATTCATTCAACCTTCATGGATTGTATTGAGTACTTTGAGATCCAATGTCATTATTGGTGGTTTCTCTCACACTTGTTAACAGTTCACAACATTGACTGGTAATCAAGTGGTTTCTACCACGTTCGACTTAGACACAATCAATCGCATGGATAGAATCATACTACTTCACGAAGTAGAAATCAAGACCCTAGATCTAATTTCTACCATCTAGGATACGAGGAGTTTTATTATTCATGATACAGTAGACTACTTATGACAGATGGATGCGTCCATGCTGTGTCTATTATTGATGTAATTTTAAAATCACTTCTGTACCAGAACATTTTGTTAGTTTTGATCTAAGTATGGGAATTCCTACCTCAACGATAATATATATATATATATATATATATATATATATATATATATATTTGCATTGAATTTTTTTACAGGTTTCGACCGGTATGTCCACAACCCAATCCTCGGAATGATAAGGCACTTCACTCTTCAGAACTACTTCAGACTTCGCACTTTAGGGGGAAATCTGTTACACTTAAATTTGTCACCATGACATTTAGCTGTCTATATGAGTTCATCATTACCTATATTATGCTCCCTTAGAGGTCCAAAACCATAAAGTTCCTAAATCAAGTCCTGGAATTGGGAAAAAGCTTATTAAAACCATAAAAAGCCTAACTCTGCACTTTTCCTAGTCATTTCTAGCAGTACCACAATTTATTGCTATAAAACCTGCGGCACATCCCGCATGTTCTACTTACTAAAACTGTGGACCCCCGTAAAAGGTAAAATAAAATAAAAAGTAAGTTCTAGAAGCCCAGCTGGTTGAATATTCTCCCAGTTGGAGGCTTCTAGAAGTGCTATCTGGTCGAGCTTCGCCCCTTCCATTCATGAACCTTTATCCCTTCATAAATGGAGCTATCCCTTGGTTTTTGGAGCTGAAATCCCATTATGAGAGGGCTTTATCCCTTCCTTTTTGGAACTGAAACTACCTCCATTTTGCTATAAATTGATACCATGTTTTAGTCTCAAGGGTACGTAGATCGTAGACTATAGATTGATGTACTTACTACTTAGCTTGTAGAAGAGAATTGCTGATGAAAATATACTCTCCACATTTGGCATCATTGGCATGAGAGAGATCACATACTCATAGCCATAGTCTTATGTTGATTCAGAGAGTTGGAGTCTTGTCAAATTGAGGAAAACAGTTTATCAGGACCCCGGAAGAACCTGTACAAAAATCAAGGTGTCAAGGTTGTAAGGTTTCTTCTTTTTATTCAAAGTTAATACAAATGGATTCTATTTTTTCATTGATTTGTTCATCTATCTTTTGAATAATTTAATTCTTGGATTCCTTGATCACTAAGATAGATTATTGCTTTTGAATTATCAGATCTTGCATATGCTTTTGATCTTGTTTTCTTGTCTTTGATTGCAGATTTACCCTAGATTAACTTCACCTCCTCATTTGCAGCATAAATACTGCATCTGAATTCATTATCTTGTTGGCATTTCATGACTCTTTGAAGTAATACATTGTCTCTTGGAAGTTGAAAAGAAATTGAAGTCTTGGAACTTGTGGATGCCTTGATTTGTTTGTTGATGGAGGAGGCTAGATCACTGGATCCCTGAGCTTGGTTGTTGGTGAAGTGCTTCTAATATGTTATTTTTATTTCTTGTTTCATTATGTTTCCACCTTTCTGTGTTGCAGTAGAATAAAATTTTTAGGCTAAGAAATTTCTTTTGAAAGCACCTTAGTTCTGTTTATTCTTCACTGCCTTAGTGTTTTCTTCTGCTAGGACATTTTAGAGAATTCTTAATTTCTCTCTAGACCCCTTAAACCTGTTTATTCATAAATAGTTGAATACAGTTGGTATCAAGCATGATTTATGGTTTTCCCTACTTACTTGCTGCCACTTAAACACTGTTTTTTGAAGTCTCTCTCTAAAGTACCATTCTTTAAAGTCTGCCAAAAAGGTTTTTTTTCGATCATACCCTTTGTACTTGATTAACTAATTGTTTTTGAGATCTTCATAACTATAATCAAGAATTTTTAGGAGTTCCCTCTTCTCTGATTATAGTTATATGTGTGTCTTAAGTGTTTTTTGTTCTTGAAGGTGAAATCACTATAAGCTAAATGAGTTTCTCGCCTTCTATATTTCATTAGAAAAGTTTGTCTTGAATTATCATTTGTTGAAGTGTGGATTGTAGAATTTATGGTTTGCCCTATCTATTGATTGCCTCTTCATGCTTTGTCATATTTAAGTCCCATTGTTGAGAATTACATATGATAAAGGATTCTTGATTGCCCTTTACCCTACTTTTCATTCTTATAATTGATGTGCATCTCATTACCCTTAAAATTTGAAGATCCATTGGCCAAGTTAGATTTTCCCTATGATACTCTGCAATCCACTGATGAAATTATCATGAATTCCATTAGACTCCATTTCCCAATGAATTAGAGATTTCCTCATTCTACCTAGGCTTCTTGATCATTATACCCAACCAAAAAAAACAACAAAACCTAACACTTAATAACTAGCCTAAGATCAACCCTACAAAGCAAACAAGTTCATATCCTTTGCAAACAAAATAGAGAGATCCCTCTCTGAGTCCAAGAAGGCTAGGTCCTAGGGCTCCAAAGACTAATTCCATGTTGCCTTGTCATTTGGTATACCAATCTGCCAAATCATGGGACACCAACATGCTCAACCCACTATAATATCAATGCATTTCTTACTTCTTCTCGGCGTCTCTGCTTATCCTAATTGATGAGTTTGCAATGAGGATACAAGGCTTCAGTCGAGGAGGTTGATGGGAGGTGACGAATTTTATAGATTACCGAACCTTACCTCACACCACTCTTCATAAATGACCCGTTATGGAAAGTAATTGGTTCTAGTACACATGCTCTTTCCAGCTGGATTTAGTCATCATTGGCATTTGTGTTATTGATTGGGTGCATGCGGATTTGATAGAGGTTTATGACTACAAATTTTTTCAATGATTTCAAGACATATCCCCTCCCCTACCTTAATGGTGATGACTGCCCATGATCGTCATGAGAATATCATTAATGTTTCCAATAATCACCAAATCATAAATGATGACGTTACCTTTGAATGACATACCTGACGTGATGTGGAGGAAGATTTCAAATTGGTGGCGTACTGCTTGCAGCGCTCATTTTTTTATGTTTGGTTGGCATGATTATTTATGTTATGGGATGAAACATAAGAAACAATTTTCATGGTTGTCGGTTGTTACATGTGTAATAGCGAAGATCGCCCTTAGAATATTCTTCAAAAAAACATAATAATTAGGAGAAATTGGTATAAAAAAAAAATTCAAATGAATACCATAATCTTATAAAATGGATCGGGAAGGGAAGATGATGTTTTAGGGAGAAAAATATGGGTGAAATAGTCGTCACAGGACTGGTTTTCAGTTGTTACAAAATGTCTGACTGTGCCCTAAAAAGAGGTTTTCACAGTTAGATTTATTATTTTTTCTTTGTTATATATGTATATATATATATATATATATATATATATGTATATATATATATATATATATATATATATATATATATTAAACAAGTGTAATAGCTGCCACAAGGGTGGTTTTTAGCTACTGCACTTATTGGAATTTCAATTTTCAGGCTACACAGGAGAATGTTCCCCTGTTTTTGTAACATGAAGACTGGAATCTGCGACAATGTTAACAAATGATTCCTTCGAAGCGTGATGATGATATAACCTTAGACGATTCCCATTAACAAATAATGGTCTCTTAGCACTATCGATGGTGAGCAATTGTACAGTCCCAAGAGCTTGCCTTTGAAATCCTCGAACCTTGAATCATACAAAAGATCCCAATCTCCTTTCTGAAACTTTTTCTTCTTAATAAACCCATCATGCCATCTAACTCTTTGTTGCTGAATGATCTCTGTATATTGAATAGCAGCCAGTCTTTTCTCTTCCAAATCATTGAGCTGGTTCAGTCTTTGTGTCAATGTCGTACTTAAGTCCAAATCAACCTAAAACATTGTTCTTAATTTCTTTATTTCACAATCTATGGGGAATAGAGGATTCTTACCATACACCAATTCATATGGTGAGAAGCTTGTAGTATTCCTCCATGTTGTCCTATAAGCCTACAATACCTCTCAAAGTTTCTTGGCCCAGTTTCCTTGGTGGCTAGCTATTGTATTTGTTAAGATTTCCTCAATGACTTTATTGGTGCTTTCCACTTGACCTTTTTCTTGTGGGTGATAAGGTGAAGTGATTCTGTGATGAATTCCATACCAACTTCTTGATCAAATGAGATGTGAACTAAGGCCCCCCATCTGTCACTATCTCTCTAGGTATCCCGAAGCGAACAAAAATATCTTCAAACAAGAAGTCTGAACAACCTGCTTTGTTGCTCTAATTAGTGCCTTTTCTTCAACCCACTTTGTGACATAATCAGTGTAGACCAATATGTATTATTTTCGTTGCAATGAAGGATTAATTGGGCCCACAAAGTCTAGGGCCCAGTTCTCAAATGGTTCTATCAGTATCTGAGGCTGTAACAACATCTCAGCTAATTTCAGAGGCTGGCCCATCCTTTGGTAGCTATCACATCCTTTCACAAACTCCTTGGAATCCTAGAATAGAGTTGGCCAGTAGTACCCTGTTGAGAGTACTTTATATCCTGTTTGTTTGTTAGTGAAGTGCCCTCCATAGGTTTCTTCATGAAAATCCTTCAAGATCTCAAATACCTCATCTTCTCTAACACATCGCCGAATTTGAAAATCTGGCTCAGTGTGATAGAGACTTCCTTCTATCTAGGAGTAAGTAGCACTCGGTTATATAATATTCCTTCTTTCCTTGGAAGACAATTGGTGTGGGAATTTTCCTGCAACAAGGAAATTGGCTATATCTCCATACCATGGTGAGTGAGTAGATATGGAAAAAAGATATTCATCTGGAAAAGAATCCTCAGTGGCAATGTAGTCATCACTTATAGTTAATCTAGAAAGAAAATCAGCAACAACATTATCTTTTTCGATTTTATCTAGAATAGTAATATCAAATTCTTGTAACAACAATAACCATCTTGTAACTATACCATTAGTAACAGGTTTTTTCATCAAATATCAAATTGCAGCATGGTTAGTGTGTACAAATAATTGATACCTGGCGATGTAGTGTTGAAATTTGTTGATAGCATGCACTACTTCTAGGAATTCCTTCTCAGTAACAGTGTAGTTGAGTTCTGCTGGAGTTAAGTTCTTACTGATGTAATAAATGGTGTAAGGTTTCCTCTACTCCAGCTTCCCCAGAACATCACCCACAACTATGTCAGATGCTTCTGTAGCAATATGAAATGGCAATTCTCATTTTGGTCCTCGTAAAACAGGTGCTGTTATTACATAGTTTTTTTAACTTTAAGAAGGCCTGCTCACACTTCCCTTTCCACACAAATTATGCATCTTTCATGAGATGAAAACAAAGGAGATGAAATATTTGAAAAGTTCTCTATAAATCTCCTATAGTATCCTGCATGTCCAAAAAAACTATGTACCTCTTTTAGAGTCTTAGGGATCGGTATTTTCGAGATTACCTCAATTTTTGTAGGATCTACCTTGATTCTATCTACCAAAATGAAATGTCTCAGCACAATTCCCTCGGTCATCATCATGTGGAATTTCTCTATGCTCAGAGAAACATTATTTTTCTCCCAACGTTCCAGCACTTTTTCCAAGTTATCTAATGCTCTCTCAAAGGCATCCCCGTCGGGTGTAAAATCATCCATAAATATTTCAAGGCAGTCATTTAAAAGATCGGAAAAAATACCCAATATTTACCTTTGAAAGGTTGCTAGTGCATTAAAAAGGCCAAAAGGAAGAACTTTGTATGAAAAAGTACCCCATGGGAAAGTGAAGGTTGTCTTTTCTTGGTATTTCGGGGCAATCTGTATTTGATTATAGCCACTAAACATGTCTAGGAATGAAAATAAACTTTTCCCAAAGAGGGTATCCAAGACCTAATCAATGAATGGTAAAGGAAAATGGTCCTTTTGAGTGGCCTTTTTAAGCTCTCTATAGTCAACACATACTCTCCATTTTTCATTCTTTTTTGGAACTATGACAAGTGAAGACACCCACTGGTTGTCAGAAATGGGGTAGATGAAATTAGCATTAATGATTTTGTGCAAATCTTCTTTCACTATCTCCTTAAGTGTGGGATTCATTTGGTGATGCAGTTGTCTAGTTGGTTTGCAGTCCTCTTTTAGGTAAATGCGGTGAGTGCATAGGCCAAGATGAATTCCTTTCATATCCGTATAGTCCCATGCAAATGCCTTTTTGTATTTCTGTAACTGCTGTATCAGCAACCTGTTTTTTTCAATAGTCGGGTTAGGATTGATGTTTAAACATTTGCCAAGTTCGATTTCAATGGGAATGTTGATAGTATGTGGAGTGGTTTTCAAATGTTCAATAATTGCATCATCTACCTCATATTATTCCCCCAGATCTATAATGGAGGCAACAGAGAGTGAATTAATAATAAAACCATTATGACATCATTCTCTGTTTCATCCTTAAAGTATTGTGTTTTTCTAAGCATGAGAAGAGGTAGGGAAAGATCAGATTTAGGAGAAAATTCGTCCCACCAGGGACTACTCAAATCCATATGAGGTTTTTCTGGGGGATAAAGATTTAGGTTTTGAGTGGCATGTCCATCTGATATCACCATAGATCTGGACCTAGATCCGATATATGTGTTTGCAGTGGCCAGCCACGGTCTTCCCAAGATTAAAGGATGACCCCCCGGGTTGGATTTGGTTTGTAAAATGAGAAAATCAGCTGGATAATTCCAAGAAGCCACAGTGATAACCACATCTTCTACCATTCCCTCGGGCTTGACACGGGACCTGTCTACTAATTCAAGCATTGTGGGTGTAGGTATAAGTCCATGAAGTCCTAGGGAGATGAAGAGGTCTTTAGTCATGACATTAATATCTTCCCCTAGATCAATCAAAGTATTAGTTATAGGTTGATTGTCAATATGGACAGTCACTTTAAGGTTCCCTGGGCCATTATATTTAGTCAACAAAGGCTGATCAATCATGAGATCGAACAATTTCCCCATGACATGAATAGTAGCAAGGTCTTTAGGTTTCATTCCAGGCTTTTTGATGCATATATCCCTCACTATTTTAGCATAGATAGGTACTTCCTTAAGAGCTTGTAATGGCGGAATTCGCACATACAAATTTTGTAGTTCCTTGAGGAATTTGGATTCAGGTTGTGAAACCAGCCTAGTTTTAGTTAATCGTTGAGGGTATGGAGGAATCTGAATGCTAATAGCTGAGTCAACAATCAAAAATGCACCAGCCTTGCTCGGATTGGTTGTTTTAGGAACAACATATCCTCCCAAGCTGGCTGCTACAAATGTAACAATAGGTGTTGTATCAGTTGTTACATGTGTAACAGCTACCTCAGAATCACCCATATCCTTTCTAGGTGACTCACATTCTTCGGTAATAATGGGAGTATGCTAAAATCTGATTAATTTTCGTGATCGAAGCTGAACCTCGTTTAATTCCAATAGGAATAATAAGATAAGTCTAGAGGGTAATCAGAGCATCCATGCTCTAGGCTTCCTTATTATTTGGATTGGGGTTAGGTTTCATAGGTAATTAGGGTCGGACAAAAGGTGTAGGATTTTGAATAGAAGGTAGTTGTAACTTCTGTTGTTGTATTGGTATTAGAGGGGGTATTGGAACTTCGCCATTACTTCTCCAGTTCTGACCCCAAAGATTGGATTGTGATGGAGGATATTGCATTGGTGGAGGAGACGGCCACTGGTTCCATGGTGAAGGAAATTATGTTGAGGAAGGAGTAGGATACTACCATGGATATTGCTGACTATTATAAGAATTATTCCAAGGATAAAAAGAGGAAAAATATGAAGGAATACCTATAGTTTGTGGCTTCCATGGTCTCTTTGATCCGATGAAATAAGAAGATTGGACATCCTCGCTTGATTCTTGAAGTACCGCCTTCAGTCTGGGCAATTCAGGACATTGATTCATAGAATGCGCCAACTCACAGATATTGCATAGAATGACACTATTCAGTCCACATTCTCTTTCCAAATGTTTCTTTTTTCATCAAGGACAGAATATTACTAAGGTTGCTTCAACTTCTGCTTGTTCTTTCTTAACTTGTAATGTAGTGATCTGGGTAGAGAGAGTGCTAAGGAGATTGGCTTAAAATCCTCAAATAAATTCCCGGTCTTTGCTCTGGTTACTCCTCCAACTCATGGACTTCTGTATCCAAACTGAAGGGTCCCAAACTGAACCTTTCCCTTTGACCGATCCTCTTGAGCTACGCAGGAAAAGCTTCATTATTTCTTCAAGCAGTTCTTGCGATATGTCTCCTTCTCCCAATAATTTCAGATGCTCTAGACAATCATCTCTTATACCTCTTAAGAAAATTGGCTTTAGAATCTATGGGTCTAAGTTACTGAACTTATACCTTTGTAAATTGTAGTGAAATCGCTCCATATAGCCTTCCAGGATTTCCTCCTCCTTCCGTGCAATTTTGAAAATCTCGTTCTTCAAATCCCTGGTTCAACAGTAGTCTTGATACTTAAAGAGGAAGGCCTCCCTCATGTCATTCTAGGTTTTATTCATGCCAGCACCCAGTCTCATGAACCATCTTAATGCTGCTCCTTTCAGAGTATCAGGGAATAATTTCAACTTCTGGGCGTCTGAAGTGTAGTCATAACCTCTACATAGCATATCTAATTTGAACATAAAGGTATCAGGGTCTTCAACAACCATCCCTTGAAAGGATGGTAGGGATAATAAAGGAATATTCTTCATAGGAGCCTCATCCTGTGTTACTACTATTGGGAATTCAAAATTAACAGAGCTATCTAGCTTGAAATTCTCGTCCCCCATGGTTTATTCTTCCTGATGGGATGAACTACCCTCAGAGTGTGCTAGAGATTGATAAATAAAAGGATCAGTTTGTTCCAAGACCAGCTATTTAACAACACTACCAACATCCAAATGATGATCAATTAAATGTTTTTCATTAGGTCCCTGATGCTCCACACTGGTCTCTCCAAGTCCTTCAATTCTCAGATACTGATAAATGATTTTCCACTGGTATTTTGAATCTGGAGTCTTGATATCAGGAGTGGATATGATGTTCGAAGGATGGTGAGGTCCAGACACGGAAGGCACCGATGGCCCAGGATTTGATATGGTAGCTAATTTTTGTGGTCCTATCTTCTTATTATCTCTATATGACATGGATTGTTCCTTTTCTGCCCTTGATATCATATCTCCAAAGAATGTCTTTCTTCCAAAATCTGCACTCTTCTTTTCCTTCTTATAACCTGTTTTTTCTGTAGTCAATAGAGTGGGGGGTGTTTGTAGATGTTTATGTCATCCTACCGACACACGTGGGTTGTATGTGTATCAATTCATCCTATAAGTGTTTCAGTTTCTACAGCAGTGAGCCTGCTTAAGTTCGTTAGAGAGATGCGCAGCTTCTTACCACTCATCTTACCTCCCAGCAACTGTATAGCTGAAGACACCCTAAAAGAACATCCCAAAAATTCAAACTTATAAGTGTCCCAACAAGACATTGGTGATCCCACTCTAGTTCATTAGAGAGATGCATATGTTCTTACCTCTCATCTTAATACTCGGAAATTGTGTCGCTGGAGACACTCTAAAAAAACAAAATGCTCAGAAATTCACACTCCTAAGTGTCCCAGCAAGACATTGGTGAGCCTGCTCAAGTTCATTAGAGCGCTGTGCAGGTTATTACCTCTCATCTTACTGCCCGAAAATTGTGTCACTAGAGACACTCTAAAAAAAATTCTCAGAAACTCACACTCCTAAGTGTCCCAACAAGACATTGGTGAGCTCGCTCAAGTTCATTAGAGCGCTGCACAGGTTCTTAACTCTCATCTTATTGCCCGGCAATTGTGTCACTGGAGACACTCTAAAAACACATGGAAATTGCACCTCTAAGAAACAACTCTAATTGATTGGATCGTCACTACCATCCCCGGAAACGATGCCAAAATGTTGGGCTGTATTAATCAATATTGAATGAATAAAATAGTACACATAAATTATCAATCCAGGGACGTCTTTTATTTCAATGACAGTTGCACTGTCTGTGCCGATACACCCAACCAGAAGTAATTCCAAATAAAATAAATTGTTGTTGAAGTAAATTTTGAAATTAAATCACTCATGCATAAATAAAATGATCTACAAAACTGTAATCACACTTCAATTGATTTGTTCTAGCACACCACACAACAATTATCCAGCTGGTATCTCTAATATCATATGTGTAACATCATATAAAATATTGAAATTGAAGTGGATATATTCACATTTGAAACAACAAGAATAACACCTCTATTTTTACATAAACCAAAATATAGACACATATACACAACTACCTTAATCACTGCAATCCTTGCCAAGAAGGACAGCCCTTCCTCCCTAGCAGGGCGCAGGTAGAGAAAGAACGTAACAGAAACTAAATCAAATAATGCATGTAACAACAATAACAGGATAATCTATATTAATATGAGAAAAATTATATAGCCAAAATAATGTTGTTCTCCGCCAACTTTTCGACCTCAAGGGTCGAGAACTATATAGTGTTTACATCTCAAAAAAACAAGGGATAGATCAGTCATGAGAATCATTCTCATGTTGATCGAAATAGAATACATATGGTTATAACCACTTCTTAATAAAATTTTGTCTGGAAAATTATATGTTACAATCAAAACCACCCATAGGCTGTTATCCAAAAATATAATGCTTAATAACTTCTATAGCTTGTTAACACTCTAATAATTCTTAAAGTTGTGAGATTTTTAGTTTGAAGAATATTAGAGGTAGTCACAAACCTACTTGTAAGCTTTAGGATCTAGCCTTCCTAATGCTCAAAGAGGGCTCTCTCTATAAGATTTAACTTTTTTTATTATATTTGATTTTAGGCTATTTGTATGGGGCCAATTGGTTTTCGGGTTTTGATTTGTTTTGGTGAGAAAATCACTTACTTAGATGGATAGCTATAAATCTATATCCCATTGGGAAAATGGAGTCAATGTGTCAAGCAGTCAGATCAGGATATAAAGGTAAATGTTCACAGGGAAAGATAACAGAGTCACTTCAGATATTTAAAGGTTGATGATGAAATGGCTTTGAACGGGATAAAGAGAAATTAAGGGTTCTTAATCCAGATAACGAGTGAAAAGGAAAAGGTCAATCGCAATCAGGGAGAAATTAAGGGTTCCATAGTCTAGATATCAGTAGAAAACATTTAAATGATAATCAGTCAATAACAAAGTGCTTTACAAATTCTGAAATAATAATTCTTGGTTATCATTAAAATTTAGAACACATTCATGAATGTATTGAAAACATAAGAAAATTGACAAGATGACAAGTGAAATACTTCACTGCAGTGGCCCAACACATGAATCCTGTAATATGATGCCTTCTTGTGATCCAGTCTGCTGACTTGAACTTGATACAAAAAACCCTTAGGTTCAGAATATTATAGCCACAGAAATGTTCAACAATTAATCCACACTCAATACTTCAAATGATGTATTTATGCAAAAAATAGTACAAAATATCCTAGAATAAACATAGGATTTTTTCTTGGAAAATAAAATATCTTCATGCAAGAAGATAGTGACAACTACCTAACTAATTGATAGATGTCCTATTTATTGAAATAAAATAGCTTGTTGTTCAGATTTTGGTTGCAGCTGGACAAATGAGGTGTCCCTCACGCTGGCAGCTTTATCTTCAATCTGTTTTGATCTTCATCCTTTCATCTGATACACTTTCAACTGATACACTTTGACTGCATAAAATTGTTTACTGCTGATGTAAAAAATAGCAAACTCTACTTTTATCTTTCATGCTCTGTCCTCACTGTAATTTGATCTCATAGTAAATCTGTTAACTTCTCTTAGAACTCAGCTTCTGGAAATTTAATATTCATTAACCTTCTCAAGTTTTTATCAGCTTCAGTGTATTTGGAAAATGTTGGTTTATTAACAAAAAGGTGTTTTACTTCATGTTGCAAGTAAAATAGATTTTCAAGATTCTTATGAAAAAATTTCCCTGTTGGGATTCCCTCCCAATTTGATTTTTTTACCTGTTCTTTAGAAAATTCTCTCATATTTTTTTCATAATCCTTGTGTTTCATTAGATTTTCATTGATTACCAGTGGATTAGGAAGGCCTTTTTTCCTTAAAATATCAAATTTTATCATGAATCTTGTAATTGCCATTTCCATGTTTTGGCACTTTTCCTCTAATTGATTCATCAAGTTCTTCTTGGAGATTATCTTTCTTACCTCAATTATGGTCTCTGTTCTATCTATAATTCCAATTTCATCCAATTCTTCTTTATTCTTGGAATTGAGAAATTTGATAATTTCGAATGCCTCTTCAGGTTTTTACCTAGCTCCTCCTTTGTCTTTTGTTTTGCTTCTTTTGCTACTTTCAGTAAATATTTATGTTCATAAATTACATGTATTTATGGCCAAGTATCATTGATTGCTTCAATGATATTGGACCATAATTTATTCTTAATATTTGCCATAGGTTCTTTCAAGGTTAATTATTTTTCTAATTTCTTGAGTTGTTCATTCAACCTATTAGCCTTTTTCTCTTCATTCCTAGAATTAATGTGTGCAAGATTTTTAGCATCTTCAAGATTTTTAATTTGTTCCTTCTGTTATGGCCTAAATCTACCTCAGGCTGAGAAAGGCAGAATCTAGGGTAACATGAAACCACACTTAACCTAGTAGCTAGCCCTACCAGATCGGGAGAGGGCTCTCTCCTTGTCAATCTCAGCAAAAAAAAATGATCAGTGAGGCTTGCAGGATATTTCATGGGAGGATTTCATTTCTAATTATTTCTTCACAGCTTCTCAGGTACCTTTGGAGGCTTTTCATGAGGCAGGTGAACCTTCATATCAGCATGGAGGTCATGAGACACAGACCGCTAGTGTGCCGGTGTTTGTCACCTATCAAAGGGGCACTAGAGGGTTGTTTACAGCAGCCAGGCGAGTATTATCTCCACCCGGGGTGGAAGGTGTCTCACTTCCTTCATCAGTAGTACAAGTACAGGACAAGGTTAAGAGGCCAATGCATGATGAGGGGCCTTCAGGAGGCCAAGATACAGATTTCATACTCATTGATGATAATTTGGGCTCACCAAGCTCAAAGCTGAGAGAGATTGTTCAGGAGCAGAAGGCCGAAATAAACACTTTGTCCGTCAAGTTGCAAAGAGCCCAATGGATAATCAACTACCTTGAGCAGAGAAACAAACAGCTATAATATCATCAAACTATTATGGAGTTGCAAAATATACGTGAGAATCGACAAGCCGTCAAAAGGAGCCAAACCAAGATGACATCCATTGAGCAAGAGATTGAGGCTGATCGTGAAACTTGGCTTGAAAGGGTAAATATTCATTTGGAAAAGCTGTTGGAGAAGGCCAACAAGGAAAAGAACATGTTGAGGAACATGGTGAATCATTATTGGGCAAGAAATCATGTTTGCAAGGCACAAATCAAGATCTTGAAGGCTAAGTTGAAGAGGGCTTCAAAGCGTTGGAAAAGGCAAGATAGACTTCAGATTTTGGTCGAGGCTTCCTTGGCCCAGCATAGTACATGATGGAGGACATTCAGCCCAAATTTCAAGAAATTTTGGACACTTTTTTCATTTTTGAAAATTTTGGCCTAAAAATAGACTTTTCAGCTCTATGTGTCACGCCACTTGGCGCGCACTTATGATTGGGGGCTCCTTTTGATGCAAACTCAGCATTTTGGGATTTTTAATGGAAAATTATGCATGCCTACCTATGGACAAGAAATTTTGACAGGTTTTGGGCTTCCAGAAGGGTCAAAAACACCTCAAAAATGACCTTTCTACCCCTTTTTGACACACAGGAAGCAGTGTTGGGAGAAATCCGTTTTGGAGGGGCAAATGAAGGCCAAATTCAGAAATTCCACTTGTGTTGGAAATTCGACAGGTAGAAATTTCCAACAAGCCCACTTGGAGAAAACTTGGACACCGGGAAGGCCTCCAAAATCAGCTGCAAACTGGCGTGACGCATAGAAAAATTAGGCATGGCGCATTGGGGATTTTTTCTCATTTTGGACTCAGTAACTCTGTTTTTCGCCTAGTTTTTGACATTTTGACTTTCTTACTTCCAAATGTTAAACTCATGATGTAATTGGATGTATTTTAATGGTTCTTGATGTAATTTTGTTAAATTTTTACTCATGGAGGTAGATTCATCCATCAAAAGGTGAATTGCAACTGAATGAATCAGTTTCCTATCTTATAGAGGCAAGTTGTTCCACTGCCTATTTTCCAGTTCTCGATTTAGATCTTGTTGAAAAAACTGCTAAAATTGTGAGCTCGACCCCTAGAGGCTGGGATGAGTTGTTGGTTGCTTATATCTTGTAATTTTTCAGTCATTAGCATAGGTTGGACAATTGGGATTGTTTTGAGCATCATTGTACATTCATCTTTGCATTTTGGCAAAGGAATAGACCAGGGTTTGCAACACTCCTTGGGATTCATGTGGCTCTTTGTTTTGATGATGTGTTTCTCTCTGTTAATGTAATTTTACTGGTGTTTTATGTGTATCATTTTCCCTCTTATTTCTTCTTAAGTTAAACAAACAAGGATAAAGGTGGAATTCATTAAAATTTGCAGTGCTCTACCTAGGGTTTGTTTAATTTTCTATGTTTTCAACTGTTTGAAGAGGATTCCTGAAATTTTCTTGCCCTCTTCAACTCCTCACCGGTCTGAGCTATCCATCTCATTCAAAATTGAAGTGTCAAAACAATTTCCTACCTTGCCCCATTCAGATCCCTGCAAAAACTAGGCCTCATTCCCTAGACCCAAAATCTGCCCTTCCCTTTGATCCAAAAAAACACCCTTGAAAATCAAATCAAAATCTTTTACATATATACCTAGCCTAAAATCAGCCTTTATTCAAGTCATCTCAAGCCTCACCGATCATTTTTTTGCTGAGATTGACCAGGAGAGAGCCCTCTCCTGATATGGTAGGGCTAGCTACCAGATTAAGCGTGGTTTGATGTTACCCTAGATTTTGCCTTTCTCAACCTGAGGTGGATTTAGGCGATAACACCTTCAACCTGTTTATCTCATTGGTTTGTATGGACATTTCCTTCATTGCCTTTACCAATTTAATGGCCTCATCTATTTGTTGGGTTGTTTTTGCTGAAGACTCAATGGCAGAAAATGTTGAAGAAGTTACTAGGACTTCTGTAGCTAATGGAACATTTGGAGCTAGTCTCTCAGCCAAAGTAGATGGCACTGTTGCTTTATCCATAGGAATTATAGTGGCAGGGACTTCCTATGCTTTGGTAGCTTATTTTTCTTGGACCAATTTGTCCATCTCAATATCCATTTCATTGATCTAAGTTGTAAGCTACAAAATAAGACTCATCATTTCATCTCTTTGATTAGATTCCTGCAAAATTTCCTTAGCTTGAGGATTCTCAGTGGGAGGCAATTTCAATTGTTTCTTAAGGGCAACAATATCGACATTCTTCTTTTTAATCAATTCCTCTGAAACTTTTATGTTCTGAGAGTAATACACTACCTCAATCACTAATTTCTCCAATGATTTTATTCTAATATCCTTTTCATATGATGAAGCTTTCTCTAGTTTGAGCCGATCTCTTGCATTTATCAAGGTATTTTGAAGCTTCCGAGCACTCATTGCTTAAGTAGTCATTGTGGAATACAACATCTCTCCTGCTTGTTTATGGAATTCAATCTAGTCTAGAGGATGAATATCTTGGATTGGCACTTCAAAATCAACCTTTTTATAATTATTTGATGTTTTTGGAGTTGGTACTATGGGCTAAAGCACTGTCATCAACATTTTCTTATTTTTGTGTTGGGAGTATGATTTAATTACTGAGAATATATTTCATTCTTTATTTCTTCATTTTTAGCTTTAATATCCTTGTACCTTTCCTTGATGTCCATATCCTTTTCTTCTCTCTGATTTGATGATGATACTTCTATATTATGTTATTTTTGGATCAACTGTGTATTAGAAGTATTTATATGTTGTTCATTTTCAACTATTATAGGAGGTATAATATCCTTATCTGGAATCTCTATGTCAATGACCTCAACATTATATTTTTCTTTGCTTTCAGAATTGATCTTTGGCTTTTTGCTATGCCTGAGTTTGAACTTAGTTTCTGTAGTGGTCTCAACTGTGTAAGAGCCTTCTTCCCTATTTATTTTCATACCTCTGTCTTCCTGAGCTGGAGTCTGCAAAATGTGACTAGTATCACTTTGCTTATCAGCTTCTACCATTGTGTTCTCTAACCATTCTGTTTGGTTTGCGAATTTCTCAATATGAAGCTTCTTTTCATGAATTTATGGAGTTAATTTACATTTAACTCTCATTTTTCTGATTATACTAAAGCAATCATGATAGAAAAGAAAACTAGTGTTGAACTTTTATTCTAACAATTGCATTTATGCCTCTGAACCTGCTTCTCTGTTATTACATATCAATGGACCAGCTTGATTTTTTAGTTTGAATTGGGTTTTCTTCTTTGCAGCCAAGAAATTTACAACATCTAAGTTTAAAATCTGCCTTATATGTTCTAGAGAAAACAACCTCACGGGGAGGTAATTTTTGAACTTGTAAGGAATGAGGTTTGACCCATAAACTCTGATTTCAGTGTGATTTTGGTATAAATACCAATCACCTATCCTGCTTTGTTCAGACAAATGTAAAAATTTCTTAATTTCATTGTTGATCCTTGGTTGCACACTATTTTTTAGCAGATTTACCAATGGATGAATGAAAGAATATGTAAACTCTGCATAAGTAAACTCATCTGACTCCTTTCTGATCAAGGAAGTCCAGAAAACAACAGATTGTGGATTTTCTACCACATCAAGGTTTTGAATGGTTATAGGAAAGTTTTCTGACTAAAAATAAAGGAAGATGTGGAAACGAAATGAAGTATACCTAAAGACACCTTCAATAGGCAGTTTGACTAGCTGTTCATGGATGGTATCATCAATATACTAGGAAAATTTGAAGATAATTGCAGGGGCTTGGCCAGGTACAAAAATGGAAAAGAAGCCAAGTACTGATGCATCAACATGTTCATCTGTGAAATATCTAAGGATAAAATATAGCATGGAAATAATGTGTTTGGTTCTTTTTGAGAATTTAGAAGAGGAGTATGTTGGGTTGAGCTTAGGTATTTCCACATATGATGGCATGAACGTTTGAAAATTTTGAAATCTCTTGGGAAAATCCAAGTCCAAATAGAACTTAGTGAGAGCTTCAATTGATAAAGGGAATTCATTAGGTTCAGGCTGTAATTGAAGCATTTGGCTGATAGATTTAGCTATAATGGTAAACAATACTTATTTTTCAAAATTCATAATGGCTCTTTGATTTGGAGAATAATAAGATTGGAATAATTTGATAGCTTCTGGGCATTGATGAGTGTGAGGACCAACATACTTAGGAAATCTTGATTCCAAAATAAACACATCATCTGCTTGGTCCAAGGATTTCTCTTGGCTCCAGCAGTGGAGCTCAAGGAGGTTAAAATATGTCATAGGATTTGTGATTTTGAAGTCTACATCTGCCAAGGGAGTATGTTCTACATATACAACAAGGAGTTGATCACAATAGTGCTTTTGGATGCCATTGATTGGTTTGATTTATCAATTTAAACACTCTTGATATTTAAAACTCTATCTTTGATTGAAAAAAGTATAATTCTGATCACTCTGACTCAAAACTGTGAATTCTATATAAAAAACCAATTTCCTGACCTTTATAGCCTCAACAAGTTATATTAAGGGTTTACAGTGAAATTTATGTGATGAAACAATCCTAAAACATCAAATTTTGTGCAAAAAGGACTTCTGAGTACTGTAGAAAAGGCTTTCTATGTCTGAGAGGGCTTTTTAAGTCTGCAGATAGCTAAACTCACTCCAAATTTGCTCTAAAATAGGTTAAAGCTTCATAAATTGTGGAAAATGCTCATATTTTGTATATCTGAAGAATTTATGAAGCAAATGGGGTATTTTTTATGCATACAAGCTTCTAAAGGATTTAATTAACAGTAAACTCTTTCATATTAATGGATGAGTCTCTTTTTCTGAGGAATACCTGTGAAATTCGGAAATTAGCTATGAAGAAGGTTTTTTTGAGGTTGAAAAGCTTTCAAAAGCTTCTTCTGGCATTTATATGCAATCTGGTGGCTTCGTAGTGATTGTAGCAGTCGATTTCAATTAATTTTGTTTGTTTTTTAGGTAAAACAGAGGCAGTAACGTATTTTTCTCAGTCTGGGAAGGTTTTACAAGAAGAAATGGTAACAGAAGGCTTGAAATGAGTGCATTCAGTTATTTTATAAAAAAATTGTTTAAACAGTAATGCATTAACCACCTGTCATTTCAAATTGTGTGCGGTTTGGGCGCGGGGGAGGGAATTACTGCTGAGCAGTTTTCACACCGTCAAAAGATGGCAAGTGGCATTGATTGAATCGACGTGATTCAAAAAAAAATGTGACACATGGAGGGGAGAGAAAATGTTAAAAAAACTTTTATCATGAGATTTTATTTCCTTATTGGCCACGCAATGAAATCTGTGATGTTATATTTACACCATTAGATCTGGCGGAAAGGAGCGAATGACTGAGATTATGCGATGAAGCTGCGGGGTCAAAGGCATCGGGCCTGGGTTTATTTATGCAACGGGTATGGATTATATATTAAAACATAAGGTTTTAATATATAGTTTAGGCGTAATATTTTATAGGCGGGTTTAAGGTTTTATATAACCAATGTAATGCATATATGTGTAATGTTAACATAGGCAGGATATTTACAGAATAGGAATAGTTTAACCAATGGGAGAGGGAAATAATAATCACGTGGGTAAAATGAACCATAGGTTAAAAATATAATATGGGTGGGAATAATATTAAAATTGTTTAATATAATACAGGCTTAAAAATAAATAAGGACCTAATATATAAATTTATTTCTTAATAAAAATGAAGTGCGATGAGAGAAAATATACTAATCTTAGTATAAAACATGATATAGGAATAAATTTCATTGTTGTGGGTTCCTTCTTAATGTTTGTACACTTAGGATATAGTATTTCTTTTTGGTTTTTTGGGTAAAAGGGATTTATTTTTCCTTAAGTAAAATGAGTTTTATACTTAGGAAAAAAGGGGATTTTTTGCCAAGGAAGATGAATGATGATGGGAAAAGGAAAAATGAAGGGGAAATAATGAAAATGGTGGGGATGAAGTATTTTTACAACGAAATGAATTGTTGAAGGGAGTTAGTGACTGGATTGATCAATCTATGCTTATTCATGAATGTAAAAACTCCTTCTGCCTACCCTTATGCTACGTAACAATTTCTCTTCATTTACCTGGGTGCATTTGAGCTTGCAAGCCCTTGTTCATTTTTCTTTCAAAGCAACAAAATAACTAATTCTATCCTTATTTCTTCAAAGGGCTCAAATTAAACTGTTGAGCTCCTTATTTATTCTCTACCTAAGTACTGATATGCCAAGATTAAACTGTTTGGCTAGATATTTGTTCTCTGTCTAATAACATCAAATTTAAAGAATGAAAAAGTCAAGATTAAGCTATTTGACTTATCATGGATTGTGGAATTGTAACAAGTTGCACATAATCATTTATTTTGCAGTAAAATTAACAGTAGTGGCATTTGGATTTGCATTACTTTCATGTTTTATTTTTATCTCTTTTTTGTTTGGGGTCCATTTTTCTATTCTTTTTTATCTTTTTTCTTTCAATTCCTTTGATTTTTCTTTTAGGAATTTTACCCTCTTTACCTTTTTTATTTTTTTAATATGTGAAAAGAATTTGCAGAAAGCAAAGTCTGTACATATTACAAGACTAATCAAAGTCAATTCAAAAATTATGAATCCTATTATTATAGGACCCTAACAGTGGCTCCACATGGGGATGGCATTTCCTAGTGGAATGTTAAAAACTTTGAGACTAGTAGCCTTCGAATTTTAACTGTGCTGGCCTTGGAAATGTTTTCTGAGCTCTGCAATTATTCATACTTATGATATTTTACCCTTCAAAGCTTAGGGCCTTCTCTTTGGGCTTCAACTTTGCTAGGAAAAACATCCAATCCAATCTAAAATCTGCAATGTTATGTATAATGAGTAAAATAAACAAAGTGAACTATCTGCTATTCTGAGGAGTAGTAATGCTTCACCATTCTACCATTGACAGGTCCACCTTGTAGATCTAATATATCCAACTCCTTCTAAAAGAAAGCATTGTTACCTCTGTAACCATAAATAACATAAGGTCCTTTCCACAAGAAATCAAATTTCCCATGTTTACCTTTCTCTTCTCTCCTTGAATCCCACTTCATAACTTTTTCACCTATATAGAAATCATCTTCCTTACTCTTCTTGTCGAATATCTTTTTAATATTTTCTTGGACAACTTGAAACTTAAGATAAACCTGTTCTCTAGTTTTTTGCAAGTGTATGGTTTGGTTAATCCTTCTTTGAATATCATTAGTTTCAACTTGCAGTTCTTGAATTATCTTCATTACTTGTACTCCTAAAGAAGATGGAAAGACAACATCAATTCCATAAAAAAGCTAGTAAGGGAATGTACCAATAGATTTCTTTGTGGTAAGTCTATCTACCCATAAGGCATTCACTAACCTCTTGTTCCAAGTTTTCTTATTATATTCAATTAGTTTCTTGATGATGTTCATAAGGATTTTATTGGAGGATTCAACAAGGCCATTACCTTGAGGGTAATATGTAGTAAAATGGCCAAGGGTAATGTGGTATTTATGATATAAGTCAATCATATTTTCAGACTTGAATGTAGCTGCATTATCAGTGATTATCTTTTGGGGGAATCCAAATCTTGAGAGTATGTTGTTTTCCAAAAATGAGATTATGACAGTGTCAGTGGATTTCCTGGAAGGCATGGCTTCTCTCCACTTAGTGAAATAGTCTGTGGCTATCAAAATCCACTTGTGTTGGGCTGAGGATGGAGGGTGAATTTCACCAATGAATTCAAGACCCCATTGTTGAAAAGGCATTTCTATTGACATGGGTTTTAAGGGAAAAGGTAGCAAATTTTTCTTTCCTTCAGAGATTTGGCACTTGTGACAAGAGGTCACATACCTTTTTACATATGTAAACAAGGTAGGCCAGTAAAAACCAGCTCTCAATATTTTATCTGCAGTAGTCTTCCAATAGAGATGTCCCCCATAGTCACCTACATGAAATTCTTCCAAAACTTTGTCAGCTTCTTCTTTAAGTAAAAAATTCAATAAAATTCCACCATGATCTTTCCAAAATAGTAGATTGTCTATGATACAAAACCTTATTGCCTTTATCTTTAAAAATATAGATTTAGTTCTTGATAATCCAGGAGGATCTTGTAAATTCAGTAATAAAAATGTAATATCTGCATACCTTGGTGAGTCTGAAAAGGCTTCACTAATCTCTGAAGTCGCCATCTCTTCGTGATCATATATTTGGGAAATATAATTAATATCTAAAGCATGACAATTTGATTCAGCTATGAGTTTAGCTAAACCTTGACCTTTTATGAGTTTCATGGGTTTGATTTCTATGTCATATTCCAAAATGGTAGCAATCCACTTGCCTATATTACCATTATGCCCATTCTATGTTAGAATGTCCTTTACAACTGCATTTGTAACATAAGCAATGATATTTGAATAAATAATGTACACTCTGAAGTCTTTAATATCTTTCACTAAAGCTAGTGCCTGCTTTTCCATTATGTTATACTTTAAAGTGGCAACTCTAAGTAACTTGATGAAGAAAACAATGGGTTGCTCATAGCCCTGATCATTTTTCTGCAGTAAAACTGCAGCAATAGTGTGTTCTGAAGCAAAAGAGAAAATAATAAAATATTTTTTAAAGTTAGGACTTATAAGGATTGGTTTTTTTTTCAAGGCTTGTTTGATTGATTCAAATGATTCCTTGGCCTCCACATTCCATTTAAGTACTGATTCTTTCTTCAAAATATTGTTAAGTTCTCTAATTATTTTAGCTAGATTATAGATGAATCTTCTGAGAAAGTTAATTTTACCTAAGAAATCTTGTAATTCTTTAATATTCCTAGGAGGACTAATGTTTAGAATGGCCTCTATTATAGCTAGGTCTATTCTAATTCACTCTTTATATATGATATGTCCTAATAATTTACCTTCTTCTAGTCCAAATAAAGTCTTTTATGATTTAGAGAGATGCCAAATTTCCTGCATTTAAGAAAGACTTGTCCGAGCTGGTCTAAATGTTCATTTTCAGTCATTGAAAATACAGTAATTTCATCTAAATAAATCACAAGGAATTCATGAATCTCTTTAGCAAAGGCTATATCCATATCTCTTTGAAAAGTGGCTCCTGCATTCATTAATCCAAAAGACATTTTCACATAGATGAAAGTGCCCCATGGAGTAGTAAAAGAAAATTTAGGTTGGTCTTCTGGTTGAACTAGAATCTGATTATATCCAGAGAATCCATCAAGTAATGAAATTCTGGAAGAAACAACCACCCTCGGTAGAATGTGATCCATCTTAGGGAGAGGGTAGTTTTCTTTTAAGGACACTTTATTTAAATTTCTGAAATCAACACACAGTTTGATTTCTCCTGTCTTTTTCCTAGTGGGAACTAGATTTGAAACACAATCAGAATATCTGATTGGTCCAATTATTTGGGCTTCATACATTATCTTAACCTATTTCTATATTAAAGGCATAAAAACAGGATTGATCTTTCTAAGCTTTTGTTTGAAAGGTTTTTGATCTTATTTTATGGGTATCTTATGTTGTATTATACTAGTGTCATAGGATTTTAAGTCCTCGTAACTCCATGCAAATATATCCTGAGATTACTTAAACACAACTATGTATTTTACTTTTTTCTTTCTGAGGTAAGGTTTTTGAAAGTTTAATCATCTTAGGCTTTAACTCTATTCCTATATTACACTCCTCAATATCAGATCTTAATGGCTCCATCTTAGGTTTCCTTGCAACATCATTAAAGTCAAACAGGCCTTCTAAAGGGGCTAATCCTTAGGTAAAAAGTTGTCTTTGAGGTTTAAAATGCCAGAATCATCATCTACTAATTCTTCAATCTCTACTTTCTCTAAATTATCTATGTCTATTTGATTAAATATAGTAGTTTTAGAAAAATTTAATTTATTTACATCTATATTGTTTATATCAATCTCACTATCTAAGTTTTGATCTATTGTACAATCTATGTTTGTATTACAACCCTGAAATTCTCCTTCATTGTTCATGAAATGATAAATCTGTTCATCCTGTGAAAATATTTTCCAATATTTAAGATTATCTGGTATTGTAGGCCTGTGTTTAACTTCTGTTGTATATTTATGATTTGGTTGAAATGGAAAATTATAGGTACTAGCAAAAGTAGTTAAGCTGCGGGCCTGTATATTCTGTTTTCTAGGAATTGTAGCAAAATCACATTCAAGCAGTTCCTTAATCAGATCTAAAATAGTATCTATATTAGCTTAATCTTGGATTATATACAAAATATTCTCCTGTTATATGTTTCATAATTAACTCTGAGTCTCCCATAATTGACACTCTTTTGGCTCCTAAATTTCTAACAATCTGCAGTCCTAAAATAAGAGCTTTATATTTAGCCATGTTGTTTATACATTTGAAATTTAATCTAAAATCACGACCTTGTGCATGATTTTTTTCCATATTGTGTATCCAAACTCCTACTCCTGCTCCTAATTTATTAACTGATCCATCAAAATCTAGGTGCCACAATGATTCATGAAAAATGTTTTCACTGTCTAGTGCTTTGTTTTTTTTTTTTTAGTTCAAGATTGGTTTCAATGTCAGTTTCAGAATTAAATAAAATGAATGAATCCATATCAGTAGGTGTAGAGTAAATACGATAATTTCTTGGTCTTTCTACACTACTAACCATGTACCTCATTAATGTTTCTCTGTAAATTTTCCTAGGTTGGCCAAAAACTGATATTGTTGCATAAGACATATCAAATTGTAGATATCCCTACAGTTTAGCTCCCCATGAGAGAGATAATAGAATTCCATATTTGGGAGGGATGTCAGCTACTAAAATATCCATGACTATGCTTTTTCCAGGGTATTGAACTAAAGTAACACACAAATCTTTAATCAAGCAGAAAAATTTCACTTTGCTAGAGTCAAATGAGAAGAGATATTTGTAAGGTCTAGTGATGTCTAAATTCAAGGTTTCCATTATTTATTTTGGAATTAAATTGTGTGAAGACCCTGAATCATGAACAGTTAAGCTAATGTAGAAAGGTGGAACTAATCCATCTTGGTTTTTCCCATTAACATTAGGACCAAATATTAATTCTGGTTGATCATCACTTAAATTTACTGAATCTTCTCCATCATTCATATTCAAAGTCTCAGTGATAGATGTTTTGTATATGTAATGTTTTACCAATTCTATCAAAGGAATTAGTATCTTCAATATGGCAATTTCAACTTGGATATTAAATGGTGCTTGTGATTTTCCTAGCTGAATTATTTCTTCTTTTGTAACTGTAGTTTGGGTTGGTTTGTCTTCTTTTTCTATACTTGATTTATCATTCTCTGTTTGTATTTCCACTGTATTACTTATTTTAGTTTTCTTTTCAGGAATAGTTTGAGATGCAGTAGAAGTCTTTGAAAATTTTGTATTTTCAGCAGCCGCTTTAGCAATGGCTACTTTAGGATCAACTGATTTTGTAATAGTAGTAGGTGTTTTGGAGTCCGATATTGTTGTTTTAGCAGAATTAGTTGTCTTGGAAACAACATATTTTTGTGAATAAGCTGATGTTTGAACAACATCATCTGTGATGTCAACAATTTTGGGACTAGGTGAAATTTTGGGACTTGAAACTTTCTGAGTTGGACTAGAGTTTTGCTTGGTTTCCCTAGGGAGAATTTGCAAAACTTTAGTGGTAGGAGCCTCTACTATTTTCTTTTTTTGTGTTTGGGAAGATTCCTTAATATAGGGCTCTACATTTTTCTTGCTCCTAAGGTTATATTGCTTATGAACTTCATTTGATTGCAAACTCATAACCTTGCTTGTAATCAAAAGACTCACCAGAATATAATTGTAGTTGTTTTAATTCATATAACTCATGTTATTATTGTGTAAGAAAAATGGTGTTATCTTCATTAATGCCCGTTAGATTAATGGTGTCTTCATCATCGTCATTTTGATGAGAAATTTCAGCATAGTTCTCTTAGAAAGGTGGTATTATTGTTTGGTCTAGTGCTAATTCTCTAGAATTTCTAGTGTTGGTGTTTTTCTTGAAATTGGGATTTCCAATTTGAGGTCCTTGTTGTTGGTTATCCCACTGTGGCTTCTTTTCCATATTATCTAAACTATCAATCATTCTCTCAAATGTTTTTTTCTAATTGATTTATTTTCAAATCTGAAGTAGATGTTTCTTCTTTTATTGTCACTCTCCTTTCATTTCTTAATCTAGCTTTCTTTGCTAACAAGTTTGCCTCTACACTAACAACATTAGTTTGCATCTGCTCTAAGGTATCTGGATTTATCTCTCTTAGTTGATAGGCTATATCTGTATCAAATTCATCAGGGAATTTGATAAGGACAGATTCTGGAGGAGGCTTAAGATTATTAGGAATTGCATTATAAATATTGTTATATCTAGTACAATAATCCTGAATTATTTCATTTAGTGCTCTTTTTATGCTTTCAAATTCAGACAATATTTGTAGTGGATTCTTCTTCTTTTCTCATCTATTAAGACATAATCTATGAAATACTGCTAAATCAATAATAATACCATCATTTAAACCTTTAAACCACTTTTTTTCCTCACCAATTAAAGTTTGAGCAAAAAGTCTAATTTGGACATCAACATCATCTATTTCATGTAGTTCAAAATAGTCTTTCATCTTATTAACATGATGTTTGGCAGTGTAATGAGTGGTTGCATCAAATTGAGGGATTTTTATTTGATAATCCTGGGGCATGTTGTGTAACTATACTGGTAGGACCAAGGGAGCATATCTTGCAGCCATGGCTTGAATTCTAGCTTGGCTAGGAGGTAAGTTTGAAGTACTTGCTGATGTTGTTAAATAACTTGCAGATGAGATTGGAATATAAGAAGATGTACTGGAAAATGTGGTTGAGATAATAGAAGATGAAGTTGAGATATGTGAAGAGGTACTTGGGAATGAGAATGATGTAGGACTTTAAAAGGTAAGTTCCGTAGATCAAAAACCAAAGGTAACCACTCACAAACAGATCACAAATCAGTACACCAGTATTATCACGTGGTTAAAACCCTTTAAGAGGGAAATAGCCCACGACCTGAGCCAACCCGGCCACTTCAGGAAATTTGTTAATATAAAAAGAAAAGTTACATATGTTTCTCTCATAAACAGTTACCGGAGAAATGACACTCCATGCTCTTTAAATAGAGATCATGGACCAATCAGGTGCTAAGCCACGGATCAAGTGTTGTTAATACCGAGGAGAGAGTGAACTATTGGATCACTACAAATTGTGACTGTCAAATTATAAGTTACAAATGTACATACTAAAGAAACACACTTTACCTAACTCTACAATAGACCAAGTTATTCTTAACTATTTCCTATGTGTCAGAATATCCTAACATCCCCCCTTAAGAACAACTTGGGATAGGATTGAAGGATTTATAAAGGTGACACAAAAGGAGCCTATTTCCTATGTGTTGAAATATCCTAACATCCCCCCTTAAGAACAACTTGGGATAGGATTGAAGGATTTACAAAGGTGACACAATGGGAGAAGGAAGGAGGCATTAGAGCCTATCCCCCCTTAATTATAACTTTCCTAAACTCCAAGCATGGATCAAAGTTTGGTAAACTTCGCTTCTGTGAGAGCCTTTGGAAAGATGTCAGCTACTTGATCATTGGTTGGAAAATACTGCACTTCAAGAACACGATCATGAATGAGCTTTTCGATGAAGTGTATGTGGAGCTCAATGTGTTTCATACGCTGATGCTGAACTAGATCTTTACATAGTTGAATGGAACTCTGATTATCACACCAATGTGTAGTTGGATGTTGCTAATGAAGACCAAATTCAGACATGATATGACGAAGCCACATGGCTTCCTTGTTGGCTTCAACTGCACCACGATACTCTGCTTCTGCTGAAGAAAGAGAGATGGAACTTTGTTTCTTACAAGACCGTGTAATAGGTCCTAAACCAAGAGTGAATACATATCCTGCAGTAGACTTTCGATCATGAGGGTCACCATCCCAATGAGAATCAGTGAAACCAATCAAAAATGGAGAAGCTCCTACACTGTAATGAATCCCGAACTGAACTGTACCTCGAATATTTCGAAGTATTATTTTAGCTGCTTTCCAGTGACTTTCATGAGGTTGGTGCATAAATTGAGCGACAAGACGAACGACAAAGGAAAGGCCAGGACTGGTATAGGTTATATGTAGAATTTTACCAAAAAGTTGATGGTATAAGGTAGCATCAACTCCAGGGGTAGTACAAGTGACTGAAAGCTTGACTTTAGATTGAAAGGGAGAAGGGGCTGGCTTACAGTCTTCCATGTGAAAGTGGTGTAGAATGTTGGGTGTGGAGTCTGATTATCTTGTTTACTTTGTATCACAACATTGGACCCCTATAACTTAAAAGGGGCGGCAATGCCACCCGTAATTAATCGCTGTCGTGGGGGGTCCAGGGGGGGCGGTAGTGCTTTTTGGAGCCCCCCCCTGGCGGGGGTTTTCGGGGGCAGTGCCCCCAAAGCTAAAAACAGATGTAAAATTTCCTTGTAAAAGTATAGTAATTTCTAGTCAATCTGGTCCGTTCATTAGGCAAATGATCTGACGGTAGAAGTTATGTTTAGATTAGGGTTTTTTTTCCCTAGAAGGAAACCCCTCGTTTTTATGAGGGCATTGTATTGCGGATGTGTATTATATGTGTATTCTCAGAGCGAGAAACATAGAGGGAGACTGTGAGAGAGAACAGAGGATATTACAGTGGATCTGCTGTAGGTTTTGTCTCTTCATTTTTACTGGATAATAGAAAGGAAGGACTGGTTGTTTGGGGTGGACGTAGCCCAAACTGGGTGAACCACGTATATCTGTGTCTCTCTAGTTTTATGTGTTTTGTGTGCTTTTATTTTCTGCATATTTTGTGTTGCATTGCTCCATAATATATAATTTTCTAACAACTGGTATTAGAGCCGAAGGTATATTTAGCTGATAAACTCGCAGGAAAGAAGTGTTCCTGGTTCGAGTGGGAGCAATGGCAGAAGATGGTAAGTTTAGGGTCGAGAAATTTAACGGCCAAAACTTTCCGTTGTGGAAGATGTAGATGGAAGATTATTTGTATCAGAAAGATCTGTACCTACCATTGAGCGGAAAAAAAAAGAAGCCGACGGCCATGACAGACGCAGAATGGAACATTCTCGATAGAAAGGCACTCGAAACAGTACGGTTGTGCCTTGCGGCGTCCGTCGCCTTCAATATTTCGAAGGAAACAACAACATAGGGTTTGATGCAGACGTTGGCGAAACTATATGAAAAACCCTCGGCCTCAAAAAAGGTATTTCTTATGAAACGACTATTTAATATGAAGATGTCAGAAGGTGGATCTATTGCAGACCATTTAAATGATTTCAATACAATTACCAGTCAGTTAAGTTCTGTAGGGGTAAAATTTGATGATGAAGTTAGAGCTCTATTATTATTGTGCTCATTGCTAGAGAGTTGGAATGGTTTAGTAATGGCCATTAGTAACTCTATCTCTGGATCTAGTACTTTAAAGTTTGATGATGTTGTTGGTGCTATCCTTAGCGAGGAAATGCAACGGAAAAGCTCCGATGACACATCAGGTAATGCTTTGAGTGCAGAGTCTAGGGGAAGAAGAATGGAAAGAGGAAAGAGCTCGGGATATCACAGTAAATCAAGGAAAGGCAGATCCATGTCTAGATCGGGGATAGTGTGTTGGAATTGCGGAAAGAAAGGACACCTAAAGAAATACTGTAGATCTCGGAAGGGAAAGGAAGGAGACACACAGCAAGAAAACAATCATGAAGCAAATGTGACAGGTGATGTGTTACAAGATGCTTTGATTCTTTCTTTCGAAAATGTTATTGATTCTTGGGTTGTAGATTCAGGGGCTTCATTCCATGCCACACCTGATAAGAAATATTTTCATGACTATGTTCAAGGAGATTTTGGACAAGTTCGTTTGGGTGATGATAAACCTTGTAAAATTGTTGGAATGGGTAAAGTTCTTGTAAAACAACAGAATGGAAACCAATGGCTACTAAAAGAGGTAAGGCATGTTCCAGATCTGAAGAAAAATATGATTTCAACAGGGCAATTAGGCAGTGAAGGTTGTGTGACAACTTTCACAGATAAAACTTGGAAGGTCACCAAAGGAGCGCTGGTAATAGCAAAAGGTGAAAAGGTTGGTACATTTTATTTATGCAATGGTATTTCTAACTCTGTTAATGCTTTAACTTCCAAAGGATGTTAAGTCCCTATATTAATAGTGTAGTCCCTTATTATGTTAGTGTAGCCCCACTTATTGTTATTTTTGTACCACTGTAACCCCCATATTTTTATTATTGTGCCCTTACATTAGTATTGTTAGGTCGGCTAGGATTACATTGTGGCCCCACTAGGATTATATTATGGCCCCATGGACTCCTATATATAGAAGGAGGTTTTGTTCATTTGTATCATCCAAGAATTGTTCATTTATGTAATGTATTGGAGTTTTTCCCCCTTGAAGTGGCTTATTTATAAGGCGTTCATATCTCTTTTCTTCTATTTTTGGAGTTGGTTACACAACATTTGGTATCAGAGCTTTGGATTCTAGGGTTTCGCTGCTCCAAACAGGTCATCGTGGCATTTTCTCTATAACTTGTTTTCTACGAAGTTTTAGAAGCGGAAATTTTTAGGGTGTGAAGCCAAAATCCTGAGGAAGATTTTCTAAAACTTTCAGAGCTTGGTTCACAATATTTTCGGAGATATGATCTGTGGAAGTTAGGTCTTTTTTCAGGCTCCTAAACAGGTCATCGTGGCATTTGCGCTATAAATTTTTTTCTACGAAGGTTCAGAATCTAAAATTCATATGGTGCGAAGCTGAAATCCTGAGGAAATTCTTCAAAAAAATTCAAAGCTTGGTTCACAAAATTTTTGGAGATATGATTTGTGGAAGGTAGTGCTTTTTCAGGCTCCTGAATTTCATCTCAAAGAGGTGATCGTGGGAAAAGTTCAATAACTCTCTCTCTGGGCATCGAATTGGAGTGCCGTAAAAAGTGTTTACCGTTGATCTTTATTTTATTGGCTATCAATTTCAGAGACAAAGGATGAAACGGTGACACGTAGCAAGTCGTACAATCTCGCTCTGCGGGAACCGGTCAATTAGGTCATTGTGGGAGATTGGACACAACTTGTCTTGGAGAATCCAAATCAAGTTAGACTGTGGCATTCAAAAGAGAATTCGAGAGGGATATTTCATTACTAAATTTTTAGATATTGAAGAAAGTCACAATCTTGAGAGATAATCCAATTCCAATATCAGGCTCCTCAAAAGCAAGTAAAAGGTGTGTATTGTTTTGAATTGCATAAATCTTGTTTGAAAAATCAGTTTGAAGTGATTCCAAGGGCCTATTGAGCATATATTTCGGTATTTCGTTCTGAAATGCCTCCACAAAAATAATTCAACACCCATTAAGCCCTCGAAATCTATACAATTATGCATGAAGTGGAAGAATTGGGTATGAGATATCAAAATTATGGTACCAAGTGCAACAAATTTTGATCTTACGAAGAGCAACCGAAGCTAACATAGATGGTTTCAAAGAAGAAATGGAGGCTAATTTGGATGTTTTGAAGGATAAAATAATAGCTAATATGGATGATAAAATAGTGGAAGATGTGATCAAGCATCAACAACAAGTTCTCCGACTCTCAAAGGATAACCTAACTTTGGTGTAGAATCTAATGAAACAACAAGAATATCAACATCACATCGAAAGAAGTTCTGAAGCGGTCATAAAAACAAGAACTATACAAGTACGATCAATTTCAGAGTATCTCATCAAGTGGAAGAACTTACCCACTGAAGGTTCTACATGGGAGGATGAGAATTTTATACAGAAGCACCCAGAGCTACTCAAGTGTTGAGGACAACACTTTTTTGAAGGAGAGGAGCATGTTAAGTCCCTATATTACTAGTATAGTCCCTTATTGTTGTTAGTGTAACCCCCTTATTGTTATTATTGTACCCTTGTAACCCCCATATTGTTATTATTGTGCCCTTAAATTATTATTGTTAGGTTGGCTAGGATTACATTGTGGCCCCACTAGGATTATGTTGTGGCCCCATGGACTCCTATATATAGAAGGAGGTTTTTTTCATTTGTATCATCCAAGAATTGTTCATTTATGTAATGTATTGGAGGTTTCCCCCTCGAAGTGGCTTATTTCTAAGGCGTTGATATCTTTTTTCTTCTATTTTTGGAGCTGGTTACACAACAAAGGAGCAGATGCAGCATTATGGCATCATAGGCTCGGACACATGAGTGAGAAGGGAATGAAGATTCTTCACTCAAGAAATTTGTTGCCAGGATTGAAGAATGTTGATTTGGATTTCTATGAGAATTGCATTTATGGAAAAAAAAAAAGAGTCATATTTCTCAGAGTTGGGAAAGAAAAAAAGAGTGAAAAATTGGAGCTTGTGCATACAGATGTATGGGGACCTGCTCAGGTATCATCTCTCAGTGGCTCTCGTTATTATGTTACTTTTATTGATGATGTAACTAAAAAAACATGGATTTATTGTATTCAGAATAAATCTGATGTATTTGATACTTTCAAGAAATGGAAAGCTTTGGTTGAGATTGAGACAGGAAAGAAGTTGATGTTGGGAAAAATACTCCAGGGGGGATCCGCATTTACTCGCATATAATCAAATCTTTTACTTTTTCATCCCACCTAACCCACGCTACTTCCTTCACTTCCCTAGATACGCTAGATCCCCTTTTATAAAACCATGTACACACACACATTACAGAGATCTAGATATGTCATTAAATCTTCACTTCTATTATTCCATCATTCATTCATCAGATGTTTAATAAAAAGTAAACATGTGCAGTAAGAACAGAATAAACCATCACACAAAGCATCACACATGAACACCAGGATTTTTAGGTGGAAACCCAAATCGGGAGAAAACCACCGCTGCAGTTGCTCAGCCTCCAATATTTTATTATAGAGAAAACATCTTACAACATATGTGCTGGCGCAGACTTGACCAGCACGCAGGCACCCACCTGCGCTCGTTTACCAGCCTCTCCTGGAAGGGAGCTCCAACCCCCTGACTCGTTTACCAGCCTCTCCTGGAAGGGAGCTACGACCCCCCGATCTCGTTTACCAGCCTCACCTGGAAGGGAGCTACGACCCCTGCTCTCATTTACCAGCCTCACCTGGAAGGGAGCTACGACCCCCTGACTGAAGGCTACAACCCTCAGCACCACCTTGGACCACGTTTCATCAATTTTCACACTGGATCCAACAACTTCAAAAGAGCACAACTTGTAGGCCTCATTTCATCATATTTTCAGACTGGACCCACTCCATACTTTTAAGCACAATAACATTCATCGCCCAATGGCATATCAACACCACCTCGTGATATTCCATACCCTTGTTTCATGCTCTGCTTTCATACGTCAGCTTTCCCTTTACCGATGTCGCCAGATATACGCGCTCACCCACACACACAAACGCAACGTATACCTCAACAGATATTTCTTGCGCATACGTTGCTTTTTATTTCTAGCTGGTTACAGAGATATACGTCAGCTTCCTCCACTTAGCGTATAGATCTTCAATCATTACAGAGCAGCATACTTCATCAGATCAGATGTTCAATTCAGATCTACCCTTTTGCTTCAGACAGATGTTCGCCTAGATGCTCGCCTCATCACAGATCTAAGCCTTCCATAAACAGATCTAGCAGATACAAGTACATTTCAGATCTAAAGATCTCGCTTCATCATTTCTTCATAAGTGCTTCATAGATTCAGATCTATCATCAAACCTTTACCCTTTCCATACAGATATACTTCATAGAGAATTATTCATTCAAGTTCAGACATCTTGCTCCCACACTCATGATTTGCATAATGAATTTCTTCTCCTTATATAGGTTTTTCTTTTTCCAATACCATGAGCCCCCTTTTTCAATACCATGGGCCAAAACAATACCATGAGCCCAAAACTACCTGGACGGGGTCAATTTGGCGGATCATTACCCAATACAATGAGTCAATACCATGGTGGTTACCCCTGGTTTTGCACTTTTTGAGCGCTTTTGCCCATACGCGACTTGGAACGTTATGTTCCGCGTGCATACGCGACTTCCCCTAGGCCAATCCACGTATACAAAGAGACATACTCTTTTCATCATATTTTGAGCACATTCTGAATTACTTTCTTCATTGGCTTTTGTACACACTATAGATACATCATATTTCCTTCATCAGGAACATATTCTCTCAAGCACAACTTCATCAAGTAAGTTGTCATCATCTTCATCAAGTGGGTTGCCTTTCAAGGACAACAATCAGCATCATATTGTCAACAAACATCATATCACATAAGATTTACATCATTTACTAAGTCCATCAAGTCCAGCATAACTTCATCAGGTGGATTGCCATCAAGGACAACACATGTCAACAGTCAAATGTCTTCATCTTCATTCAGTGGGTTGCCATCAAGGACAACATCCTGCATCATATTTCCAACAATCTCCCCCTTTGGACTTGATGGCAACCATGATGGTTTTTGGTTACCACAACAGATAGATACATTAAGAATACAATGACACCATGTCATTCTCCCTATTTTCCATGTCACTCTCTCCATTTTTGGCATCATTCAAACACCATGTCACTCTCCCCCTTTGACATCAAGGGCAAAGGGCACAACCAGCAGATGAAAACCAACACACTCACCCCCTTTTCTCCTCATGTAGAAGAAGCGTTCTGCAGATCTGATGTATACTGAAGTGACCAAGCTCCCCCTGAGTTCATGCTGAATCTTCAAACATATTTTCAATGAAGTACATGACTCTATGAAGTTCCTATCACCAATGACTCATACTTACTTCAAATATCCAACCAAGTGGATTTACATATGAGACTCAAGTACCCAACCAAGTGGGTTTACAAATTTGACTCAGCTACCCAACCAAGTGGGTTTACAAACATGACTCAGCTACCCAACCAAGTGGGTTTACAAATTGACAAGACCTTACATGACTGAATATTACAATTTTACAACATGGGTCTCAACCAGACCTTTTCATCAAAGTACAAATATGAATTTTCATAATTAATACCAAAAAGACCTTAAGAGAGATCATATATCAGAACCACCATAATGCCAACAGTGCATTATACTCAGCAACGCTAATGCTCCCACTGAATCTGTGCATCCATGCATCCTTTTCATATGACTAAGGCTCCCCCTTAGTTTGTGCATCCTGAAAACTTCCACCACCAAATCATCAAGGCATCTTCATCAAAACATTAGAAACAGAATTATGAGAACTGGAACACCACCAGAGATACCAAACAATATCAGAGATACCAGACAGCACTGCAGCTGTGCTGAAGAGAGCTGAACCAACCAAAAAATGTCAGCAACCAACCATACGCGGTTTTCTGTGCAGTAACTCACGTACATACACGACTGTGTTTCAGGAAACCCGCGTATCCCAAGCCATCTTCTAAAATTTATGCAGATCTGATTCTCTATGAGGAACAGACAATGTTCATCTTCTTTATGAGATATTTGACTGCTTCCCTGGACTACAGATATAACAGAATAGTGTAGTTGTGTCTTCAAGCGTCATCCAATGGTTGTAGCATAAGCCCATTAGTAACCAAGCCTTCAGATCCTTTGCAGCATCAATACATTCTTTCCAAAAGAACAGCCTCTTCAAATATGTGTCAAGTAATCATCCATGTGGTCCAACATCACCATGATCTTCAAGATTTAACATGAAGTAACATATGAAGGCAAAAGATTTCTCAACCATAGTAACAAACTCTGCATGATTTATATCTGAATCAAATGACATCCAACTCATCCATGTATGAGTACAAAAGATACTTATCAGCAACCAAGGCTCAAAAACTCATCATAATAAATCATGTACCAAGTCATCATCATTTGAGCATGAGTATCACAAAAACCAAAGAACAAGCAGTCATATTGCCAACAATGCAATCATTAGTATTCAACCTGCTGCTCCCCCCTAAACCAATGCTCTTCCTTAGCTTGCAATCTGAAGCACCTTCAACAGCACGTCATCAGCAACAATCTCTGCATGATCTGTCCTCATCTCTGAATTATAAGACTTTCATCTCAACAACGAGTGCTCTTCGTCATAAAGCAACCAGGCTTCATCCATAATGTTCAACACAAGAACCCATGTATCATTTCATTATTATGAGTATAACCAGAATAATGCTAACAGTGCAATCATCAGCAGTCAGACTGATGCTCCCCCTGGACCTCTGCTCCAGATCTTCAGTTATTAGATAAATTCTTTTATCATCAATGCATACGCGACTGTGTCTGCTGAAACTCGCGTGTATACGCGACTTTTGTGAATAGAACTCGCGTATGGAAAGTGTAATATAGAAATTTTCACACCTTCATCTCCTTCTGCAAATTTACCTTCTGTTCCTGTCTTTTCTTCACACCAGATGCACTGTCAGAAATACATCTAACCAGAATAATCAAATCAACTATGAGAGTCATCATGCATTGCTCCCACTGTGACGATACATTACTAAATCTCCTAATGTATCCCACATCATTCCTGCAGTCAATCAGAGAAGTAAGCTTCCAGAAGCGGATGACTGCAGTAGGGTCTGAATTCCCTACATTTCTGATCGGTCCTCCTTCTTTTTCCAAATTTGCTTGAGCTTTCCAACAGTGTGCTGGAAATTGTCCACTTTCCCAGATCTGTTCATCCTGCATTCTTTTTCTATATGTCCATACTTGTTACAAGCATAACATCTCATGTGTCCATAAAAATAAGCATAAGAATCATAATGAGTATTTCTAATCTTCGTCCTTTTACAATCAACTGCTTTATGACCATACATGTTACATGAGAAACAATATCCCTTGAAGCTACTAGAGTACCTTTCTGAGTAGAACCTGTTTGTTTGTGGCTGAATTGATCTGCTCCTGCAATTTGCTGCAACATGTCCATAATTATGACATTTAAAACATTCAACGTCCTTGAATGAATTCCTTTGAGGATTCATGATTGTTGGTTGAGCTTTTGTCTCTTTCAACACTTCAGGTTTTGCATTGACATCCTCTGAATTTTTGGCACTTCCTTGTGAGCTAGATTCTCCTTTAACAGTTTCATGGAAACCAAGACCATGTTTGATAGCAAGAGACCTTTGATTACTCAGAATATTGTCCAAAATGTTAGTACTATCATGAAACCTCAAAAGTTTAACCTTTTCTTCTAATTTACCTTTGAGACTATTTACCTCAACCTCCAAGGCTTGACATTGCTTTGTCATGCTTTCTTCTTTTCTTCTTCCATCTTCAACTTGATCCTTCAGATTTAGAATCTCTTCTTTCAACCAATCTTCATTTCCTTCACATGTTTGTTGCAACTCTTCATTCTTCTTATTTGATTTTTCTAGATCTTCTTTGAGAGAGATGATTTCTGCTTCAAGGCCTTCCTTTTCAAATGATTGTAGAGGTTCCTTATTTTTCTTACTTGATGCTTCTAAATCTTCCTGAAGACAAATGATTGCAGATTCAAGTCCTTCATTCTTCTTGCTTGATTTTTCAAGATCTGCTTCTAGATCTTTAATTCGATTGGATGCATAAGTATGAAACCTTTGATACTTGTCCACCTGTCCATTCAGCATTTCTATTTGATCTTTCATTTGTGAAATCATCTCTTTGTAGATAGTTTCTTGATTATTATATGATCTTTGCAGTTCTTCAACTTTAATCTTGAGAGCTTCTTCTAGATCCACAACTTTACTTTCACTATCTTTACTATTGTTTGCACAAAGAAGAGTATTACACGTGGCCTTCTCCTTTTTCTTCTTTGCCATGAGTGCTTGTAGATCTTCGTCAGAATCTGTTTCATCTTCTTCAATTTTTGCTATACATGATTTCTGAGGTATCTCCTTTCCTCAAGTAACCTTCTTCTTTTGCTTCTTAGCCATGAGCACTTTCAGATCTTGGTCAGAATCTTCTTCATCTTCACCGGACACTTCATCATCATCTTCTTTTGCATAATAACTCTTTCTATTCTCAAATTGTTTCCCTTTACCATGCTTTTCTCTATAAGGACATTTAGCAGCATAATGACCAACTTTTCCACACTCAAAACATTTGAAGGGAAGCTTACCTTTGAATCTTCCAATGCCTAGTTGGAGCTTTCTCACGAAATTCGCTTCTTCTTCATCGGATATATAGCTGGATTCTTTGACAACTTCCTTTTCCTTTCCTTTTGTAGATGCCTTAAAAGCAGCTTCTCTTACTTGAGAAGGGCCTCCTTGTCTCATTTCAAAAGCAGTCAGAGTACCATGTAATTGAAAAATAGTAAGAGTTTGCAAATCTTGCCTTTCTTCAATAGCTGAAACTTTAGAGTCAAATTTTGAAGTCAATGATCTTAAGACCTTTTCCACCAGAGTAGTATCAGTTATGGTTTCACCCAAATTTCTCATTCGATTTACAATATCATCCAGACGAAGAAAGAAACCGGCAACACTCTCATCACTATGCATCTTCAAATTTTCATATTCAATTCTAAGAGTTTGGAGTTTTGCACTTTTTACCTTTGTGTCTCCTTCATAGCTTAGAATGATTTTGTCCCATATGTCTTTTGCCGAATGTAGCTGCATCACTTTAGCAAATTCTGATTCAGACATGCTTCCCAATAAGACATTCAATGCTTTGGCATTGATTTCATACTTCTTTCTTTCAGCTGCATCAGTAGGAATACTTGCCGGGTATTGATAACCTTCTTCCACGATTGCCCATACATCTGCACCAAGACTTTGCAGATATGCTTTTGTACGAACCTTCCAGAATATCAGATTGCTTCCATTGAATAGAGGTGGCTTTATAGACATTACTCCTTCTTGACTTCCCATTGCGACGGATCTCCTTTAAGCGATCAAGCTTCTGCACAAGGACCTGCTCTGATACCAATTGTTGGGGAAAATACTGAGAGGGGGGGGTGAATCAGTATTTACTGCATAATCAAATATTTTTACTTTTTCATTCCTTAAAACCCATACGCTACTTTCCTTCAGTAAACTAGCGTATATACGTGGATCCCCTTTATGAAACTAGCGTATACACAGAGATCTAGATATGTCATTAAATCTTCACTTCTATTATTCCATCATTCATTCATCAGATGTTTAATAAACAGTAAACATGTGCAGTAAGAACAGAATAAACCATCACACAAAGCATCACACATGAACACCAGGATTTTTAGGTGGAAACCCAAACCGGGAGAAAACCACCGCTGCAGTTGCTCAGCCTTCAATATTTTATTATAGAGAAAACATCTTACAACATATGTGCTGGCGCAGACTTGACCAGCACGCAGGCACCCACCTGCGCTCGTTTACCAGCCTCTCCTGGAAGGGAGCTCCAACCCCCCGACTCGTTTACCAGCCTCTCCTGGAAGGGAGCTACGACCCCCCGATCTCGTTTACCAGCCTCACCTGGAAGGGAGCTACGACCCCCTGATCTCGTTTACCAACCTCACCTGGAAGGGTGCTACAACCCCCTGACTGAAGGCTGCAACCCTCAGCACCACCTTGGACCACGTTTCATCAATTTTCACACTGGATCCAACAACTTCAATAGAACAACACTTGCAGGCCACATTTCATCATATTTTCATACTGGACCCTTTCCATACTTTTAAGAACAAACATTCATCACCAACAGATACATATCAACACAGATCAGATAGCAGAAACACAGCAGAACAGATCAGATATTTCATACCCCTTGCTTCAGCAAACCCTAGTTTGCATACGCGCTTTCCCTTCACTGATATCGCGTATATACGCGCTTCCGTCCACACAAAACAGCGTATACCTCAGTGTATATTGTATTGCGCATACGCGCTTTTTCTTCAGCGAAGCTGCGTATATACGCGCTTCCTCCACGGCGAAGTAGCGTATAGATCTTCAATCATTACAGAGCAGCATACTTCATCAGATCAGATGTTCAATTCAGATCTACCCTTTTGCTTCAGACAGATGTTCGCCTAGATGCTCGCCTCATCACAAATCTAAGCCTTCCATAAACAGATCTAGCAGATACAAGTACATTTTAGATCTAAAGATCCCGCTTCATCATTTCTTCATAAGTGCTTCATAGATTCAGATCTATCATCAAACCTTTACCCTTTCCATACAGATATACTTCATAGAGAATTATTCATTCAAGTTCAGACATCTTGCTCCCACACTCATGATTTGCATAATGAATTTCTTCTCCTTATATAGGTTTTTCTTTTTCCAATACCATGAGCCCCCTTTTTCAATACCATGGGCCAAAACAATACCATGAGCCCAAAACTACCTGGACGGGGTCAATTAGGCAGATCATTACCCAATACAATGGGTCAATACCATGGTGGTTACCCGTGGTTTTGCACTTTTTGAGCGCTTTTGCCCATACGCTACTTGAAACGTTCCTTTCCGCGTGCATACGCGACTTCCCCTAGGCAAATCCGCGTATACAAAGAGACATACTCTTTTCATCATATTTTGAGCACATTCTGAATTCCTTTCTTCATTGCTTTTTGTACACACTATAGATACATCATATTTTCTTCATCAGGAACATGTTCTCTCAAGCACAACTTCATCAAGTAAGTTGTCATCATCTTCATCAAGTGGGTTGCCTTTCAAGGACAACACTCAGCATCATATTGTCAACAAACATCAGATTTACATCAGATTTCCATATCATTTACTAAGTCCATCAAGTCCAGCATAACTTCATCAGGTGGATTGCCATCAAGGACAACACATGTCAACAGTCACATGTCTTCATCTTCATTTAGTGGGTTGCCATCAAGGACAACACTCTGCATCATATTTCCAACAGTTGAAGTGTCTCAGATCAAACATTGGAGGTGAGTATTGCAGCAAAGAGTTTGATAGGTACTATTTAGAGCATGGAATTCGTAGAGAGAAGACAGTTCCAAGAACACCACAAGAAAATGGTGTGTCAGAAAGGATGAACAAAACAATCATGGAGCGTGCAAGGTGCATGAGATTGCATGCAGGATTGCCTTTACAATTTTGGGCAGATGCTGTAGATACTGTTGTTTATCTAATAAAAAGAGGGCCTTCAAGTTCCTTGGATGGTGGTATTCCAGAGGAAGCATGGACAGGTAAAAAGGTAAACTACTCTCTTTTAAAGCCTTTTGGTTGTGAGGCCTTTGTCCATATTAATAAAGAAAACAGAACAAAGCTTGAGGCAAAATCAAAGAAATGTACCTTTATTGGATATGGTGCTAATGATTTTGGTTATCGCTTATATTATTATGAAAATCACAAAATCATTAGGAGCAGAGATGTAATATTCAATGAAAAGGTCTTGTATAAGAATCAGTTGCAGGAAAAGAAATAGGAAAAAGAAAGCAAGGAATACATGGTTCTTGATGAGATAACTGAAAAAGTAAAGGTGCCTGAAAATAATAATAATCAATAGTCACAGCAGCAGCAACCACCACAACAGCAACAGGCACCTCAAACACCTGAAAGTGGTGTTAGAAGATCTACCAGGATAAGTAGACCCCCTGAACGATACTCTCCTTCATTATATTATTTATTGTTGACTGATTCTGGTGAACCTAAATGTTATGAAGAAGCAATGCAGGTTGAAAGAAGGAAGAAGTGGGAGCTAGCCATGGAAGAAGAGATGGACTCCTTAATGCATAACCAGACTTGGGACTTAGTCAGGTTGCCTGTAGGTAAAACTACATTGCAGAATAAATGGGTTTACAGGCTGAAGGAAGATGGAGGAAAACAGAGGTACAAAGCTAGACTTGTGGTGAAGGGGTTTGCACAGAAGAAAGGTATTGATTTTGATGAAATATTTTCTCCTATTGTTAAGATGAATTCAATCAGAACTATCTTAAGTCTTGTAGCAGCGGAAGATTTACATCTTGAACAATTAGATGTAAAGACAACATTTCTCCATGGATATTTGGAGGAAGAGATATACATGCAGCAACTAGAAGGATATGAGGTAAAAGGGAAAGAAAAATTGGTGTGCAGGTTAAAGAAGAGCTTGTATGGCTTAAAACAGGCTCCAAGGCAGTGGTATCTAAAATTTGACAAGTTTATGTCCGAACAAGGTTATACTAGATGTCACTCTGATCATTGTGTTTATCTAAAAAGGCAAAATGATGGCAGATATATTATATTGTTATTGTATGTAGATGACATGCTTGTTGCAGGATCTAACATGCAAGAAATAAATGTGCTCAAAAGAAAATTGGCAAATTCATTTGCAATGAAGGATTTGGGAGCTGCAAAACAAATCCTTGGTATGAGGATAACTAGAGACAGGAAAAATCGCAAATTAACATTGTCTCAGAATGAGTACATAGAGAAAGTGTTGAAAAGATTTAATATGCAGAATGCAAAACAAGTTAGTACACCTTTTGCTAGCCATTTCAAACTTAGTAAGGAGATGTGCCCCAAGACCCAGGAAGAAATGGAATATATGTCTAAAGTTCCATATGCATCTGCAGCTGGAAGCTTAATGTATGCAATGGTATGCACAAGGCTTGATATTGCACATGCAGTGGGAGTTGTAAGTAGGTACATGAACAATCCAGGAAAAGAACATTGGATGGCAGTAAAATGGATTCTCAGATATTTGAGAGGTACCACAAATCAAGCATTATTCTTTGGTGGTTCAAACATTGCTCTACAGGGATATGTTGATGCAGATATGGTAGGTGACAGAGATAACAGGAGGAGCACTACAGGATATGTATTTACTGTAGGTGGAACAACTGTCAATTGGGTTTCAAAAATCCAAAGTATTGTTGCACTTTCAACAATAGAAGCCGAGTATGTTGCTGCTACAGAGGCTAGTAAAGAAATGATTTGGATACAAAGGTTTATGGATGAATTGGGTAAGAAGCATGATATGGGCACGCTATACAGTGATAGCCAAAGTGCTATTCATCTTGAAAATAACTCAGCATTTCATTCCAGGACTAAACACATACATCTCAAGTACCATTTCATACGGTCAGTATTGGAAGATGGAGAGTTGAAGCTGGAAAAGATACACACTAGCCAGAATCCTGCAGATATGCTAACAAAAGTTGTAACCAGGGAGAAACCGAGAATGTGCTCAGTTTCAATTGGTCTTCAAGGATGACGATGAAGATGAGGAACAACCATGTCCAAAGAGGAGTCATTGTCCAGCAAATGAAGCAGCGGTGGAGTTGCTACAATCAGTCTCCAAGTGGGAGATTGTTGGGTGTGGAGCCTGATTATCTTGTTTACTTTGTATCACAGCTTTGGACCCCCGTACCTTAAAAGGGGCGGCAACGCCGCCCGAAATTTAATCGCTGCCGTGGGGGGTCCAGGGGGGGGCGGCAGCGCTTTTCGGAGCCCCCCCCTGGCGGGGGTTCGGGGGCAGCGCCCCCGAAGCTAAAAATTGATGTAAAATTTCCTTGTAAAAAAGTATAGTAATTTCTAGTCAATCTGGGCCGTTCATTAGGCAAATGATCTGACGGTAGAAGTTATGTTTAGATTAGGGTTTTTTGCCCTAGAAGGCAACCCCCTTGTATATATGAGGGAATTGTATTGCGGCTGTGTGTGATGAGTGTATTCTCGAAGCGAGAAACAGAGAGGGAGACTGTGAGAGAGAACAAAGGATATTACAGCGGATCTGTTGTAGGTTTTGTCTCTTCATTTTGTTGGATAATATAAAGGAAGGACTGGCTGTTCGGGGTGGACGTAGCCCAAACTGGGTGAACCACGTATATCTGTGTCTCTCTGGTTTTATGTGTTTTGTGTGCTTGTATTTTCCGCATATTTTTATGTGTTTCATTGCTCTGTAATATTTAATTTTCTAACATAGAAGATCACAGGCATACTTGGACTAAGAGAGGGTAATACCTTCTTCAGATTGCAGGACTTGAAGACTAGGGAAATAATGCAAGTTTCCTAAGTATGTCATTTCAAACTTATTTTTTAGGCTAGACTTCACATGTTTTATATGGTTGGGATCACTACTAGTAAGGATAAGATCATCAACATAAAGAAAAATGATGGTGAAGGAATTACCCACTTTCTTGGTGTAGATAGTGTTGTCAGAATGACACCTAGAAAAGAAATTATCTAATATAAATCTATCCATTTTGGCATACCAAGCCCGAGGAGCTTGTTTGAGACCATAGAGAGACTTCCTAAGGCGACAAACAAGGCTGGATTCATTTTGGATAAATCCAAGGGTTTTTTCCATGTAGATTTCTTCATGCAAATCTCCATGTAAGAAGGCGGATTTAACATCCATCTGATGGACTTCCCATTTAAAGGAGGCAGAAAGGGAGAGAACAAGGCAGATAGAATTCATTTTGGCAACAGGGGAGAAGGTTTTAGTATAGTCAATGCCTTCAACTTGTGAAAATCCTTTAGTGACAAGACGAGCTTTATGTCTATCCACTTTTCCATCTGGTCCAAACTTGTTTTTGTAAACCCATCTTCATCGGCCAAGTTTTCTTCCTTTTGGAAGAGGAACAAGATCCCAAGTATCATTTTCCAATAAGGAACGATATTCTTTATTCATAGCTTCATCCCAATGTGGATTACCTGAGGCTTCTTCATAGGTTTATGAATCAGGATTTTCTACAACTTGAGCCAATAAGGAAGAGGCTCTTTCGAACTAAGAACGTGTACGTCGTCGATCGACAGGGTCGCTTGCAAGAGATCCTGCTGCATCCTGAGTAGAGCGGGCCCATCTTGGAATCTGTGGAGTAAAAGGAATAACTTCAAGAGGTGGAGGAGGATTTTCATCCTTGTTGTTATCATCTGAACTAGAAGGAATGCTATTAAAAATATAAGAGAGAGAGAGAGAGGTGGCACATAAGATAAATCAGGCTCGTAGGCCAAAGGTGGCACACTTGCCGAACTAGGCTTGCAGGCCGACATATTTTCATCAAATTTTACATCCCTTCTAATGATTATATTTTTTAATTTTGGTTGAAGAAGTCTATAACCTTTTACATCTTCATAATATCCAACAAAAATTCATTTTTCACTCTTAGGTTCTAAGGCTTTATGTTTCGCATCTGGAATATGGGCCCAAGAATCACTTCCAAAAACACAAAAGTGACTTACATCTAGTTTGATTGAGCTCCAAGCTTATTCTAGAGTTATATTCCTTAAAACCTTAGTAGGAGTGTGATTTACTATGTAATTTGCACAGTTAATTGATTCTGCCCAAAAATTGAGATTAAGTCCTTTAGATTGAAGCATACAATTAGCCATTTCTTTTAAGGTGTGATTCTTCCTTTTAGCTGCACCATTTTGTTTTGGAGTATATGAAACAATATGTTGCAATTGAATGCCATGCTTAGTGCAGAAGTTGATAAATTTTTTGTTAACATATTCTCCTCCAGTGTCTGATCTTAACTTAAGAATTGGATGTCCAGATTATTTCTCAACAAAGGCCTTAAAGGCCAAGAACATGTTAAAAACTTCACTTTTGAGTTTTAAGACGTATACCCAAGTGTGTCTGGAAAAATAATCAATGAAAGTTAAGAAGTACTTGCAACCAGAGAAAGAAAAAACAGGAAGTGAACCACATAAATCACTGTGCACAAGCTACAAAGGGGCTGAAGCATGCCAAGAGACATGTTTTTCAAAACTATCCCAATGATGTTTTCTGAGTAAACATCCGGAGCAAACACCATCTCGGAAAGATACCATAGGAAGACCCGTCACAATATTTTCCTTACATAGAGTTTGAAGAGAGTGATAGTTTAAGTGACCAAATCGCTCATGCCAAACTTTTCTCACTTCATCATTATATGCAACAAAAACGGAGGGAAGACATGATGACCCAAATTTGTCAAAATTATACAACCTTGTGGAATCATCAGCAATGCCAGTAGCTAAAATATGTCTAGGATTTTTGAGGTCCTTGATTACCACATCATGAGGTGAGAATTCTACTATTTTACCTTAACCTGAATGAGTTATTAGATAAACAGAGAGAATGTTGCATGACAAGCTAGGAACACATAGTACATCATTAAACTGACCATTATCTAGATGAATGGTTCTAGATCCTGCAACACTAAGAGATCTATCATCACCAACATAAATATGTTTGGTGTTACAATAATTTAAAGAATAAAACATGGCTTTATTTTTTGCCATGTGGTAAGAAGCTCCAGAATTAATGAGCCACTCATGAGAATCAGAAGAAGAAGATACGTTTAATGCATAACTAGATCTTGATGCTTGACAATGACAAGTAGAAAGTGCCATTCCTAAAGATGAAGGTGAAGAGTGCTCCAAATTTATGTTCTGCTTCTTCATTGTTGCTTCTAAGGCTTCCATATTCTTAAAACATTTTGAATCTATATGGCCATCACGGTTACAAAATTTGCAATGTCTATCTGTCTTCTTCCCTTTGTTTTTATTTTCCTTATCATTTTGGTGAGTTTCTTTTTCAGTTTGCAGCTGAAATTGCTTAGGACCCTTGTTTGGTTTCGGAACATACTTTTTAGGATAATGCTTCTTGGGATTCTTTTGATATGATTGTTGTTGGGCTGCTAAGCCTTTCTTAGAAGCGTTTCCATAAGTGATAAGACCAAGGTGTAAGAGTTTTTCTTGTTCTCTTATCAAATAATTGCAAAAGGCATCAAAAGAGGGGTTCTTGTAGGCGGTTCCTGGAGAAATTATGGCTTATCTAGTGGAATGTAAGGTGGAAAAAAATACAAGGTATGAAGGGCCAAGCTTAGCAAGAATGCAATAGATGAGGGTACCATCTTCCTTTTTGACCTTACAACCTTCTAAAAGAAGTCTAGGGGTCTTGAATTTGGACAAAAAATCTTCAATAGAGGAGAAATTATTGGGGTCCAAGGTAAGCAACTCATTTTCAAGCTGGTGGGCGACGATTTGATTTTGAATTCCAAAGACAATATTTAGCTTTTCCAGGGCTTCATAAGGGGTGTCAATGTCAAGGATATGAAATCAAAGATCTTGAGCAATGGACATTCCTATCAACCCTCATGCTTGATCTTGTTTATTTTACCATTTAGCGACTTTATCATCATCAGAAGATTTAATTTCTTGTCCTGTGGCTATTCTATAAAGCCCTTTACTTCTAAGTATATCTACCATGTGAGGTATCCATTGGAAATAATTGGTGCTGTTAAGAATAATCGGGAATGCAGTTTCCATTTTTTTTAAAACTAAAGCTGAAAAAAGCTAAAACTAACTGCTCCAATGGAAATATCTCGAAAGCTTAGGTTGATTCAAAAAAAAATTCTCGAAAAACGGCTTTTGGATGAAGAAGTTATGCCTTTTTGAAAAAACTGAGTTGTAGATGCCGAATAGTTACGGGAACGGTTTGAAATTTGATGATGAAGTTAAAATTTAAAAATAAATTCCCGCCCCTTTAATAAAATTTTTTTACAAAAGAAGCTTGAGAAAGAGACTTGAACCCAAGACCTCTATTCTCATAAACTAACTTTTCACAAAGTGAGATAGTAAAAGGAATATATAATTGTTTGAAAGGAGGAAGGGTTTTTTTTTTTTTTTGTGCGTGCTTTTTCCTGCACAAAAAATACAAAAATACGAGCAAAAAAAAAAAAGAAGAAATGCAAACCTTATGGAAAAACGTTAGATTTACGGTTAGCCTTACCGACAACTATCAAAATTTTCACTATTTTTTATTTCCCAAGATCGCACAAAGATGCGGGAAAAGAGCATACGTAGCAAAAAAAATCCCTTCTTCTTGTTTCTGATTTTCCGAGATCGCACATAGCGCAAAGAAAAGAGAATACATAGAGAAGAGGTATAGATCCAGCAAATAAACAAAACCTTAAAACTGAAATAGACAGAGGGAACCGAAATAAGTATAACTATTAACAAATATAACTGCAAAAAAGATACTTTATACCTCCAGATCTAAACTAACATAACTTGGGCAGTTGGAAACCTTTTCGCATGAAGAGAAAGGTGTTCCTCACTATAATAGACACACCAGACACAAAAAATTAGTTCTCCAAGCCCGAAAATGTTAAAAAATAATAGATCTAGAAAACGACAGTCGCATGCAGTCAAACGGGATTCAGATTTGGATCAACAATAGATATGGCCCTCAAAATAGCTCTGATACCATGTAGGAATTTACAGGGTAAGTTCGGTAGATCAAAAACCAAAGGTCACCGCTCACAAACAGATCACAAATCAGTACACCAGTATTATCACGTGGTTAAAACCCTTGAAGAGGGAAACAGTCCACAACTTGAGCCAACGTGGCCACTTCAGGAAATTTATTAATATAAAAATAAAAGTTACATATGTTTCTCTCATAATCGGGACAAATGACCCTCCATGCTCTTTAAATAGATATCATGGACCAATCGGGTGTTAAGCCACGGATCAAGTGTCGTTAATACCGAGTAGAGAGTGAACTGTCGGATCACTACAAATTGTGACCGTCGGATTATAAATTACAAATGTACATAGTAAAGAAACACACTTTACCTAACTCTACACTCGACTAAGTTATTCTTAACTATTTCATATGTGTCAGAATATCCTAACAAATGATGTATTGGAAAATGAAAAAATACTAGGGGATGAACTTGAGGTGGTGGAAGATGGAAATAATATTCTAGGTTGAAATGGTTGCTTAGGAAAGAGTGAATCTATGGAATTAAGTGTGGTGGAAATAATGGGTGAAGTGGTAGTGAATAAAGATGAACCTACAGATTCTAAAAGGGTGGTAGAAGGCTTAGGGGTATAGAATGATAAAGCACTCAATTCAACTTAAAGTTGTAAATAAGCTTCATCTATTTCTTTAATTAAAGTAGCAGTTATGACATGAAGCTTATCATAAACTTCAAAAATATTTTCCTCAGAATCTACTGAAACAGTTTCCTTTTTAGTTTCAATGAATGAAATAAAATCAGGATCTATAACAATACTATTTAAGTCACTTTCTGATTTGGTTCTAAATAAAGATTGTTCAAAATTTAAATCAAATTCTATGTCTTGTAATCTTGATAATTGTTTTGGAAGGGAAATTGCTTTGACTAATGGAATCTTATTACCTAAATCCTCTACTCTTTTATTTTTCTTTCCAATTATGTCAGGATTATCAAATATGACAGCAGGTTGTGGATCTGGATTTGACCTGGTATAGTAGACACTTCTGGAAGCCAAAATTACAATTTTTATGAAAATATACTCACAACTTATTAAAACAATATTAAGGTGAAAATATAATGAAAATATTTCCTTTAAGATCTATTTAAAACACCGAGGATTGGTTAGTCCCCAGTATGGTCATTAGAATGTTAACACTCTAGTAATGCTTAAATTTGTGATATTTTTAGTTTGAAGAATATTAGAGGTAACCACAAACCTAGTTTTAAGCTTTAGGATCTAGCCTTCCTAATGCTCATAGAGGGCTCTCTCTATAAGATTTAACTTTGTTGATTATATTTTATTTTAGGCTATTTATATGGGGCCAATTTTTTTTGGGGTTTTGATTTGGTTTGGTGGGGAAATCACTTAATTAGATGGATAGCTATAGATATGTTTCCCATTGGGAAAATGGAGTCAATGTGTGAAGCAGTCAAATCAGGCTTAAGGTCTAAAGGTAAATGTTCACGGGGCAAGATAACATAGTCACTTCAGATCTTTAAAGGCTAATGATGAAATGGTTTTGATCAGGATAAAGAGAAATGAAGGGTTCTTAATCAGGATAAGGAGTGAAAAGGAAGAGGTTAATCAAAATCGTGGAGAAATTAAGGGTTCCCTAGTTTGGATATCAGTAGAAAACATTTAAATGATAATCAGTCAATAACAGAGTGCTTTCAACAAATTCTAAAATAAAAATTCCTGATTATCATTAAAATTGATAACACATTCATAAATGGATTGAAAACATAAGAAAATTGACAAGATGACAAGTGAAATACTTCATTGTAGTGGCCCAACACATGAATCATGTAATATGATGCTTTATTTCCTATGATCCAGTCTTCTAACTTGAACATGATATAAAAAAACCCTTAGGTTTAGAATACTATAGCTACAGAAATGTTCAGCAATTAATCCACACTCGATACTTCAAATGATGAAGTATTTATACAAAAACTAGTACAAAATATCCTAGAATAAACATAGGAATTTTCCTTGGAAAATAAAATATCTTCATGCAAGAAGTTAGTGACAACTGCCTAACTAATTGATAGATGTCCTATTTATTGAAATAAAATAGCTTTTTGTTTGGATTTTGGCTGCAGCTGGACAGCTGTGATGTCCCTCACGTTGGCAGCTTTATCTTCAATATGTTTTGATCTTCATCCTTTCATCTGACACACTTTGATTGCATAAATTTTTTTACTGCTGATGTAAAAAAACAAAAAACTCTATTTTTATCTTTCATGCTCTGTCCTCACTGTAATTTTATCTTATAGTAAATCTGTTAACTTCTCCCAAAACTCAGCTTCTGGAAATTTAATCTTCATTAACCTTCTAAATTTTTCATCAGCTTCAGTGTATTTGGAAAATGTTGGTTTATTAACAAAAAGGTGTTTTACTTCATGCTGCAAATAAAAGTGATTTTCATGATTCTTATGCAAAACTTTCCCTGTTGGGATTCCCTTCCAATCTGATTTTTTTACCTGGTTTTTAGAAATTTCTCTCATCTTTTTGTTATAATCCTCCTGTTTCATCAATTTTTCATTGATTACCAGTGGATTAGGCAGTTCTTTTTGCCTTAAAATATCAATTTTTATCATGAATCTTGTAATTTTCATTTCCTTGTTTTGGCACTTTTCCTCTAATTGATTCATAAAGGTCTTCTTGGATATTACCTTTCTTACCTCAAGTATGGTGTCTTTTATGTCTGTAATTCCAATTTCATCCAATTCTTGTTTATTCTTGGAATTGAAACTTTTGACAATTTCCAATGCCTCTTCAGGTTTTTTACCTAGCTCATCATTGCTTCTTTTGCTACTTTCAATAAATCTTTTTGTTCATAAATATATATTGATGGCCAAGTATCATTAATTGCTTCAATGATATTGGACCATAATTGATTCTTAATATGTGCCATAGGTTCTTTCAAGGTTAATTCTTTTTCTAATTTCTTGAGTTGTTCATTCAACCTATTAGCCTTTTGATCTTCATTCTTGGCATTAATCTACGCAATATTTTTGGCATCATCAAGATTTTTAATTTGTTCCTTCAACCTGTTTATCTCATTGGTTTGTATGGACATGTCTTGCATTGCCTTTACCAATTTACTGGCCTCATCTGATTACTGGGTTGTTGTTGCTGAAGACTCAGTGGCAGAATTTGTTGAAGAATTTATTGGGACTGATGTAGCTAATGGAACATTTGGAGCTAGTTTTTCTGCTAGAGTAGATGGCACTGTTGTTGTAACCATAGGAATTACAGTGGCAGGGACTTCCTGTGCTTTGGTGCCTTATTTTTCTTGGACCAATTTGTCCATCTCAATCTCCATTTCTTTGATTTTAGCTATAAGCTGCAAAATAAGACTCATCATTTCATCTCTTTGATTAGATTCCTGCAAAATTTCCTTAGCTTGAGGATGCTCAGTGGGAGGCAGTTTCAACTATTTCTTAAGGGCAGCAATATCAACATTCTTCTTTTTATCAATTCCTCTGCAAATTTTATGTTCTGAGGGTCATACCCTACCTCAATCACTAATTCCTCCAATGATTTTATTCTAATATCCTTTGCATATGATGAATATTTCTACAGTTTGAGCTGATCTCTTACATTTATCAAGGTATTTTGAAGCTTTTGTGCACTCATTGCTTTAGTAGTCATTATGGAAAACAACATCTCTCCTGCTTGTTTATGGAATTCAATCTGGCCTAGAGGATGAATATCCTAGACTAGCACTTCAAAATCAACCTTTTTATAATTAGCTAATGTTTTTGGAGTTGTACTATGGGTTGAAGCACTATCATCAGCATTTTCTTGTTTTTGTAATCAAAGGCTGAAATTAGCCTGTTTTGTATGCTGGGAGGCTACTTTAAGTACTGAGAATATATTTCATTCTTTATTTGTTCATTTTTAGCTTTAATATCCTTGTACCTTTCCTTGATGTCCATATCCTTTTCTTCTATCTGCTTTGATGATGACATTTCTATACTATGTTGTTTTTTGATGAACTGTGTATTAGAAGTAGTTGGTTGTTGTTCATTTTCAACTACTGTAGGAGGTATAGTATCTTTATCTGGAATATCTGTGTCAATGACCTCAACAGTCTCTTTTTATTTTCTTGCATGATTGATCTTTGGATTTTTTTTGTACCTAAGTTTGAACTTGGTTTCTGTAGTGGTCTCAGTTGTGTAAGACCCTTCTTCCCTGTTTCTTTTCATACCTCTGTCTTCCTGAGCTGGAGTCTGCAAAATGCGACTAGTATCACTTTTCTTATCAGCTTCTACTGAGTATTTCTCAATATCAGGATTATTTTCATGAATGTATGGAGTTAATTTACATTTAACTCTCATTTTTTTTATTATACCAAAGGGATCATAATAGCAAAGAAAACTAGTGCTAAATTTGTATTCTAACAATTGTTTTTCTACTTCTGAACCTGCTTCTCTATTATTACATATGAATGGACCAACTTGATTTTTCAGTTTGAATTGGGTTTTATTCTTTGCAGTCAAGAAATTTACAACATCTGAGTTTAAAATATGTCTTATATATTCTAGAGAAAACAACCTCATGGGGATGTATTTTGGCAACTTGTAAGGAATGAGGTTTGACCCATAAACTCTGATTTCAGTGTGATTTTGGTATAAATACCAATCACTTGTCTTGCTTTGTTCAGAAAGCTGTAAAAATTTCTTAATTTCATTGTTGATCCTAGGCTGCACACTATTGTTTAGCAAATTTACCAATGGATGAATGAATGAATCTGTAAAATCTGCATAAGTAAACTCATCTGACTCCTTTCTGATCAAGGAAGTGCAGAATACAACAGATTGTGGACTTTCTTCCACGTCAAGCTTCTGAAGAGTTATAGGAAACTTTTCTGACTGAAAATAAAGGAACATGTGGAAAATAAATGAAGTATACCTAAAGACACCTTTAGTAGGTAGTTTGACTAGTTGTTCATGGATGTTATCAGCAATATACTTGGAAAAATTGAAGATAACTGCAGGGGGCTGGCCAAGTACAAAAATGGACATGAAACCAAGTATTAATGCATCAACATGTTCATCTTTGAAATATCAAAGGATAAAATATAGCATGGAAATAATGTGTCTAGTTCTTTCTAAGAATTTAGAAGAGGAGTATGGAGGGTTGAGCTTAGGGATTTCCACATATGATGGCACAAAAATTTGAAAATTTTGAAATCCCTTGGGAAAATCCAAGTCCAAATAGAACTTAGTGATATCTTCAATTGATAAAGGGACTTCATTAGGTTCGGGTTGTAATTGAAGCAATTGGTTGATAGATTCAGTTGTAATGGTAAACAATACTTCTTTTTTAGAATTCATAATGGTTCTTTGATCTAGCGAATAATAAGATTGCCATAATCTGATAGCCTCTAGGCACTGATGAGTGTGAGAAACAACATACTTAGGAAATCTTGATTCCCAAATAAACACATCATCTGCTTGGTCCAAGGATTTCTCTTGGCTCCAACAGTGGAGCTCAAGGAGGTTAAACTCTGTCATAAGATCTGTGATTTTAAATTCTACATCTTCCAAGGGAGTATGTTCTACATATACAATAGGGGGTTGTAGAGGGTTGATCACAATAGTGCTTTTGGATTCCATTGATTGGTTTTATTTATCAATTTAAACACCCTTGATCTTTAAAACTCTATTTTTAGGCCTGTGAAACACTTCTGTAAGATTAAATAGTTCATAGAAGAACTTTAAATATAACAAAGGTTATATATTTGACTGCAAAAGGTATAATTCGGATCACTCTGACTCAAAACTATTAATTTTGTATAAAAAACCAATTTCCTGACCTTTATAGCCTCCAAAAATGATATTAAGGGTTTACTGTGAAATTTCTTTGATGAAACAATCCTAAAACATCAAATTTTGAGCAAAAAGGGCTTCTGAGTACTGTAGAAAAGGATTTGGATGTCTCAGACGGCTTTTTAAGTCTGCAGATGGCTAAACTCGCTCCAAATTTGCTCTAAAATAGGTTAAAGCTTCAGAAACTATGGAAAATGCCCAGGGTTTGTATATCTGAATAATTAATGAAGAAAATGGGGTATTTTTTATGCATACAGGCTTCTAAAGGATTTAATTAACAGTAAACTCTTTCATATTGATGGATGAGTCTCTTTTTCTGAGGAATACCTGTGAAATTCAGAAATTAGTTGTGAAGAAGGGTTTTTGGAGGTTGAAAAGCTTTCAAAATCTTCTTCTGGCCTTTATATGCAATCTGGTGGCTTCACAGTGATTGTAGCAATCGATTTCAATGAATTATTTTTTTCATTGAGGTAAAATATAGGCGGAAGCGTATTTTTCTCATTTTGGGAAGGTTTTATGAGCAGAAATGGTAACAAAAGGATTGAAATGAGTGCATTCAGTTGTTTTTATAAAAAAAATTGTTTAAACAGTAATGCATTAACTGCCGGTCATTTCAAATTGTGGGCGGTTTGGGTGCGGGGGAGGGAATTACTGCCGAGCGGTTTTCGCACCTTCAAAATATGGTAAGTGGTATTGATTGAATCGATGCAATCCAACAAAAAAACAACGCGTGGAGGGGAGATAAAACATTAAAACAACTTTTATCACTAGTTTCGATTTTGTTATTGACCGCGCAATGAAATCTATGATGTTAGATTTACACCGTTAGATCTAGCGGAAAGGAGCGAGCGACTGAGATTACGTGATGAAGATGTGGGGTCAAAGGCATGGGGCCCGTGTTTATTTATGTGGCGGGTGTGAATTATATATTAAAACATAAGGTTTTAATATATAGTTTAGGCATAATATTTGATATGCGGGTTTAAGGTTTTATATAACCAATGTAATGCATATATGTGTAATGTTAACATAGGCAGGATATTTACATAATAGGAATAGTTTAAGCTATGGGAGCGGGAAATAATAATCACATGGGTAAAACAAACCATAGGTTAAAAATATAATATGGGTGGGAATAATATTAAAAGGGTTTAATATAATACGGGCTTAAAAATAAATAAGGAGCTAATATATAAAGTTAATTATTAGTAAAAATGAAGTGCATTGAGGGAAAATATACTAATCTTAGTATAAAACATGATATAGGAACAAATTTCATTGTTGTGGGTTCCTTCATAGTGTTTTTACACATAGGATATAGTATTTGTTTTGGGTTTTTTTGGTTAAAAGGGAAATTAGTTAAAGGGATTTATTTTTCCTTAAGTAAAATGAGTTTTATACTTAGGAAAAAAGGGGATTTTTTGCTAAGGAAGATAAATGATGATAGGAAAAGGAAAAATGAAGGGGAAATAATGAAAATGGTAGGGATGAAGTAATTTTACAAGGTAATGACTTTTTGAAGGGAGTTAGTGACTGAATTGATCAATCTCTGCTTATTCATGAATGTAAAAATTGCTTATGCCTACCCTTATGCTACCCTAACATTTTTTCTTCATTTACCTGGGTGCATTTGAGCTTGCAAATCCTTGTTCATTTTTCTTTCAAAACAACAAACTAACTAATTCTATCCTTATTTCTTCCAAGGGCTCAGATTAAAATGTTGAGCTCCTTATTTATTCTCTACCTAACTATTGATCTGCCAAGATGTTTGGCTAGATATTTATTCTCTATCTAATAACATGAAATTTAAAGCATGAAAAAGTCAAGATTAAGCTATTTGACTTATCCTGGATTATGGCATTGTAACAAGCTCCACATAATCATTTATTTTGCAGTAAAATTAACAGTAGTGGAATTTGTATTTGCATCACTTTCATGTTTTATTTTTATCTCTTTTTTGTTTGGGGTCCATTTTTTTATTCTTTTTTATCTTTTTTCTTTCAAGTCCTTTGATTTTTCTTTTAGGAATTTTACCCTCTTTACCTTTTTTATTTTTCTAATATGGGAAAACAATTTGCAGAAAGAAAAGTATGTACATATTACAAGGCTAATCAAAGTCAATTAAAAAATTATGAAGCCTATTATTATAGTACCCTAAAACAGCTATCACGATAAACCATAGTTGTAGCGTAATAGCTAGAGGACAAGTCAGCAATAGGATTTGACAGGATCCAGTCAGCGGTGCAATTATAATAGCATTTTTCCAGCGGGTCTGTAATAGCAACGTGTAACAGCATCATGGTGTAAAAAGCTCATTGTAAAAACACACCCTTAACTGCTCCTATATGCCTCGTGCTCGAGATCTTTTGTGCTACAAATGACATCTGGAAAGGCAACACAAAGACCATAGATATTCTCCAAACATTCATCCTCAATTAGTCATAAAAAAGGCACGATATATCATAATAATTTATGAAATGGAAGAGTAATGAAAATAAGGTGAAACAACACAAGTTAAGATAGAAAGGTAGGAAAAAGAGGCAAAGATAGCCCCATTGGTTATAGTCATGAGGAAAAAATAGGGAAAACAAATGTAGGAAAAGTGTGCAAAACTAGCACCCAACAATACTCAAATTGATTTGAATTTTGAACAAAGTTTATTCAAATATGAATGAGAGAACAACCTAACAAAAATAATTTTTGATCAAGCTAAGTTAGAATCCTCTATTCCTTTTCAGAAATAAAGTTTATTAGAAGCATACATGGATATTTTGACACAGTTTCATAAGCTAAAACATCTAGTGTATCAACTACAATAAGTTGCTTCTAAGCCCTCCAAATTTTAGCATTATGTCCCAGTTGTTTCTTCGCCAACACTTCCCAATAGTTTTTCCCCAACACTTTCTTCTCCACTACATATTCCATTGTCTTCTGCTCCTGTTGTTTCTATTTTTTTTACCCATACATCCTCATCAAATTTTCAAACAAAAATCTCCTTACCTCCCTTATCGTCATTTCAGATCCCAAAACTTGGTACAAGTCCATCTCACATAGTCATGGCTGCTCGCTATGATCCATTGAATTTACAGGGTCCATAACATGATTTTCCACATAATTATGGTTAGCGTTTTCCCCAATTTGATGGTACAAGAGTTATTACAACACAACTACACCTTAATAATTTGAATGAATTCATAGACCTAGAAGAGGTATACCATGAGGATGCTAAAATGAGAATTTTTTCTTAGATTTTTTTCGGGTGGGGTTAAAAGATGGTAAATAAGTATGTTAGTTGGGAGCATTTCCAATTTCCAGTAGCTCGAGAAAATTTTCCTTTCTTGATGGGAAATAAATAAGAACCCTCTGCAAATATTAGTTGAGTATCACAACTTTAAGAGACCTCCATGAGAACCAAATCAGGATTTTTCAACAAGATTTAATAAGGTGTATAATTCAATACCAACTAAAATCAAACCCTCTCAAGGGTTGGATTTACTTCATTACCAAGATGGATTTGCTAATAAGCTTGAATATCATCTTAGAGAAAGGAATCAAACTAATTTGGAGGATATGCAGAAAATTGTTGTTCGAGTGGAAGCGAATCTATTGAACAAAAAGGCCAAAATGAAAGCTGAAAGGAGATGGGTAGTTAAAGAGGAGGTTTCACCATCATCCGATAACAAGTTAGATGTTTTACTGAAAACAATGGAAAATTTGGTTGAAAGGTTAAATTTGGAAAACAAAGAAATTGGTAGAGAACAACAACCTCCCCCTCAAGTAATAAATCCAAATTTTTGAAGACCTAAAGTCCAAATAAAGCAAAGAGAACATAGAAATCAGTGATATCATCAACAAATAAGGCATTCTTTACAAGATAATTTTGCAAAATATGAATAAGTAATATAAGATCAAGATTAGATACACTATTTTGGTGAATAAGAGGACATTATATTTTCGACAAAAGAATAATAAGACTTGTTCTTTCAGCCATAGGAATATATCATGCATATGGAATCAAAAGATTACAAAATGGGGTGCCAAAATGAAATCATGGAAGTGCAAAGAGACTATAACTTGAGAAACAAAAAGGTTCCAATAAATCCTCCAAAGAAAGGCCAAGTTGATGTACCTTTTTCCATCCAGAAGAAAGTTGATCCTACAAAATAGATTTCAGAAAAGAAAGACATAACCATCAAATAGGTAGAGAAATTTCAATATACTTTCAATTTATTAAATGAAATATCTAAAATAAAAATATCTATTCCATTTAATGAACTGATCAAGAATGAAACATATAAGAGCCAGATTGTTAAATCACTAAAGATAGGTGATGTTTCAGATACTGTTAATTTGAATGATGATCATCCTGAAATTCTATTTGGTCCAAAAGTTGAAGGTGAAAACACTAAGATTTTGATGAGCTGCTACCAATTTTCAGAGTGTAATAAGTCATGAGTCAGTCATGATTCATTCATGAGTCAATCATGAGGCAGTTATGTGTAGGTCAATATTAAACAAAGCCTAGTGGTCAGACTACTAGTCTATGGTGTTCTTTGGCACCTCAGAGGGAGGATTCCATTTCCATTGGAACCAATGTTAGTGTCCTATATTATAGTATTAAAAATAAGTTGGTCCTTTAAATTTATTTTGGTAAATGTGTAAAGGTTTTTCTATGATATATTAGAGATCGATTTATTGTTATTTGTAAATAATGTTGTTGGAAATACTGAGAGGGGGTGAATCAGTATTTATTTTCAATTGTTATGTTTACTAGTTAAGGTTCTTCACAATTATAATCAGAAAAATAAATAATAAGAATTTTATAAGGAACAAGAGAGGACACCAATCCTCCTTTTACAAAATTTTGAATACAATGATGTATGAGGGCTCCAACCCTTCAAAATACCACGCTCCAACCTGTTTTCAAGCTCCAACTTGGCTTTTTTCAGGCTCCAACCTCTAGGGCTCCAATCTTATCTTTCTCAAGGCTCCAACCTTGTTTTAGAGGCTCCAACCCTTTAATTTTTTAATAAGCAAAATGAATAAGCGACTTACATTAATTTCTCCACAAGTATGTACCCAAATTCCAATTTTTCCATTGAATACTCTTTAGTGTCCAAAGCTTCACTTGTCCAAACACTTCAAATAGTTATTTGTCCAAGGTTCCAAATGCTTCCAATTATTTGACTATCCAAGGCTTCAAATTCTTGATTGTTCAATTCTCCAAAGCATAGATAATATCCTTCCATAGGTGAATCATTTTAGAACGATCACATGTTTGAGCTTAAGGCTTCAAGCCTTGACTATTTGAGCCTCCATGGAAATATGACTCAACCTCTCCAAAAATATGTAAGCCTTCACTGAGCCTTATCAAGTCTATTATACCTCCGCTATTTATCTGAACTCCAAGTAAAGGTCACTAATATACAATCAAATAAGAGGTTCAATGACATAGTTTGAAATACCAATGATGTTCGAATGTGTTCTTGGTGTCACAAGTTCAAGATACTACACCACATATCTGATTTTTTAACATTGGTTGAGGCTTTAACACAGGTTTGAGCTATGTCCTGAAGCAACTCCATAAGTTTGAGCCATGTCCTGAAGCTACTCCATAGGTCTGAGACTTTTTTCCACAACTTTGTGCCCTTTAAACACTGATATGAGCCTTTTTTCCATAGGTTTTTGTCCTTTTAACATTGGTGTGACACTCAATTCACATATTTTTTTTTTTTCTGAGGTATGGAAGGTATCCACAAAAATAGCTGAAGTTTTCTAGCAATCTCTCTTGTCTAAGGCTGCAAAATAGGTCTGGTGTATGGTGGGTTCATTTGTGTGAGATGTGAGGTCTTCACTCAAAAAATCTGAGGCTTGTAATCTTAGATTCTTATTATATGTCTAAGATATCAGTCCTTTAGTCTAAGCTACGGTATTTTAGTTCGAGCCACAATCTTTTTCCAAATATATTTAACCTTATATTTCTCCTTCCTCGACCTCCTTTAGTTCACAAGGCATGAACTATATGTGTTGTGTTATACTCTGAAATATCTTCACCAAATTGACAATATAAATAAATTATATACACTTGTATTTATAGTGATTTTTGACTATCACTGAAGGGACGTGTCTCATGGTGGTCAAGACGACTTAGATAGGAGACTTAGATAAGCTGGGGGAATAATATGATATATCAACTTAAAAATTCATTTTCTCCCAGTCTAAGGGGAGTTAGACGGTGAGTGATGGCTCATTAGAAAAGGGAAAGAGCTATACACTGTTGAAGGAGTCATTATAATATGATGTCTTCGAGATGTCAAAAAATATTTTTCTTTATGCCTATTCAAGAATTATAGTACAAACCTTGGGGTTTTCTGGATTATTCATGCATAAGATCATTAGGACTAGGATAAGGGTTAGGGAATCTTCATTATGTCTCCAAGTGTGGTCTCAAACAACCATCCATTTCATCAAGTGTAATCATCTATGACATCAAGTGTTATCATCTATGTCATCATGACCTTAAATAGTGATCATATTGACATCAATGACAATTAATGACCAACAAATGTAAGATTTTATTACTGATTCAATTATTTTAGAGTTTGGTAAATCTAATGTAAAGATAGTTATTGATTCCCTAAAGATTGATTTAAGCGATTCTATGGTTGGTGTCTCATACAAAATCATGAGTGAGGTCATAGTGAGTCTTGTATTCTCATCATTGGAACAAATTAGTGAGGTCAAGATAGTCATTTAGTTTGTCAAATCAAATCGTTCTATGACATCACCTCTAGTACAATGGTTATGATATGTGTTGTGCATATTTCAGTTGTTGCGTTTTCGTGAATAAAGATCCAAATCGCAATGATTTTTCTTGAAAGGTGGGTTTGGTCACCTTAGGAGTTAAAAATTTTTATTTAGCATCGAAGATACCGAAGATCCATTCTTTGTTCCATCAAAATAATTTTGGATATCATTTGGAGTTCATTGTGCTAAGTCTTCACAGGAGGTGTTGCACTTAGAGACAATCATTGAACTTTTTCAGGAGAAGAGGTTATTTCTACTCCCAAATTCCAATTCCTCTTTATTGAATGATTTGACTTGTATCTTATCCAATTTTCCCTTACTCGTGGAATAAAATGGTCAGATGACCTTGTAAATTTCAAACCCTAAGCTCGCTATGTTTTCTTTATTATGTCTGGAGAATGCATTGCGCTTCCACACAATCAACATTTTGACCATAAAATTTGTATCTAAATTTTATGTAGTTTTTTTTTATGGTCATGGTAAATGTCCTAGGTGTTTAGGAGCTTTGAAACTCGTTTTAGTAATTGTATTCAATTTAATATGCTTGATAAAGCCTTAGTCAAAACAATTTCCTAGTTTCTAGAGAAGTGGTTATATATTCGTTGTTGAAGGTAGAAACTGAAACCTTTTTTGGGGAATCTGGTTCCTAACGGAAAGATCGAATTGTTTTTTTATCTATATATGATGCAATTTTGATGAAGTAAAAGGTTGGTTAGGGTTAGAGAAAGAAATCAATGTGAATTGTACATTTTATTAAAAATTTCAGTGAATGAATACGAGAGAGGTATTCTTTTACAAGGATTCACGTGTCAATTTCTAATGGTGATGTTTTCTCCTATGTATGTGATTATTTACTTTGTTACAATCATGTGTTTTGTTATATATTCATGTTTAGTGTGGAAAGGATTTATTTCAGGGTTCACTATCAAAGTGATTTATTATAGCTTACTGAACACTTAATGTTTTTCTTGCTTAATGACATTTATAATTTATCCTCAATTTAGATGACTTAGATGTCATTACTCTACCATTTATCTTCTCACCATCTCTACAACAAATTTTGATAAAAACACGAGAAGGATTTCATACCTTTCCCCTATCTAAATATTCCTCAATTTTCCTCTCACTGAAAATCATTAACACCATATGACTCCATGCCCAATGGATTTTCCTTCTTCCCAGCTAAAAAACTATTAAATCCTATTTTCCCTTTCATATTAACACCTAGCCTAAAAACCGAAGACAAACAATCATCTAGGTCACTGAAGATTCAGAAAGAGATAGCCCTCTTTGAAGCTAGAAGGGCTAGATCCCAAATTTAAAGTAGTTTTTGGTTACCTTTGGGTTCCTCTCCTTAGCCTGGAGGAATTATGAAGTGCTAACACTAATCTTAGCTACTCTTGATCACTCTTGATTACACTCTTAGCTCTTTGGAGGAGAAGGAGAGAGAGAGCACTACAATAAGAGAAGTGAACACTTGGACACAAGCAAGCAAAGGAAAAGAATGAAAGCAAGGGAGTGCAAGGAGAAGATTTAAAGAGAAACTACAATAGGGGGATTTTGAAGGTAATAGATTGCATGTGTGATCTCCTTGTTGGGATTTGAATGCATGGTGCATGAATTTGTTTATTTCGTCATTTTTTTTCATTGGTAATGGGATTTCCTAGATTAGCGGTGGTTACAACCTTTCCTTTGCCATTTCCTGGATAGCCATGGTGTGTTGGGATTCAGTCTTGGTTGAAATTTGGATTGCTAGAAGATTTTGGATCCGAGTGAGGTGGTCTCTGTAAAATCCAAAGAATTGGGAGTGGAGATGGTTTTCTCTAGGAATCCCTTGATTAGTGGGTGGCGATAGAAAAATTACCTTGGGTATCGTGAAGAAATTCCGAGGCATCCTGTTATCACTCCTAATTTTGTGAGTCGTTACTTAACATGGTCATACAGTTCACTCCTTCGAAGGGGTAAGCTCTCCTTAAGCCTTTTCAAGTTGGCATAGGAAATTTCATTTTCTCATACTTAACCCATCCTAAGTTTCAATACCACCCTCATTTCATCTCAAAACCATCTCCATATAGGTCACATCATGTTCCATCAGTCATAATTTTCTAATATATTTGATTTCCCAAGCTTAAAACTCCGAAAAAGGTCATTTTAGCTAAGAATCCCTACTTTTGTTGTGAATTCAGTGTAAAATAAGTAGAAAATGCTACAAAACTGTTGCTAGTTTCGTAGCGAATATGAAGCATTTCTCTGTTTTCTGAATTTGAGCAGTCAACTTCAAGGGCAGTTTCTGGGCAAATAAATAAGTACTTTAAGAAACTGATATCAAGTAACAATAAGCTCTTTCAATTTTCTCAAAGGTGCTACAGATTGGGATCCTTTTTGGCAAAACTGCAAATTTATGTAATTGAATATTTTTAGTAATACAGAGACTTGTTTCTTGACCAACCTGAGATTCTAATTGAGTTTTTAGTGCCTATATTATATTATCTTTTATGTGTATCATTTGCAGTGGTTTTAATCTTTAATACTAAGAATTCATTCATGTATTGCTCTGACTTCATTTATAGATGAATTGAATGTGTAATTTCCTATTTCATGTGTGTGTACTTCTGCTAAAAACTCTTATCTGCCTCAAGTTCCATGTCAAGTGACCTTACTACTGAGCTACTAAACTTGTTGAATCGATAAGCGAATGTTTGCATACTGATGTTCTTTTAAACCTACATTTATCACAAACAAGTCATTTTATAAGTAGAGTTAGCCATCTAGTTTATCCTTATCAAATATCATTAACCTTTTTTGAGATAGACCTCTCAGAATGAAGAGGCTAAGCTTCAGTCACAAGTTGGTTTGAAACAGTTACATAAATTTGTCTGGTTAGCATCCAATAAGGTGCAATTTTGTGATAACATTTTGGTGCATCTGCTGGGAGTCTGAAGATATACATCTCCCGAAATTTTGAAACTGAACTCTTGAAGGTAGCAGGAGTTCAGAATTTTTTCGAGGTTGCAACTACCTTGGCAACTCCATTGTTGAAGAATTCAAAATTTCATAGATTCATGGTGATTCCACTGGACATATGGAGAACTCAGATTTTTTCAATCTTGTTTCAAGGTATGCATGTATATATTTTTCAAAAATTTATGGCTTCCCAAATCCTCTTCCCAAGGATGCATATTTTTTAAGGAATGGTCCAAAATTTAATGGAGAAAATTTGAGTTTGACTTTGAAGCATATATCAGATTTCTATGACTTTATTGAGCTTCTTAGAGTCAAACATGAAGATGTTTTCATTATATTGTTCTATGATTCATTTCAAGGGAAATGTAAACAGTGGATTGAAAGCTTTCCTGTCAGGTCTATTAAGTCATTTGCAGATTTTTGGTTTATGTTTTTGGAAGAATGGATAGACAGAACAGATTTGGTGGCAGACTCTCCTTCAATTCAAGGTTTTAAACAATGGAATGAGTATCATATTAATGAGGAAGTAGATGAAATTTTTTCTTTGTTCTTTTCTTCTTATCTAAAATCATTTGAGTGCAAGCTGTCATAAGATAAGACTCAATTTTTGGATGAAGTTGCTAAGAAAATTGAGAAATACATTAAAGTTTTAGAAGGTCAAATTAAATCTTATAGGCTTCATGATCAAGATCAGTCTTTTCAAAAAAATTTCATGCCAGAACATAAAGAGAGAGTGTTGCTACCTTTCTCTTTTGAGATTGAGGAAGAATACCTTGTTCTTGAAAATAAGTTTGAAAATCAGTTTGATAGCACACAATTGGAATCTTGTGTTGCTGAGCAAAGCATATATGAGTTTTCCAAAACTGCAGAATGTCTTGAGAATCATCAAACATATTATGTCTTCTATGATCCTATAGCTAACTACATGGAAGAGTTCTATAGTCCAAATTTCCGGTTGTGTTTTCACTATGAAGATCAAATACATCTTATATTGCCTTGGTTATTTCAGTATCATGTTCACTTTTGGTTCAAGCGGAGTCAAGAGGTTCAAGAGTAAAATCAGATCAATGACAGGCTGCATTGGAAGTTTCATGTTGCTTGATCAAACATGAAGATTGAAGTTGTTAGGGTAGGTAGGAATGTGTGTGAAAAAGCTCAAGTAAACTGAGCATCTTTTCAGTAGGTACAAATTTGGATTTTCAACAGTAATCATCAAGCTTGAGCCCAAGGTGAGGGCCATTAGAGTTTGAAGGAAGCTTGGCAAATTTTAGAGTTTTTATTTCTAAGAATATGGATGGCACTGGAACTACAGGTTCTTTGGTGTACCACAGGGGCACACCATCCAAAGTGGAGCCACTATTGTCACTCCTAATTTTATGAGTCATTACTTGACATGGTAATACATTTCACTCCTTCGAAAGGGTAAGGTCTCCTTTCAAAATCTTCAAGTTGGCATAGGAAATTTCATTTTTTCATACTTAACCTATCCTAAGTTTCAAGTGTTGGGAAAAATACTGAGAGGGGGGGGGTGAATCATTATTTAGGGCATACTCAAAACTTTTCACTTTTTCTTACTTCTAAAACCCATACGCTACTTTCTTGATACATACTCACGTATATACGCGGATACCCTTTATGAAACTCGCGTATACATAGAGATCTAATTATGCCATTAATTCTACACTTGTATCATTCCCTCATTCATTCATCATATGTTCAATAAACAGTAAACATGTGCAGTAAGAACAGAATAAACCATCACACATAAGCATCACACATGAACACCAGGATTTTTAGGTGGAAACCCAAGTCGGGAGAAACCACCGCTGCCGTTGCTCAGCCTTCAATATTTTATTATAAAGAAAACATCTTACAACATATGTGCTGGCGCAGCCTCCTACCAGCACGCAGGCACCCACCTGTGCTCGTTTACCAGCCTCTCCTGGAAGGGAGCAACGACCCCCTGCTCTCATTTACCAGCCTCTCCTGGAAGGGAGCTACGACCCCCTGATCTCGTTTACCAGCCTCACCTGGAAGGGAGCTACAACCCCCTAACTGAAGGCTACAACCCTCAGCTCCACCATGGACCATGTTTCATCAATTTTCACACTGGATCCAACCAACTTCAATAGAGCACAACTTGCAGGCCACGTTTCATCATATTTTCAGACTGGACCCACTCCACACATTTAAGCTCAATCATATAACCAAACTGATACAGACAACTCAGAATTGTAGAATACAGATAGCAATAACTCAGCAGAACAGATCAGACATTTCATAACCCATGCTTCAGCAAACCCTAGTTTGCATACGCGCTTTCCTTTCACTGATACCGCGTATACACGCGCTTCAGTTCACATAATCCTGCGTACACATCTATTCATACTTCAGGACAGATACGCGCTTCCACTATGATAAACTAGCGTATAGATCTTCAATCATTACAGAGCTGCATACTTCTTTAGATCAGATATTTAGTTCAGATTTAACCCTTCACTTCAGACAGATGGTCGCCTCATCTCAGATTTAGACATTTCATGAACAGATCTAGAAAATACAAATACATTTCAGATCTAGATACCCTTCTTCATCATTGGTGCATCATGCATTCAGATCTTTCATTCAACTGTAACCCTTTCCATTTAGATATACTTCAGAGAGAAGTATTCATTCAAGCTCAGACATCTTGCACCCATACTCATGATTTGCACAATGAATTTCTTCTCTTTATATAGGTTTACCCTTTTTCAATACCATGAGCCAAAACCACATTACTTCCGATGGTATTCCTGGACGGGGTCATTTAGACGAATCATTACCCAATACAATGGGTCAATACCATGGTGGTTACCCCTATTTTTGCACTTTATGAGCACTTTTTCCCATACGCGACTTGGCACGTTGTTTCCAGCGTGCATATGCGACTTCTCCTAGACAAATCCGCGTATTCCTTGAGACATACTCTTTTCATCATAGATCTAGCACATATTGAATTCCTTTCTTCATTAATTTCTGTACTCTCTGTAGATACATCAGATTTACATCATTTGACAGGTTCATCAAGACATATTCTATCAAGCACAACTTCATCAAGTAGGTTGCCATCATCTTCATCAAGTGGGTTGTCATTCAAGGACAACACTCTATCAAGTGGGTTGTCATCAAGGACAACACTCAGCATCATATTTCCAACAAACATCATATCACATCATATTTACATCATTTACCAAGTCCATCAAGTCAAGAATAACTTCATCAGGTGGATTGCCATCAAGGACAACACATGCCAACAATCTCATGTCTTCATCTTCATTGAGTGGGTTGCCATCAAGGACAACACTCTGCATCATATTGCCAACAATCTCCCCCTTTGGACTTGATGGCAACCACGATGGTGTTTGATCACCACAACAGATAGGTACATTAAGAATACAATGACACCATGTCACTCTCCCCATTCTTTGACACCATTCTTTCTCTCCATTTCAAACACCATGTCACTCTCCCCCTTTGACATCAAGGGCAAAGGGCAGATAAAAACCAACATACTCTCCCCCTTTTCTCCTCATGTGGAAGAAGCGTTCTGCAGATCTGATGTATACTGAAGTGACCAAGCTCCCCCTAAGTTCATGCTGAATCTTCAAACATATTTTTCAATGAGGTACATGACTCTATGAACTTCCTATCACACAAGACGCATACTTACATCAAAGATCCAACCAAGTGGATTTACATATGAGACCTAAATACCCAACCAAGTGGGTTTACACATCTTAACTCAACTACCCAACCAAGTGGGTTTACAAATTTGACTCAGCTACCCAACCAAGTGGGTTTACAAAATTTGTCAAGTCCTTACATGACTGAAAATTACAATTTTACATTATGGGTCTCAATAAGAACTTTTCATCAAAATACAAATATGACCATTTATGACCAAGACCAGAAAAACCTCAAGAGAGATCATATATCAGAACCACCATAATGCCAACAATGCATTATACTCAGCAAGACTAGGGCTCCCCCTGAAAATGTGCATCCGAACATCCTTTCCATATGACTAAGGCTCCCCCTTAGTTTGTGCATCCTGAACACTTTCAACCAATCATCAAGGCATATTTAAAACATCAGAGATTGAAATAGTATTATAAGAGCTGGAACATCACCAGAGATACTAGAGATACCAAACAGCACTGCAGCTGTGCTGAAGAGAGCTGACCCCAAACAGAAATTTGTCAGCAATCAGACATACGCGATTTTCTATGCATGAACTCGCGTATATACGCGACTGTGTTTCAGGAAATTCGCGTATCCAATACCATCTTCTATACTTTAACCAGATCTGATCCTCTGTGAGAAAAAGACAGTGTTCAGCTTCTTTCTGAGATATTTGAATGCTTCCCTGGAATACAGATAGAACAGAGTAGTTGTGTCTTCAAGCGTCATCCAATGGTTGTAGCATAAGTACATTAGTAACCAAGTCTTCAGATTCTTTGCAGCATCAATACATTCTTTCCAAGAGAAATTATCATACCAGAACAACATCTTCAAATATGTGTCAAGCAAACATCCATGTGGTCCAATATCATCAAGATCTTCAAGATTTAACATGATGTAACATATGTAGGAAAAAGGTTTCAACCATAGTAACAAACTCTGCATGATCTATTCTTATCTCTGAATCATAAGACTTCCAATTCATCCATGTGTGAGCACAAAAGATACTTTTCAACAAACAAGGCTCAAAATCTCATCATAATAAACCATATACCGAGTTATCATCATTTGAGCATGAGTATCAAAGAATAAGCAGTCATAGTGCCAACAATGCAATTATTAGTATTCAACCTGCTGCTCCCCCTGAACCAGTGCTCCTCCTTAACTTGTGCAACCTGAATACATTCATCAGCAAGTCATTAGCAACAATCTCTGCATGAACTATCCTTATCTCCGAATTATAAGACTTTCATCTCAGCAACGAATACTCTTCATCAAAATCAAATAGGACTCATCCATAATCTTCAACATAAGAAGCCAAGTATCATATCATAATTTAGAACTGAGAAACTAAGCTGATACTGAGTCAATAATACAGTTATTAACAGTCAGACTGATGCTCCCCCTGAACCTCTGCTCCTGATCTTCAGCTGTCATCCCAATTCTCTTATCATAAATGCATACGCGACTGTGTCTGCTGAAACTCGCGTGTATACACGACTTTTGTTCATCTAACCCGCGTATGGAAAGTGAAGCATAGAAATTTTTCACATTCCTTCATCTCCCCCTGAATTTGTCCTTCTTGTACCTGTCTTCTTCATATCAGATGCTCTGTCAGAAATACATATAACCAGAATAATCAAATCAACCATGAGAGTCATCATTCATTGCTCCCCCTGTGACGATTCATTACTAAATCTCATAATGTATCCCACATCATTCCTGCAGTCAACAAGAGAAGTAAGCTTCAGAAGCGGATGACTACAGTAGGGTCAGAATTCCCTACGTTTCTAATTGGTCCTCCTTCTTTTTCCAAATTTGCTTGAACTTCCTAACTGTGTGCTGAAAATTGTCCACTTTCTCAGATTTGTTCAACCTGCATTCCTTTTCTACATGTCCATACTTGTTACAAGAATAACATCTCATGTGTCCAGAGAAATAAGCATAAGAATCATAATGAGTATTTCTAATCTCCCTCCTTTTACAATCAGCTGCTTTATGTCCATACTTGTTACATGAAAAGCAATATCCCTTGAAGAAACCAGAGTACCTTTCTATGTAGGAACTGTTTGATTGAGGCTGAAATGATCTGCTCCTGCAATTTGCTGCAACATGCCCATAATTATGACATTTAAAGCATTCAACATTATTGACAGATTTCCTTTGAGATTTCATCATTGTTGGTTGACCTTTTGTCTCTTTCAACACTTCAGGTTTTGCATTGACATCCTCTGAATTTTTAACACTTCCTTGTGAGCTAGATTCTCCTTTAACAGTTTCATGGAAACCAAGACCAAGTTTGATAGCAGGAGACCTTTGATTACTCAGAATATTGTCCAAAATATTAGTACTATCTTGAAACCTCAAAAGTTAACCTTTTCTTCTAATTTACCTTTGAGAATGTTTACCTCAACCTCCAAGGCTTGACATTTCTTTGTCATGATTTCTTCTTTCCTTCTTCCATCTTCTACTTGATCCTTCAGATTTAGAATCTCTTCTTTCAACCAATTTTCGTTTTCTTCACATGTTTGTTGTAGCTCTTCATTCTTCTTATTTGATTTTTCCAGATCTTCTTTGAGAGAGATGATTTCTGCTTCAAGGCCTTCCTTTTCAAATGGTTGTAGAGGTTCCTCATTCTTCTTACTTGATGCTTCAAGATCACTTGCAGAGAGATGATTGCAGCTTCAAGTCCTTCATTCTTCTTGCTTGATTTTTTGAGATCTGCATTTAGATCGTTGATTTCTGCTTCTAGTCCTTTAATTCGATTGGATGCATAAGTATGAAACCTTTGATACTTGTCCACCTGTCCATTCAGCATTTCTATTTGTTTTTCCATTTGAGAGATCATATCTTTGTAGATAGTTTCTTGCTTATTAGATGAACTTTGTAGTTCTTCAACTTTAATCTTGAGAGCTTCTTCTAGATACACAACTTTACTTTCACTATCTTCACTATTGTTTGCACAAACAAGATTATTACAAGGACCCCAATCACTACCTGATTCATCTTCTTCAATTTCTGCTATACATGTTTTCTGAGATATCTCCTTGCTTCAAGTAGCCTTCTTCTTTTGCTTCTTTGCCATGAGCACTTTTAGATCATGGTCAGAATCTTCTTCATCTTCACTCGACACTTCATCATCATCTTCATTTGCATAATAACTCTTCCTCTTTTCAAATTGTTTCCCTTTACCACGTTTTTCTCTATAAGGACATTTAGCAGCATAGTGACCAACTTTTCCACACTCAAAACATTTGAGGGGAAGCTTACCTTTGAATCTTCCAGTACCTAGTTGGAGTTTTCTCACAAAATTCGCTTCTTCTTCTTCGGATATATAGCTGGTTTCTTTGACAACTTCCTTTTCTTTTCCTTTTGCAGATACCTTAAAAGCAGCTTCTTTGATTTGAGAAGGACCTCCTTGTCTCATTTCAAAAGCAGTCAGAATACCATGTAATTGAACAATAGTAAGATTTTGCAAATCTTGCCTTTCTTCAATAGCTGAAACTTTAGAGTCAAATTTTGAAGTCAAGGATCTTAAGACCTTTTCCACCAGAGTAGTATCAGTTATGGTTTCACCCAAATTTCTCATTCGATTTACAATATCGTCCAGACGTAGGAAGAAATGGGCAATACTCTCATCACTATGCATCTTCAAATTTTCATATTCAATTCTAAGAGTTTGGAGTTTTGCACTTTTTACCTTTGTATCTCCTTCATAACTCAGAATAAGAAGAAATGAGCAATACTCTCATCACTATGCATCTTCAAATTTTCATATTCAATTCTAAGAGTTTGGAGTTTTGCACTTTTTACCTTTGTATCTCCTTCATAACTCAGAATGATTTTGTCCCATATTTCTTTTGCTGAATTTAGCTGCATCACTTTAGCAAATTCTGATTCAGACATGCTTCCTAATAGGACATTGACTGCTTTGGCATTGATTTCATATTTCTTCCTTTCTGCTGCATCAGTAGGAATACTAGCTGGATACTGATAACCTTATTTCACGATTTCCCATACTTCTGCACCAAGACTTTGCAGATATACTTTTGTTCGTACCTTCCAGAATATCAGATTGCTTCCATTGAATAGAGGTGGCTTTATAGACATTACTCCTTCAAGACTTTCCATTGTGACAGATCTCCTTCAAGCGATCAAGCTTCTGCAGAAGAACCTGCTCTGATACCAATTGTTGGGAAAAATACTGAGAGGGGGGGTGGGGGGGGGTGAATCAGTATTCAGGGCATATTCAAAACTTTTTACTTTTCCTTACTTCAAAACCCATACGCTACTTTGATGAATCCAACTAGCGTATACACGCAGATCTCCTTCATTAAACTCGCGTATACACAGAGATCATATTATGTAATTAAATCTTTACTTAGATCTATGCAACATTCATTCTTCTGATGTTTAGTTAACAGTAAACATGTGCAGTAATAACAGAATAAATCATCACATATAAGCATCACACATGAACACCGGGATTTTAGGTGGAAACCCAAGTCGGGAGAAAACCACCGCTGCCGTTGCTCAGCCTTCAATATTTTATTATAGAGAAAACATCTTACAACATATGTGCTGGTGCAGACTCCTACCAGCACGCAGGCACCCACCTGCGCTCGTTTACCAGCCTCTCCTGGAAGGGAGCTACGACCCCCTGACTCGTTTACCAGCCTCTCATGGAAGGGAGCTACGACCCCCCGATCTCGTTTACCAGCCTCACCTGGAAGGGAGCTACGACCCCCTGACTGAAGGCTACAACCCTCAGCACCACCTTGGACCACGTTTCATCAATTTTCACACTGGATCCAACAACTTCAAAAGAGCACAACTTGTAGGCCATGTTTCATCATATTTTCAGACTGGACCCACTCCATACATTTAAGCACAGTCAACCATGAAACAGATACATATAACTCACTGACAGATATCAGTAAACCAGCAGAACAGATCAGACATTTCTTACCACAGACTTCAACAAACCCTAGTTTGCATACGCGCTTTCCTTTCTCTGATGTCGCGTATATACGCGCTTCCGTTCACATAAACCAGCGTATACTTCTGTACATATTACAGAGCTAATTTTATTGCGCATACGCGCTTTCTCTTCAGCGAAGCCGCGTATATACGCGCTTCCTCTTCGGCGAACTAGCGTATGGATCTTGATCATTTCGGAAGTGCATACTTCTTTGAATCGAGATGTCGGTTCAGATTTAACCCTTCACTTCAGACAGATGTTCGCCTCATCTCAGATCTAGACATTTCATGAACAGATCTAGAAGATACAAATACATTTCAGATCTAGATACCCTTCTTCATCATTGGTGCATCATGCATTCAGATCTTTCATTCAATTGTAACCCTTTCCATTCAGATATACTTCAAAGAGAAGTATTCATTCAAGCTCATACATCTTGCACCCATACTCATGATTTGCACAATGAATTTCTTCTCTTTATATAGGTTTACCCTTTTTCAATACCATGAGCCAAAACCACATTACTTCCGATGGTATTCCTGGACGGGGTCATTTAGACGAATCATTACCCAATACAATGGGTCAATACCATGGTGGTTACCCCTGGTTTTGCACTTTATGAGCGCTTTTTCCCATACGTGACTTGGCACGTTGTTTCCAGCGTGCATACACGACTTCTCCTAGACAAATCCGCGTATTCCTTGAGACATACTCTTTTCATCATAGATCTAGCACATATTGAATTCCTTTCTTCATTAATTTCTGTACTCTCTGTAGATACATCAGATTTACATCATTTGACAGGTTCATCAAGACATATTCTATCAAGCACAACTTCATCAAGTAGGTTGCCATCATCTTCATCAAGTGGGTTTTCATTCAAGGACAACACTCTATCAAATGGGTTGTTCATCAAGGACAACACTCAGCATCATATTGCCAACAAACATCATATCCCATCAGATTTACATCATTTACCAAGTCCATCAAGTCAAGAATAACTTCATCAGGTGGATTGCCATCAAGGACAACACATGCCAACAATCTCATGTCTTCATCTTCATTCAGTGGTTTTCCATCAAGGACAACACTCTGCATCATATTGCCAACATCAAGACCACCCTCATTTCATCTCAAAACCATCTCCATCTAGATCACGTCATGTTCCATCAGTCATCATTTGTTAATATATTTGATTTTCCAAGCTTAAAACTTCGGAAAGGTCATTTTAGCCAAGAATCCCTACTTTCGTAGTGAATTTAGTGTAAAATAGGCAAAAAACGCTACGAAACTATTGCTAGTTTCATAGCAAATATGAAGCATTTCTCTGTTTTTTTACTTTGAGAAGTCAACTTCAAGGGCAGTTTCTGGGAAAACAAAGAATTATTTGAAGAAACTGAGAGAGGTTATTTTCAAGCACATATCAAATAAGAATAACCTCTTTCATTTTTCTCAAAGGTGCTACATATTGGGAGACTTTTTGGCAAAACTGCAACGTTATGTAATTGACAGTTTTCAGTAATACAAAGACTTGTTTCTTGACCAACCTGAGATTCCGATTGAGTTTTTAGTGCCTATATTATCTATATATTTTATGTGTATCATTTGCATTGGTTTTCATATTTAATACTCAGAATTTATTCATGTAATGCTCTGACTTTCTTTATAGATGAATTGATTGTGTAATTTCTTGTTTCATGTGTGTGTACTTCTGCTAAAAACTATTAACTACCTCAGCTTCCATGTCAAGTGAAATTACTACTAAGCTATTGAACTTGTTGACTCCATAAGCCCAATGTTTACATAGTGATGTTATTTTCAACCTACATTTATCACAAACAAGTCATTTTCTAAGTAGAGTTAATCATATAATTTATCATTATCAAATATCATTAACCCTTTTTGAGAGAGCCCTCTCAGACTAAAGAGGCTAAGCTTCAGTCACAAGTTGGTTTGAAACAGTTACATAAAGTTTCCTGGTTAGCAGCCAATCAGGTGCAATTTTGTGATAACACATCCAATCTTGTGTTAGTCTTGGAGATCTCTAGAGCATATTAGGTGAGATCACTATGACTTGAGGGTGGACGTGGTTTAACCTCTAGATCCCACGTTCATGGTTGGAATATGGCATGGGCGTGATTTTCTTAAACAAATATTTGGTTCAGCCCAATATATGGTGGGTGGTACGTGTAATTCCCTGACTTGGTTGGAATTTTCATATGTTATTATGTGTTTATTATTATTAATATTAATGAGCACAAGTTCTGATATTATGCATGATTTTATGACTAATTTTTCATGGTTCTATTTTTGTTAAATTATAGTTACATGCATGGTATATTTCTCATTATATGATGTGCACTTTTTACGGATCCATTCCATGGTTTGATGGTATCTTGGTTATCTTATATGAATGCATGAGCTAATGTGTGTTGTTGCAACTAGTAATAGAGGGCGCCTTCTTGATGATTCTCTAATGATATTAATGAAATATTGAACAAATATGCATTCATGAGCTATGAGTAATTTACCTACAAAGTGCTTGTATAAATCAATATTGTGTGTTTTGTAATTTTAAGTATGATTAGAGCTTGGAAATTGATTCTGGAGGCTCCAATATCTGAATGATAGAGTTCTAGAAAGTTATAGGTATATATGGTCAGTGGATTGAACATTGGCCTAAAAATATTGAACAAGGATTCTGGCCACACACTCAAAACTATGGAATTTCAGTTATAGCCACATTGAAGGTGCCTTGTGCAAGCAACTAGAGCCTTTTGGTTGCATGCATAACTTTTTATGTGTGTAGATGGGTTGTAATGTCAGGTAAAAGAAGGTTCCAGCTCGGGGAAGGATCACCAATGGGTTTTGTCTAACATCTGGGTGATCATGTGTCCCTATGATGTTGTAATAAATTTTAGGGCACTAGGACCATCTTCCATAACTGGAACTTTGATTTCATGTCATGCATAGTAACTTTTAGCTCATGTTTACCTTGGAGAGCTTGTAAAAGAGGGTAAATGTGGGGTGGGGTGTTATACAAATTTCCCTATTATGGTTGATGTTGTCAAGTCCCTATATTAATAGTGTAGTCCCTTATTATGTTAGTGTAGCCCCCCTTATTGTTATTGTTGTACCCCTTTAACCCCCATATTGTTATTATTGTGCCCTTACATTATTATTGTTAGGTCGGCTAGGATTACATTGTGGCCCCATGGACTCCTATATATAGAAAGGAGGTTTTGTCATTTGTATCATCAAAGAATTGTTCATTCATGTAATGTATTGGAGGTTTACCCCTCGAAGTGGCTTATTTCTAAGGTGTTGATACCTCTTTTCTTCTATTTTTGGAGCTGGTTTCACAACATTTGGTATCAAAGCATTGGATTCTAGGGTTTCGCTGCACCAAACAGGTCATCGTGGAATTTTCGCTATAACGTTTTTCTACGAAGGTTCAGAAGCTGAAATTTTCAGAGCGCTAAGCAGAAATCCCGAGGAACATCGTCGCAAAATTTTAGATCTTGGTTCACAATATTGTGAGAGATATGATCTGGATAAGTTAGGTCTTTTTCAGGCTCCTGAATTTCACTGCAAAGAGGTGATCATGGGAAAATCTTCATAACTCTCTCTCTGAGCATCGGATTGGAATTTTGTAAAAAGTGGCTATAAGTACATAGACTTTAGTTTCCTTTCTATCAATTACAGAGCCAAAGGAGCAAAAAGTGACACGTGGAAAGTCGTACAAGTTCACTCTACTGAACCAGTCCATAATTAGGTCATTGTGGGCCATTGGACATAACTTTGTCTCGAAGAATCCAAATCAGGTCAGACCTATGGCATTCGAAAGAAGATTTAGAGGGATACTTCAGGGCCAAATTTCAGTTATTTAGGATCCAAAATCACATAGATAATTTAGTTTCAATATTGAGCTTCTCAAAAGCAAGAAAAATGTGTGTATTTGGTTTTTAAAATTGCATAACGTTTGTTTGAAAAAGCAGTTTCAAGTGATTCCAAGGGCATATTTGAGAATTTTGATCAGTATTGGGTTCTATAACGCCTCCAAAAAATAATTCCATACCCATTAAGCCCTCAAAAAGCTATTATATGGTGCATGAAGAGGAAGAATTGCAGTATGAGATATCAAAATTACAGTACCAAGTGAAACAAATTTCGAACTTACGAAGAGCAACCAAAGATGCAAAGATGGTTTAAAAGAAGAAATGGAGGCTAAGTTGGATGGTTTGAAGGATCAAATAATAGCTAATATGGATGATAAATTAGTGGAATATCACATCGAGCATCAACAACAAGTTCTCCAGCTCTCAAATGATAACCTAACTTTAGAGCAGAATCTAATGAAACAATAGGAAGATCAACATCACATCGAAATAAGTTTTGAAGCAGTCACAGAAACAAGAAATCGACAAGTACGATCAATTTCAGAGTATCTCAGCAAGTGGAAGAACTTTTCTGTATAAGATTCCACATGGGAGGATGAGAATTTTATACAGAAGCATCAAGAAATAATCAAGCATTGAAGACGACACTTTCTTGAAGGAGAGGGGCATGTTAAGTCCCTATATTAATAGTGTAGTCCATTATTATGTTAGTGTAGCCCCCCTTATTGTTATTTTTGTACCCCTGTAACGCCCATATTGTTATTATTGTGCCCTTACATTATTATTGTTAGGTCGGATAGGGTTACATTATGGCCCCACTAGGATTACATTGTGGCCCCATGGACTCCTATATATAGAAAGGAGGTTTTTCCATTTGTATCAATCAAGAATTGTTCATTCATGTAATGTATTGGAGGTTTTCCCCTTGAAGTGGCTTATTTATAAGGCGTTGATATCTCTTTTCTTCACTTTTTGGAGCTGATTTCATAACATATGTCATCAACCCTATGTAATTTGTGCCCTAAAAAACCCTAATCTTAACTTAGGATTCAAATTGGGACTTATTTTGAAGGTATTCCATCTCATTTTGTTTATTTAATCTTTAAGAATACCTTTTATTCATGCTTGCATGTCTAGTGTAATCCTTTGTTTAAAATACACCTTGAAACCCTCGGTATCAAGTATCATTTTAAGGCCCTGTTAATGGTATGTTTCTCCTATACATAGAGAATTGCACTTTTATCAATTTCAAAAGTATCTTTATTAGCCTTTCTAATATACATCACCTTAATCCAATTGACTTATAATATCCTTTAGGTGAGTACTAATAAGGCCCTGGTGAAATTCCACTAAAGCATAGGAGGAGGATTTTTGAGGTGATAATGGAAATCCACCTCATTGTTGCATCTTGGTCTGTCTCTTTCCTTGTGAGGTCTCTCACAAGTCCTACCAAATTTTGAGGCAACAATGAGCATATGATTGAAATTTCCAATGAACGCATTCTAAACAATATAAAAATGGAAAGGGGTTTTGTTTCCTTACAAAATTAAATATCGATGTTGTTCCTTGAAACTATTCCATAGAAGAGAATAGTGCTAGATAATCATATGGAGGACTATATCCTCCTTACTTTTGGTTAAATAAAGTTTTTTAGTAACCATGAGGGGTATCCCTCAATTTAAATAATATTTAAATTTTAATTATTCCCAAAATATGAGAATATAGGAAATCTTGAGGTATAAAATCCTCAAAACATAAAATATTTATTTTATAATAAAATAAGCTAGAATTTCAATGTAAATATAACATAAGTATGCGAAGGGAACCATTATATATATGTGTTGACAGTGTTGGAAGCCGTCAACATACATGGGGTCTCCCTGAAATGAAGTCCCAACTAGACCTCATACCATTTGGAGTAGGAGCCCCATTCGTAAAATAGGTCTGGCTATCATTATCTTAAATATTTCCTTGTATACAATAAACATCATAAGAGAACATCCATATACTTTGGAGATAAGAAATCAAGTTATCCTTGTGAAGAACACAATTGCAATGTGTATAAATTTTCTTTCATGAACAAAAAAGAGAAAGTGATCCTTTAGAAGAAAAGTAATAGTAATATCCTAATAAATACACACACATGTCTATAAATAATCATTAATTATCTTGCAAAATAGTTCCCAAAAAAACAACGATCGTGAAATAAAGAGACACAAAATTCAAATATGTATACTAAATGTAATGAAATCGTTTATTTTCTTTAGTATATATAAACACAAACATACAAAAAAAAATGAAATAATATTCTTACAACATTCATGATACATGCATGAAAGTGTGCCGACCCTAAGAGCTTCAAATCATTAAGTGAAATTTCCAAGATACACAATTACAATTATAAATCAGTAGCTCCAATAGTGGAATGCTAAGGCACCACTTTCTCCTCAAAAGGATGATTTTTTGTCCTATGCCTAGCTTGAGAAGCCAAGGTGAAAATTCCTTTGTTTGAGTTATGAGGGTTCAGTTATAACAAATGAGATGACCTTTCACCTCCCATATGAATCTTAACCTCCCTCATGACTCTTGAGATCCCATATGACTTTTGAGCTCCTACATTACTCTTGGACTTCGGAGTGACTCTTCACATTCCATCTGTGGCCCTTGGGATTCCACACATTTACATTTTCTAATTTTGATAATTACAAAATTACACTCCACTAAAATGTGGAAAAATTCATGTTTATGTCAATAGTCATTTGACGACGTGTGACATGAGACTTTATGTAATGTTTTGATGTCAAGTGCTCTTATTTTTTGTTGTGTCTTCAACTCTTTATGATGGATCTAAATTTACTTCATCTCCATCCTCCAAAAAGTTCTAGTTACATCAATAAAGTCTTCAATGTCAACTTGGTCTTCATCCATCTATCATGATTCAGAGCTCCTTTATCTCCTTGTTTGATGGTCTCTTTGTGTCTCAATTCCACAAGTATTTTTGAGACTGCAACAAGATGATGAGCTTAGTGAAAAGAGTCGCCTTCACTAAGTGGGCCCGCAGGCTATTTTTGGCGCAAGTCTATTTTTAGACTATGTCTATTTTTAGACATGTCGATCATATTCTATGAGTTGCAGGATGCTATTTGTGGATGGTTGGTCAAGTTGGAAAAATAGATGAACTTCTATTTTTAGACATATTGGGCAGAATCTATTTTTAGATTGCCAGTCTAAAAATAGATATGTCGAATATTATTAGCTCTTAATAATATTTGGACTATAAACATTATCTTATTCTCTTGGAGCACTTCAGTTAAGTGCACAGATGTGGCACAAGAGCTGACAGAAGGAATTACGCTATTCCTGAGGGTTAAGTGGAGCTATTGCATGGATACTTCAGTTAGAACTCATGTGACAGAGTTTGGTGGAGTTATCGATGTAGTTGGTGGAGTTGTGTTCAGTTTAACTGAGTTAAACATAGTTGAGCTAGTTGTATCTAGTCTAACTGATTGATACAATAGTGAGAGTGGTGTGAATTAATTATTAATTAATTCACTAATTATTAACTCATTAATCAACTAAATAATACATCAGTTAACTATAGTGCATGGACAGTTTCAGTGGAGACCATTGAAGAGGTAGGTGAAAGAGCAGTGTGACTATCAATTGTGACTATAGTGTTGCATGATTTGCAACACAAAGTAGTTGGAGATGCCAATGAGGATTGCATGAGCAAGGCTGGACCAATTCGAGTTCATTCAGAGCCATTCTTCAGCAGTGATTGCATAGTAGAGGCAGGCTAGCAGGTGGCAGAGATTGGAGCATGAGATTTGCTCAATCGGACCTTATTAGTGTGTAGCAATTGGAGATTGTACTGAGAGCTTGTGAGGAGATTTGTATGATGATTTTTACATGATATCTATGACATATAATATACATATAGTTGGTGGTTTTCAGCTTTAATCTTTCCCATAAAATACTATGTTCATATGTGTGAATGTTTATGGTTTTAATGTGTGCATGCAATTGATTTTATTTCCGCAATTAATGATCAATGGTAGAAAAGATTTTTTATTGTGAATGAAGTCAAATAGTGTGTGATCAAGAGAATATTGGATGTATAACATATCATTTATATGAATTTATACATGGTATCAGAGTGATATTGATCATTGGAGCAATTGCAAAACATTGAAGCGGTTGAGTTTTGTGCTGGTGGAATTCGAATTTGTAGCAGTGTTTTCTTGGTGTTGAAGTTGATATGTATTTCAACGGATTGTGATTGGAGTATTCCATTGAGGGCAGATCAAATTATATTGCATGGAAGGACAGGATGGAGGTGGTGTTAGATGACAATGGGTTGAAGGAGTTCATAGATGCAAAAATTCCAAAACCTGCTTCTAGCGATGTTGCCGCACTTGACGCATGGCAAAAGAAGATAGAAAAATGTCGAAGGATTCTATTAGAAGGTGTGAAGATCACATAGTGTCCAGCCTTCATGGTAAAGCTTCTCCATTCTTTATGTGGAAAGTTTTGACAGACTTATTCCAAAGCAACAGCGACCAGAGGAAGTTGGTGCTCAAGGATAAACTCAGGAACATAAAAATGGAGAAAGGCGACAGTATACCCAAGTACTTCATGAAGTTTTCCTAGTGCAGGGATGAGCTGGGAAGTGTGGGGGTTACTGTAGATGATGAGGACTTGGTGAGGTTGGCTCTCCTTGGGCTTCCGAAGAGTTGACATTCCTATCAGGACTCTGTCAATGGTCGGGAGAAATTTCCATGATGGGAGTGACTTTGGTCGGATCTTGTGCAAGAGGAGATAAGGAGAAGTACCAGGGACGGATCTTCATCAAAGAATGCAGATGAAGAAAATTTCACTTTGGCTGCCAAAGCAAGGAAGGGGAAGAGCAAGAAGAATGTGTTAGTATGAATCTTTTGTCGAAGTGTACGAAAAAAGACCACTTTAGCTATGCATAACTTATAGCCCTAACATCAAATATGGCTGCCAATATGTTCAAATCTGTAGTTAGTTGATCAAGACAAGTGCTGCAAAAACCAGATCTATGCATAAAGAGACATTAAGCAGTAAAAATAAGGTTTTTCTCCATACATCCAATAGACAAGACAAGAACAATATTTTTTGAAAGAATTTTTTGTATTAAGGGCACCTAGGAGGAAAACAAGAAGGTGTTTCCAAATCTCCTCAATGGGATGGGTTCTTGGAAGTTCTCAGCACTTTAGATGTAGCATTTCTCTCTCCTGTTGGTGTAGAAAACCCAGACAAAGATAGAACTCAAAGGGAGCTCACACAACAAATAATGGAAAATATGACAATGATAATGGCTCAAAGTCAGACCAAGAGTATAGATCCAGAGTGATCTAATAGGCAACAAAAGGTGAAGAATGGTTGGGCAAAACCTCCTATTTATAACAAAATATTGGGTCATTCTAGATCTTGGTGCATGATTAAAATAACATTAACCAAATCTAGATCCACCTTTTATGGAATATTTTATTATATTTGTTGGAGGGAAAAAGTATTTGACTTGGGTCAAATCCCTTTATTTGTGAATAATAGATAAATAAATGGTTTATTTATCATTTTAAGGAAGTGGTTGAAAGATAATCAAATAAATAATGATTTATTTAATTATTTATGGGTGATTAAGTCATATTTAACAAGGAATATTATTTAAATAAGATTTAAATAATTATTCCTAGAAAATAATAAGATAAATAAAGATTTATCTAATTAATTTCTTTGTTTTGGATTAAACATGACCAGGAATAATAATTAAATTATTGTTTAATTAATTATTCCTTGAGGAAAATCAAACAAATATAGGTTTGTTTAATATTTCCTTTTGGGGTTTCCTGTTTAGACCATAAACAACCTAATAAATGCGTTTTATTAAGTTATTTTACATAGTGAAAGCAATTTTACTTAGGGTAAAATTGGTCTTACATGGTGTACTTGGGTCCATCTAATGATAATAGGTTAGATGACCAAAAAATGGTGTAACAGAATGCTTCTCAATCCGGTGTGAAAGGAAAGAAGCAGGACATGTCTAAGGTGAAGTGCTTTCATTGTCACCAACACAGAAATTACGCCACTAATTGTCCATAGAAGAAGAAAAATAGGCAGGTTGCTGGATCTACAGCTGGAGAAGCCTTAGCCTCACAGTTTGAGCTAGATTTTTCGCTAATCGCATGCTTGGTCTCAAGTATGATGGGTTCAGTGTGGTTTCTTGACAGTGGTGCGTCTTTTCACATGACCAAAGATAAATATTTGTTTACTGATCTGGATGAGAAAGATCTTGGAGTGCACATCGAGATGGGCGATGATGGTAGATACAGTGTGACCGGTATCGGTACCATTTCCTTTGAGAGGGAGTCTGGTAAACCCTTGGTATTGAAGGAAGTGATGCATGTTCCAGGATTGAAGAAGAATCTGATCTCTGTGGCTATGTTGGAAGACAAGGGATATGATGTTGTCTTTAGCGAGGGAAAGGCTTTCCTACGCAGTAAGGAAACTGATGAAACCCGAAGGATAGGGGTTCGAGTTAAGAACCTATCAATTTCAGGTAGATGGCTGCGCAGCAATGGCAGGCAAGGCAGAAGGAGTGGTGAGCTGGGATGAGGGCGAGCCATGGCACAAGAGAATTCGACCATCTTCTCCATGGTGCTTTGAAAATTTTGTAGCAGATTTCTACCGGGCTTCCCAAAGGTACACTTGCGCAGTCAGATCAGTGTAGGGATGTACTTTGGGAAAATTTGTGAAAGGCACCTTTCACGAGAAGGATAGTCACGCCACGACGATCCTTACGAGAATTCACATAGATGTGTGTGGACCTTTCTCAATAGCTTCGACAGCAAAGCATAGGTACTATGTGATATTTGTTGATGATTTTTCTCGGAAGTGATGGATCTTCTTCATGTAGAAGAAGAGCGAGACATACTCAAAGTTTTGTGAGTTCAAGGCACTGGTTGAGAAAGAATCGGGGAATTAGGTGAAGGCTCTTAGGAGCAAAAATGGTGGTGAATTCATCTCTGGAGAATTCAAGGACTTTTGCAGCGCAGAAGGAATTTGAAGAGAGCTCATAGTGCCTCATAACCCACAATAGAATGGGGTCGTTGAGCGGAAGAACAGAATGATCGTGGGTGTTGCATGGGCGATATTGCATGATTAGGGCCTTCCCATACACTTGTGGGTTGAGGCATGCAATACTACGGTTTATGTGCAAAACCGTTGTCCTCACAGGATACTTGGAATGAGTACACCCGAGGAGGTGTTTTCTGGTAAGAAGCCTGATATTTCTCATTTGAGGATTTTTGGTTCACCTGTTTACATTCATGTGATGAAGGATGCCAGGAAGAAGCTAGAGCTAACTTCAGAGGTTGGGATATTTGTGGGGTACACTGATACACCCCACAACTATCGTGTGTATTTTCCAGACAGTCGGAAGACTGTTGTGCGATGAGATATCAAATTTCATGAGGAGAAAGCCATGAAGTGTTCGCTTGAGAGGGAGCCACACTTGCATGCGCATGAGGAGCTATTATCTTCCTAAGGATGAGCCTCAGGATGTGGATCAACCACAAGAGGAGGTTCATGGAGTGGAAGAGACCACTCATGCAGCGCCAACCATCAGAGGGCAGAAGCGCACCACAGAAGCTGAGCGACTAATTCAGGATGCAGAGAAGATTGTAGGAGCACCTACATCACAGCGCAGATAGAGACAGTCACCTGACCGGTATACTAGATACATGACTCTTATGAGCAAGTGTATCGTGACAGAGCCATCCTCTTTTGAGGAAGCTATGGAGGACCCCGCATGGGTAGATTCCATGGTGGAAGAGTATGATTCGATTGTCAGAAACAGTGCATGGGAGATTGTCCCAAGGCTGGAAGGGAAATCAATGGTAGGTTCGAGATGGATCTACAAAGTGAAGCAAGCAGCTGACGAGAGTGTGGAGAAGTACAAGGCAAGATTTTTTGCCTAAGGCTTCTCACAGATTGAGGGGATCGATTATGAGGAAACATTTGCACCTGTTGCAGGGTATTCTTCCATACGGACGATTCTTGCTCTCTTAATGCAGATGGGGTGGCACATTCATCAGATGGATGTGAAGACTACGTTCCTCAATGGAGTGATTGAGGATGAGGTGTACATAGAGCATCCCAAAGGTTTCGAGATCTTCAGCAACGAGTCACATGTGTGCAGGCTCAAAAGAGCATTGTATGGGTTGAAACAAGCACCTCATGCTTGGTACACACGGATAGATAGTTATTTCACTGGACTTGGATTCTCCAAGAGTGAGGCGGATCCGAACCTATACCAGATTGTGGTGGAGGGTAAGTTTTTGATCATTGTAGTTTATGTAGATGATTTGATTTTAATGGGTGATGAACTGTTGATACACTCATGCAAGGCTAATCTTGCAAAGGAGTTTGAGATGAAGGACTTGGGCCTCCTTCATTATTTTCTGGGATTGGAAATTTCGCAGCGCAGTGATGGATTGTTTATGTCTTAAGGAAAATATGCCCGAGAGATACTGGATAAGTTCAACATGCATGGTTGCAAGCCTATCAATACTCCTCTTCCTGGTGGATGGAGAAAGAGGATGCTACATCGGCAGAGGTATTGGATGCCACAGTTTACCGACAGTTGGTGGGGTCACTTATGTATCTAGTCAATACACGACCTGACATATGCTACGCTATTAACCAGCTTTCACAAGCTATGGTTAAGCCTACCAAGCTCTTTTGGAAGGAAGGAAAGCATGTATTGAGATATCTCAGAGGCACATCGGGATATGGATTATGGTACTGACAGTCGAATGAGGTGAAGCTATGTGGCTTCAAGGATGCAGATTTGGTAGGGAGCCCAATGGACAGAAAGAGCACATTTGGAGGGATTTTCAGTATCGGGTCGACAACAGTTTCTTGGTACAGCAGGAAGCATAGATCCATGGCACTTAGTTCAGCAGAGGCTGAGTATATGGCAGCGATTTTGGTTGCATGCGAGGCTATATGGATGAGGAAGATCCTGGACGGGTTGTTCGGTTCACACTTAGATCCTACTGTGATATATTGTGATAATTAGAGTTGCATCAAACTCTTGGTTAATCCAGTATTTCATGATATATCTAAACACATTGACATCCAGTATCATCATATCAGAGATTGTGTGCAGCGGAAGATCATGTTACTTTCATACATTCCCACGAAGGATCAGGATGCTGATATCTTGACGAAGGCGCTTACCAGAAGCAAATTAGAATACCATAGGGGCATGATCGGGGTGGCAGATAATCCCTATCTTGTTGAGAGGGAGTGTTGAGATTGCAACAAGATGATGAGCTTAGTGAAAAGAGTCACCTTCACTAAGTAGGCTCGCAGGCTATTTTTGGCGCAAGTCTATTTTTAGACTATGTCTATTTTTAGACATGTCGATCATATTCTATGAGTTGCAAGATGTTATTTGTGGATGGTTGGTCAAGTTGGAAAAAATATATGGAATTCTATTTTTAGACATATTGGGAAGAATATATTTTTAGATTTCCAGTCTAAAAATATATATGTCGAATATTATTAGCTCTTAATAATATTTGGACTATAAACATTATCTTATTCTCTTGGAGCACTTCAGTTAAGTGCACAGATGTGGCATAGGAGTTGACAGAAGGAATTATGCTATTCCTGAGGGTTAAGTGGAGCTATTTCATGGATACTTCATTTAGAACTCATGTGACAGAGTTTGGTGGAGTTATTGAGGTAGTTAGTGGAGTTGTGTTCAATTTAACTGAGTTAAACATAATTGAGCTAGTTGTATCTAGTCTAAGTAATTGATACACTAGTGAGAGTGGTGTGAATTAATTATTAATTAATTCACTAATTATTAACTCATTAATCAACTAAAGAATACATCAGTTAACTACAGTGCATGGATAGTTTCAGTGGAGACCAGTGAAGAGGTAGGTGAAAGAGCAGTGTGACTATCAGTTGTGACTATAGTGTTGCATGATTTGAAACACACAGTAGTTGGAGATGCCAATGAGGATTTCGTGAGCAAGGCTGGACCAATTCGAGTTCATTCAGAGCCATTATTCAGCAGTGATTGCACAGTAGAGGCAGGCTAGCAGGTGGAAAAGATTGGAGCATGAGATTTGCTAGATCGGACTTGATTAGTGTGTAGAAATTGGAGATTGTACTGAGAGCTTGTGAGGAGCTTTGTATGATGATTGTTACATGATCTCTATGAAATATAATATATAGATAGTTTGGGGTTTTCAGCTTTAAGATTTCCCATAAAATACTGTGTTCATATGTGTGAATGTTTATGGTTTTAATGTGTGCATGCAATTGATTTTATTTCCGCAATTAATGATCAACGGTAGAAGAGATTTTGTATTGTGCATGAAGTCAAATAGTGTGTGATCAGGAGAATCTCGGATGTATAACTTATCGGTTATATGAATTTCTACAAGTTTCTTATTGCAACCTCTCTTTGATGACCTCCTTGAACATTATCTTCAATGTCAAGATGACAGTACCTGCAAGGGGAGTTCACCCATGGAAAGAAAATATTAATCCCAAATCCACATTTTCTACCTTGATTTATCATGCAATTTAGTCATTGTGATAGGATAGTGTGCAAGGGATGAGAGAGAGGCCTTCTTCGGCATAGTGCATAGATTCAGGAGACAAAGATGGTAGGTATCAGAAATAGAAGTGCACAAAAAATGGTGGTAAAAGAGGTAGAGGAAATTCTTTTCATAGTGGGCAAGTCTAGGAGATAAGGGAGACAAAATTAGGCATTGTGACTGCATAGTGCAGAGTGGTTGAAGTGGAGGCTCAAGGGATTATGTAGGTTTCCACTACAGGGGTCCATAAATGGCCCTATTTTCCATTGAGAATGTGTAGTGCACAATTCAAGGTAGGATTGGTACAAGCTTGCTCAGTGGGAAATTTTAAGCAACAAGATTGAGTGAACGTGCTATGGGGTTTCTCAATGCTTAGTGAAAGAGGATGTTCTCTAAATGGACACATTGCGTAGGTCCAAGAGATAAGGGTCTCATCACTAAGGCTTAGGAATGCATAGTGTGCAATCACTCGATTGGGGACTAAATGTGCTCATGAATTGCACATAATGAGAGAAAAAGGAAGCCTACCCCAAAATTGATTAAGTGTATGATCACTATGACAATAAACAATCAACAGAATATAAACAGGTCCTAAACATGATCATACACGCATATACAAGATGAATATATGCACAATACTCAAAACCATTATGTATATCATTAAAAGAACACAAAGCGACAATAATTTCCAAGTGTGACAGTTAAGGCACAAGTCGTTATGAATCAAGCGTAAATTTCAATAAGAAAGTGTTTTATGTCATGGGAGTGTGTCTAGTGCATGTTATTGTGATAGATAGGATCAACTAATGCAAAATAATGTGTTTGAACTTCCTATTTAAGGTGTGTCGGTACTACATCTAACAAAATATGACACTTTGATTTTATTTAGAAAGGAACTTGAACACTTAGAAAAAGTCAAATAAAAATCATGCAACATGTTAAAAACTTGAAACGACAATTCACATGGACAATAGGAGGCTCCAAAGTTTGAATGTAGGAAAAATTTAGAGGGGGGTTGTAGCAACTACACTAAGATGATGAGAGAGGTGAAATGAGAACTTGTTATGTATAATCATTTCAAAGAAAAAAAAATGAGATATGGAAACTAACAGTGGAAAATATGAAATACTTAGAAAGAAAGAAAAAAACTATCTACTCATCATTATCACCATTAGTACTAAATACCATTTCAATTGAGTAACCTATGAGTAAATTCACAATTCATATATAAATATGGGCAAGTAAAATTTCATCGAGTGAAAATAAATGTAATATTCAATCTTTGGATGTTTACAAACTTAGGTTTATGTGACATCAAGTCTCCATTAATATTTAAGGTTTCAAAGTTGAATGTGATGTAAAATAAGCTAACACATAACTAGTCAAGTAAAGGGTGAATCCCTTACATAAATAATAACTTTATATCAAAATCGTTTTATTTCTTTATGATTAGTTTAGTTCCATTGAAGTAGAGTTAAAGTCATTGCTAAACAACAATTCCTAAGCAATGTTTCTTACCATTTTAATACTTTTTCTAGGGTAGCTTTAACTATCAAACTTTCATAACCATGTTTTTAACTGCTACATGAAAATTTTTCTTTTCCTTTATATTTTATGCTTCATTTGGATGACCATAAAATTATGGGGTTCCACAAAACAAGGTTGAATTTGATCCAATTGTCTTTGTTGCAACTTGAATCCTGAGTAATGTTTAATAATGGCCTTTTACTTTTCAGATGTGTGATTATCTTCCATCTAGCTTCATCTAGAATAGTATACTCATTCATTATTTTTACAACAATATCCAACATAGTATAGATATTATAATTCATCGTCAAAAGAGACTTCCGAATTTCTAAATTCACTACTAAAATTGAAACTTCAAACATTAAAATTTTATAGATAAGAAAATCCACAAATAGGACTATGACATCCTAGAACTATTCTTGATCATTTCTATGTTTTTCAAATCTTCTTAATAAATATCATCGTTATAAAACCAACCTTCATACCCTAAGGGATTAGGAAGATCATAGGTAAATTTGTCATAAATTATAGAGATCATGTTATTTTTTTCCTTCCATTGTCATCACCTCCATAATAAAAGAGGTTTTGTATAGTATTCCCATGAATTTAAATTACCCCTTGTTTAAGTGTTTATAAAATTGATTCCTTCATCAACCACTTTGAATTTATTTCCAACTTGTTCCCATTCCATTTTAATGTTCAAGTGTAGGATCCTTTCTAGATTTTCATTGTCTTTCATAATAGAGAATTGATATTTAAATGTACTCATTACTATAATATGATCACACATGAAATTTTTAGCTCATAGAAAATATTTCTTAGCCTCTAATATTTGACTAACATTTTCTTCACTTCTTCATAAGCTACCACTTTTTTTATTGTTTCAACTTTTTGTTTGTCTTTCTGGACAGTATTAGTATGGTTCTTATTGATAATTTCACTTCTCTTTTCCAACAATGACTACATATCTGTTAATTTATGTTTCCTTTTCTTGAATTTATTTTTCTGCATAAGATAATATTGTTTTTAGTGGGATGATTTGTTCTTATCATAACCTAGTTCAATTGGTTTTACTTCAGGAAGGACATTTATTTCTTTTCAAATTTTCTTCATCTAATTTTTTTATAATTTTTTCATTATTGTTATTCTTCTCTATCAAGGCTATAATTTTATCTCTCATTGGGACTCTCTCCTTTTTTATTTCTACTAACCCCTTGCTTTGACTATGCTTAGTTGTATATAAGTTCAATTTAGCTCTAATAATTTAACTTTTAGTCTCTTTCTCCCTTACCGTTACAGAAACCTTTGCTCTGTCTTGTTCTACAGTTCCCACAATAAGGAGATTTTGTTGTAGATCACAATGATTATAGACCAAGATTTGTTACCATCTTTCTAGTTCAATGTTGTTCCTCCAACTAATGGATTTTTATTTTCATTTTTTGGACACTAATTAAGGCCTATATCAAATCTCTTGTAGCCACATCACTTGTATGTTTACGCCAATCAATATTATTCTCTGGAGGAAGATTGTCTAAGTCAACTAGGATTCTTGTAGTATCATAATCTTGTGTACCAATTTAAACGTATATTTTATCAACCCTTGGTTACAAAGCATCCATTCGTTTCCATATTTTATAATCAATGATAGATAGTTACCTTGAGGAGGTGGATCACCTTAAGTTAAATGAGCATATAAATTTTATTTTCCTGTGTGGGTACATTCTTATCAAGAATCATTGCGGTAATGGAATCTTCACCTACTTTAGTAATTTTAATTATTTAAAGTTCTTCATTCCCTTTGAATAATACAACTATTGTTATTGATACACTTCCCAAATGAACGCATGAAATTGTCAATATATTTGAGTTAGACCGGGCCCCAACTTGTGTCATGACCTGTGCCTTCTTACTTTGAGGTAATTCTTTATATAGGTCCATGGGATCTTCAAAATTATTTCTGACCAAATACTCTATTTGTTTTTAGAAATTATGCACAGCAGAAACAATAAAGAATTTATCCAGAGAAATAAACATAAAAGGTCAGCAAAAAATCATTAACATAAACACACATATTTAACCGGGAAAAACCCCAAACTCCGGGGAAAACCCATCCTAATGAAATTTCATTAGCATTGGCCAAAACCCTGGCCAATCCGGCCAAGTGAGCCTTCACCGCTCACCTCCAGGCCTACCTTACAATGAAGTCTTCCCAGCCTTTTATAGGCTCCATTACATGCAATACCATAGGCTAAAAACTATGGGTGCACAAAACCATGTGCCCCAAAACCACCACCGTTTACCCTAGTTCACATTGACTCTACCTCGAGTCATGTTTACCTAACAATTCCCCCCTTAAACTTGACTTGGGGCTTCTTGACTAAATCCAGCCAAACCTGCTAAGTGAGACAATCCCGCTCACTCTAGCTCTTCCCCCCTCAAATTTTTACCCAGGGTAATTGTTAATTTGGCATCCCCCCTATCACCTAGGTCTAACCCAGACTTTACCAGTGATTACCCAGGGGTACGCATGCCATACCAGGTCTTACAGCAGTATGCCCATTTACATGTAATAAATTAACTCCAATTTTTTTTTTTTTTTTCATTGTTGCTATTCTTTGTATGACCATTCTCTACATTCATACATGATGTTCTTCAAAGAATTTGATTGACACATTCTGTCAAACACTTTGCATGTAACTGATCCCATAGATTCTTACTCTATGGATTCACAGTCCAAGACCAACAATATAATTCCATAGGCTACATTTCCTCCTACGCAAATAGCACCATGAGACCAGCATAATCACAACAGCGCCAACATAATTACAAGAGCAATGATCTTTACCGCCTCTTTTCTTCCAGTTGCAAATCTCATCAAACCACTTGCCCACCGCAATCAGCCTCGCCTTGCTGCGGCGCATGCTCCACATATGAGAATCCACATCTATCATATACTCCACCACTACGTTGATGCCCAATCTTAGACCCCAAATGCTACCATGCCTCCACACTGCACATAATGTTGTCTCTCCAATCATTGCAGACGAATCGGCTCTCTTGATCTACAACATACAAATCAATCCGTAGTCCACGCTTTTGCTTGTAGTAGATTCACGCACATAGTTTCTGAATGCAGCGTTCTCACGGGCTTTCTAGATCTGATCTGATCCTATCTGATTTGAACCTACACATTGAGATCCGATCTACACGTCCTCGCAACAAATTCTGATCTGGAGCTTCGGCCGTGAGGGAACCAACACCGCCTTCATAGCCTGACCTTGCAGCAGCTGCCACTGATCAGCCCTCGCGGCAGCTGCAATCGATCGGCCACGCATATGGTTGACGACCTTCTCTCCAACGGGCCGCTCCACCGATTCAACACTGATGCAGTAAGCAAGTAGCCTCTCAGATCCGATTCGCATGCTGGAGTGCTTCTCCCTCACGATCCGCGATCCATGTTTCTGCTCCGCCGGAGAGGGAAATCGTGATGCCCTTTGATTATAGCAGGTCAAATCCAATCTGCCTCCACACTCAGATCGTGTAGAAGATAGACGCTGAATCATACAACAATTCTGTTAAAGAAACAGGCTCATCATACTGCACCAAGATCATAGAAACGAATGAAGGATTCATTACTGCCTCCTGACGGTCAATCGACTTAACGCCATGCATGCACTTTAAACTTCACACATAGATCTCTACAGACAACTTCTTCGACCTGAACCTCTGATACCAGTTGTTAGGAATTATGCACAGCAGAAACACTAAAGAATTTGCACAGAGAAATAAGCATAAAATGCCAGCGACAAATCATTAACATAAACACAAATGTTTAACCGGGAAAAACCCCAAACTCTGGGGAAAACCCATCCTAATGAAATTCCATTAGCATTGGCCAAAACCCTAACCAATCTGGCCAAGTGAGCCTTCACCGCTCACCTCCAGGCCTGCCTTACAATGAAGTCTTCCCAGCCTTTTATAGGCTCCATTACATGCAATACCATAGGCTGAAAACTATGGGTGCACAAAACCATGTGCCCCAAAACCACCACTGTTTACCCTAGTTCACATTGACTCTACCTCGAGTCATGTTTACCTAACAATTGGTATCGGAGCCATGTTGTCTGAAGAGACGAGGAAGAAGTCGAATGCTGACACCTCTACATCAGAGGCAATGATGGCTAGAGGTCGTTCTAGAGAAAGACGCTCTGGTAAGCGCAGCGATTCGCGTTCAAAGTCAAAAGGGAAGAAGAGCAAAGTAAAGTGTTGGTTTTGTGGCAAATCAGGGCATTTGAAGAAAGACTGCTGGAAGAGACAGCAAACAGAGAAGAAAGCAGATTCTTCGACAGAGAAGAAGGAGGCAAATGCGACAGATACAGGTTCGGCATCTGGTTCAGGTATGAGCGACGAAGCGTTGTCTGTTAATATGTCAAATCATGATCAACATTGGTTGTTAGATTCCGGTGCATCAAACCACATGTGTATTCATAGAGAATGGTTTAAGACGTATAGATCAGTTAATGATGGAGTCGTGTACATGGGTAATGATGTCACATCTAATATTGTGGGAATAGGAAGTATACAACTGCAAATGTTTGATGGCACAACTAAATTGTTAACAGATGTGAGACATGTTCCAGATTTAAGGAAAAATCTAATTTCACTGGGTGCACTTGACACAAATGGATATAAAACTGTAATTCAAGGTGGAGTTATGAAAATCTATAAAGGTATAAAGTAGGAAATCTGTTTCAGTTAGAAGGAAGAACAGGGTCAGTTCATGTGTCTACGGTGTCTGAACATGACAGTAGTTCCATTCACTTATGGCATCAAAGATTGGGGCATATGAGTGAAAGAGGGTTGAAAATTTTGGCTGATCGCAAGTTACTTCCAAATCTAAAGTCTGGAAAGTTAGATTTCTGTAAGCATTGTCTATTTGGAAAACAAAGTAAACAAAAGTTTAAAACAGGCAAACATACTAGTAAAGGCATACTTGATTATATCCATTCAGATGTTTGGGGACCAGCCCCTACAACTTCATATGGTGGTTCGTCTTATTTTGTATCATTTATTGATGACTTTTCTAGGAAAGTGTGGGTCTACATGTTGAAAAGAAAGTCTGATGTTTTTTCAGTTTTCAAGCAGTTTAGAGCATTGGTAGAAAACAGCACTGGTAGAACAATAAAGTGTTTAAGAACTGACAATGGTGGTGAGTTTACTTCCAAGGAGTTTGACAGCTATTGCAAGGATGCGGGGATCGAGAGACATAAGACCACGGTTTATACTCCTCAGCAAAATGGAGTTGCTGAACGCATGAACAGGACTCTTCTAGAGAGAGCAAGGAGTATGCTGAGTAACGTCGGGTTGCAAAAGGAGTTGTGGACGGAAGCGGTGGCAACAGCTTGTTATGTGATAAACCGATCTCCATCGACGGCAATAGACTGCAAGATTCCGCAAGAGGTATGGAAAGGACACCCTTGTGACTATTCTAAACTCGGAGTGTTTGGTTGTGATGCATATGCTCTAGTGCCTAAACATCAGCGAACCAAGTTAGATCCAAAGTCTAAAAGGTATATCTTTGTTGGGTATGGTGTTGGAACAAAGGGATATAGATTGTGGGATCCTACTACCCGCAAAATCATCATCAACAGAGATGTAAAGTTTGATGAATCCTCTCTTGTACAGTTAGATGTAGATAATAAATTGAAACAGGATGATGTATTTGATTTTCAGCACATTCAGTTTGATAGCACTTCTAATGATAGTCATGATGACCATAGTTCAGATACTAGTCATGAACAGGTTTCAGAATCAGAACATGAACAGGGTTCAGGTTTAGATCATGAACAGGTCTCAGATATTGATCGGCAAGAAGGTCCTACAGATGATAGTCAACCAGAAACAGCTTTAAGGAGGTCTACAAGGATAAAACGTGCTCCTAGAAGGTATGATGATTATGTTACTTCAGTTGCATTTACTGCTAATGACGATGAACCTCTATGCTATCAGGAAGCAATAGAAGGTTCGAAAAGTGACAAGTGGAAAGCAGCCATGAAGGACGAAATGATGGCCTTGAGTAAGAACGGCACATGGGATCTGGTTGAGCTTCCGAAAGACAGGAAAACTGTGGGGTGTAAATGGGTTTTCAAGCTGAAACGGAGTGTGAGAGTTTCGGAGGATTTGATTAATTATGTAATCTCCTGTTTTGATTAATAAAGACTGCCGATGCCTATGTTGTGTGGACGTAGCCCAGGAGGATTGGGTGAACCACGTTAAAACCCCTGTGTTTCCTATGCATGTTTTTAATAGCTGTGAATGTGATTTTATATTGCTGTGCACTGTTTGCTCCAACATTTGTGAGTTTACTAACTCTACTTTTGTTTCATTGATATCTTTCTCTATTGATCATTGGCTTGTCGTTTCTTGGATAAATTCTTCTCAAGATTTATTGTTTCCTAATTTCTCCTTAACTACATTAGGAGTGTGAGAATATGGGGTGAACATTATTGAAGTTCTTAGGTTATAGATAAAGTTATGTGAATCATACTTCCATAATGCATCTTCCTCAAAATTTAAATCTTTCAGTATCCTTTCAATAATTGGAAGTGTGTTCTAGAAAAAATTATAAAGGAAAAACTTCAATAGAAATAGAAAAAATTGACTTTTTACCTTTAGATACAAAATGCAAATCATTTGAGGGTATCCTTTGTATAATATATTATAGAGAAAATATTCCATGGGTTAGATATATGTAACTTATATTATCCAACTTCTACTCCATAAATTCTCAAAACTATAAAATCATTTTTCAAGTACTAATCACTACATATGAATTGTTAATTCATTTGTAAGAGAAGTTGTAATCATCTTAATTCTTGGAGGTGGGTAGCCATATATTAAAGAATAAACTACATGCATTAACTCAGTAATAAATATTTCGTAACCATTTTATTTATTTGCATGTTTTACCACTTGAATCCACTCAAAAGGTAAGATAGTTTCTCCTTGTTCACTTTTCATTTATAATTCCATAAGCTCAAAACATATTTCTTGTTTAACTAGAAACAATTAGACAAGATACTATTTATTAAATGATTTTTCTTCTTCAAATTGCGCCAGATGTTAATGAACACTACCTTTAATAAAAGAAACCTAATTAACCCTAAAAAAAAAATGATACAAGAAATCTAGTATAGGTATTTATGTTATTCAACTATTATCATATCCTAATATCAACCATATCATGAATATAATATCTTTTACTAAAAATTAAACATTTTGGTGTCAAAAGAATATCTAACTACAAGGATGAAAATATCTTCTTTTATTAATGTCAAAATTCTCTTGTTTGATTCTGAGAAAGTTCTTTGAAATGTCTTTCTAGGTTATATCTCATTAATAAATTTCAATCTGAACCTGAAGGATTTGAGATATCCTCCTCCCTTAAGGAAACTAAATAATTAGGACTTTTATAATATATTATAACCATTTCATAAGAATCATATAATGTAGAAAACATGTAAAAATCTTGGAAAGAGGTAAGTTTTGGGAATTGCAACTTGAGGTAACCCACTTATCCATAAAGAGAAATCTTCAAAAAAATTTATAAATTGGGAGAAAGCTTCTTTCCAAAGGGTTTCAAAACTGGCTTGAAAACAACCAAGATCCATCTTAACTCTGGATCTCTCAAGTGCTAAGAGGGATTAAATTTCTCAAGGTGCAAATCTCTTTTTTGAGTGCAAAACTTGAGGAAATTTTTGCACCTCGAGAGATTTGATCCCTCTTGGCGCTTGATAGATTCAAATTTAAGATGGATCTAGGTTGGTTTCAGTTGTGTGCGGCCAAGGAAAATATATTGAAGATATGAATAATGTTATCAATAATATGTAAATACATTTAATATTAATATAATCATGTTAAATATGATACATATGTCTACGATTAACCTAGTCATTTTAATTTTAAATTTTCTTAGTTACCTCAGTTTGTTGAGATAATAAATAGTATTAATAACTTTAATGATGAAAAATAATGAAATAAAAATTTTGAATGCAAAGTGGCAATGTAATAGTGTTGAATGATAGAAAATGTGAATAATAAGAATGCAATCAATTAAAAATAGTATTCATTGTGATTAATCTTAAACTATTTTCTTTTACTATTCTTATTGTCGCCCTTGCTACTTTTGTCATCTTTTCATATCGATTATATGAAAAGGAAAATTGAAATTGTAAACCATTGAAATATTTAGCTCAATTGTTGTAGCAAACATCATACCTTGTCTCTCTTTCTCTCCAATATTAATAGGTTGAATTACTATAACACAAAAATCAATGTATATTGTCAATAATTTTTTGTTATTACACTGAAATCAATGCACAATGTTAATCCAATCGCTTTAAAATTAATGTACAATTATACATCCAATTAAATCATAAATCAACATCTACACAAAAATAAATGCATCTAATGCAAGCAATTAAATAAGATTAGAAAACAACATTTACACTGAAATAAATGCATCTAATGCAAGCAATCAAATAGGGTTAGAAAACAACATCTACACTCAAATAAATGCATCTAGTGCAAGTGAGAAAATATGATTAGAAACCAACATGCGCACTGATATCAATGCATCTAGTGAAATTAATCAAACAGGATTACAAATCACCATCTACATAAAAATCAATGCATTTAGTGCAAGCAATGAAATAGGATTATAAAACATCTACATTGAAACCAATGCATCTAGTGCAAGCAATCAAATATCATTAGTAATCAAAATCTACACTAAAATCAATGCATCTAGTGAAAGCAATCAAATAGGATTAGAAATCACCATCTACACTGAAATCAATGCATCTAGTGCAAGAAATCTTGTTCCATCTCTCCCTCCTACATCTACATCTATATCTCCTTCCATCTCTCATTTTTTGTATCACTATCTCACCCCCACAAACACACACACACTCTCACTCCATATCTATCAATCTATCTATCCCTCCTCCCTATCTCCCTCTCTCTCTTCTTCCTTCTCTTCACCTTCCATCTATATCTCTATCTCTCTCTGTATTTATATATCACCCCCAAAACATACACTCTATTTCTCCAATTTATCTATCTATCCCTCGCTCCTCCTCTCCTTCTCTCTCTCTCTCTCTCTCTCTCTCTCTCTCTCTCTCTCTATCCCCCACTTCTATCTATATTCCCTCTCGATGTCCTCACTCCCTCTCTCTCCATCTTCCTTATCACTCCCTCTCTCTCTCCATATTCCTCTATCTATTTCTTTCTTCTTACCTCCCTCTCTCTCCCCCTCCAACTCCATCTCTCTCTCTCTCTCTCTCTCTCTCTCTCTCTCCAACTTTGTTACTACATCCCTCCCTCTATCCTTCTCCCCCACATTATCTCCATATATCCTTCTTTGTCTCTTCATCTAACCCCCAAACATACACACTCTCTTTCTATATCTCCCTTGTCACTCCCTAAATCTCTCCACTTCTCAGTCTCTATTTATTTCATATTCCCTCCCTCTCTCCCCCTCTAACTACATCTCTTTATCCTTGCCTCTCTCCTCTTCTCTCTCAAGTCCTCTCTATCCCTTTCTCTCCTACCTCCCTCTCTTTTGCCCCATATCTCTCTCTCTCTCTCTCTCTCTACCCTCCAATCCTCTCTCTTCCCCCATCACTCTCCTCCTCTCTCTCAAGCCTTGTCCCTCTTCCTTCCTCCCTCTCTCTCTCTCTCTCTCTCCAACTATGTTACTATATCTCTCCCTCTCTCCTTCTCTTCCCTTCTCCCCCCCCTCTCTCCATCTCTCTCTCCAACTATGTTGCTATATCCCTCCCTCTCTCATCTCTCCTTCTCTCCCCCCTTCTCTCCATCTATCCTTATTTGTCTCTTTGTCTCACCCCTAAACTTACACACTCTCTCTCCATCTCTCCCTTATCACTCCATCTCTCTCTCCACTTCTCACTCTTTATGTATTTCTTCTTCCGTCCCTCTCTCCCCCTCCAAATCCATATCTCTATCCCTCCCTCTCTCCTCCTCTCTCTCGAGTCCTCTTTCTCATCCTTCTTCTCTATCCCTTTCTCTCCTACCTCCCTCTATCTTCCTCCATCTCTCTCTCTCTATTTTCCCTCCAATCCCCTCACTATCTTCCTCCCTCTCCCCTCCCCCCCAAATCTTTGTGTCTCCATCTCCCTCTCTCTCTCTCTTCATTTCTTCTCTCCCCTCTCCTTTAGTTTATCTCCATCTCTCCCTTTTCACTCCCCCTATCTCTCCACCTCTACCACTTTGTCTTTGTTCTTCCCTCTCATATATATCTAGAGTTAGTACATATCATAATATATTATAATATATTATAATATAACAAATTTAATGTTGTATTAATCTAAAGTTATTAAATTTAATAATATTAATATTATAATATATTAATATGAATATTAGATTTAATAATAATAATATTTTAATATTAATATTAGGGTTAATAATGTTTTTTTTGCATGGTATTAATAATAATTTGGCCCATGGTATTTGGCTCATAGGATTGGCATATAATTAGATGTTGATTTCTAATCCTATTTGATATATTTTTATTTATTTATCATACCTCTTTATACCTTTTTTATATTTATTTATTTACAATACCATAGATACCGTATTTGGCCTATGGTATTAATAATAATTTGTCCAATGGTATTTGGCCTATAGGCTTCACCTAAATAAAACTTTTGTTTTAGTTTTCTTAAATATAAAGAGGTTTATGGAATAAATATAAAAAGAGGTTTTCAAACTTCTGTGGTTGTAGTTATTTTAGAAACCGGATTATCCACAGTAGCATAAAACAATGGTCGACGTTTCAAATCCCAATGAGGATCCATCTTCAGGACGAGAAGTGAATGAAGAATGAAAGAAGGTCGCAAGAGGTCAAGTTATAAATAGTAAAGGCTAATGATGATAAGAGGAGCAGACATAAAAATTAAGTTAATTTAAAATAAATTTTATTTTAAAATTTTTTATTTAAAATTTTAATTTTCTAAAATAATAACCCTATTATAAAATTCTAATTTATTATAAAAAAAAATTATTATAAATTTTTTAATTAATGTCTAAAATTAAATTCTAAATTATTCAAAATTAAACGTAGAGTAACTAAGATTGTTAAATTATTACCTAAATTGATTTACCTAAGATAGTGTAATTAAATTAATAATTTAAGGGATATACTTCTAAAAATATAACTACTTAGTTAATGAAGTCAATGAATTTTTAATTAATTAAACCTTAATAAATTTTAATTTCAAATAACTTATTAATTAAATCCTAATGAATTTTTTATTTTTATTATTTTTTAAAAACATTATATTATATAAATAAGTTAGAATTTAATTTTTATATATTATGATTAGCTTCCATTTACTTATAATAAATATTAATTAATTAATTTTTATTAATAGAATAAAAATTAATTAATAAAAATAAATATTACGAGTGAGTGGAATAGGAGTTTTTGTACTCACACGACCCTAAACCTGATTACTAATAAGGAAGAGAAGCAAATCTGCAAAATTATACCTAGGATGAGGACGAACCTACGCAGAAAATTTGTCTAATAAGAGGTCGCCAACTATCACTAATCTCGTATCCTTCATCCCTGTTGATGTTATGCGGGTGTTTTATAATCTCTATCGCTTCTCTAATCTTACGTCTTTGATAGTGTTCCTCCCTCGCAATGATTTTAGCATATTCAAGACGTAAGTGATGTTTTGTTTTCGAGGAGTGATCAGCAAGAGCCGAGGTTCGCGATCGCTCATGTTTAATATCGGCACCATGCTCTTTCAGACGCTTCTGAAGAGAGCGCCCAGTTTCACCAATGTAACTCTTTCCGCATGAGCAATCAATCTTGTAAACATCTTTAAGTTTCCCTTCACTAATGCTATCTTTATCGAAGCGCATATTTTGTCTAATGGTCCCTGCTGCTGAGAATTGTGCAAAAATGTTACTTCTTCCCAAAACCCTCGAAATCTTATCAGTGACCCCTTTAATGTATGGTAGAAAAACCATTCCACCACTTTCTTGAGGATCCCGACGTCTCTTGGATACGATAGTGTTTTTTTCTTTGTTCATGGCTTTTCTGATTTCCCTTTCCTTGTACCCTATACCCAAGAAAACATGTCAAGTGAGAGATTTCTTCTTCTAGGATCTCCTCATCTGATATTCTCAGGGCTCTTACAACAAGAGTGTTAAGGACACCAGATTTTTGAGCAGGACGATGGTAAGACTCAGCATGAAGGTAGCTATCTGTATGGGTTTTCTTCCTAAAAACTTGATGCCCTAATGTTCCATCTTCTTTTTTGGTAACCAAGACATCCAAGAAAGGAATGCTCTTGTTTTCTTCCATCTCCTTCGTAAACTTAATTTCAGAGGAAATTGAGTTGAGGTGATTGAAGAATTTCTCGAGGTTCTCCCTACCATGCGACTACTTTATGTTAGTGTCATCTAAAAATATTTTCCACCAAGCTGGACTTAAGGGAAAGGATGCAAGGACTTTCTTTTCGAAGTTTTCGATAAATAAGTTGGCCACAATAGGTGAGAGTGGCGAACCCATTGTGAAACTAGAAACCTGCTCATAGAATTCTCCTTGGAAGTTGAAGAAGGTGGATCGTAAACAAATCTCAGCGAGCTTGGCTATTTTAGGATCTGTAACTTCATTAATAACCTTCACTGCTTCATCTAAAGGGATTTTGGTAAAAAATGAAACCACATCAAAGCTTACCAGGATATCGCTCTCCTCCACCCTCTCTTTTTTAATAAGCTTGATGAAGTCTCTAGAGTCTTTAATAAATGATTCAGTGTTCCCAACAAGAGGTTTGAGATTTTTTTTGACATATTTTGATAGTTCATAGGTGGGGGATCCAATGGTATTGACAATTGGTCTAAGGGGGACCCCATATTTATGAATCTTAGGAAGCCCATAAATTCTCGGAATGACCTCACAGGAGGGGGTCAACTTCTTCTTCAACTTATCATCGAGATGAGAGTTTGAGATTTCCTTCTTAACTTCTCTTAGGATCTTTGGAAAGGGGTTGGACTTCAACTTCTTATAGCTGCTGCAATCAATATGCTCATTCATTTTCCTAATAATCCACTTTATCTAAAACGACAGAAGCCCCTCCCTTGTCTGCCTTAAGGGCTACAATTTCGTCGTTATTGCAAAAGGCTCTAAGAGCGCCTATCTCCTCCTTGCTAAGGTTACTTTTAGGGGGTTTAGCTTTCCTTAGAATAAGGGAGAATTCTTGTCTAAGAGCCTCTTTTTCCTCCAAAGGTAAACCTCAAATGCCTTCCTCAATGCTACATAAGATGCTCTCCTTCAGAATACGCTTGGGAGCAACAACAAATCCTAAACCTTTACCGATAATCCTACGGGTATCATGACTTAATTCCACCGAGGAAAGGTTAACAACCTTTTTGTTAATGAAATCATTATGTAAGTGCTTCCTATTATTATTACTCTCCACATCATATGCGGGCTTCATATTATTATTTCTATCTTCATCGTATATGTGTTTCTTATTAATGTTAGTCTCATCCACGTTGATATTACTCTCACCTTCATATAAGGGTTTCTTATTAATATTTCCATCCTCATTAAATAAGATCTTCCTATTGCTATATGTCTCCTCCACACTCCCATGCTCATTGATTTTTAATATCGAACTCAAATTTGAAGAGTCACACGGGCCACGATTCCTTATTTCCTCTAAATTCGTACTAATGCTTTTTAAGGATTCATAACAGCCTTTATGGTTATGGTTATGAAGAAAATCATGACCCGAAACATTTTCATCACCCCTCACTCCTGATTATCTACGTCCTCATGGTTGCAGACTGCAAGGTTAGGCTCCACGTCATCATTCTTTGTTGTATCATCACCGGAAGATGCCTTCTCCATGGTTTGACTCAGGATAAGACAGGAGTAGACCGAGCCACAACTATCCATCTTAACTGCAGAATTGACGAACGAGACATCCGTAATGGCTGAGCCATTGCTATCATACCTGACTACGGACTCGACGAGCGAAATAGCCGGGTCATGGTTATCCGATCTAACCAAAGTTGAGCCACCGTTCTCTGACCTAATCATGGATTCGATGAGCTAAACATTATTTGTGTCCACGTGGATGCTGACTGCATGATTAGGGTTCACGCAGACTGGGAAAATGCTGTTGCTGCTGGAATTACGCAGGCCCAACGACAAGTCTGGAGGAGCCAACTTCGACATGTTATCTCTGATTCTAAGAAGTTCAGTGCATTTGTAGGTAGCACACCTGTCTCCTACCGTAGCATCAGAAGATTCATCATCATCGACTCTGATCAAACTCCTTCCTGTGCTAAAACTATTTGGAACGTCCCTGCTCGGTTTGCTGCTTCTATCAGGAGTTAATCCGTTTAACAGAGGCAAAGATATTGGAGTCACCGTTAGCACTCCTCATATTAGACGAAGAGCCGACGACACCAACATCTGATCCATTTGCGTTCACGAGTTTGCAGATGGAGCCTGCACACTCACAGCTTCTTTCGTATCACTGTGGGTGTCCATTAGAAAACATGTTATCCGACACCCGAGCCTCAACGAGAGCCATTTTCTTAAATTTGACCAGTTTCTTCGACTGTCTATCACGAGCTAACTAACCCTCAATCTGAGCTCTGATAGCAGCCTTTACATCAATGGTTCTCCACAAATCTGGATTGATTAAATTGGCAAGCTTCAGATGCAGAGAAAGGGCCGAGCGTCCTAGCTTATCTAACGTTGCACGTTGCACGAGTATGCTTAATCTCACCATTCATGTTAAAACTAAGATTGAGAAAAAATCTATTGTATCTGTGAAGGTGAAGAAGAGGTTTTGTTTATTTACCATATCTCTAGTTTATTTATATTTTTATTTATTTACCATATTTTTGGAGTAAGTATAAAAAGAGGTTTAACCCCGTTGGGGTTGTAAGGTCGATGGTTAGATCCCCTAAGGAGGGTCTTCCAAGATTTTCCCAAGGTAGTGGGTACATGTGGAGTAAGTATAAAAAGAGGTTTAACACCCTTGGGGTTAGGCCTAACGTGTAAGGCCGATGGTTAGATCCCCTAGGGAGGGTCTTCCAAGATTTTCCCAAGGTAGTGGGCACTGTGGAGTAAGTATAAAAAGAGGTTTAACGCCTTTGGGGTTAGGCCTAGCGTGTAAGGCCGATAGTTAGATCTCCTAGAGAGAGTCTTCCAAGATTTTCCCTAAGTAACTGGTACATGTGCGGGCACATCAATAAATAAAATAAAAATAAAAAAATAGGTTTTATTTATTTACCATACCTCTAGTTAATTTATATTTTTATTTATTTACCACACCTTTTTTTTTTTTGAGTGTTGTAAACCTCTTCATATTTTAAATTTATATTGTGTTTATATGTAACAATAATCAGATTAAATTTTTAAACATGACTTTTTATTAGATGTTTGTAAGCATATTTATATTTTAAATTTATATTGTGTTTATATATAATCATAATTAGATTGATTTTTAAATAAGTTTGACATTTCTAAATGTTAAATATAACATGTTAAATGTCTACATGTTTACTTTTGGAATCTATTCTATTTTCATCGAGAATGAACTCAAGCAAATCACTTTCTTTATTACGTTGCTCTAAACGCTATTTTTCTCTAAATCCATCTAATAGAAACAGTAAAACTAAAAAAATTGTTCAGCATAAAATAAGGCAAATAAGGCTTATATGAATATATAGTTAAAAAACCTCAATTTATCCTTCTTGAAGATACCAGCATATATTAACAATTCTTGAAGATACCCGCATATATTAACCAGGCTGGGTAAAATAACCTAAATACTTCATAAAAGTTCTTAATAATCAATTAAAGTCCAAAGACAAGTGTGATTAAGTCACCCACTGTCGTAATAAAACCATTATCTAAAGCTTTTAACATTGCAGCCACATCATAACCCAAAACCGTATGTGGTTTTGAACTCATCCTAAAGTGGTTTTGAAATGAACTAATCGGACCGAAACTTACGTTAGAGTGACACGCCCAGAAGGTTGTTTCCACTTTTCGAGCGTAGTAATCATTTTAAACTTTGATTATGTTTTTTCTCCAAAACTTGAGTATAACCATCAATTTTCGTTATTCATTTCCATCGGATCCTATTACATTAAAATTATTTCCGTTCAGTGGACCAACCCATATTACATATATTTATATTTAAAATAAATTTGAAATGGGTGTTATATTTCCAACTTAAACTTAATCTCAACCCTTTTAAATAAGGTTAGAAAAACTAAAAGAAAATAAGATTATTATAAAAATTAAAAGAAAGTATTTATTTGAAATTTGAAAAGGAAATATAATATTACATTCAACGATTGAGGTTGCCAACAACGACCACTCGATAGGTGGACGGCTTCCGTTAACCTTGTATTCATTAACCATGATGAGGCAGTACTTACCGCGATCATGGCATTATGCGGAAGATAGGAGATTAATGGCGCATAGGGGAAGAAGGCCTGTGCTATTAGGCTGGCAAGGGAATGTTTTGGTCAAGACAGGATATTTGAATTGGCATTTTAGTTATGACATGCATTGTTCAATTGGAGTGGCAATTCGGAGGAGGCGCATGAGGACGACGATAGCCATACCCTGCATCAGACGAGCTGCCTTGCTGGGGCCAACCTTCATCATGGTCAAGAGACAGACTCGTAACCCCATAGCCTTTCATCCTGACAAAGGCAAACATAAGCAGGCATAGCCTGAAGTTAGCCTCAGGAAAAGAGGAAGGAAGATGAGACAAGAGGTTTTACAAAACCTATCTGAAAATTATGTTATTGGCAATTCTTCCAATGTCAGACAGGAAATTCGAGGTTGGGAGCGAGAAATTCAAACTGATGAAGAAGATAACGCTATTGAAGCAGAAATCATGGATTTCATCACAGATCCGGGCAATACCCGTGGTCGTTTATCACTATTTCATCAAACAGTTCATACTTACTGGATTGTTAAATGCCTTTTGGCTAAAGCTATGCAGAGTTTCGCCTCTCATCAAGAGAAGATTGAACCAAGAGTAGTGGATTTGTTACAGGATATTGATAATCAGTTGAACCACATCAAAATCACCCAGTATCAGGCTATTGATCGTTTCAGTAGACTTGATGATCGTGTAGGCAGAATTGAGAAACAACTCCAATAGCTGCAACAAGTGGATATGCCCAGATCCACAGCAACAGATCCAGCACCGATTGAATCCTCTAATGGATAACAGTTTTAGTAGTTTACTCATGTTTATAATATGCATTTTTGTTTTTTGCAAGAACATATATCACTCAATAGAGTTGTAGATAATCGACTAAATAGTGAGTTAGCTCATGAAGTACATGGTCGAATGAAACCGTTTCAATTCTGGATGGATTTTAATGCTCTAAGGTGGCCAACAGACCTGGTTTCCTATGGGCAGGTTGAGGCCACATACTGAATTTTATTTTTTGTAACCTGCTTTCAAAATATAAATAGAAAATAGAGAGGCACTACCAAATTGACCAAAAAATAATAATATTACATTAGGTTATTTGGCTTTGAGTATGTCTTAAAATTGTATTTACTTGACTAAGAGTTAGTCTTCCTTTGACGTAAAGAAATAGGTTAACCGCCCAAGAATCAAAGACAAGACCCAAAGGCATCTAGGAGGAGTAAAAGTTTGTCCCCTTACTAACCACTAGAGGGTTATTCCAGGTGGGGTGGTTTTTCTCAAATAAGTATGATGAATCAACTTGCATTCTACGTAAGCAACAAAGTTGTGATAGATTTTCCCTTAGTGTAAAAACAGAAAACAACTAATGGCAAAAAGGCCAACTATAAGTTTATCCCAATTAAAAACCATGTTCTCATGCAAAGTATAATCCATAATATATAGATTATATTTGGGTACCTACATTATAACTTCTTAGCTAATTATTTAAGTAAAAACCCAACTCAATACTGATTTCAATTAAATATTCCTTTGAATTGTCCATTGTTGGTTATGAAATCAATTCTGGTAAAATGTTGTTTTCACTTCCATGTTCATCTAAGAAATAATCTGCTTCAAAGAGTCTTAAAAATTTTTACTTGTTCTAGAAGGGAAAGTAGTCTTTTGAATATCAAAAGAGTGAGAAGGCACAATAATTATAAGTGTGTCTTTATATAATCATGGTGAGTGAAAACTGGTATCCTAAATTTTTAATTATGGTAGGTGGAAAATGGTATTCTTAAACTTTAATTGAAACTTATCAATCTAAATAACCATGAACAACACCCAAAAACCACAAGTATTATATGGAGACATTTTGGCATTTAAATGGTATATGATAGTCATTATGAGATCGTTAACATTCAAATTGTATAAAGAGATCGTTAACATTCAAATTGTATAAAAGAGCCATTACTAGGTCTTTAGCATCATGGATAGGTCTTGAATCCTTGATTGGACTTAAATAAGAGTCTTTGTTGCCTAAAATATGCTTCTCAATCTCAAGCACCATACATGGGTCTTCAAAATAGCAAATAATTTCCATACATAGGGTCCTCAAAATAGCAAATAGTTTTTGTAGGTAATAATATTGAAGTTTTTGTTGAAAAATTTTACAATTCGGAAGCTGAGGGTCCTAAAATTGGGGAATTTCTGTCAACTTTTTTCGGTGAGAAAAATAAGTCATTTCAGTTTAAAAAGGAGTTGTCTTTAGTGCGACTTTTTGAAGTTTCAGGTGCCCGAATCCGGTGAAAATTTTTGAGGTAAAATCTTGGTTTTTGTTATTCAAACTGGTTTTTTTGACTCTATATAGATTCAGCACCCTCAAAAACCTCTAGGGCACTTCGATTGTGCAAAGTTAGCAATCAAACTTTTCTTTTCAATAAATTCCTGCCAGAATTTAGAAAAATTACACTGTAAAAAGTCACAGTAAAAGCCTTCAAAAAGTCGCACTAAAGACTACTCGATTTAAAAAACACTAAAAACATTCTGATGCAGTATATCAATGACCTTTCCATCACTGAAAGCATTCTTATGCAGTATATCAATTATCTTTCCATCTAATGGTCTTTTCAAAGCTTCCATAACTTGTAATAGCAACCAAGTAGTAAAACCATAAATTGTAAGAGCAACTAAGTATTAAAACCGAATCTGAAATTTAGTCACCAAAAAGACTCAAGAACCTTCAGTACAGGTTTCCACATTCGAAACTCATACTATGACAATAACAGAATATACGCAGCTCTGTTACTGTGAAAAAAAAAACATATTTATCTTTCCCAAAATGGTTGTTCAGAAAATTCCTGCTAATCAACTAGTTCTTTTCATCATCTAATCAAAAGAACTATTACTTATTATAGTATCTCAACTGGAACACAAATACATCAGCCAAACACGTCAAACCCTATCAATAAAATTCACAAATACATCCACCAAACACAAACCATATCAGTAAAATTCACGAGTCAAGAAGTTAAAATTGTGAATCACATGCAACACACAGTAATGAAACAAGTTGAAGAGAAATGCTCTGCATTTGATCAGTCACCACTATAGTATTATTTATTGAATCCCCAGCTACAGAGTTTCAATGAATTCAACAGAACACAGTTACTACTGAGAACATCTTAATTTTGACCTCGAGCTGGTGGGACTCAAATACAAACTTTGTCAATGAAATTCCCAGAGTTAAAACTAGATCCATAATAAGAATAACTCTCCAGTTTTGGAGTTACTCAAAATAAAAACAGTACAATCTGTTCAAATCTTCTTCATTTTCCTCCTCGCATTTTTTTTGGGTTTCATGCGTGAAGGCCCTTCAGCTGGTTGACAATGTGGACAATACCAGTCACCTTCTGGTACTCCAGACAGAGGAGGAGTGAGACAGTAGAAATGATAACCTTCATCACAACCATCACAGAGAATAACACAGTCATCCCTCTCGTTAATTAAACAAACCCTACAAAGGCAGGAAGGGCAGTACCATACATCTGAAGGACGAGGAGGAGATCTGAGCCTTGGTTTCAAACAGTCCACATGGTAAAACTTGTAAAGGCATTCAATGTGACTGCATTTTACGAGAACATCGTCGTTGTTTCTTTTTCCACGTGAACAGAATTTGCATAATTCTGCAACATCCCCTGCCATTTCCACTTGGGAAATTAGATCACCCACTCCCACTTCACTGTGGGAATCTGCTTCATCACCCACTATTACACTTGCTTCTTCTACAGTAACCCCAGATATAGCTTCTGAAACGATGGGTTCGAACTCGCCATTTCTCATTTTACTCAGCCGTTCACAAACCACGCAATGATACACACCATTTCCATTTTCAGAAACAACGTCCATTGGAATTTCCGCGCCCTTTGAAATTCCCTTAAAAATAGCCCTGGTCTAGGACTCTGGAAATCAACCAGAAAGTAGCCCTTGAGTTTCTTTGCCCGCAACAAGATTGACTATGACACAAATAAACTTAGATCCCCTCCCCACACGAGTTTCTTTGCCCGCAACAAGATTGACTGTGACACAAATAAACTTAGATCCCCTCCCCACACCAGCCCCGTATATATATATACACCCTTATATGGATTCAGTTTTTTGGAAAACCAGTTGATCAATTAGAAATGGTGTAGTTAATGATTCAAACTTGTGATTCAAACAAATCTCTACTCTATTGAATTTTAAGCATATTTTGTGAGAGTAAAAATAATAAACATATAACAAATAAATTGAAATTATCTATACTTTATTATCCTTTAACCATTGCCAAATTGCAATTAACCTTTATCCATTGCCAAATTGCAATTAACCTTTATCCAAGTATCACATAAGAGGTGATTTCCTTACAGTAAAAGTTATTCAAATTAACATTGGCTAAAGGTATATTAATGAGTTTTTATTATTTATTATTGATTTAAAAGTATTATTAAAAAATATTGTTGAAAAGTTTTTTTATTTTTTTACAGAATTCTGTTTCAAAATATACATGTTTGTCTGGGTAATTATAAATAAAACATTTATGTATGACCACGAATTCAATTTTTTACAGAATTTTGTTTTAAAATAGATATGTGTAGACCACCAATTCATGTATGTATCATTTGGAAGTTTATAAATAAAACATTTATATATGAAAGAAAATTAAAAATTAGGGTGATTTCGAAAACTGATTTAGAATCATCGTAAAATTTATTCAAATTAACATTAAAAAAAAAATTAATGGCTTTTTATTATTTATTATTTATTTAAAACTGTTATTAAAAAATATTGTTGAAACAGTTTTTCAAATTTTTACAGTTTATGGGTAATTATGAGTAACCACTAATTTTAGTATGTACGATATGGAAATTTATAAATAAAATATTTATATATAAAAAAGGATTGAACATTCTTTATTATTGATTTAAAAGTATTATTAAAAAATATGGTTGGAAAGGTTTTTCAAATTTTTACTGAATTTGTTTCAAAATATACATGTCTATATGCTTAATTATAAATAAAACATTAATATATGACTACTAATTCAAGTATGTATCATTTGGAAGTTTATAAGTAAAACATTTATATATGAAAAAATAATTAAATATTAGGATTATTTAGAAAACCGATTTAGAATTACAATAAAAATTATTCAAATTAACATTACAAAAAGTAAATTAATGAGTTTTTGTTATTTATTATTTATTTAAAACTATTATTAAATAATATTGTTGAAAAGGTTTTTCAAATTTTACAGTTTATGGGTAACTATGAGTAATCACTAATTTTAGTATGTATCATATAGAAATTTATATAAAAAAAAAGTATATATAAAAAAGGATTGAACATTCTTTATTATTGGTTTAAAAGTATTATTAAAAAATATTGTTGAAACCGTTTTTCAAATTTTTACAGAATTCTATTTCAAAATATACATGTCTATCTGCATAATTGTGTAAATAAAACATTTATGTATGACCACTTCAAGTATGTATCATTTGTAAATTTATAAATAAAACACTTATATATTAAAAAAATAATTAAAAACGGAATTCTGTTTCAAAATATACATGTCTATATGCTTAATTATAAATAAAACATTAATATATGATTAAATATGTATCGTTTGGAAGTTTATAAATAAAACATTTATATATGAAAACACTAGACCTGGCAACACCTGGATTTTTTTGCTCACAAGGGTTTAGAACCTGATGACCTTTTCATCATGAGTATCTTAACAACACACTCTTCACCATTAAGCCAAACCTCCCGACATTATTTTTATTATAATTAAATTAAACAATATTAACATTTAATATATAAATTTTTATTAGTTCAAAATGAGTTTATTCAAATTTTATTAAAAATATTCATTTATAATAAAATTATATTAATTAATCTAAAACTATATTTTTTTTTCAAGAAAAGAAATGTGCCTCTCTCTTAATCTGAGGACTAGAGTTTTAACCAAGTTCTATTTCTAAATACACACCTCTTAATTAATTGAAATATGTATTATTTGGGAAATTATAATTAAATATTTATATATGAAAGAAATATTAAACATTTAAATTTTTTGATCTTTTCAAATTTGTCATCATTCAAATATAGTGGTACAATCTTAGTTGAAATTAATAATTAAATCTTTGGCAAAATTATAACATTAAATTTAATACAATGATTATGTTTATTATAACTAAATTATATAATACTAACATTTAATATATACCATTTTATCAATTCAAAATTATTTTAGTCAAATTTTATTAACTATAAATATATATATATATATATATATATATATATATATATATATATATGATGGTGACTGTAGCGTCAAATTTGCAGCACATAGGTGCAATCAGGGAGAAGTAAGGAAATAATCAACGAGAAACTAAGACTCACTAGCATGGCACTCTCATATAGTAGAGCGAAGGAGGTTAAGGATCCACTAACGAGGGGGAAGGCCTTATCTCAAAGGGGAAAATATTTGGAGATAAGATCAAGGGTAAAAAATGGGAGTATTCGACCATATCCTCAACCAAGAAGTACCAAAACTCCATTCTCGAGAATTGTAGAGGTCAAAGCTTCTGATCCATTTTTGGAGAACCTGGTTGAAGAGGACCATCACAACTTTACTGTTAAATACTCGCATTGCTAGTGTTGTTCACAGGTTAGGGACACGGTGACAAGCGTGACCTTATCAAGGGGAGGACCTCATTGGGCTTGTAAAATAAGCTTTTTTACAAACTTTGCAGAAAATCTTCAGGGCATTTCTCTTTCAGGTCTTCAGGGATATCTTAAGAATGTTGTATAGGATGAAAAAGTTTATGCAGCTTTTGTCGCTTTGCGACATTTGTGACATGAGCAACACAAAAGACAACACTTGGGATAAGAACCGAGGAATGCAACAAAATACTGTGTAACTCCTTATATTCATGAGAAGTAGACCAAAATTTGTGAAAATGGAAAATTAAGAAACGTGGTCATGTGGCAGGGTGCGACAAAGAATGGATGTTGAAACCCCTATGGTAAAAGAGAATATTTTGAAGAGAACTACTCTTGAACATATAGATGTTGCAATTGAGAATTCCTAGTCACTGAAGAGGACTAAAATTCCAATAGAGAATGAAGAAGACATACAAATAAAATTAACAAAATGACCTTCAAATGAGCTTGGTTTTCAAATGTAGTTCGGAAATCCAAGGCGCACTACTTCCCCTTCTATCTCCATTGATTTGGAAGTATTCACAATAGAAGAGGCTTCTTCTTCATTTGAAACTTTGCATAAGAATTACCACCAAATTTAAGAAAGGAGTTATAAAATTATTATTATTATGGCAACACAGCTAACAACTCAAGCAACCTTAAACTATCAAACAAGATTACTATATGCTATGGACTTAGAGAGAAATCATTTATATCTTTCTATTATAGATCCCGCTAATCAATCTATTCCTGTAGGACCAGATTTCAGAACATTGGATTTATCTATTAATGTGGTTGATATTCCCTTGCATGACAAGATAAATTTGAAAAAAAAGAAAGAAGGGAAATGATATATAGTGACCTCAGCAAAAGTTATTTGACAATGAGAAAAGCATAAAATATTTTGGATAAAGTTTCCAATTAACCAAAATAGGAAAATTAAAATTGTAGAGTACAACATATAAAAAATGAAGAGTATAGGAAATTAATCATGAAACTGAGAGTGGATCCAAATGACAAGGAAACCATCAAGACCCTATTTGTTACACCATTTTTTGGTCATCTAACCTTTCATCATTAGATGGACCCAAGTACACCATGTAAGACCAGTTTTACCCCAAGTAAAACTGCTTTCACTATGTTAATTAGGAAACCCCAAAAGGAATAATTAATTAAACCATAATTTAATTATTATTCCGAGTCATGTTTAACCCAAAAACAAAGAAATTAATGAGATAAACCCATAGTTATCTTATTATTTTCTAGGAATAATTATTTAAATAATATTCCTTGTAAAATATGACCAAATCAACCACCATTAATTAAATAAATCATTATTTATTTGATTATATCCCAACCACTTCCTTAAAAAGATAAATAAATCATTTATTTATTTATTCTTCACTAATCGAGGGATTTGACCCAAGTCAAACACCCTTTCCCTCCAACAAATAATAATAAAATATTCCATAGAGGTGGATCTAGATTTGATTAACATTATTTTAATCATGCACCAAGATCTAGAATGACCCAATATTTTGTTATAAATAGGAGGGTTTTCCCCTTCATTCTTGACCTTTTGTTGCATATTAGATCACTCTGGATCTATACACTTGGTCTCATTTCTGCCATTTTGCTCCCATTGAGCTCTACCTTCTACATTGGGTTTTCTACATCTACAAGAGAGAGAAAGCTTAGATCTGAAGTGCTGAGGACTACAAAGAACCCATCCCATTGAGGAGATCTGGATACACCTTCTTGTTTCCTCCCCGGTGCCCTGTAATATAAAAATTCATTCAAAAATCGTGTTCTTGTCTTGTCTGTTGGATGCATGGAGCAAACTCTTTACTTTACTGCTTAATGTCTTTCCATTTATAGATCTGTTTGTTGCAGCACTTTAACTACTAATTGCAGATCTGAAGATGTTTTGCAGCCATTATTGTTGTTAGGGCTATTAGTTATGCGTAGCTAAAGTGGTTCTTTTTCGTACGCTTCGACGAAGAATTCATACTAACAAATGGCGACTCCACACAGGTTTTAAATTACGACCGCTGTCGTTTTTCATATTCCTGCATATCCAGCTACTTCAGGCCCTAGGGCTTCTTTTCAGCTGCTTAGTTTTCCTCTTTTTATGTCATTTTCTCACATAAAACCCTAAAATCTTAAAATTTCTAACTTCCGTGTGTTTCTGGCCCTATTGCGCAGGTAAGCGACACCAGTCGCAACTGAGACGGCAACTTTTCTGAAAATCTGCCGCCGAGACAGCCGGAACGGGGGGTCGCACTTTTTGGCCCATAACACACGAGGCAGGCCGCGCACCTCGGCTGTTCCTGCACGACCTCCAACTCGGATCGAATTCGAGCACTGCGACTGCCTTTTTCCGGCATTTTTTTACGCAATTTTAAGGTTAACAACACGGCTCTGCCCGGGGTTTCCGGCCCTCTGTGTCTCGGCCGCCTTGACCGAATGCGATCCATTTTACTCATCGAGTGGGAAACCCCGGCCCCTTAGGGCTTTAGTACCCTCCACTTTTTGTGGAAGAGTTTCAGCTGTTTCAGCCGTCGGTTTGAGAGCTTCAGCCCCCTCTTTTTCCAGATCTGTGACCTCACTT